>CM017556.1:67798859-68998859 GCA_007844125.1 Sinonovacula constricta | reverse complement strand
TATTCACGCATATAATCCGACAAATGGACGACTTGTGACTGCTCCATTTTGTCCCCTATCTTCACGCAGATCATCCAATTTATGGACCACTTGTAACTGCCCGATTTTGTCCCCCATATTCGCGAAGATAATCCAACGAATGTACCACTTGTTACTGCTTCTTCTGGTCCCCAATCTTCACACTGATCATCCAACTAATGATCCACTTAAAACTGCTCCATTTTGTCCCCAAACTTCACGCAGATCAGCCAACTAATGAACCACTTATAACTGCTCCATTTTGTCCCCCATATTAACGCGTCCCCCATCTTTACGCAGATCATCCAACTACTGGACCACTTGTTACTGCTCCATTTTGTCGCCCATATTCACGCAGATAATCCGACTAATGTACCACTTGTAACAGCTATATTTTGTCGCCAATCTTCACGCAGATTATCTAACTATTGGACCATTTATAACTGCTCCAATTTTGTCCCCATCTTTACGCCGATCATTCAACTAATGAACCACTGGTAACTGCTCCATTTTGTCCCCAATCTTCACGCAGATCAACCAACTAATGAACCACTTGTAACTGCTCCATTTTGTCCCCAATCTTCACGCAAATCATCGAACTTTTGGACCACTTGTAACTGCCCCAATTTGTCCACCATATTCGCGCTGATAATCCAACTAATGTACCACATGTAACTGCTTCATGCGGTCCCCAATCCTTACACTGATCATCCAAATAATAAACCACTTGTAACTGCTCCATTTTGTCCCCAATATTCAAGCAGATCATCCATCTAATGAACCACTTATAACTGCTCCATTTTCTCCCCATATTAACGCAGATCATTCGACTAATGTACCACTTGTAACTGCTCCGTTTTGTCCCCCATCTTTACGCAGATCATCCAACCAATGGACCACTTGTTACTGCTCCATTTTGTCGCCAATAATCACGCAGATAATCCGACTAATGTACCACTTGTAACTGCTCCATTTTGTCCCCAATCTTCACGCAGATCATCCAACTATTTGACCTCTTATAACTGTTCCAATTTTGTCCCCATCTTTACGCAGATCATTTAACTAATGAACCACTTATAACTGCTCCATTTTGACCCCATCTTCACGCAGATCATTCTATTAATGTACCATTTTTAACTGCTCCATTTTGTCCCCCATATTAATGCAGATCATTCGACTAATAGACCACTTGTAACTGCTCCATTTAGTCCCCAATCTTCACGCAGATCATCCAACTAATGAACAACTTGTAACTTATCCATTTTGTCACCAATCTTTACGCAGATCTTCTAACTAATGGACCACTTGTAACTGCTCCATTTTGTCCCCCATCTTTACGCAGATCATTCAACTAATGGACCACGTGTAACTGCTCCAATTTGTCACCTATCTTCACGCAGATCATTCGACTAATGAACCATTTTTAACTGACCCATTTTGTCCCCCATCTTCACGCAGATCATCCAACTAATGAACAACTTGTAATTAATCCATTTTGTCCCCAATCATTTACGCAGATCATCCAACTAATGGGCCACTTTTGACTCCTCCATTTGGTCCCCAATCTTTACGCAGATCATCCAACTAATGGACCACTTGTAACTGCTCCATTTTGTCCCCATCTTCACGCAGATCATTCAACTACTGAACCACATGTAACTGCTCCATTTTGTCCCCAATCTTCACACAGATCATCCCACTAATGAACCACTTGTAACTGCTCCATTTTGTCCCCAATATTCACGCAGATCATCCATCTAATGAACCACTTATAACTGCTCCATTTTGTCCCCTATATTAACGCAGATCATCCAACTTATGGACCAATTGTAAGTGCTCCATTTTGTCCCCCATATTAACGCAGATCATCCAACTAATGAACCACTTGTAACTGCTCCATTTTGTCCCCCGTATTAACGCAAATCATCCAACTTATGGACCAATTGTAAGTGCTCCATTTTGTCCCCCATATTAACGCAGATCGTCCAACTAATGAACCACTTATAAGTGCTCCATTTTGTCCCCCATATTAACGCAGATCATCCAACTAATGGACCACTTGTAACTGCTCCATTTTGTCCCCCAATCTTCACGCAGATCATTCAACTAATGAACCACATGTAACTGCTCCATTTTGTCCCCAATCTTCACACAGATCATTCCACTAATGAACCACTTGTAACTGATCCATTTTGTCCCCAATATTCACGCAGATCAACCATCTAATGAACCACTTATAACTGCTCCATTTTGTCCCCCATATTAACGCAGATCATTCGACTAAGGTACCACTTGTAACTGCTCCATTTTGTCCTCCATCTTTACGAAGATCATCCAGCTAATGGACCACCTGTTATTGCTCCATTCTAACTAATGTACCACTTGTAACTGCTATATTTTGTCGCCAATCTTCAGGCAGATTATCTAACTATTGGACCATTTATAACTGCTCCAATTTTGTCCCCATCTTTACGCCGATCATTCAACTAATGAACCACTGGTAACTGCTCCATTTTGTCCCCAATCTTCACGCAGATCAACCAACTAATGAACCACTTGTAACTGCTCCATTTTGTCCCCAATCTTCACGCAAATCATCGAACTTTTGGACCACTTGTAACTGCCCCATTTTGTCCACCATATTCGCGCTGATAATCCAACTAATGTACCACATGTAACTGCTTCATGCGGTCCCCAATCCCTACACTGATCATCCAAATAATAAACCACTTGTAACTGCTCCATTTTGTCCCCAATATTCAAGCAGATCATCCATCTAATGAACCACTTATAACTGCTCCATTTTCTCCCCATATTAACGCAGATCATTCGACTAATGTACCACTTGTAACTGCTCCGTTTTGTCCCCCATCTTTACGCAGATCATCCAACCAATGGACCACTTGTTACTGCTCCATTTTGTCGCCAATAATCACGCAGATAATCCGACTAATGTACCACTTGTAACTGCTCCATTTTGTCCCCAATCTTCACGCAGATCATCCAACTATTTGACCTCTTATAACTGTTCCAATTTTGTCCCCATCTTTACGCAGATCATTTAACTAATGAACCACTTATAACTGCTCCATTTTGACCCCATCTTCACGCAGATCATTCTATTAATGTACCATTTTTAACTGCTCCATTTTGTCCCCCATATTAATGCAGATCATTCGACTAATAGACCACTTGTAACTGCTCCATTTAGTCCCCAATCTTCACGCAGATCATCCAACTAATGAACAACTTGTAACTTATCCATTTTGTCACCAATCTTTACGCAGATCTTCTAACTAATGGACCACTTGTAACTGCTCCATTTTGTCCCCCATCTTTACGCAGATCATTCAACTAATGGACCACGTGTAACTGCTCCAATTTGTCACCTATCTTCACGCAGATCATTCGACTAATGAACCATTTTTAACTGACCCATTTTGTCCCCCATCTTCACGCAGATCATCCAACTAATGAACAACTTGTAATTAATCCATTTTGTCCCCAATCATTTACGCAGATCATCCAACTAATGGGCCACTTTTGACCACTTATAACTGCTCCATTTTGTCCCCCATATTAACGCAGATCATTCGACTAAGGTACCACTTGTAACTGCTCCATTTTGTCCTCCATCTTTACGAAGATCATCCAGCTAATGGACCACCTGTTATTGCTCCATTCTAACTAATGTACCACTTGTAACTGCTATATTTTGTCGCCAATCTTCAGGCAGATTATCTAACTATTGGACCATTTATAACTGCTCCAATTTTGTCCCCATCTTTACGCCGATCATTCAACTAATGAACCACTGGTAACTGCTCCATTTTGTCCCCAATCTTCACGCAGATCAACCAACTAATGAACCACTTGTAACTGCTCCATTTTGTCCCCAATCTTCACGCAAATCATCGAACTTTTGGACCACTTGTAACTGCCCCATTTTGTCCACCATATTCGCGCTGATAATCCAACTAATGTACCACATGTAACTGCTTCATGCGGTCCCCAATCCCTACACTGATCATCCAAATAATAAACCACTTGTAACTGCTCCATTTTGTCCCCAATATTCAAGCAGATCATCCATCTAATGAACCACTTATAACTGCTCCATTTTCTCCCCATATTAACGCAGATCATTCGACTAATGTACCACTTGTAACTGCTCCGTTTTGTCCCCCATCTTTACGCAGATCATCCAACCAATGGACCACTTGTTACTGCTCCATTTTGTCGCCAATAATCACGCAGATAATCCGACTAATGTACCACTTGTAACTGCTCCATTTTGTCCCCAATCTTCACGCAGATCATCCAACTATTTGACCTCTTATAACTGTTCCAATTTTGTCCCCATCTTTACGCAGATCATTTAACTAATGAACCACTTCTAACTGCTCCATTTTGACCCCATCTTCACGCAGATCATTCTATTAATGTACCATTTTTAACTGCTCCATTTTGTCCCCCATATTAATGCAGATCATTCGACTAATAGACCACTTGTAACTGCTCCATTTAGTCCCCAATCTTCACGCAGATCATCCAACTAATGAACAACTTGTAACTTATCCATTTTGTCACCAATCTTTACGCAGATCTTCTAACTAATGGACCACTTGTAACTGCTCCATTTTGTCCCCCATCTTTACGCAGATCATTCAACTAATGGACCACGTGTAACTGCTCCAATTTGTCACCTATCTTCACGCAGATCATTCGACTAATGAACCATTTTTAACTGACCCATTTTGTCCCCCATCTTCACGCAGATCATCCAACTAATGAACAACTTGTAATTAATCCATTTTGTCCCCAATCATTTACGCAGATCATCCAACTAATGGGCCACTTTTGACCACTTATAACTGCTCCATTTTGTCCCCCATATTAACGCAGATCATTCGACTAAGGTACCACTTGTAACTGCTCCATTTTGTCCTCCATCTTTACGAAGATCATCCAGCTAATGGACCACCTGTTATTGCTCCATTCTAACTAATGTACCACTTGTAACTGCTATATTTTGTCGCCAATCTTCAGGCAGATTATCTAACTATTGGACCATTTATAACTGCTCCAATTTTGTCCCCATCTTTACGCCGATCATTCAACTAATGAACCACTGGTAACTGCTCCATTTTGTCCCCAATCTTCACGCAGATCAACCAACTAATGAACCACTTGTAACTGCTCCATTTTGTCCCCAATCTTCACGCAAATCATCGAACTTTTGGACCACTTGTAACTGCCCCATTTTGTCCACCATATTCGCGCTGATAATCCAACTAATGTACCACATGTAACTGCTTCATGCGGTCCCCAATCCCTACACTGATCATCCAAATAATAAACCACTTGTAACTGCTCCATTTTGTCCCCAATATTCAAGCAGATCATCCATCTAATGAACCACTTATAACTGCTCCATTTTCTCCCCATATTAACGCAGATCATTCGACTAATGTACCACTTGTAACTGCTCCGTTTTGTCCCCCATCTTTACGCAGATCATCCAACCAATGGACCACTTGTTACTGCTCCATTTTGTCGCCAATAATCACGCAGATAATCCGACTAATGTACCACTTGTAACTGCTCCATTTTGTCCCCAATCTTCACGCAGATCATCCAACTATTTGACCTCTTATAACTGTTCCAATTTTGTCCCCATCTTTACGCAGATCATTTAACTAATGAACCACTTCTAACTGCTCCATTTTGACCCCATCTTCACGCAGATCATTCTATTAATGTACCATTTTTAACTGCTCCATTTTGTCCCCCATATTAATGCAGATCATTCGACTAATAGACCACTTGTAACTGCTCCATTTAGTCCCCAATCTTCACGCAGATCATCCAACTAATGAACAACTTGTAACTTATCCATTTTGTCACCAATCTTTACGCAGATCTTCTAACTAATGGACCACTTGTAACTGCTCCATTTTGTCCCCATCTTCACGCAGATCATTCAACTAATGAACCACATGTAACTGCTCCATTTTGTCCCCAATCTTCACACAGATCATCCCACTAATGAACCACTTGTAACTGCTCCATTTTGTCCCCAATATTCACGCAGATCATCCATCTAATGAACCACTTATAACTGCTCCATTTTGTCCCCCATATTAACGCAGATCATCCAACTAATGAACCACTTGTAACTGCTCCATTTTGTCCCCCATATTAACGCAGATCATCCAACTTATGGACCAATTGTAAGTGCTCCATTTTGTCCCCCATATTAACGCAGATCATCCAACTAATGGACCACTTGTAACTGCTCCATTTTGTCCCCCAATCTTCACGCAGATCATTCAACTAATGAACCACATGTAACTGGTCCATTTTGTCCCCAAACTTCACACAGATCATCCCACTAATGAACCACTTGTAACTGATCCATTTTGTCCCCAATATTCACGCAGATCAACCATCTAATGAACCACTTATAACTGCTCCATTTTGTCCCCCATATTAACGCAGATCATTCGACTAAGGTACCACTTGTAACTGCTCCATTTTGTCCTCCATCTTTACGAAGATCATCCAGCTAATGGACCACCTGTTATTGCTCCATTCTAACTAATGAACCACTTGTAACTGCTCCATTTTGTCCCCAATCTTCACGCAGATCATCCAAGTTATGGACCACTTGTACCTGCTCCATTTTGTCCTCAACCTTTACGCAGATCATCCAACTAATGTACCACTTGTAACTGCTCCATTTTGTCCCCCATATTCGCGCAGATAATCCAACTAATGTACCACTTGTAACTGCTTCATTTGGTCCCGTCCCCAATTTTCACGCAGATCAACCAACTAATGTACCACTTGTAACTGCTTCATTTGGTCCCCAATCTTTACGCAGATCATCTAAAAAATGAACCACTTGTTACTGCTCCATTTTGTCCCCAATATTCACGCAGATCATCCAACTAATGTACCTCTTTTAACTGCTTCATTTGGTCCCCAATCTTCACGCAGATCATCCAACTAATGAACCATTTGTAACTGCTCCATTTTGTCCCCCATATTAACGCAGATCATCCAACTTATGGACCACTTGTAACTGCTCCATTTTGTCCCCAATATTCACGCAAATCATCCATCTAATGAACCACTTATAACTGCTCCATTTTGTCCCCCATATTAACGCAGATCATTCGACTAAGGTACCACTTGTAACAGCTCCATTTTGTCTTCCATCTTTACGAAGATCATCCAACTAATGGACCACTTGTTATTGCTCCATTCTAACTAATGTACCACTTGTAACTGCTCCATTTTGTCCCCAATCTTCACGCAGATCATCCACGTTATGGACCTCTTGTACCTGCTCCATTTTGTCCTCAACCCTTACGCAGATCATCCAACTAATGTACCACTTGTAACTGCTCCATTTTGTCCCCCATATTCGCGCAGATAATCCAACTAATGTACCACTTGTAACTGCTTCATTTGGTCCCGTCCCCAATTTTCACGCAGATCATCCAACTAATGTACCACTTGTAACTGCTTCATTTGGTCCCCCATCTTCACGCAGATCATCCAACTAATGAACCACTTGTAACTGCTCCATTTTGTCCCCCATATTAACGCAGATCATCCAACTTATGGACCACTTGTAACGGCTCCATTTTGTCCCCCATATTCACACAGTTCATCCGACTAATGTACCACTTGTAACTGCTCCATTTGGTCCCCAATCATTACACTGATCATGCAACTAAAGAACCATTTGAAACAGCTTCATTTTGTCCCCCAATCTTCACGCAGATCATCCGACTAATGAACCCTTTGTAACCGCTCCATTTTGTCCCCAATTTTCACGCAGATCATCCAACTAATGAACCACTTCTAACTGCTCCATTTTGTCCCCAATATTCAAGCAGATCATCCATCTAATGAACCACTTATAACTGCTCCATTTTATCCCCCATATCAACGCAGATTATTCGACTAATGTACCACTTGTAACTGCTCCATTTTGTCCCACATCTTTACGCAGATCATCCAACTAATGGACCACTTGTTACTGCTCCATTTTGTCGCCAATAATCACGCAGATAATCCGACTAATGTACCACTTGTAACTGCTCCATTTTGTCCCCAATCTTCACGCAGATCATCGAACTATTGGACCTCTTATAACTGCTTCAATTTTGTCCCCATCTTTACGCAGATCATTCAACTAATGAACCACTTATAACTGCTCCATTTTGACCCCATCTTCAAGCAGATCATTCTATTAATGTACCATTTTTAACTGCTCCATTTTGTCTCTCATATTAACGCAGATCGTTCGACTAATAGACCACTTGTAACTGCTCCATTTAGTCCCGAATCTTCACGCAGATCATCCAACTAATGAACAACTTTTAACTTATCTATTTTGTCACCAATCTTCACGCAGATCTTCTAACTAATGGACCACTTGTAACTGCTCCATTTTGTCCCCCATCTTTACGCAGATCATTCAACTAATGGACCACTTGTAACTGCTCCATTTTGTCACCCATCTTCACGCAGATTATTCGACTAATGAACCATTTTTAACTGACCCATTATGTCCCCCATCTTCTCGCAGATCATCCAACTAATGAACCATTTGTAACTGCTCCATTTGGTCCCCAATCTTCACGCAGATCATCCAACTAACGAACAACTTCTAATTCATCCACTTTGTCCCATATCATTTACGCAGATCATCCAACTAATGGACCACTTTTGACTCCTCCATTTGGTCCCCAATCTTTACGCAGATCATCCAACTAATGGACCACTTGTAACTGCTCCGTTTTGTCACCCATCTTTACGCAGATCATTCAACTAATGGACCACGTGTAACTGCTCCAATTTGTCACCTATCTTCACGCAGATCATTCGACTAATGAACCATTTTTAACTGACCCATTTTGTCCCCCATCTTCTCGCAGATCATCCAACTAATGGACCATTTGTAACTGCTCCATTTGGTCCCCAATCTTCACGCAGATCATCCAACTAATGAACAACTTGTAATTAATCCATTTTGTCCCCAATCATTTACGCAGATCATCCAACTTATTGGCCACTTTTGACTCCTCCATTTGGTCCCCAATCTTTACGCAGATCATCCAACTAATGGACCACTTGTAACTGCTCCATTTTGTCCCCATCTTCACGCAGATCATTCAACTACTGAACCACATGTAACTGCTTCATTTTGTCCCCAATCTTCACACAGATCATCCCACTAATGAACCACTTGTAACTGCTCCATTTTGTCCCCAATATTCACGCAGATCATCCATCTAATGAACCACTTATAACTGCTCCATTTTGTCCCCTATATTAACGCAGATCATCCAACTAATGAACCACTTGTAACTGCTCCATTTTGTCCCCCATATTAACGCAGATCATCCAACTTATGGACCAATTGTAAGTGCTCCATTTTGTCCTCCATCTTTACGAAGATCATCCAGCTAATGGACCACCTGTTATTGCTCCATTCTAACTAATGAACCACTTGTAACTGCTCCATTTTGTCCCCAATCTTCACGCAGATCATCCAAGTTATGGACCACTTGTACCTGCTCCATTTTGTCCTCAACCTTTACGCAGATCATCCAACTAATGTACCACTTGTAACTGCTCCATTTTGTCCCCCATATTCGCGCAGATAATCCAACTAATGGACCACTTGTAACTGCTTCATTTGGTCCCGTCCCCAATTTTCACGCAGATCAACCAACTAATGTATCACTTGTAACTGCTTCATTTGGTCCCCAATATTTACGCAGATCATCTAAAAAATGAACCACTTGTTACTGCTCCATTTTGTCCCCAATATTCACGCAGATCATCCAACTTATGGGCCACTTGTACCTGCTCCATTTTGTCCCCAACCTTTACGCAGATCATCCAACTAATGTACCACTTGTAACTGCTCCATTTTGTCCCCCATATTCGCCCAGATAATCCAACTAATGTACCACTTGTAACTGCTTTATTTGGTCCCCACTCTTCACGCAGATCATTCAACTAATGAGCCACTTGTAACTGCTCCATTTTGTCCCCCATATTAACGCAGATCATCCAACTTATGGACCACTTGTAACTGCACCATTTTGTCCCCCATATTAACGCAGATCATCCAACTAATGAACCACTTTTAAGTGGTCCATTTTGTCCCCCATATTATCGCAGATCATTCAACTAATGTACCACTTGTAACTGCTTCATTTGGTCCCCAATCTTCACGCAGATCATCTAAATAATGAACCACTTGTTACTGCTCCATTTTGTCCCCAATATTCACGCAGATCATCCAACTTATGGGCCACGTGTACCTGCTCTATTTTGTCCCCAACCTTTACGCAGATCATCCAACTAATGTACCACCTGTAACTGCTCCATTTTGTCCCCCATATTCGCCCAGATAATCGAACTAATGTACCACTTGTAACTGCTTCATTTGGTCCCCAATCTTCACGCAGATCATCCAACTAATGAACCACTTGTAACTGCTCCATTTTGTCCCCCATATTAACGCAGATCATCCAACTTATGGACCACTTGTAACTGCCCCATTTTGTCCCCAATATTCACGCAAATCATCCATCTAATGAACCACTTATAACTGCTCCATTTTGTCCCCCATATTAACGCAGATCATTCGACTAAGGTACCACTTGTAACAGCTCCATTTTGTCTTCCATCTTTACGAAGATCATCCAACTAATGGACCACTTGTTATTGCTCCATTCTAACTAATGTACCACTTGTAACTGCTCCATTTTGTCCCCAATCTTCACGCAGATCATCCAAGTTATGGACCACTTGTACCTGCTCCATTTTGTCCTCAACCTTTACGCAGATCATCCAACTAATGTACCACTTGTAACTGCTCCATTTTGTCCCCCATATTCGCGCAGATAATCCAACTAATGTACCACTTGTAACTGCTTCATTTGGTCCCGTCCCCAATTCTCACGCAGATCATCCAACTAATGTACCTTTTGTAACTGCTTCATTTGGTCCCCAATCTTCACGCAGATCATCCAACTAATGAACCACTTGTAACTGCTCCATTTTGTCCCCCATATTAACGCAGATCATCCAACTTATGGACCACTTGTAACGGCTCCATTTTGTCCCTCATATTCACACAGTTCATCCGACTAATGTACCACTTGTAACTGCTCCATTTGGTCCCCAATCATTACACTGATCATCCAACTAATGAACCATTTGAAACTGCTTCATTTTGTCCCCCAATCTTCACGCAGATCATCCGACTAATGAACCCTTTGTAACCGCTCCATTTTGTCCCCAATCTTCACACAGATCATCCCACTAATGAACCACTTGTAACTGCTCCATTTTGTCCCCAATATTCACGCAGATCATCCATCTAATGAACCACTTATAACTGCTCCATTTTGTCCCCTATATTAACGCAGATCATCCAACTAATGAACCACTTGTAACTGCTCCATTTTGTCCCCCATATTAACGCAGATCATCCAACTTATGGACCAATTGTAAGTGCTCCATTTTGTCCCCCATATTAACGCAGATCATCCAACTAATGAACCACTTATAAGTTCTCCATTTTGTCCCCCATATTAACGCAGATCATCCAACTAATGGACCACTTGTAACTGCTCCATTTTGTCCCCCAATCTTCACGCAGATCATTCAACTAATGAACCACATGTAACTGCTCCATTTTGTCCCCAATCTTCACACAGATCATCCCACTAATGAACCACTTGTAACTGATCCATTTTGTCCCCAATATTCACGCAGATCAACCATCTAATGAACCACTTATAACTGCTCCATTTTGTCCCCCATATTAACGCAGATCATTCGACTAAGGTACCACTTGTAACTGCTCCATTTTGTCCTCCATCTTTACGAAGATCATCCAGCTAATGGACCACCTGTTATTGCTCCATTCTAACTAATGAACCACTTGTAACTGCTCCATTTTGTCCCCAATCTTCACGCAGATCATCCAAGTTATGGACCACTTGTACCTGCTCCATTTTGTCCTCAACCTTTACGCAGATCATCCAACTAATGTACCACTTGTAACTGCTCCATTTTGTCCCCCATATTCGCGCAGATAATCCAACTAATGTACCACTTGTAACTGCTTCATTTGGTCCCGTCCCCAATTTTCACGCAGATCAACCAACTAATGTACCACTTGTAACTGCTTCATTTGGTCCCCAATCTTTACGCAGATCATCTAAAAAATGAACCACTTGTTACTGCTCCATTTTGTCCCCAATATTCACGCAGATCATCCAACTTATGGGCCACTTGTGCCTGCTCCATTTTGTCCCCAACCTTTACGCAGATCATCCAACTAATGTACCACTTGTAACTGCTCCATTTTGTCCCCCATATTCGCCCAGATAATCCAACTAATGTACCACTTGTAACTGCTTCATTTGGTCCCCACTCTTCACGCAGATCATTCAACTAATGAACCACTTGTAACTGCTCCATTTTGTCCCCCATATTAACGCAGATCATCCAACTTATGGACCACTTGTAACTGCACCATTTTGTCCCCCATATTAACGCAGATCATCCAACTAATGAACCACTTATAAGTGGTCCATTTTGTCCCCCATATTAACGCAGATCATTCAACTAATGTACCACTTGTAACTGCTTCATTTGGTCCCCAATCTTCACGCAGATCATCTAAATAATGAACCACTTGTTACTGCTCCATTTTGTCCCCAATATTCACGCAGATCATCCAACTTATGGGCCAGGTGTACATGCTCCATTTTGTCCCCAACCTTTACGCAGATCATCCAACTAATGTACCACTTGTAACTGCTCCATTTTGTCCCACATATTCGCCCAGACAATGCAACTAATGTACCACTTGTAACTGCTTCATTTGGTCCCCAATCTTCACGCAGATCATCCAACTAATGAACCACTTGTAACTGCTCCATTTTGTCCCCCATATTAACGCAGATCATCCAACTTATGGACCACTTGTAACTGCTCCATTTTGTCCACCATATTAACGCAGATCATCCAACTAATGAACCTCTTATAAGTGCTCCATTTTGTCCCTCATATTAACGCAGATCATTCGACTAATGATCCACCTGTAACTGCTCCATTTTGTCCCCAATCTTCACACAGATCATCCAACTAATGAACTACTTGTAACTGCTCCATTTTGTCCCCCATATTCACACAGTTCATCCGACTAAGGTACAACTTGTAACTGCTCCATTTGGTCCCCAATCTTTACACTGATCATCCAACTAATGAACCATTTGAAACTGCTTCATTTTGTCCCCCAATCTTCACGCAGATCATCCGACGAATGAACCCTTTGTAACCGCTCCATTTTGTCCCCAATTTTCATGCAGATCATCCAACTAATGAACCACTTATAACTGCTCCATTTTCCCCCCATATTAACGCAGATCATTCGACTAATGAACCAGCTGTAACTGCTCCATTTTGTCCCCAATCTTCACGCAGATCAGCCAACTAATGGACCACTTGTAACTGCTCCATTTTGTCCCCCCTTATTCGCGCAGATAATCCAACTAATGTACCACTTGTAACTGCTTCATTTGGTCCCAAATCTTCACACTGAGCATCCAAGTAATGGACCACTTGTAACTGACACATTTTCTCCTCAGTTTTCACGCAGTTCATCCAACTAATGAACCACGTGTAACTGACCCATTTTGTCCCCCATCTTCACGCAGATCATCCGACTAATGGACCACTTGTAACTGCTTCATTTGTCCCCATCTTCACGAAGATCATTCAACTAATGAACCACTTCTAACTGCCCCATTTGGTCCCCAATCTTCACGAAGATCATCCAACTTATGGACCACTTGTACCTGCTCCATTTTGTCCCCATTCTTTACGCAGATCATTCAACTAATGTACCACTTGTAACTGCTCCATTTTGTCCACCATATTCGCGCAGATAATCCAACTAATGTACCACTTGTAACTGCTTCATTTGGTCCCCAATCTTCACGCAGATCATCCAACTAATGAACCACTTGTAACTGCTCCATTTTGTCCACCATATTCGCGCAGATAATCCAACTAATGTACCACTTGTAACTGCTTCATTTAATCCCCAAACTTCACGCAGATCATCCAACTAATGGACCACTTGTAACTTATCCATTTTGTCACCCATCTTCACGCAGATCATCCAATTAATGAACCACTTGTAACTGCTCCATTTTGTCCCCCATATTCACGCAGATCATCCAACTTATGGACCACTTGTAACTGCCCCATTTTCCCCTATATTCACACAGATAATCCAACTAATGTACCACTTGTAACTGCTTCATTCGGTCCCCAATCTTCACACTGATCATCCAACTACTAAACCATTTGAAACTCCATTGCTCCATTTTGTCCCCCAATCTTCACGCAGATCATCCAACTAATGTACCACTTGTAACTGCTTCATTTGGTCCCCAATCTTCACGCAGATCATCCAATTAATGAACCACTTGTAACTTCTCCATTTTGTCCCCAATCTTCACGCAGATCATCCAACTAATGAACCACTTGTAACTGCTCCATTTTGTCCCCAATCTTCACGCAGATCATCCAACTAATGAACCACTTGTAACTGCTCCATTTTGTCCCCAATTTTCACGCAGGTCATCCAACTTATGGACCACTTGTAACTGCCCCATTTTCCCCTATATTCGCACAGATAATCCAACCAATGTACCACTTGTAACTGCTTCATTCGGTCCCCAATCTTCACGCAGATCATCCAATTAATGAACCACTTGTAACTTCTCCATTTTGTCCCCAATCTTCACACAGATCATCCAACTAATGAACCACTTGTAACTGCTCCATTTTGTCCCCAATCTTCACGCAGATCATCAAACTAATGAACCACTTGTAACTGCTCCATTTTGTCCCCAATTTTCACGCAGATCATCCAACTTATGGACCACTTGTAACTGCCCCATTTTCCCCTATATTCGCACAGATGATCCAACTAATGTACCACTTGTAACTGCTTCATTCGGTCCCCAATCTTCACACTGATCATCCAACTAATAAACCACTTGAAACTTCATTGCTCCATTTTGTCCCCCAATCTTCACGCAGATCATCCAACTAATGAACCACTTATAACTTCTCCATTTTGTCCCCCATATTAACGCAGATCATCCAACTAATGAACCACTTGTAACTGCTCCATTTTGTCCCCCATATTCACACAGTTCATCCGACTAATGTACCACTTGTAACTGCTCCATTTGGTCCCCAATCTTTACACTGATCATCCAACTAATGAACCATTTGAAACTGCTTCATTTTGTCCCCCAATCTTCACGCAGATCATCCGACTAATGAACCCTTTGCAACCGCTCCATTTTGTCCCCAATTTTCACGCAGATCATACAACTAATGAACCACTTATAACTGCTCCATTTTGTCCCCATATTAACGCAGATCATTCGACTAATGAACCAGCTGTAACTGCGCCATTTTGTCCCCAATCTTCACGCAGATCAGCCAACTAATGGACCACTTGTAACTGCTCCATTTTGTCCCCCATATTCGCGCAGATAATCCAACTAATGAACCACTTGTAACTGCTTCATTTGGTCCCAAATCTTCACACTGAGCATCCAAGTAATGGACCACTTGTAACTGACACATTTTCTCCCCTGTTTTCACGCAGTTCATCCAACAAATGAACCACTTGTAACTGACCCATTTTGTCCCCCATCTTCACGCAGATCTTCCGACTAATGGACCACTTGTAACTGCTTCCTTTTGTCCCCATCTTCACGCAGATCATTCAACTAATGAACTACTTGTAACTGCCCCATTTGGTCCCTAGTCTTCACGAAGATCATCCAGCTAATGAATACCTTGTAACTGATTAATTTTCCCCCACCAAACTTTACAAAGTTCATTCAACTAATGAATTACATGTAAATGACCTTTTTATCCCCCAATCTTTACGCAGATCATTCAACTAATGAATCACTTGGTACATCGAGGTGCAAACACGTCCTTCCAAGACTCGTCTTTGAGAACACCGCTCCATTACGCCGTTAACAGTAAACACAGAGGTAACAGTTAATAACTTAACTTGTTATGTTTTACGTAATTGGCTTTCCTATTATAGGCTGTGTGTGTATGTGTGTGCGTGTGTGTCTTATTGTTTCTATTTGAAAGCGCTATTGATTATTTATTTACAGGTCTCGATACTTATGAATACATTTCTAATATGAAAAAGTTAAACAAGCTTGAGTTCTCTGATCACTTCCCTCTTGTGTTTTCGCTGGCATATGAAAGTAGCATAAATTGTGAAAATATTATTAATGGTATCAGTGGTAAAAGAGTTGTATGGGATACTACTAAAAGAGATGAGTTTTAAATATGCTATACATACCAACGGCGCACCGCAAGTCAGTTGGAAGACATTCCACATTAAGTCCTTCACCCCGAACAAGGCACGAACACTCGCGGTAAGAGGCTAAGCAGTCAGAGGAGTTACAAATCCGCGATTCTACAACTACACCTTTTTAAGAATGAATTTTGATGATCGCATTGATTATTTTCCCGTTTTTCGAGCCAGATCGAGAGAATAATACATTCAAACTTGGAATCATTATGTAGGTTCTTTACAAAAACTACACTATTACTATAATGTTAAGAAATGTTTTTTTTTTATTTTAAAAATAGCAAACCGAAATTAGAAATGATAACCTTTGAAAACAACTTAACCGTTTCTATGTAAGGTCCCAGAATATGGAAGTTGAGACTGGGCAATATTTACATATTCAGCGAGAAAGCAGAACTTGTAAATTATGTAACAGCAACCCAGTAGAATCAGAAAATCACTTTTTCGTGTCTTTTCCCTCACACTCTTTTTTAATAGCTTATCTTGGCCCTCTTTTATCAAATTGTAGAGCTACATGACATCCTCTAGTGCTTTGTGTATACGTAAAACGGCATTATTTATCAGAGATGCTTTTGAAGTACGTAACATTACCCTTTGACATTAGTCTTTTTCTTAAACGAGGGCATATCTATAAATGTATATTTATAGTCTGATGTGGACACATAATTATATTATTTTGTCTTTGACATGCGCTTATATCTTTGTAAATGGCGAAAGATCACATGTTGGCGATTTGGCAATAAATATTTAACTTTATTACGAATGAGAATGACGCTTTTGCTGCTGCTGCTGATGATGATGATGATGGTAATTATAGCGATATTGATGTCAATGCTAATGTTTATGGTGATCACGCGCTAATTATGTTGCAATGTTGTGTAAACAACATAAGTGAAAACGGTAGCGGTGTTATCTAATTTTAAAAGTAATGACCCATACAAAGAATATTCCTGCTGTACGGGGAGGGCACAATCAATTGTTTCGAAAAGGACAAATGACAATAATAATGAACACTTTTCTGACTATTCGGATGGGATGCTAGTGTTCCTTCTTATGATTATTATGTAATGTTAATTTTTTTCTGTTTTAGCTGTGACAACCAAGTTGTTAGAGAGTAACGCCTTCACCCACCTAAAAGACGAAAATGGCAAGCTTCCCTTGAAACTGGCGCTGGACAACGAGGATGACGACATATGTTCGCTTCTACTAGCCTACATGCCCAATGACTTGTATGTCACAGACATGTTTACGGCGTACTGTTTATGGATTTGAGATGAGAATACATATTTACGGCAGCGAAACAACAATATAATTGCAGCGGCTGTGAATAAATTGCTGCTGAACCGCATTGTTGTTCCGTTGCTGCACAAATAAATTCTCACAATTTTTTTTCTTACAAATTTGCTGTTTGTTTATATCAACCATACAATGTTTTAGAGTCCATTAGATGCTTCTCCGTCATCTACAATTCGTAATGAAATGTTTCGCGACAAATAAATGACCGTTTTCAAAAGTCTTTTAAATATACGTATCTGTCGTATCTTATACATCCCATAATGGACAGTTTTTGTGTCTAACCTTAAAACAGTGCTCTTTTAAAATCCGATCTCTCAAAGATGGTACCCTTTAGTTATTGCATTGTGTATGCGATTTTTGTGTTGGGAGTTTTCTTATATTTAACTCCATATTAGGCCCATCTGCAGAAGTTATATGTTTAATTATATCATATTTATACAGATACTCAAATTTGCTTCAGACCTTAATATATTTCTTTTACTTTTAACTTTTGCGACTATCTATATCATTTACACAAATCATATCCTCGCTCTGACCACCTGCATGCAACTATACACAGTGTCCGGCGTATATTCACGGCCCATGGATCAGATCCCGCTGAGGTCTCCTTTCATCGGCTGCTAGACCCAATGCTGCAGGTAAGTTTTCATGCTTGCATCACGTTGCCTAATAATAACCCATATTCATTTTTGATTGTTTGCTTAATAGCATGAATTGGATACATGAACTGTTATAGCAGCAAACAGTCATAGCAGCAAACAGAACAGAGCCTGATTCGATATACATGTATGTGCCTGGAATTTCTTGTCGGTGGCGGTGGATGCGCCTAGTACGCCCCTGGTTAGAGGTCTTGTGCTTATTCTTATGCGTGGCAGTTCACGAGTGAACGCATCTTGTTCAGATACTGCAACAGGAACTGACATTGAGCTCGTCGATAATAGTAAAGCCGCTCTCTTCTATTAATGCTAAAGATTGTTTCTTCATTAGATTTGTGGAAACGTCTTCTTTAGAATGGCATCCCTTGTCCTGTTGCAGAAGACAGTCATTTCGGTTTTGGACTGCATGATCGAAACGAAGAGCAACAGCGACAACATCGATGTATATTACCATGCCCTCGAGGCAGATCGCCAGGGGAGACCACCAGATCACGAGCTATTTAATCCACAAGAAAAGTCGCCGCTGCAGATAATTGCCAAAAAAGGAAACAAGGTATTCTAGTGTAGCGGGACGGGTAGTAAAGGCATTAACCCCTTCAGTCAAAATTCATCTATAATTTTGAAAATTCACTTGACTCTGTTGTTTTCTTTAAAAAAGATAAAAGAATTTTAATAAATGTATGTTAAACTTGTAATAATAAATTTACGGCTGAATAAGTCTACACATAAACCCTAAGTCATGTAGATTCTGCAAGTGATTGTGAATGGTTTTCAAAAGTCGTAAAATGGGATATGATTGTGAATGGTTTGTAAAGGCGTAAAATGGCGTATACATGCAGGAAAGGGTTAATAAATACAGCACCAAAAACACAAATTGAGCAAATAGTTACAAATTCAGCTTTAAGACTGTAGAAATAAAACGGCATTTAAAATCCTAGTTATGCTACTTTTTTGCAATTATTTGACTCAGTACATGTCATGTTTGTGGATTGAAAAGCATATAATGTAACGATTCTTCCTGATAATTGAAATATTAACTTCACTTTACTTCAAATTATGTAACAATAGTTGTCCACTGTTTTGGAGTATTTAGACATATTTGTGCTATTAGCATAAACTTATTCTGTAGTCTAAATAAAGACGATTAAGACAGCAATTTATGGGATCTTTCCAGTTAACATTAATTTATTCGGTTATTTTAGAGAAAAATTTGGCCCAAACTGACAGATATCTCCAATAACAAACTTTCGTAATCATTTTGTCCTTTTTATTCATATAAACAGAAAGATAGCTGGGATGGATCCAGGGTGATGTAATTGGTAAATTCAGTGTATT
Organism: Sinonovacula constricta; assembly: GCA_007844125.1. Lineage (NCBI taxonomy): Eukaryota > Metazoa > Mollusca > Bivalvia > Cardiida > Solecurtidae > Sinonovacula > Sinonovacula constricta. Next base: position 68,979,080 of record CM017556.1, on the reverse strand, counting down.
TGTTTGCTTTTCTAGTTTCATTTTATTTGAGGGAGACTAATACTATTTCAGTTCAATACGAGATTTGCTTACATGTAAGAGATAAGAAATGAGAAAATCAAATTGGCCATATAAGTGAAGTCCAGTCAGCATATAAGTGTGTTGTACGTGTATGTAAGACAATGTTAACTCAAGTAAATCCATAAGTAGGGGGTAGTGTATTTTATAATGTCAGCGATTGTATCGTTCCACAGAACATTGTCTACCATGATGTGGTCCGGTTGCTGATACTGAGAAAATGGAAGAAATACGCCCGGTTAATATTCCAGTAAGTTGTCATGGCAACAGTTTTTAAACCCATTATATTCTTTAGTTGCTAATGACATCAAGCATGGATCATTATACATGTTATAAAAGACTAAGCAGCTAATCTAATGCAGATCCTGATAGGATCTATGAGTTAATGATCTGGATCTACACTATGAATATGTGCTCTGTAGGGGTAACGTGAGTGGCAATGTATATGCTAAAAAGTCTTTATACAGTCTTAAGAACAAATACAGCACAACCATTTATAGCGTAAGTTTTTGGTCACGATAAAGCATGATATGTGAATTATCAACCCGGAAGAATATACTTCTTCAGCATGATATGGAAGTTGCCCTAATGACTGCTTTGATAATCGCACCGTAGACATTTAAACAAAAAATATTGCTGATTGGAAAATGTATCTAAATAAAAATAACTGTCCTATAATATTACAAATTAATTTACTTCCCTAGGGTGAACACGTTCTTGTACATGGTCGCGTTGTTCTGTCTCACATTTGCCGCCATCTTGGCTGTCAAAAGTGAGGATCCCACTGTATATAACTCTCCCCTGCAAGTGAGCAGGGCTGTCGCCGAAGTTATCTCCCTTGTAATGGTATTTGCAACGTTGTTCGCTGAGATCAATCAATTAAACAGGTAAGAATGACAACATATATAAATTCGGGTGAAAATAGCTATTGTTTCATTTTTAAAAAAAATTCTGACACGTGTGTAATGATGTTAAAACTGTTACAGAAGATTTGCGCGTTTCTATTTTGGAATTATAGCAAAACTATTATTAAAACCTCAATTGCCAAGTGTAGGGATAACATTTCGCTTTGCATAGCTGAAAGTTTGTAAAAAACTATTTTCCATGTTTAAGTAATTTTTCATATGGGAAACCTATGTCATGAGGTTCCACCAAAAGGTTAGTTATTTTATCAATTTATTGACTCCTTAGACACCGCATCGAGTACTTCACGGAACTGATCAACTACATAGATGTTTCGTCTGCCGTCCTTCTGGCACTTGTCGCCCCTCTCCGGTACGCCCACAACAACAGTCATTGGACAGTGTTCGCATTCGGATACTTTTTTTGGACCGTCCGCATATTTAAATATGCCGCAATATTCAGGTAAATATTTATGTTGACATTCGTGCATAAGGTTATCTAAACAGACACCGTGTCCATCATCTGACATAATGAGTTATTCTCTGTAAATAAATGCTGTAATATCTTCTGGTGTTATTTTGCCAAGAACACAAAAACAGAAATTCGTCAATATAAAAGTTAAATTTCGAATAAAAATGTGACCTCATTATTGGTGTAATTTAGGAAAGAGTAAGGGGATGAGGAGTGATTTCATTTATTATCTGGCGCCGTCAGGCATTGCATCTGTGCTTATATTCTGCTTCAAGAACTGCTACTAAACTCTGTCTAAACATTGAGTCTCATAATCTTTTTTATAAATGCACATGCAAAATACATGCATGTATACAACTTTCATGATATATAAAGAACTCAGATTTTTTGATATCATCGTCTATCACATCACAGACAGACGGATGCCTATTCCCAGATCCTGTACAAAGTACTGAAGCACGATTTCCCGCAGTTCTCTGCTCTCTGCGCCGTGGTTCTACTGGCATATGGAGGGACCTTCCTCTTAGCCTTGAGAGGGGAGGATGTGCTGGATAGAAATAAAGAAACAAGGTATATGGAAATACAGACATTAGTAAATACTTACGCAAACACACACGCACAGACATGTTGAAAAATCAAATACACAAAATAGACACATGCAAATAAACACAAATTTACATTGCATATACAATATTGTTGTTGGTTTTATAACATTATCACAAACAAGTATGTCCTCGAATATTTATAGCCAATGCTTATATTTTACGATATTGAACAGCTTTATTGAAAATACCAAATGTACACAAGTCTGTGGCTATGTAGGAGTATATAGATAAAGGTAGTAACTTACAGTTTGCCTATTTCTAATATATGTAACAATATCTGACCTCTGTTTCTACAGTTTGCCTATATCTAATATATGTAACAATATCTGACCTCTGTTTCTACAGTTTCCCTTTATCTAATATATGTAACAATATCTGACCTCTGTTTCTACAGTTTGCCTATATATAATATATGTAACAATATCTGTCCTCTGTTTCTACAGTTTCCCTTTATCTAATAATATATGTAACAATATCTGACCTCTGTTTCTACAGTTTGCCTTTATCTAATATATGTAACAATATCTGTCCTCTGTTTCTACATTTTGCCTATATCATATATTTGTAACAGTATCTGGCCTCTGTTTCTACAGTTTGCCTATATCTAATATATGTAACAATATCTGACCTCTGTTTCTACAGTTTGCCTATATCTAATATATGTAACAATATCTGACCTCTGTTTCTACAGTTTGCCTATATCTAATATATGTAACAATATCTGACCTCTGTTTCTACAGTTTGCCTATATCTAATATATGTAACAATATCTGACCTCTGTTTCTACAGTTTCCCTTTATCTAATATATGTAACAATATCTGACCTCTGTTTCTACAGTTTGCCTATATATAATATATGTAACAATATCTGTCCTCTGTTTCTACAGTTTCCCTTTATCTAATAATATATGTAACAATATCTGACCTCTGTTTCTACAGTTTGCCTTTATCTAATATATGTAACAATATCTGACCTCTGTTTCTACATTTTGCCTATATCATATATTTGTAACAGTATCTGGCCTCTGTTTCTACAGTTTGCCTATATCTAATATATGTAACAATATCTGACCTATGTTTCTACAGTTTCCCTTTATCTAATATATGTAACAATATCTGACCTATGTTTCTACAGTTTCCCTTTATCTAATATATGTAACAATATCTGACCTCTGTTTCTACAGTTTGCCTATATCTAATATATGTAACAATATCTGACCTCTGTTTGGGGTATTTGTACATAATTTCTGTAGAAAAACGTCATACTTTAGTCTAAGCCGTGACAATTTCCAACAGTATCTCAATGTAAGGGCAGTAAACAGGCCCGGAGGGGGCGAGGGGGGAGGAAGGGGGGGGGGAGGAAGGGGGGAGGGGGAACGGGGTGTTGGACATGCATTCTGAAGTGTATCTCGACGACAGGTTTATAGTTATTAATGGTTTTATAAAACTGACTCCGAAAGTCTGAAAATGCGAATACATAAACCTTTAGCATCATAGCATTGTTGTTGTAACCTGGTTCGAATTCTTCCAATATATGCCGCAATAGGCAACCGCATACCTCCTTTCGAGTTGGAAAATAAAATGCATACAACATTTGTAGCTCCTTTCGAGTTGGAAAATAAAATGCATACAACATTTGTAGCTCCATTTGCCCATTGATCGTCGTTTGCATATATTGGGAAGAAAATAATAATAATTAAACAACCTTGTTACCTTAGCGCAATTTTTTAGCAAACATCCATCACATTATCGACGGATATTATGCTTAACAAATATGCATTAAAACTGCTTGAATTTAGATTTCTGTAGAGTGTTCGAGAACGTGCTGTGCATAATTTCGATGTAGAGTATTTATGGTTACAGTTGAAACCCGTCTTACAAAAAATCCAAAATGTCGAGTGCAGCCTCCAATAAATGGTGGGACAAACAGTACTGATTTGTCGCGAAGTCTGCATTACATGTTGGGCACGACAAAATGCAATTATCAGTAATTATCGCAGAACAAACCAAATAATACAGAGTTTTGGCTTATCAAACAAGCAAAGCGTTGATAAAAAATTGGACCAAAATATAACAGACTGAGCACACATCGTCAAACTTTCGTCGTGTTCCAGTACACTATTCATTTGGATTTTAGAAAAGCAATAAAAACTGCAACATTTTTGAGCCAACTAAAACTGCACAAATTGTTAAAGGTGACGTCCGCTAGGTTGCCTATATCTAATATATGTCACAATATCGTATCTCTGTTAAGGTGTATTTGTACATGATTTCTGCAGGAAAGAAATCATTTTTCAGCCCAAGCTTTGATGATTTTCAGCAGAATATCAATTTTAGGGCTGTAAAACTAGTTAATCAACACTTAAATGTTTATTCTTGTCAATCTATAAATAAGAACAATTGGGATTCCTGCTAACAATAGGCACCGACGCCACAGCGGATGACGTGGATGAAGGAAACGTATGTGGTCACGTGGTTTTGTTAGTTTAAAAATAGATAACTGTGAAGCGAAGCTCAGATAGGAAATACATGTTTGACATGACGAATGTGGCGTTTTGGTACACTTTTCAGACAGGTGTAGAACATCCATACACAGTATTTTGCGAGATCAGTTCAGGTAACAATAGTTTATTAAGATGTTTTATGAAACTAGTTTTTGTCCAAACTGTCCGATACTATCTTTAAACAAAAGCTTTATAGCGACAGAAACACAACCTTACATTATTCGTTTAAAAAACTTTGTTAATTATAAATTTTTTCGTGGCTTTTATGTTCACAGGATTGGAATTATAACTTGTTATGAGGCAAAACTGATATACCCATTTATTGTTTTATTCTGAAAAATGCGATTTTAGACTAAAAGAAAGTTGTTACCTTTTTTATGCGATCAGTTGGTTATTTTGCTTTGTTTCAGCTCATTTTTGCGTATTTTATATGTCGGAGTCCGGACTCTGGCGGAGTCGCAACCAGTTATCGAGTATGCTGGGAATGATGATTACAAGTAAGTTTGCTGATACCTATATAACTGCTGGTAATGTGTATATATATACTGATATATATATACTAATTTCTTTGCAGCCAAGTTGCTTTACCTCTTTATGTAAATCCTATATATATATAATATGTTACTGATATTTCATTTTGACTATTCATACTGTACAGGTCTATAGCCGAAAAGGTCTCTATTTTAGACACTGGCTGGTAACCAGCATTAGACAGCTACTCTTTTGTCGGAAAGGTCTCTATTTAAGATACTGTCCGGTAACCATGAAATAGACAATTGATTTTTTTTGGCATGGTAACCTTTTGTATATTTTTTATTTTTATATCTGTCATTCTTTAAAGAACACTTTTTACTACTTAGTAAGTAAAGCACTTTGGGCAAAATATATCAAGGAATTTTCATATAAACACTCAATAACTAAAAATGAAGTGATTAGGAAATTTTCATACCTCAAATTACATGTTTTTATTGGCTTCTGACATTGCTTAGAAATGCGGTTCTGAAACAAATTGATGAGATGAGCTTCCAAGCAAAATAATCCATCAGCTGGCGTGTTCCGTTCACTTTTTGTAAAGTTTGATCTTTTTTGCATTCTATTCAAATGTAAACATCTTATGAGTTGTTAGTTTTCAAGATGGTCACCACAGTAATACCAAATCACTATCAAAACGAGGAGATCAACATACGCTTATAGGTTTTCTTATTTTGTTAAAATGCCTTTTACGCATTATACATATTATATTTTACATATTGCATACACAGTACACTTTGATAAATTCGATCAAGATAATTGCAGAGAAGCAAGACAAATGCCCCAAATCCTGTTAAGAAATTGTGTACAATCTGCGTACTATAAACATTGTAAAGCTGTTTATAAATATCTTCGCTTATTGCATTGGTTTGAGTCTTAGTCGGTATAAAATCTTACTTGTCAGACGCCGGTCCAGTTAATTTGTTGTTCGTTCGACTCAGATTTTCGTCTCGATTTCTTCTCGTCCATATGCAGTTTCTGTCTTTAAAAGATAGTATACGATAGTTTGCCCTGTAGCAAATGTATGTAACAATCTCTTGCCAGGGGCGTCCATAGTGTAGCGGTAGAGTCGCCGATTTGTAACTCCACTGTCCTGACTGCTTAGCCTCCCATTTCGTGGTTTCGAGTCCTGTTCAGAGCGACGAACTTATTGTGGGAAGGTTTTCCAGCTGACCTGCGGTGCGGCTGTGGTTCTACCCAGATACTTGTCTCGAGTCTTCCGCCACCAAAACAGCTGGACGTCGCTATAATGATCATAATCGGTCGCTGCGATGTATCTCAAATACAACACACAAGAGCAACAACAACAACAACAATGAATCACACACACAATATCTTGCCCTTGTTTTGGGGAAATTCGGCTCACTGTCTGCATAGTGTCTTATTTTTTTTCTAAAGGACGGTTTTGATCATAACCTGTTTTTAGACAGTACACAGCGTGAATTATATCGCTCCAAATGCTCATTCTTTCCAATCTATATATAAGGATGATTGGGATTTCTGTTATATATCGATATCGACCTCATTGCGGAATACCCGGATATTGATATAACGTTAACTTAAAAGTTAACGGTCACGTGTTGTTGTGTTTTAGTTAAAATAGCTTAATGTGCACTAATTGTGCACTGTAGCTCAGATAGGCAATACTTGTTTGTAGTGTCGGGTAGTGTATAATGCTTCCCTTTTTCACATAGATTAACATTTTTTTCGTGCAACAAAAATATATTTTGTTGTTTGAGAGAAAAACAATAGGTCCAAAGGGTTGGACACCACCTTTATTGTAATAAGCAACCAAAGCTCCTTTCTGCCGCTTTAGGACAGTAAGCGGAACCATCATGGTGCTGTTTGTGTTTGCCTGCATTGTTATCTTGACCAACATCCTAATCGCCCAGCTCAGCGACACCTACCAGAAGGTCCAACAGGACGCCCAGCGCGGACTCGAGGTCAACCGCGCATGGATCGTCGCCAAGGTGGAACTCAACAATTTCTTCCCCAGGATCGTAAGTGTTACTTCATAACAAAAATAAAAAAAAATATACTTCTGTTGTTACGAAACAATACGGTCCGACCGTATTCTTCGAATGAAGAATAAGTTTGGATAAACCAAGTATTTCTCATATTTAAACCAAATCTCGCATTTAGAAATAGCAATGGTGAAGTATACAACATTTTGGTCAGTATAAATGACATTCAAATGACGCATTCAGTTTGAATATACCGTATTAATATACAAAGGAGCCCATACAATGTAAACCATTGCATTTTCATAATAAAGCCAAACCTACATATTAGGTGGTAGTTGTTGTCATAAAGACATTCTTGACAAGACCACAATTAGCAGCCGGCTATTAACGTATTTTGTATCTCTTGGCGATTGCAAGATTCTGACCTTCAAAAGTACCAGTATCGTGTATATTACTTTTAAAAGGACCTCATTCGATTTGTCTATTTTGACTACAATCTAGTGACCTCACCGTCTATGCATAGAATGGCAATCTTGCTTTGACTTTTTTTACTACAATTGATATTATTTTCAACGCAATTCCCAGTAACGTCACCTTGATGTCGAATAAATTAGATTTGAGTAACGAACCGTCATTCGCAAGAATCAGAATATGGTTTTCTTTTTACCTTATTTAGGATTACAGGCGGAAGTACTATGTGCACTCTGAAAATGTCTGCAACATTCGCCGTAAACTTACCCAGTTAGAGTCACCTCCCTTGAACGAGATGAACCGCTACATCAAGGACGTATGGGACACATTAGACACACACAAACTAAGCCTGCTTACGGTCCAGCACCGCATGGCTCGTCAGGAGAGCATCCTTAGACAGATCAGGTAGGGCGGATACCTCAGACTTGTTATTCTGAAGACTTTTGTTAACGTTTCTTTAGTGATTTATAAAAGTCACCGACACATTTATGGTCATATGTCCTGGTTGAGGAGTACCCCCGACAGATGTCTTGGTATTATCACCGGTACACCGCAGATCAGATCGAAGACCTACCCACATAAAAGTTCTTTCCTCGATCGAGACTCAAACCCACGCTACGACAGACTGATGATTTGCAAGGTAGCGACTCCGCGACATTTATTAATGGTGATATTCAACATATCAAATACAATAAACTCTTACCACTGTTTGGGGGACTTTGGAACCATTTTTTTTTGCAAAATACTTATGCTTTAGACAGGCACTGTCAGACAGAACAAATCGTGAAAGATCAGTGACTTAAGGAGGGAGAACAATGTTATTAGAGCGAGTGTTCCACTGGCTATGCCATGTATGTTAGGCCAAGATATTTGCGATATCTGTTTGCTTGGCTTGCATGTGAAATACCTTTGTTCTGTGCCTTTTCTGAGTTTGGTATATGTTGCAATGCTCATAGGACTTTGACATATATTCTTATTCATGATCACAATAATGTTACCTGTGCAGTGTGGCGGTCGTAAAAAATATCCCCGTGCATGTAATCTATGTTGTCATTAATTCATCCTATAAGGATTGTTACGTGTATTTCCTTTGATGGACATTGGACTTTGGTTCTTCAATTCCATCTTCACATGAACAGGATGCTACAACCATTTATTCGTCTCTGGTCATGTTTGTTCATGATTCAGAAAGTTAATTTCTTTTATAGTCAACCATTTGGGAGTAGTTTTTCAAACCGAAATAATACCATATTCTTTACTAAACACTATGTGGACACTATTTTTCAATGACGTCACTACTTTCGTCATAACTTATAGAAAATATCAGCGCTTGAAAATTTTGTTTTCAAAAAGATCGGGTTTTCTTTTCATTGCTTGCATTTGAGAAACTCGTCAGGACGTGCGAGGTTAGAGCTCTGTAAAACCGGTCTAAGCACCCATGTCGGTCCAAATTGCCGACTGACCGTTCCAAGGCGGTAACTGTCGGGTTAGCTCTTTTCGTAAAATGTCTCATCACAAATTTGTTCTTTCTGTTTGCTTGGCTTGCATGTGAAATACTTTCGTTCTGTGCCTTTTTGAAGTTTGGTATATGTTGCAATGCTCATAGGACTTTGACATATATTCTTATTCACTACCTTCTGCAATCGGGATAAATGCAGATTCAGATCACATGGATATAGTGTTGACGAAATAAGTCAAACCAGTGCCGCGGAGCCGTTTACTATAGATGGTCTATCGACCAACTATTAACTGTGAGTAAATGTTTAACTCATTTTTGTCTCGTCCGGTAGCACTTAAGAGCTGCTATTTTATACCTAAGTTTAGTTAAAATGCACAGGTATGGAAACAGTGTATGGTTAATATAATAGTGTATGTAATTGAATGTAAGTGACTGTGTTGTAGCTTTTGCCCCAATGTATAATTTATATTTAGAAGAGGTAGTTGTTTTTGCGACTGATGACTTGCTTGCTTTCAAATGCGCGAACAAATTAAAGTGACCATTGTTTGCATACCTTTCAACCTCGGATTCAGAAGGGGTTTTGTTGGTGGCGGGTTCGGGTGCGGTGGCGCGTGACATTTTATTATTATAAATATTGTGAAAGCTACGCATATTCAGTATAGTTAAGTATATTCAGTATATATACAGTATAGTGAATGGCAATTTCTAATTCCTAATGCAACGCAACAACTGTGAACATTACCTACACAACAAATGCCGTACAAAGTCTCAAGAAAATAATCGTGGTACGACTTTGAAATGGTACGAAGTCACCAACATCCACCATTGCGAGAGAAGTCTTTACACCGCGCAACAAAAACATCGAATTTATATATGACCTATTTTTTGTCTTCGCAATATGTCTGCAAAAAATAATATTCTTTAATACAAAAGTAAAACCATGAAGTTTGGACAAACCTTAAATACCATCCAAATGTTACTCATATGTCTGTCAAAGTGCTCCAGCAAATGTGATTTGTAATTGGTGCAGTCTGTCCAAATCTAAACCAGTCCAGCACTTTGAAAATAAGAGTTTGACAATCGTATTGCGTAAAAGTTTACTTGTTACTTTTTCATAGTTCCTACTTTATTTTATTGTTTATGTAGTAGTTATTTAGAAGACACAACAAAAGAAAATCGAAAACTTTAACATAAATGTAACAATAAGTTTTTAACAGCTGAAATATAATAATAATTTCCGTTTAAAAATACGATCGTTTCTTAAAAGCTGTAACATCACCCTAAAGGCATTTTTAAAACCAATTATAAATATTATGGTCACCGTTCTTGGCGACCCAATAAGACTCAGATAAGTGGTAAAACCCTCATAAATAAGTGGGTTTCGGTTAATCCGGCCACAATTAAATTTACCTACGGAGTCATAATAATTATATTTAGAATCGGTAGTAAACATACCATCTGTGACTTGTTTGAGCTGGTCAGAAATATGAATTGTCAAAATCAATAATTGGAGAATAAAGAACACGATCCAATTATTAAATCAGCACAACTGTATGAACAATAAATTATATCAGTAATTGGGGGTTCCCTGTCTTTTGATTTTAAAATCTTAAGAGCCGGTGTAAGGGAATGAAATATTACTCCTTTGCGCTTCATGGTGATTGCATCAGTGTTCAAATGATCAGAATGCTTATATCAATGGCAGAGATAAGTACCTGTGTACACGTTTGAAGGATAACAAAGTTTAACAGTTCCCATGAACGGTCATCGAGGGCACTACTGCCACTTGATGCAATATCAGAAGGTGTAGCTAGAGGCTCATTTTCATGTGAACACTTAGTAACCCTGATCAGAAAGCGACCCTTTGTAATTTGCGACAAACACCTCTTAATACATTATTTCGCAATAATACTCCCGGACAGCCCTCTAGCCTGGGTCATTGTTAAGAGGACCCCCCTTGGTGTGACCAAGGCTGTTAAAACAGCGGTGTTTGTTCATGATGTCACTGGTGTAGTTTCTAAGACATTTCTTAATTTCATTGTTAATTACAGCATTCGTTCCAATGCCCAATGCCCTATATATGTGTTCAGGTGGGGGCACGAGCCCCCCTCCCTCACGTGCCCCTCCCCACCTCCGATATCTATGCTTACCTTTACTCGTTTGCAAGGTAAATCTTACACAAAAGGACCTTTTGCAATATTTCCGAAACAATATTACCCAAACAGCGCTGTACAAGGCTTTGATTATCTGGTCGAAATGGTCGGAAACCATCATAAACTAGTATGATTAGCCTAATGCGATTTATATGTTTACTCAACCGCAGTCGATTGTGTGTTTCATGAAGTTAAGTCTTTATTTTAAACTTTACGTTTTTTTTTTCTGCTAAATTCCATGAAAAGTCAACTCAAGAAAAAGTACACACTACATAGTAAGGATTGATTCAAGCAACGTTATTGTGTGTTCATTTAAAAAAACAACAACAAACTAACGGAACTATTGCGAACAATCCTTCTAGGTAAAGAAATGCCAATTAACACATATCCTTCGTTATATATTTGTCCCGTTTCTCGTTTCAGTGATCACCTGAGAGACCTAAGAACTGCCAAAGGTGGAGATGGCGTTAATAGAACAACCGAGAAGATGAATAATAGTACGTATCTCTCAGACTACGGAGAACATGCCGACAGCTACGATGATCAGGTTACTAGAATAGACATATAAATAGATAGACCGGGCGCGCTATTTATAACCCGCGCGCTATTGGCCGCCATCTTGGAGAGCATATTCGTTTAGCGCGTCTATACATACGCTATGATAATACAAGGAAAATCGTAGAATATTTTCCGATAACACTGCGCGTTTTATGTAGTTTTATTTCCTTCAGAGTATTTAACAACACAGTTTCTGCAGTAGCTTATATCTCTTGTGTCTTTATATGCATAGTAATTCATATTATTTAAATTATTTTTACCTTATCTGATTTATAGACATGATGTTGTACATAGTAGGAATCTAGACTGGATATAACGATCGAAAAGGGGATTTTCCCTATTGTATCGCTCTTATATGATTTTTTATACAGGATGGCAATACTACAGTTAGATTAATGTTATTTTTCTCTTTTATTTTAATTATATATTTATCTACTCGGTAGATAAAATAATGTTAAGAACCATACAAGCAAGTATTTCTGCTAGCCTAGGCAGACTGAGGCCAAATATTGGATATAAACATATGAATAAAATAGTTATAAGAATTTTCAGTTCTTTGTTGCACAATCCCAGAAGATGATGCATACACTTAGCTAATATTATTTCATTAAAATCACTTTAATATGTTTGCAATGTATATATGCAAACATGTAGATGTACACCTACAAAGATTGAGGTTTTGAGTACCATAAGTTACTGATTACACTTGGCGTGTATGTTTTATTAAAGATAATAATTTTCGTTAATACTAGATCTATCTAGTTCACGTTGCATGAGGATTCACACATGGCAGCACCAAATTCTTCAACATCACAACACACAACAATAAGAATAAGTAAGTCAATCAGTTCGTAGCTTTTATTTATAGTCATTATCAATACAATTTTGTATTCTGACTACAGTTATACACTAAAAAATTATTACCAAACAATGAAAATCACTAATTTACATGCGACATCATAACATAAATATTAACTATGCCACTTGTTTTTATAATACAAACTGTAAGCATTTAAAGAAATAAATGTTCACACAGCAAAGTTAAATGCTCAAGATTTGCAAAAGGTTTTGGTTGAGGTAAGAATACTTTTGTGTAGAATACTAAGGTAACATGCATGGCATGCCCTAAAATTAATGTTATTAATAAAAACTTGTTTGTTAAATTTCAGCTCACTATACTAGTTTGTAAAAGATGTTTGAAATAATAAAACATTTTCAATTTTTTTTTACTAAAACATAGCTTTATAACACTATGAATCTTAATGCATATTTAATTAGCTAACATATCTTTGTTAGAAGGAACCAGAGCACAGAATGTGTGATTTCAAGAAATCATAATGTTGAACCTCCAATTTAACTACATGTAGATGAGTGTTCATTTGAACACTTTGGTCAAAATCAAAAAGTTAACATAAAGCTTTTGCTTTTCTTCGAAAGGGCAACACAAAAAAGTATTATGATAGTGAAGTAGATAAAAATGCATAATATGGAACAAGTGTTTTTCTATCACATGGACAAGAACTGATTTTCTCAAAATGTGCATAGTTTGTGTGTGCATAATTCTTCCAAACTAGCATATGAAATCTCAAGTTCATTTATACTATGAAGCAGTCATTAGAGTTTTATAAAAAATGTCTATGCTCAGAATGAGTCCTGGAGACTTATAAAAATCATTGTAATAAGTATAAATTTACTAAACAATGCACAAGAATTCTGCTGGTTTACAACAACAGGTCTATTAAAGCAAAAATATTGGACAAATATTCTACAAATGTGGATCAAATTTTTCCACAGAATCGAAGACTTTCAACTACACATACATGTGTATAGATGAATGTGAAGATGTACAAAACTTAACACTGTCAGGCTATGCTTCCTTAGGACTTTCTCTTTATCTCAGTTGACTTCAACTAAAATATTGTATCTCTTACAAACATGTACTTATTGTCTTTTAAAAAGAACTGTTTTGTTTAAGTTATGTCGCATTGATTTTCTCTTCTGTCGCAAATTTGAAGTCTTGGTCATGTGGTGGACTCTTGCAGTGACGTCAGAATTTTGCGAGGAACCATTTTCTTCTGCAAAAATAAATAATACATACAATTAATAACAAAGATAATCAGGTCAATAATAAACACAAACATGTTATAAAGTAACTGTGTCTGTGTTTTATTGTGTTTGTTTTCAGCTGCAATAGATATTTACCTCATTTCTGAGCTGATTATTTAAAAGTATTTTCCATACAGTATTAATTTCGAGGAATTTTTCTTCTTCAATGATAACAAATGATATTTTCAAAGGATGTAAGACAATCAACAAATTTTGCTTACCGTCACAATAATGCAGTAATTAAATAAATTTATATAGTATAAAATACCTGAAGATGCACTGGAAGGTCAACAGTTGTTGGGACGGCTCCACCCCACAGTCTCGTTATTTGGCCAGTGTGGTCAATTACGTCTTCAGTGAAGTGCTGGCTGCAGACAAGCGCATGCTTGGAAGGTGTAGCATCAGCCCTTCTACAACCAACAATACACGTGCTGTGCCTGCCGTTCAGGCGAATTGTCTTTGTTTGGGAAACTGAAAAATAAACAGGAAATATAAGTATGGTATTACCCAGTATAGTTTATTAAAAGCTTACTAAGCTAAGCTAGTGTAAATCCCGATCAGCTGGCTCAGGCTCTGTTATCTGTCAAGACTGCAGCAATCGGAATATACATATATCCGGCAAGTTACTTCTGTATATTTATGTGGAAAAAAAGGGGGCTTATAATTCACCTAAATACTAAGAACAATTCATGGCACTAAAGATGTCCAAGGTATGTGTACTGAGTATGTGCTAAATCAGACATGAAAATACCAGTAGCTAGGCTACTGCATAATATCTACAGGGCCATCCCATTTAAACGAAAAAATCAACTCTTAGCCGACTATATATTACAGTACTTGTCCTAACGTCTTGTGACATTGGACTACATGTACTCAATGCCTGTACTTAGCCCAGTCATGGGGCGCAGCAGTCTCATTTCAACAAGAAATCAGCAATACTTGTTTACAAAATACAGACCAAGGATCATGAAAGAACTGATTAGAAATAAGCAGCATGTACCATCTCTCTCTCTCTCTCTCTCTCTCTCTCTCTCTCTCTCTCTCTCTCTCTCTCTCTCTCGATCGATCGATCGATGAAATAGAGCTCTGTCTGTATTGAAAGTACTTAGTGACAGTCAGCAAATGCAAGTTCAATATTGCGAGATTTCTCTCTGATATAAACAAATAAAAAGCTACTTACTGGTGAAAGGTAATCCCCTTAGATCTTGCTTCAACATATCTACGATTATTGCAGTTGATTGCAAAACACTGATGGCGATTATAAACCTTTTTTTTAAGTTTTGTTGTCCCATTGCTCGCAATGACAGACGCCACTTTTAGCAACTGGATATGCTCTCCAATATGGCGGCCAATGGTACGATGACGCGTCAGCACTCAGCCAATAGGATAGTCGGTCTATCTTTCTTATGTCTATGGTTACCAGACTGTGATCATAAGACACCGTTACAAATTGATTTATGAATAAAAGATATATTTAAAATGACATCTGACAAACACAGGCACACACAAAATAAAAACAATCTATGATTGATTTGAAAGAACTTGTCACTTGTATTTATATCTTAATTGAAAACACGAACATGCCACTATCCTGAAATAATTAGCAAATGCCCACAAACGTGTAATATTATTTGAATATTTAAAAATTGAAGTGGGCTTTAATTTTGTTCTATGTGGCGATCTTAACTCGCATAAGTCAAATTTACTCGACGTTGTGCCTGATGATATATTGATACATGATATTTATCCTGATGATTATTCTATTGATGTTAATTTGAACATTCACAAGAGTGTAGTCGTTTAAATAATAACGATGTTCTCTTATTGGACTTATGTAAACAGACTGGTCTGCGTATTTTAAATGGTCGAGTTAGCACCGACCAAGGCATTGGTCGATATACGTATGTTGGTAGTCGAGGGTCGAGTGTAGTGGATTATGTCATTACCAGTCAAACTTGTTTCCATGTATGGAGTCCTTTTATGTACATGATCCGAACATATTATCTGATCATTGTTTAGTTGAATTTTCTTTTGCCTTTACACGTCCATGTTGTATAAATACAGGTGATGATAAATCGTATAATGATGTAGTCATGAAGTATGTATGAGATATAGACAAAATAAGTGTATACAAAGAACGTTTATCAGCAGATGAAACTATATCGATATTGAATACTTTTAAGAACCATGTTGACTTGTGTATGCATGAATTTGACATTGAGAATTGTATCACTGAATTGTCTGATGTTATCGACGGAGTGGCCTCCCCTTTGTTCAAACGCAATATTAGCAAATGTAACAGTGCTGTAAGTGATGAAACATATAGTTGGTTTACTATTGAGTGTAATGATAAACGTAGGATATTTTACTCAGCATTAAATGTGTATAGACATGACTCATCTGATGTTAATAGAATTAATATGGTGCAAAACGTGCTGATTATAAAGCATGTGTGCGTACGGCAAAGCTTAACTATGATAAGTGTGAGACAAATAAACTAATGGCTGCTAGAACAAAAAACGCAAAATTATGCTTTTAAAAATCTTCAGCAGGTATTAAAGATGCTAATATTTCTCTTGATACATTTGACGTTACTTTAAAGCTCTTAACAACCCTGAAGATAGATTTTTTTACGCCTGATGATGATGTTTTATATTTTATGAATCGGTATGAACATAACGAGTTCACTATTATGTTTGACGAACTTAATATACCTTATACACACGACGGGTTAATGAAATCTGTTAAACAACTTAAGTCTAACAAGTCAGGTGGACCTGTCTTAAATATTAATGAACTTTTTATACACGGTATAGATATTATGATGCCTTATTTACTATGTTTATTTCATAAAATATTTAATATTGGATTCTTTCCCGAAGCATGGTCCGAAGGTTTTGTTGTACCTTTACATAAGAAAGGAAATATACATGATGTAGTCAATTAAAGAGGCATAACGCTACTTAGTACTTTAGGTAAATTATTTAAACGATTTTTAAACAATAGAATAACTGACTGGGCTGAAAAATATGGTGTTTATATAGAAGCCCAGGCAGGTTTATATATCAAAAATGGGCACAACTGATAATCTTTTTGTGTTACATGGCTTAGTAAATCACATGATTAATAGTAATAAAAAGTTGTATTGTGCTTTTATTGATTTTAGCAAAGCATTTAATTGTGTAGTTCGTGAAAATTTGTGAATGAAATTAGTACATATTGGTATCAGAGGTAATATGTTAAATATTATACAATCTATGAATAATAATGTTAAATCAAGATTCAAATATCTTAAGTGATAGTTTTTGAATGCTGTTTAGGAGTTAGACAAGGCGAATGTTTATCGCCTTTTCTTTTTTCTATGTTTGTAAATGATATTGAAAATATATTTGTTGTTAATAGTGTATTTATAAGTTTTAGATGTTAACATGTTTAAAATGTTCCTTATACTCTACGCCGATGACATTGTCATTTTTGCTAACACTAGTGATGAATTGTAGACTAGTTTGAATCTGTTGTATGACTATTGTCAACGTTGGAAATTAACTGTCAATGTCAAAAAAACCCTAAAATACTTATATTTAGAAAGGGTGGTAGACTGCGCGAAAATATGTTTTTTCACTATGGTGTACACGATTTAGAAATAGTTAGCAAATTTGTATATTTAGGATTAGTATTTTCAACGTGCGGTTCTTTTTCTTAAGCCCAATGTACACTTGCAGGACAATCACTTTAAGCATTATTTGAAATGAATAAATACTTACATAAATTTACATATATAAATATAAGACACAAACTTGAATTATTTGATAAACTAATTTTGCCTATCTTAAATTATGGTTGTGAAGTGTGGGGATTTCATCCTGGTAAAGCTGTTGAACGATTACATGTACAATTCTGTAAACAACTCTTAGGTGCGAAGAAGAACACCCAGGATGATTTTGTATATGGTAAGCTTGGTAGGATGCCTCTTCAAAATACTCGATATTATGCACTTGTAAAATTCTGGCTGAAAATATTACAGTCTGATAATAAAAAATATATTAGAATTGTATATAATATGCTATATCTGGATATTTTAGATAAACCTAATACAAAAAACTGGTGTTGAGAGATTTGCTTTATGCTCTTGGTTTTGCTGATACTTGGTATCTTCAATCTGTCGGTGATAATAAGTTGTTCTGAAGTCTAATAATGCAAAGAATTAAAGACCAGTTTCTTTAAAATTGAAGAAGTAGACTAGATTTGTCAAGTAGAGCTGTTTTTGTATAAACATATTGCCTGTTTTAGATTTCAACCATATTTAGATTTGTTAAATGTATCAAAATATAGAATTAGTTTTTCTAGACTTAGACTTGAGTCACATAGATTATGTATTGAAGTTGGTAGATGGCACAGACCTGTAAGTATTCCTATCAATGAGCGTTTATGTACAACGTGTAATATTTTAGAAGATGAGCATCATTTTGTCATGGAATGTTAATTTACATGTAAATGTACGAAAACAACGTTTACCTGCATACTATTGGAAAAGACCTAACATGTTTAAGTTTTACTGAATTATTAAATACAGAATCGATAAGAATCCTGAAAAAAACTTTCTATCTTTGTTAAAGAAGCTTTTGAAATAAGGAATAATATTATGTATATTAGATAATGTAGCTGTCTTAAATCGTACTGTATTTCTTTAAAATGATATTGAACACTTACACATGTGAAATAATATGTACAACAATACGGTTTGCATTAAACTAAGTATTATAATTATCATATTATATTATGTTCATGATGTATAAGTTAAGTGCTTAGTTTAGCTGCACGAAACGTGGCATTTGTTTTCCATATGATTGTCTTGTACTTTCGTTTCGAACAAGGCAAACTTAGATGGAAAACATATACCGTTATAATTATTCATGAGTCAATGATTATATACAACGATATTTATAAATATACAATACTAGACTACATATACACAATTTTATATATGTGAAAAAGGCTGTCCAGCCTGGAATTATTTCTAACTTTTATATAAGCATAATATAGCAAACAATTAAGTTCGTATTGGTGTTGTGGAGTTCCTTTGAATGATCAATATTTATAGTGTTTTCATTATTTGTCAACAAGTAGCAAAAGGATGCTTAAGATGTATAATACATTAGTTATATTCATTCTTTTCTCTTTGTTGGCTTACCATTTTGCCAAGAGTCATAACCACATATGGAATAGAGTTTTATTTATTTTGCGATGATAATCTTGATTATGAATTACGGCAAATTATACCAATTCTGACTCATGGATAGTTTTAAATATAGCATACTTATTATTACTGTTTACTTATCTTAACACTTTATTGGTAACATTATGTACTGTGTATTATATCGTTCCACGTTTGTGTTGTAACTGTTCTGTCATGTAATCTATTGTCCTCATGGGTCTACGACCTTCTGGATTGCTTGAATAAACTATCTATTTATCTATCTATTTGATGTTGGGGTAAGCGCCCCACCAACAAGTGTTTCAGTTTTTGGGAGACAGTGTCCACTTGAAGCAGATATGGTCCTTCTTTAATTGGGAATAGCATGCAGTGAATGGCATGATTTCACACCCTGTCGTATTATACTGACATTGGGCCAAAAAGTCGTGGAAATACGTTAATATTTGTTTGCGCATTGACAAGGGAGATGTATCACTTCACATTTTATCGTGTTTTTTTAACATTGTGAGAAACATTTGAGGTAGGCGTGTTGTTAGATGCAACATTAAATTTACTTGTAACGATAAAACATCACCTCCAATGTACGTTGCATCTTTGTTGGCAATGTACGTCTGATTTGAATGTTTCATTTTCCATTACCTTGACTCGTCTTCATGTTTGATACAAAACGTATATATTTCATGTAAAATGACGCAAGAAATAACTTAGGTAGATTATAGATAGAGATTTCAAACAACATTGCAAAATTATTTTTTTCTGAAGAAGCCAGCGTAAGTGTAAACTACAACAGACGGCAGTCCCTTCGTATCACGTCAACATTACATTTAAATGTCATTGAGTTTCAACTTTTCTCCTCTATAAATCAGATCTTTTTTTCTAAATTCGACGTTTCCTGAGAGCTGAAGTAGCATCTCCCCCCTTCTTATATTAAAATTGTATCTTTGGGATTAAGAATTCCAACTTGAAAATAATGTGCTCTGATTACAAAGCTATTTCCGTCTCGAATAAGAAAGTTTGCGATGCTAGAGATGATAAATGATTTTGTTGATAATTGCAGACAAGTCCACTAAATGCACCGAATAGATACGGTAAAATTGCCACAAGCATAGAAAACTGCTTATATTGTTCTCCAAGATATCCTGATACGCTTTGACATAGGAAAGTCAGAATAAGAATAATAACTAGAAAGATGCTTTTTGCTGAAAGGCAAAAAACTGGGTCATCCTATGCTTGCAGCTGGATTTTGATGATGCTTGAAAACAGTTTGTTGCCTAATAGCCTATATATGAAGCGAAGTAATACAACAACGAGAAAACCGAATGTTAATCAACTGTTAAAATGAAGATGCGTAACCGTGTGGCTCTGAACTTTGTCATTCCTCGACATTTACTATTGTTCGATGGATTTTGACAAGATAAACTTTTGTATGGCAGAGTAAATAAAAATTCAACTTGTCCTTTCTGTCTAGAAAATCTTCAGTGTGTAATCTTACATTGCTCAATCGTTTCAAAATTTACTTTCGCTTTCACCATTTCTGTGCGCAATAATAATTAAACGCATATAAAATTTAAATAAACACGGGCCGATTGACAAGTGCGTGAAACTTACATAATCACTTCACTGCTTTGATGTCACAAAGACCGGTGCAACAATGTAAAGTACATTTGAGAAGTGAATTGAAACAACCAGGATAGTAAGCACATTAATAAAACGGAAATTTGTAAGTCATAGTGAGGATATGTTGCAGTGAGTTCTTATGAAATAAAGAAAAAGTCATGTAAGAACAAATGCTGTGCGAAACTGTTTGGCCCTGACGAGAGTCAGAGAGGGACATAAATAATTATCCGATTGATTTTGACAAGTAAACATTTTGTTCGGCAAAATAAAACAACATTCTATTTGTCCGATCTGTAGAAATAATTTTCAGTGTGCTAATGTACATCTATAACAATTTCAAAAATTACTTTCAACACTTTCGAGCGCCATACTAGTTATAAGAAAGGCGGTATGGAGTATTTGCCTCTGACGCGAGTCAGGGCACGACATAAACAATTATCCGATTGATTTTGACATGTAAATATTTTGTTCGGCAAAGTAAAACAACATTCCACTTGTCCGACCTCTAGACATAATTTTCAGTGTGTTACTGTACATCTCTTAACAATTTCAAAAATTACTTTTCACTTATTCCGAGCGCTATACTAATAATATAGCAATACAATTTCCATACATGCGCACCGGTTGACAGGTGCGTGAAATCTACATAATCTCTTCGCTGTAATTATGTCGCAGAGACCGCTGACATAATGGAAAATGCACCTGAGAGAGTTAGCTTTATAACAACAACACATTAAACATTATTGAAACCAAGAGGATAGTAAGCGCATGTATTATTAAAAAGACATCGGAAAATTTCAAGTAATGGTTAGCATATATCGCAATGATTGCTAACAAAATAAAATTAAAGAAAATTTTCCTTAGTTCGGACAACCTTTTTGATTGTGCGGACATATGAATTTAAAAGTTAATTTGTCCAAAAGATCTGGTGCTACAATATTAATGATTAAACCCTTAGTGAGGAGAACAGTTTATACCCTGAATATTCGTCAATAGCATTCCAATTTTAAACACACACCCGTAAACAAAGTAAATATACTACTTCAGCATAATCGCATAAATCAATTTGCTATATAATCATATCTAAAGATTACAATGTCGCGTGTTAAGATCACGCCATTAATCAACAAGGAATGTAACTCATCAAACTTCGCAAGACCATTTGTTAACAGACTTGTCTTCCTTAGGCCGTACCAACACACGCAGCAGTCGTTATTAACAGCAAATAGCAGCATAGGTGTGCATAGGTCTTTGAAGAAAACTTTAATCGGCCCTTCATTGTAGATGCTTGTTCTGATTGCTAGAGTACCAGTGAATGAAATGTTTGACTTATCCTGGACTTCACACTGCTGAACTTTCAGAAATAAATTGCTATATCTGGTCGACTTATAATACCTTGAACATCGCTTAAACGTTTACACAAACAGCCACTACGTCTATTTGTTTGTTTGTTTATCGGGTTTATCGTCCCACCAACAGTATTTTAGTTATCTGGAGACGGTGTCCACTTGAAGCAGATATAGTGCTGCCTTCACTGTGTATAGCATGCCGTGAACACCTGGCATGATACCACACCCAGTCACATTATCCTGACACCAGGCCAACCAGTCGTGGAACTACCCTTATATTTGCTTGAGTGTTAGCAAGGGAGCTATACCACTACCATTTTTAACGACTTTGGTATGTCGCGGCCCGGGATCGAACCCGGTGCCTCCCGTACCTGGACTAAGTCTGTACATCATGCATAGAATGTGTAAATACATCGGCAGTGTAGGATTAACGTGAACTGAAACTGACACGGGCAGAGGGTTGTATGCAGCTCTACAGCCATAATGGTTAAACGACCTGTAGCATACTATTCGATTAATTGCGGATTGTGGTTAAACGGTAAGCCATATCGCCATCAAGCACTACAGACTGGTGATGTTTGAGTGATAAATTCCCAAAACTGGCATAGCTACAATGCTTTGATTATTGGTGAAATACTAACACAAAAGCGACTTTGTTCCGCAGGAACAGGAAGGTGTAAATGTGCAGGTGGCTTGCTGTACTGCCGCTCCACTGACACTGCCAGTGACAGAAGGCTGTATGTAATTCTCCAGTACAAGCAACATACCCCCAAAAACGTCAAAACTGAAATAGCGCTGGTTCTACCAATGCTTATAGGATGTAAACAGCTGGACATTGTTGTGCTGATTAGTGCCAATAAAACCTAAAAATTTTATCAAAATCGGTGCAGTAGTTTTTGCTGTATATGCATTTGAAATTTTAAAGAAAAAGAATAATAACTAGAAAGATGCTTTTTGCTGAAAGGCAAAAACTGGGTCATCCTATGCTTGCAGCTGGATTTTGATGATGCTTGAAAACAGTTTGTTGCTTAATAGCTTGGGCACAGTAATACAACTACGAGAAAACCGAATGTTAATCAACTGTTCAAATGAAGATGCGTAACCGCGTGGCTCTGAACTTTGTCATTCCTCGACATTAACGATTGTTCGATGGATTTTGACAAGTAAAATTTTGTTTGGCAGAATAAATAAAAATTCAACTTGTCCTTTCTGTCTAGAAAATGTTCAGTGTGTTATTTTACATTGCTTAATCGTTTCAAAGTTTACTTTCGCTTTCACTATTTCCGTGCGCAATAATAATTAAACGCATATAAAATTTAAATGCACGCGGGCCGATTATCAGGTGCTTGAAACTTACATAATCACTTCACTGCTTTGATGTTACAAAGACCGGTTCAACAATGATAAGTACATTTGAGAAGTAAATTGAAACAACCAGGATAGTAAGCACATTAATAAAACGGAAATTTTTAAGTTATAGTGAGGATATGTTGCAGTGAGTTCTTATGAAATAAAGAAAAAGTCATGTTAGAACAAATGCTGTGCGAAACTGTTTGGCCCTGACGAGAGTCAGGGCGGGACATAAATAAATATCCGATTGATTTTGACAAGTAAACATTTTGTTTGGCAAAGTAAAACAACATTCTACTTCTCCGATCTGTAGAGATAATTTTCAGTGTGCTACTGTACATCTATAACAATTTCAAAAATTACTTTCAACACTTCCGAGCGCCATACTAATTATAAGAAAGGCGGTATGGAGTATTTGCCTCTGCCGCGAGTCAGGGCACGACATAAACAATTATCCGATTGATTTTGACATGTTAATATTTTGTTCGGCAAAGAAAACCAACATTCCACTTGTCCTCTAGACATGATTTTCAGTGTATTACTGTACATCTCTTAACAATTTCAAAAATTACTTTTCACTTATTCCGAGCGCCATACCAATCATATAGCAATACAATTTCCATACATGCGCAGCGGTTGACAGGTGCGTGAAATCTACATATTCACTTCGCTTGAATGGTGCCACATAGACGGGTGACATAACGCAAAATCCACCTGAGAATTTCAGCTTTACAACAACAAAAAGCTCATCAACTAAATTTGAAAACAATATCATATATTAAAAAGGATAGGGGCATTTTAGTCATGGTGAGGATATATGGAAATCATTGCTAACGACATAAAATAAAATAAAAATCTATGTGAGTTCTGACAAGTCATTTGTTTGTGCGGACATGTGAATATGAAATTCATTTGTTTAAACGATCAGTTTGTTTATAATTAATGTTTAAACATGTAGTGTAGGTGAACAGTGTGTACCCAGAATCCTCATAGAGTGCATACTAGTTTTAAACATAATCCCACGTACAAAGTTAGTATATTAGTTTATCATGAGCGCGTAAATATACTTGCTTTATAATCAATTTTAAGTAGAGATGACAACGCCGCGTGCTAACATCACATCTTTAATACAAGGAATGTAACTCATCAAGCTTCACAAGATACTTGTTAACAGACTTGTCTCCCTTAGACAGCATTCAAAGCACGCAGCAGTCGTTGCTAAGAGCAAATAGCAGCAAATGAATGCATAGCTCTTTTAACTAAATTATAATAGGTGGGACGATAAACCCAATAAATAAATAATAAATATTAATAAATTATAATAGTCACACAATTGTAATCCGGTGATCTGCTTGCTAGAGTACCAGTGAATGAAATGTTTGAGTTATCAAGGATGACACACGGGTGAAATTTCAGCGATAGATTGTCAAAACAGTCAGAGTTACGATACTTAGAAAATTGATCAAGTGTTAACACAAGAGCGACTTCGTTCAGCAGCAACAGGGAGGTGACGAGAGTAAGCAGTAACCAAGATATCTATATATACCAGCAGGATGAGGGCAGACGGGTAACCAGGAGATACCGGTAGAACGAGTGTAAAGAGTAACCAACATATGCCGGTAGGACAAACAAGTAACGTGCCAAATTGATAGTAACATTTAAAGGAGTAGCTGTCATAATAATTATAACTTATACATAGGCTTGTTGGTGGTGTTCAAGCTGCTGTGAATGATGACGAAGTTACATAGGTCAAGTTTGTTGTTCGTTAAAATAAATTTGTTTATAGTCGATTTGTAGAAAGTTGTGTTGTTGTTTTTTCCATCCCTCTGCACTTCCGCCTTCCTGGCTAGAATCGGTAATCAGGTTTTAACAATTTGGGACAATGTGCAGTAAATATAGCCTTACCCAAGAACTAACATCTCTGGATCGGTCTGACATTTGAACCAGTGGCTGAAAGGCTAATGTAACAATTAGATCACAGGCGCATACTACATGCAGTTTGTTACTGTTGATTGAGGAAAAATGAAAATGATATTATTGTAAATATAGTGTTAACAATGGGGATAGATAATAGTTTTCTTGTTGCTATTGTGAATGGTAGTGATGATGGTGTAAGGTTTGGTAGTAAGGATGATGATGGTGATTTGGGTAATGTTGTTGATACTTCTGATGCTTATTCTTATGCTGATAATGACAACGACGATACTGATGGTGGTGATGAGACTGGTTGGGGTGGTAGGGATAGCGCTGGTGCTAGTGGTTACGACTTCACATTTTGCCACCTTGCCTAATTTTCAAACCCCCAAACAGCATCAACACGCTGGTTTTGTGTTGGAGGCTGTCATCAGATACAGACGAAAATAGTATAATATTGAAATTTAAGAAAGGACGCTTATCTACGTATATATGATGATAAAATGCATGAAACTTTGTTGACCAGATCTATTAAGAGTGGCTTGCAACACGGACACAAATCACGTGCAAACCGAAGTCTTGGTCCAGAAAAAGAAAAATTCGCAAAAAACTACTATAACTACTACTGCTACTACTACCACTACTTGTACTATTACTACAAATACTACTACTACTACAACTACTACTACTACTACTACTACTACTACTACTACTACTACTACTACTACTACTATAAGGCACCCTTACACTGCTCAATGCGCCCATGCACAGCTCAAGTCACGCCGAACACTGCGTAAGGCACACGCACACTGCTACACTTACTGATGTGCCCCTGTAGAGTATCGACGAGTTCGTACTTATTGAGTTGTCCTTGTAGGGTATCAACAATTAATTGCTAACTAAGATGTGTCTGTTCACTTTTACGTTTCTGTACACAGTACATTGCTCAAGGCAAATTTACACCGCTGAAGCCAAATTTACACTGCTCAAGGCACCTAAACTTTGCTCAAATCGCTTTCACACTGATCAAGGTACAGGTACAATTCTCAAGGAAGACGTTTCCCCATCAAGGCACGTTATCATTGATCAAACGCTCTCACACTGTTCAAAGCACATGTACTCTGCTCAAGGAACGTGCACGCTGCTCAAAGTACATGTACACGGCTCAAGGCACATGTACACTGATCAAAGCACATGTACACTGCTCAAGGCACATGCACACTCTTCAAAGTACATGTTCACTGCTCAGGCACATGTACACTGCTCAAAGCAGATGTTCACTGCTCAAGGAACGTGCATGATGCTCAAAACACATGTACACTGCTCAAGGCATATGCACGCTGCTCAAAGTACATGTACATTGCCTAAGGGACACGTCCATTGCTCAAAGCACATGTACAATGAATGTTCAAGGCACATGCACACTGCCCAAGGTACATGTTCACTGCTCAAGGTACATGTACACTGCTCAAAGCAGATGTTCACTACTCAAGGAACGGGAATGCTGCTCAAAAGCACTTGTATACTGCTCAAGGAACGTGCACGCTGCTCAAAGTACATGTACATTGCCTAAGGGACACGTCCATAGCTCAAAGCACATGTACAATGAATGTTCAAGGCACATGCACACTGCCCAAGGTACATGTTCACTGCTCAAGGTACATGTACACTGCTCAAGGTACCTGGATATAGCTCAGATTTATTTCACACTGATAAAGGCATATCTGCGCTGCACAAGGAACGTGTACACTGATCTCATGGCTGATATCTACTATACTTTAATTCAACATGTTTGTTTGGAGTTTTCTCACTTTCGTATCCCTGGTAACGGGCGTGTGTAATTGTTTCGTTGCAGAACCTGACATCGGCGTCATGGCACAGGAACTAATGACACAGAAACAGACGGTAGCCTCATTACAACAAACAATCGCAACAGTACAGAGACAATTCTGTAAGTTATATAAATCGTCGGTACACTACAGAACAACTCAATAAGTTATAAATCGTCGGTACACTACAGGAACAACTCAATAAGTTATAAATCGTCGGTACACTACAGGAACAACTCTGTAATTTATAAATCGTCGGTACACTACAGGAACAACTCGGTAAGTTATAAATCGTCGGTACACTACAGGAACTACTCTGTAATTTATAAATCGTCGGTACACTACAGGAACAACTCGGTAAGTTATAAATCGTTGGTACACTACAGGAACAACTCAATAAGTTATAAATCGTCGGTACACTACAGGGACAACTCTGTAATTTATAAATAGTCGGTACACTACAGGAACAACTCGGTAAGTTATAAATCGTCGGTACACTACAGGAACTACTCGGTAACTCAAAAATCGTCGGTACACTACAGGAATAACTCGGTAAGTTATAAATCGTCGGCACACTACACAGGCTGTCCAGCGTCCCTAAAATTCCTAAAAAATCCTTTTTTGTTTCAATTTGGCTAAAATTCCTAAAAAAATGAAAAATCCAAAGGGATTTCCTAAAAAAGCCCTTATTTTTTTACTTCAATTCCTATTTTTTTTAGATTTCTTCCAATTTTCTAAAGATGTTTTTATTGAATCCATACTTAATGTGTGTTTACATGTAGTCTGTAGTTGTAATTCAGCATATACGGTAAAGGCAGTTGACCAGTGGATCTCAGTACCCAGTTTGTTATTTGTTGTGACCTGGAGTGACAACAGATGTACATGTAATTCTAAAGGTATGTTTTTAGAAGCAATACTTCTAAGCCATTTTCCCAATGAAGATTATCTGGTTGAAGAAAGAAGATACACAAGGATATCTCATTGGACAGTGGTGCAAAGCAGATGAGTGTGAAACAAAGGGCTTCTGTACTTTATGTAAAAAATCATTCAGTGTGGACAACTCAGGGTTAAGCAAGTTCTGGCTCATTCTGGAGGAGCGAAGCACCAATCATTAGTAAAAGCCAAATTTTTATCTACTC
The DNA here is from genome assembly GCA_007844125.1 of Sinonovacula constricta. Lineage (NCBI taxonomy): Eukaryota > Metazoa > Mollusca > Bivalvia > Cardiida > Solecurtidae > Sinonovacula > Sinonovacula constricta. Next base: position 68,950,885 of record CM017556.1, on the reverse strand, counting down.
AACTTCATTTCAAAGTATCTCAGACAGCTACTGCTACTGCTTCTAGCAGTGCTACTGCCTCCTGCAGCTCTCTGGAGGACTTTCCTGGTCCATCCACAACGAAACCAAAGTCGAGTACAGCAACAGTAGCCTGTCTTGATAAATGTACCAAGGATCTTGTCACCCAGTCTGAACTGTTATGGGAAATGAAAGTGTCCCATAGCAATTACTCATACAGGTCATGTGATGATTTACCTTCTTTGTTCAAGAAGATGTTCCCTGATAATGTGGTTGCAAAACTTCACCATGAGTAAAAGTAAAGTTTCTTATCAGATGGATTGGAGCCATATTTTAGACGTGACATCTGTAGTAAAGTCTCGGCCTCACCAGGATATGTCATTCAATATGATGAAACAGCCAACTCTCAAATAAGGAAAAAGTGTGATATTCTTGTGAGGTACTGGTCCGAAGATAAAGGACAGGTTGTTGTTCATTTCTTGAAAGCAGCTATGTTTGGACATGCAACAGGGGAGGATGTTGCAAATAGAATTTTAGAAACATTGCAAGAAACAGGATATCAGTTGCCTCTGGATAAACTGTTAAATTTAGGCTCTAATGGTCCAAATGTGAACAAGACCATATGGAATAAGGTGAATGAACATGTGCAGTCGAAGGGGTTGCCTGGGCTGTTGCCATTCATTCCTCGCAACATGCATGTTGTTCACAACTCCTTCAGAGAAGGCCTGAAAGTGTATGGACAGGAAGCAGAAGAACTGGCCATTAATATCTTGTACTTCTTCAAGCATTCCCCATGCAAGAGAGAAGATTTCTTGGAGGTGGAAGCATCCCTTGGCTTTGACGAGGAACTGTTCATTCGGCACATTGAATCAAGGTGGCTGTCACGGCTTCCTGCATTGGAACGTATTGTAAAGAACTGGGAGCCTCTTGTGCAATACTTCCTTACCACACTGCCCAAGACTGCTGCAGCTTCTAGAACTGTGAAGATGCTAGAAAGTAACATAAGGTACAACAGGATCTGTCGTATGCTCAAGTCTCCTACCACTCTGATTCAGATAAACTTCTTGCTGAGTCTGTCTACTCTGTATTATAGGTTTCTTAGGTTGTTCCAGAGAGAGGATCCATTAGTTCACATCCTTCACTCAGAAATGATGAATCTTCAAAGATCTTTCATCCTCAGATTCTTGAAGGGAACAGAAGTTGATGAACTGAAGACTGGGAAAAAGTTGAAGGAATTTAATATTGAGTCATCTGAAAGTCAGAGAAGTGACTTGGAAAAGCAAAGAAAGAACACAACTTTCTGATTCCTCTATTAATGGCCTTAGAATGGTAAAGGATGCTGTCAAAGTTAGCCCAGGAGGTGTTGCAGAGGAGGAGATTGAGAGGCAACAGGCAAAGAAGGCTAGACTTGAGTCAGAAGCAGAACAAAAAAGGTTAGAAGAATCTAGGAAAGAATAAGAAGGTAGGAAATTGTCCTTGAAGGAAACAGAAAAAGCCATGATTGAGCTGGACAAGCAGCTAGGACAAGATTTACAATCTGCAGAAAAACTGTTTGGTAAAGCCAATGAAAGACTGAAAAAGGCTATCAAGAAAAAAGACTTTGATGAAGCTGGAATTGCACAAGGTCTTATTGATGTGGCTAAGTAAGAAAATGAAGGAGACAAGAGAGCAAATGAAGAAAAACAGAAAGAGCAAAGAGGAGCTTGCTGCAAAGCAGAAGAGACTTATTGAGGACTTGTCCAAAGGGATAAGTGCTCCAGCTAAATCTAATAAGAAGAAATGAACATGAACCATGTATAGGTACACTTTACGATGCAACATCACACTGCAATTTAAGAATGAACACTGTATGTGTTTTTATTTCCTCGCCAGCTTGGAAGACATGTATAATATTGCTCATGATTAATGATTTCAAAGTGATATATTTGATGATCTATCAGTTGATTGGTTCTTAAAGCTTACTATTGATTACAAGAGATTGTAGGAAAATTTAGTGATTGTTATGTTTCATGAGAAATGTTTTATTTTGAATATGAACACACTAAGTTAATGACTTAATACCAACAGGTTATGATTTTTGAGACTATATAGTGATTGTATAAATGTTTCTTGTGGTTACTAGCTATACACTACAAGGTTGAGGGTCCCTGCGTTGTAATTGTTTTAAGTAAATTATGGTTGTCTTGCAAAATTAAAGATAAAATGTTTTAGAAACATTACATGAATATACGTCAAATAAAAATAAGAAAAATAATTTTGCGTGAAGGTTAGTTCTCAGCAGACATACATTGTCTGCACGACAAGATAATGCACAAACTGACATAATATACACACCATATGCAAATGGCCATCATTTTTAAAACAAATGCTAAGAAGAAAGAGTTTGGTGCTTGAAGAGTTTATTCCGTTAAACAGAACACGAACTACTATGCAATTAGAAATTTCAACTGAAATTGTAATCCTATACTATTTTTGTTTTAGACTCTACGTCTGACCTAGCAGCCCAGGCCGCGGCAGGTATCCAGGGGTCTCCGGTTGCGTTCACGGCTCATCTGTCCACAACAATTCCACAGGTCGCCCTCCATCAGCATATCATCTTTGACAATGTCATCAACAACGTCGGCGGAGCGTACTCGCCAACGACCGGTCATTTCAAAGCCCCAGTTTTCGGCGTTTACTCTTTTTTCGTCACTGCAACTAACACCCCGGGCCACTCGACGTCTTTGTCCCTGATGAAGAATGGACAGCAGGTCGCGTTTGCGTTGGCGCACGGCTCGGATGCCGCCCCCGGTCAATGGGAGACAAGCACCATGGCTGCTGTGCTGACCTTGGTGGCTGGCGAGGAGGTGTGGACACAGAATGAGGGACAGTTCTCACCCGTAGAGGAATTAGACGGCTACAATTACTCGTCTTTTACAGGCTACCTCGTGCATAAGCTGTAGGACAACACTTAGAAATCACAGTTTAATAAATACATACACTGTTGTATTTGCTAACCGATGCAATTATAAAGTTGACCTGCCTCTAATATTCTTTATCAACCATATTTGCTGTCTGGAAGGATTGTACATTGTGTCTATGTACATTTTTATAAACTTTTTGTACACCGGATTGTTGATATTCACATTCAATGTATTCAAATTCTGTTAATGCAGTAGGTATACATGTATGTGTATTTTATTAGAAAAGAGAGCGGTGAGTTGGCCAATATAAAATAGAACTTTCCAGCTGGTGTGTGTCGGGGTGGGGGTGTGTGGGGGTGAGGGGTGTGTGCGAAGACTGAATTTAGCATACACCTTTGGTGGGGGAGGGGGCGGGGCGTTGAGGGTCCGTGGGGATGCTCCCACGGAATTTTGTTTCCTACTAAGATACGTTCTGAATTGTCTATAGACAAAAGGTTAGTCGTTTTAATGATTTTATTAAACCGCCTCTAAAAATCTGGAAAATGCGAAGATGTAAACCTTTAGCCACATAACTTTGTTGTTGAAACCTGGTTATAATTCTTCAAAAAAATATGCCGAGCCTGATAAAATGTACCTTTGAAACACAAATTCGATTGTTGTCTTCTTGTGACGGTTCTTTATTTCAACCAAGTGCAACTATGCATTAACTTGTGCTTAAATAGAAAAGACGAATAAAGTTACGCTACATTTAAATTTATCGAGTTCCTGGAAAACAAATGTGCAAAAATTTACGATTTACGATACATTTACGATACAATTCAATTCAAAACAATACTATACATTGCATTTAGTTTGTACTTAATAATTTGAAAGTTGTGCCCGCTAAATTAATAGAATACATTGCTCAATTGTTGTTCGTTTAATATAATTAAATTGACATAATTACCAGGGTAATTCCACTGTTTGTAAAATGTCTAAATCAAATCTAGAAAAGACACCCCGAAACATAAAAATGTAGTGACAACACACGCAAAAGTGCTATTGTTAAACATGTCTAACATAAGTTGTATTCATGAATATATGCAGGCTTAATTAAACTGTTTTGCATTATAAAGTACTTACCAGATATTTTATGTAAGAAGTTTTACACGCTAAAGGAATTAAGTGACGTCATCTTCCGTCAACTCTTAATAGAAAAAAACATACTTCCGGTAAGGCGCAAGGATTAATAAAGAAATCGACATATTTTCGTTCTTTATAAACGGCCTACGGGTTGTTTTTTTTACATATATTTGACTGTATTGTATAACAAATCATACTGCGAGCCCATACCAAACCATACATCTACTCAAATTATTGTGTATTGGCTTTAGATTACCCAAGGAAAAGGATGGTTGGGGTTTTGCTTCAATAAACACGTAAATTAACCTGTTATACGTACAATGCGTTAGCAGCAGGTATATCCAACATTTATCATTTACTGAGGATTGGTTGAAGGGGGATGATAATGTCAACACACGTGTAAGTAACTCATTTTGTTTCTCGCATTTAATGCATTGTCGCCTAATGCTGTAAGGAGTTCGCTACACATTTATATTACCGTTGACACCTAGACTATCTATATTTATTCTAGATACTGAGAAAGTTATTTATTTCTATTAATTCGGCAATAAATATTATTTAACTTCCCAACGGACCCTTTTAACTATATATGTCAGTATGACTTTACAAGTTATCATAAGCCAACATTATATTTTTATGTATGTGGGGCCCAAAATTGTGTTGACCTAAGTTGTGTTGACCTATTCCCCTTGCATTTGCTATGTCTAGTGTCAAAATGAAAACATATTGTTGGACCTAAATATCAATTTCAAAAAAATTGACCGAGTGTTAAAAGGATATTATTCTAATTAAATAACAAGATCAAACCATTGCCATCGGTATTGATAGATGCGTAACTATTTACATATCCAGAATTTACTATACCCGTCAGTTCATTATATGTTTACCTTGGCAAGCTTGTCCGTGCATTGTGGGTTAACAGTGGCCAGAGTGCCCTGTACTTGTCCACACATTGTGGGTTAACATTGGCCAGAGTGCCATGTACTTGTCCACACATTGTGGGTTAACATTGGCCAGAGTGCCATGTACTTGTCCACACATTGTGGGTTAACATTGGCCAGAGTGCCCTGTACTTGTCCACACATTGTGGGTTAACATTGGCCAGTGTGTCCTGTACTTGTCCACACATTGTGGGTTAACATTGGCCAGAGTGCCCTGTACTTGTCCACACATTGTGGGTTAACATTGGCCAGTGTGCCCTGTACTTGTCCACACATTGTGGGTTAACATTGGCCAGTGTGTCCTGTACTTGTCCACACATTGTGGGTTAACATTGGCCAGTGTATCCTGTACTTGTCCACACATTGTGGGTTAACATTGGCCAGTGTGTCCTGTACTTGTCCACACATTGTGGGTTAACATTGGCCAGTGTATCCTGTACTTGTCCACACATTGTGGGTTAACATTGGCCAGTGTGTCCTGTACTTGTCCACACATTGTAGGTTAACATTGGCCAGAGTGTAATGTACTTGTCCACACATTGTGGGTTAACATTGGCCAGAGTGCCCTGTACTTGTCCACACATTGTGGGTTAACATTGGCCAGTGTGTCCTGTACTTGTCCTCACATTGTAGGTTAACATTGGACAGTGTGTCCTGTACTTGTCCACACATTGTGGGTTAACATTGGCCAGTGTGTCCTGTACTTGTCCACACATTGTAGGTTAACATTGGCCAGTGTGTCCTGTACTTGTCCACATATTGTGGGTTAACATTGGCCAGTGTGTCCTGTACTTGTCCACACATTGTGGCTTAACATTGGCCAGTGTGTCCTGTACTTGTCCACACATTGTGGGTTAACATTGGCCAAAGTGCCATGTACTTGTCCACATGTGTATGTCAATCTGTTTTGCTGATCAATTTGTCCCTTACATTGTATGTGTCTTTATAAGAACGTCTGTCCACCTGTCCACCTGTCTGTATGTAGGTTTGTTTCTTCAGTGTTTTTGTACGTTTGTTCTTCGTGTCTTTAGATCAGCCTGCCTCTCTGCTGAATAGTTTGCCTAATAACGACTGTATAGGTCTGTCCGGTAACACTTATGTCAGCGTGTGTGTCGGTTTCTAGGTAGCATGGAAGTCCAATACGTTACTGATAGGTCGCCAGGAAGCGGAGATCGAGGTGTGTGCCGATATCATCACAGCCAAAAAAGGAACTGTGGACAAGGCTCTGCTGTTCATCGTCTCTCAATTACAGGATGAAAACAAAGTAGGTGGAACTTTGTTAATCGAATTGCAAATACAGGATGAAACTAAGGTGGGTGGAACTGTGTTCATCTCACAATTACAGGATGAAACGAGAGTAGGTGGAACTCTGTTCATTGTCTCAAAACTACAGAATAACACAAAGGTATGTGGAACTAACTGTGTTAATCGTATCGGAACTACAGAATCACACCAAGGTATATGGAATTTGTTAATCGACAATATGAAAACAATATAGGTAATGTATTCAATGTCCTCCAAAAACAGGATGACACCAAGGTGTATGCAGGTGTGAACTGTGTTCATCAACTTGTAACTACACTGTAAAACCAAGGTTGATGAAAATGTTATCATCTTCTCGCAACTATAGGATAAAACCAAAGTAGGTAGAACTGTGTTTATCGTCTCGCAACTATAGGATAAAAACAAGGGCAGGTAGAACTGTGTTTATCGTCTCGCAACTGCAGGATAAAACCAAGGTAGGTAGAACTGTATTTATCGTCTCGCAACTGCAGGATAAAACCAAGGTATGTAAAGCTATTCCTCGTTTTTCAGCTATAAGATAAAATTAAGGACGGTGGAACTTTGTTCATCGTCTCACAAGTACAAGATAAAACCAAGTTAGGTGGAACTATGTTCCTCGTCTCGCAACTACAGGATGAAACCAAGGTAGGTGGAACTGTGTTCATCGTCTTGAAACTACAGGACAAAACCAAGGTAATCATAGGATAATATCTCGGTAGGTAGAACTGTGTTCCTCGTTTCATCTATAGAATAAAATTAAGGATAAGATGAAACCAAGTTAGGTTGAACTGTGTTCATCGTCTAGCAACTACAGGACAAAACCAAGGTAGGTTGAACTGTGTTCATCGTCTACCAACTACAGGAAAATACCAAGGTAGGTTGAACTGTGTTCATCGTCTTGCAACTACAGGACAAAACCAAGGTAGGTTGAACTGTGTTCATAGTCTAGCAACTACAAGACAAAACCAAGGAAGGTTGAACTGTGTTCATCGTCTAGCCACTAAAGGACACAACCAAGGTAGGTTGAACTGTGTTCATCGTCTAGTAACTAAAGGACAAAACCAAGGTTTGCGGAACTGAGTTTATCCTCTAGCAACTACAGGATGAAACCAAGGTAGGTGGAACTGTGCTTATCGTCTAGCAACTACAGGATGAAACCAAGGTAGGTAGGACTGTGTTTATCGGCTCGCAGCTACAAGATAAAACCAAGTTAGGTGGGACTGTGTTTATTGTCTCGCAACTGCAAGATAAAACCAAAGTAGGTGAAACTGTTTTTATCGTCCAGCAACTACAGGATGAAAACAAGGTAAGGTCTATTTGAAACTCGGCATCCGCCATTATTTAATATATACACGATGCGATTAATATGAAACAACTTTATGTAACTGATAATACCTCATTAATGACCCATTCTGTCCCTCATCTTCACGCAGATCATTCAACTAATGAATCACTTGGTACATCGAGGTGCAAACACGTCCTTCCAAGACTCATTCCTGAAAACACCGCTCCATTACGCCGTTAAAAGAAAACACAGAGGTAAAAGTTTATAACTTAACTTGTTATGTTTTACATGATTAGCTTTCCTATTATAGGCTGTGTGTGTATGTGTGTGTATATGTGTGTGCGTGTGTGTTTGTGTGTGTTTGTGTGTGTGTGTGGTGTGTGTGTGTGTGTGTGTGTGTGTGTGTGTGTGTGTGTGTGTGTGTGTGTGTGCGCGCGCGCGCGCGCGTGTGTGTCTTATTATTTATATTTGAAATCGCTTTTGATTATTTAGTTACAGGTCTTGATAATTGTGAATACATTTCTAATATGAAAGTTGTATACTAACTTGAGTTCTCTGATCACTTCCCTCTTGTGTTTTCGTTGGCATATGAAAGTAACATTAAATGTGAAAATATTATTAATGGTACCAGTGGTAAAAGAGTGGTATGGGATATTACTAAAAGAGATGATTTTTAAATATGCTATACATACCACCGGCGCACCGCAAGTCAGCTGGAAGACCTTCCCACATTAAGTCCCTCACCCCGAACGGTACACGAACACATGCGGTGAGAGGCTAAGCAGTCAGGGGAGTAACAAATCCGTGACACTAGCACTAGGACATTTTAAGAATGAACTTGGATAATCGGATTGATTATTTTCCCGTTTTTCGAGCCAGATCGAGAGAACAATACATTCAAAATTGGAATCATCATGTAGGTTCTTTACAAAAACTACACTATTACTATAATGTTTAGAAATGTTTTGTTTTTGAAAAATATCATACCGAAATTACAAATGATAACCTTTGAAAACAACTTACCCGTTTCTGTGTAAGCTCCCATTATATGAAAGTCGAGACTGGGCAATATTTACAGATTCAGCGAGAAAGCAGAACTTGTAAATTATGTAACAGTAACCCAATAGAATCAGAATAGCACTTTTTTGTGTCTTGTTCCTCATACTTTATTTTAATAGCTTATCTTAGCCCTCTTTTATCAAATTGTATAGCATCATGCCATCCTCTAGTAGTGCTGTGTGTATACGTAAAACGGCATTATTTATCAGAGATGCTTTTGAAGTACGTAACAATACCCTTTGATATTAGACTTTTTTAAAACATAAATTCCAGGACATATCTATAAATGTATATTTATATCCTGATGCTTTGTACACATAATTATATTATTTTGTCTTTGTCATGTGCTTATATCTATATAAATGGCGAAAGACACATGTTGTCGATTTGGCAACAAATATTTAAGTCTATTACGGATGAGAATGACGCTGCTGCTGCTGATGATGATGATGGTAATCATAACAATATTGATGTAAATGCTAATGTTTATGGTGATCACGCGCTGATTATGTTGTAATGTTGTGTAAGCAACATTAGTGAAAACGGTAGCGATGTTATGTAATTTTAAAAGTAATGACCCATACAAAGAATATTCCTGCTGTACGGGGAGGGGACCGACGTCGATGAAGTTAAACAATTGTTTCGAAAAGGACAAATGACAATAATAATGAACACTTTTCTGACAATTCGGATGTGGATGCTATTGTGCCTTCTTATGATTATTATGTTATGTTTTTTTTCTGTTTTAGCTGTGACAACCAAGTTGTTAGAGAGTAACGCCTTCCCCCACCTACGAGACAAAAAAGGCAAGCTTCCCTTGAAACTGGCGCTGGACAACGAGGATGACGACATGTGTTCGCTTCTACTAGCCTACATGCCCAATGCCTTGTATGTCACAGACACGTTTACAGCGTACTGTTTATGGATTTGAGATGAGAATACATATGTACGGCAGCGAAACAACAATATAATTGCAGCGGCTGTGAATAAATTGCTGCTGAACCGCATTGCTGTTCCGTTGCTGCACATATGAATTCTCACAATTTTTTTTTCTTACAAATTTGCTGTTTGTTTATGTCAACCATACAATGTTTTAGTCTCCATTAGATGCTTCTCTGTCATCCACAATTCGTAATGAAATGTTTCGCGACAAATAAATGACCGTTTTCAAAAGTCTTTTAAATATACGTATCTGTCGTATCGTATGCATCCCATTATGGACAGTTTTTGTGTCTAATCTTACAACAGTGCTCTGTTAAAATCTGATCTCTCAAAGTAAGTACCCTTTAATTATTGCATTGTCTATTAGATTTTTGTGTTGGGGGTTTGCTTCAGACTTTTATATACTTCTTTTACTTTTAACTTTTGCGACTAGATATTCGATTAACACAAATCATATCCTCGCTCTGACCACCCGTATGCAACTATACACAGTGTCCGGCATATATTCACGGCCCATGGATCAGATCCCGCTGAGGTCTCCTTTCATCGGCTGCTAGACCCAATGCTGCAGGTAGGTTTTCATGCTTGTATCACGTTGCCTAATAATAACCCATATTAATTTTTAATTGTTTGCTTAAAAGCAGGCATTGGATACATGAAATGGTATAGCAGCAAACAGTCATTGCAGCAAACAGAACAGAGCCTGATTCGATATACATGTATGTGCCTGGAATTTCTTGTCGGTGGGGATGGATACGCCTAGTACGAACCTGGTTAGAGGTCTTCTTCTTATTCTCCGCGTATAAGAGCGTTTAGAAATGACCCCACCTACAATCTTCTCACCCACTGACAACTTATTAAATCATAGTCATACAGCGTGGCAGTTAACGAGTGGACGCATCTTGTTCAGATACTGCAACAGGAACTGACCTTAAGCTCGTCGATAATAGTAAAGCCGGTCTCTTCTGTTGGTGCTAAAGATTGTCAGATTTTATTCTTCAATAGATTTGTGGAAACGTCTTCTTTAGAATGGCATCACTTGTCCTTTTGCAGAAGACAGTCATCTCGGTTTTGGACTGCATGATCCAAACAAAGAGCAGCAGCGACAACATCCGGGTATTTTACCATGTCCTGGAGGCAGATCGCCAGGGGAGACCACCAGATCACGAGCTATTTAATCCACAAGAAAAGTCGCCGCTGCAGATAATTGCCAAAATAGGAAACAAGGTATTCTAGTGTAGTGGGACGGGTCCTAAAGGCATTAATAAATACAGCACCAAAAACACGAATTTAGCAAATAGTTTCAAATTCAGCTTTAAGACTGTAGACATTAAACGGCATTAAAAATCCTAGTTAAGCAACAGTGTTTGCAATTATATTGACTCAGTACATGTCATGTTTGTGGATTGAAAAACATATAATGTAACGATTCTTTCTGATAATTAAAATATTTATCAAATACCTTATTTACTTCAAATTATGTAACAATAGTTGTCCACTGTTTTGGAGTATTAAGACATATTTGTACTATTAGCATAAACTCATTCTGTAGTCTAAATATAGACGATTAAGACAGCAATTTATGGGATCTTTCCACTTAACATTATTTATTTGGTTATTTTAGAGGAAAATTTGGCCCAAACAGACAGATATCTCCATTAACAAACTTTCGTAATCATTTCGTCCTTTTTATTAATATAAACAAAAATATAGCTGGGATGGATCCAGGGGGATGTATTCGGTAGATTCAGTGTATTGGTTTGCTTTTCTAGTTTTATTTGACGGAGACTAATACTGTTTCATTTCAATACGAGATTTGCTTACATGTAAGAGATAAGAAATGAGAAAATCACATTGGCCATATAAGTGAAGTCCAGTCAGCATATAAGTGTGTTGTACGTGTATGTAAGACAATGTTAACTCAAGTAAATCCATAAGTAGGTAGTAGGGTACATTATAATGTCAGCGGTTGTATCGTTCCACAGAACATTGTCTACCATGATGTGGTCCGGTTGCTGATACTGAGAAAATGGAAGAAATACGCCCGGCTAAGATTCCAGTAAGTTGTCATGGCAACAATTTTTAAACCCATACTATTCTTTAGTTGTTAATTACATCAAGCATGGATCACAATACATGTTATAAAAGACTAAGCAGCTAATCGAATGCAGATCCTGATGGGACCTATGAGCTAATGATCTGGATCCACACTATGAATATGTGCTCTGTAGCCTAGGGGTAACGTGAGTTTTTTACAGATTTGATTTCTTCATACACAAAGTGGCAATGTGTATGCTAAAAAAGTCTTTATAAGTACAAGTACAGCACAACCATTGATTGCATGAGTTCACGGCCCCGATGAATCATGATATAATTATCCACCCGGAAGAGGATTCTACTCGAATATACTTCTTTAGCAAGAGATGGAAGTTGCCCTAATGACTGCTTTGATAATCGTACCGTAGACATTAAAGCAGAAAAAATATTTTGATATTAGAAAATGTATTTTAATGAAAAAAACTGCCCTCTTCTATTAAAAATTAATTTACTTCCCTAGGGTGAACACGTTCTTGTACATGGTCACGTTGTTCTGTCTCACATTTGCCGCCATCGTGGCTGTCACAAGTGAGGATCCCACTGTGTATAACGCTCCCCTGCAAGTGAGCAGGGCTGTCGCCGAAGTTATCTCCCTTGTAATGGTATTTGCAACGTTGTTCACCGAGATCAATCAATTAATCAGGTAAGAATGACAACATATTTAAATTAGGGTGAAAGTAGTTATTGTCTCAAGTTTTTTTTTATTCTGACACGTGTGGTGTGTAATAATATTAAAACTGTTACAGAAGGTTTGCGCGTTTCTCTTTTGGAATTATAGCAAAAACAATAATTTAAACCTCAACTGCCAAGTATATGGATAACGTTTCGCTTTGCATAGCTGAAAGTTTGTAAAAACTACTTTTCACGTTTAAGTAATTTTTCATATGGGAAACCTATATCGGAGGACTTACACCAAACGTTACTTATTTTATCGGTTTATTGACACCTTAGACACCGCATCGAGTACTTCACGGATCTGTTCAACTACATGGATGCTTCGTCTACCGTCCTTCTGGCACTTGTCGCCCCTCTCCGGTACGCCCACAACAACAGTCATTGGACAGTGTTCGCATTCGGATACCTTTTTTGGACCGTCCGGATATTTAAATATGCCGCAATATTCAGGTAAATATTTATGTTGACATTCGTGCATAAGGTTATCTAAACAGACACCGTGTCCATCATCTGACTTGATGAGTTATTCTCTGTAAATAAATGCAGTAATATCTTCTGGTAGTATCTTGCCAAGTACACAAAACCAGAAATTCGTCAATATAAAAATTAAATTTCGAATAAAAGTGTGAACTTATTATTGGTCTAATTTAGGAAAGAGTAAGGGGATGAGGAGTGATTTCATTTATGATCTGGCGCCGTCACGGCATTGCATCTGTGCTTATATTCTGCTTCAAGAACTGCTACTAAACTCTGTCTAAACATTGGGTCTTATAATCTATTTTATAAATGAACATGCCAAGTAAATGCATGTATACAACTTACATGATATATAAAGAACTCAGATTTTTTAATATCATCGTCAATTACATCACAGACAGACGGGTGCCTATTCCCAGATCCTATACAGAGTTCTGAAGCACGATTTCCCGCAGTTCTCTGCTCTCTTCGCCGTCGTTCTACTGGCATTTGGCGGGACCTTTCTCTTAGCCCTGAGAGGAGAGGATGTGCTGGATAGAAATAACGAAACAAGGTATATACAAACATAAACATTAGTCAATACTTACGCACGCACGCACGCGCGCACGCACACAAACACACACGCACAGACACGTTGAAAAAATCGAATACACACAATAGACACATGCCAATAAACACAAATTTAGATTGCATATACAATATTGTTGTTGGTTTTATAACATAATCACAAACAAGTATGTCGTCGCATATTTATAGCCAATGCTTATATTTTACGATATTCTACAGCTTTATTGAAAATGCCATTACAAATGTACACAAGTATGTGGCTATGTACGAGTATATAGATAGAGGTAGTCTCCTACAGTTTGCCTATATCTAATATATGTAACAATATCTGACCTCTGTTTGGGACATTTGTACATAATTTCTGTAGAAAAACGTCATACTTTAGTCTAAAACTTGAAAATTTCCAACAGTATCTCAATTTAAGAGTAAGAGCAGTAAACAGGCCGGGGGGACGGGGGCGGTGGACGATGGGGGGTGGGGGGGCGAGGGGGGACGAGGGGGGAGGGGGTGTTGGACATGCATTCTGAAGTGTATCTCGACGACAGGTTTATAGTTATTAATGGTTTTATAAAACTGACTCTGAAAGTCTGAAAATGCGAAGACATTAACCTTTAGCATCATAGCATTGTTGTTGTAACCTGGTTCGAATTCTTCCAATACATGCCGCAATAGGCAACCGCATACTTTCTTTCGAGTTGGAAAATAAAATGCATACAGATTACTTTTGTAGCTCCATTTGCCCATTGATCGTCGATTGCATATATTGGGAAGAAAATAATTATAATAATAAAACAATCGTGCTACCTTAGCGCAATTATTCAGCGAACATCCAATACATTATCGACGGATATTATGCTCTACAGATATGCATTTATATTGCCTGAATTTAGATTTCTGTAGAGTGTTCGAGAACGTGCTCTGCATAATTTCGATGTAGAGTATTTATGGTTACAGTTGAAACCCGCCTTATGAAAAATCCAAAATGTCGAGTGCAGCCTCCAATAAATGGTGGGACAAACAGTACTGATTTGCCGCGAAGTCTTCATTACATGTTGGGCACGACAAAATGCAATTATCAGTAATTATCGCAGAACAAACCAAATAATACAGAGTTTTGGCACATCAAACAAGCAAAGCGTTAATAAAAACTTGGATCAAAATATAACAGATTGAGCACACATCGTCAAACTTTCGTCGTGCTCCAGTCATTTGGATTTTAGAAAAGCAAAAAAAAAAAAAAAACTGCAACATTTTTGAGCCAACGAAAATTGCACAAATTGTTAAAGGTGGCATCCGCTAGTTTGCCGATATCTAATCTATGTAACAATATCGTGTCTCTGTTAAGGTGTATTTGTGTATAATTTCTGCAGGAAAGAAATCATTCTTCAGTCCAAGTTTTGATGATTTTCAACAGAATATTAATTTTAGGGCCGTAAAACTCGTTTATCAACACTTAAATGATCATTCTTGTCAATCTGTAAATAAGAACAATTGGGATTCCTGCTAACAATAGGCACCGACGTCACAGCGGACGACGTGGATGAGGAAACGTATGTGGTCACGTGGTTTTGTTAGTTTAAAAATAGCTAACTGTGAAGCGTAGCTCAGATAGGAAATACATGTTTGACATGACGAATGTGGCGTTATGGTACACTTTTCAGACAGGTGTAGAACATCCATACACAGTATTTTGCGAGATCAGTTCAGGTAACAATAGTTTATTAAGATGTTTAATGAAACTAGTTTTTGTCCAAACTGTCCGATACTATCTTTAAACAAAAGCTTTATAGCGACAGAAACACAACCTTACATTATTCGTTTAAAAAACTTTGTTAATTATAAATTTTTTCGTGGCTTTTATGTTCACAGGATTCGAATTATAACTTGTTATGAGGCAAAACTGATATACCCATTTATTGTTTTATACAGAAAAAATGCGATTTTAGACCAAAAGAAAGTTGTTACCTTTTTAATGCGATCGGTTGGTTATTTTGCTTTGTTTCAGCTCATTTTGGCGTATTTTATATGTCGGAGTCCGGACTCTGACGGAGTCGCAACCAGTTATCGAGTATGCGGGGAATGATGATTACAAGTAAGTTTGCTGATACCTGTATAACTGCTGGTAATGTGTATATATATACTAATTTGTATATTAATATATATACTAATTTCTTTGCAGCCAAGTTGCTTTACCTCTTTATGTAAATCCTATATATATAATATGTTACTGATATTTCATTTTGACTATTCATACTGTACAGGTGTATAGCCGAAAAGGTCTCTATTTTAGACACTGGCTGATAAGCAGCATTAGACAGCTAGCTCTTTTGTCGGAAAGGTCTTTATTTAAGACACTGTCTGGTAACCATTAAATAGACAATTGATTATTTTTTGGCACGGTAACCTTTTGTATATTTTTTATTTTTATATTTGTCATTCTTTAAAGAACACTGTTTACTACTTAGTAAGTAAAGCACTAAGGACAAAATATATCAAGGAATTTTCGTATAAACACTAAATAAGTCAAAAATGAAGTGTTTAGGTTATTTTCATACTTCAAATTACATGTTTTTATTGGCTTTTGACATTGCTTAGAAATACGGTTCTGAAACGAATTGATGAGATGAGCTTCCAAGCAAAATAATACATCAGCTGGCGTGTTCCGTTCACTTTTTTTTTCAAATTTGATCTTTTTTGCATTCTATTCAAATGTAAACATCTTATAAGTTGTTAGTTTTCAAGATGGTCACCACAGTAATACCAAATCACTATCAAAACGAGGAGATCAACATACGCTTATAGGTTTTCTTATTTTGCTAAAATGCCTTTTACGCATTATACATATTATATTTTACATATTGCATACACAGTACACTTTGATAAATTCGATCAAGATAATTGCAGAGAAGCAAGACAAATGCCCCAAATCCTGTTAAGAAATTGTGTACAATCTGCGTACTATAAACATTGTAAAGCTGTTTATAAATATCTTCGCTTATTGCATTGGTTTGAGTCTTAGTCGGTATAAAATCTTACTTGTCAGATGCCGGTCCAGTTAATTTGTTGTTCGTTCGACTCAGATTTTCGTCTCGATTTCTTCTCGTCCATATGCAGTTTCTGTCTTTAAAAGATAGTATACGATAGTTTGCCCTGTAGCAAATGTATGTAACAATCTCTTGCCAGGGGCGTCCATAGTGTAGCGGTAGAGTCGCCGATTTGTAACTCCACTGTCCTGACTGCTTAGCCTCCCATTTCGTGGTTTCGAGTCCTGTTCAGAGCGACGAACTTATTGTGGGAAGGTTTTCCAGCTGACCTGCGGTGCGGCTGTGGTTCTACCCAGATACTTGTCTCGAGTCTTCCGCCACCAAAACAGCTGGACGTCGCTATAATGATCATAATCGGTCGCTGCGATGTATCTCAAATACAACACACAAGAGCAACAACAACAACAACAATGAATCACACACACAATATCTTGCCCTTGTTTTGGGGAAATTCGGCTCACTGTCTGCATAGTGTCTTATTTTTTTTCTAAAGGACGGTTTTGATCATAACCTGTTTTTAGACAGTACACAGCGTGAATTATATCGCTCCAAATGCTCATTCTTTCCAATCTATATATAAGGATGATTGGGATTTCTGTTATATATCGATATCGACCTCATTGCGGAATACCCGGATATTGATATAACGTTAACTTAAAAGTTAACGGTCACGTGTTGTTGTGTTTTAGTTAAAATAGCTAAATGTGCACTAATTGTGCACTGTAGCTCAGATAGGCAATACTTGTTTGTAGTGTCGGGTAGTGTATAATGCTTCCCTTTTTCACATAGATTAACATTTTTTTCGTGCAACAAAAATATATTTTGTTGTTTGAGAGAAAAACAATAGGTCCAAAGGGTTGGACACCACCTTTATTGTAATAAGCAACCAAAGCTCCTTTCTGCCGCTTTAGGACAGTAAGCGGAACCATCATGGTGCTGTTTGTGTTTGCCTGCATTGTTATCTTGACCAACATCCTAATCGCCCAGCTCAGCGACACCTACCAGAAGGTCCAACAGGACGCCCAGCGCGGACTCGAGGTCAACCGCGCATGGATCGTCGCCAAGGTGGAACTCAACAATTTCTTCCCCAGGATCGTAAGTGTTACTTCATAACAAAAATAAAAAAATATACTTCTGTTGTTACGAAACAATACGGTCCGACCGTATTCTTCGAATGAAGAATAAGTTTGGATAAACCAAGTATTTCTCATATTTAAACCAAATCTCGCATTTAAAAATAGCAATGGTGAAGTATACAACATTTTGGTCAGTATAAATGACATTCAAATGACGCATTCAGTTTGAATATACCGTATTAATATACAAAGGAGCCCATACAATGTAAACCATTGCATTTTCATAATAAAGCCAAACCTACATATTAGGTGGTAGTTGTTGTCATAAAGACATTCTTGACAAGACCACAATTAGCAGCCGGCTATTAACGTATTTTGTATCTGTTGGCGATTGCAAGATTCTGACCTTCAAAAGTACCAGTATCGTGTATATTACTTTTAAAAGGACCTCATTCGATTTGTCTATTTTGACTACAATCTAGTGACCTCACCGTCTATGCATAGAATGGCAATCTTGCTTTGACTTTTTTTACTACAATTGATATTATTTTCAACGCAATTCCCAGTAACGTCACCTTGATGTCGAATAAATTAGATTTGAGTAACGAACCGTCATTCGCAAGAATCAGAATATGGTTTTCTTTTTACCTTATTTAGGATTACAGGCGGAAGTACTATGTGCACTCTGAAAATGTCTGCAACATTCGCCGTAAACTTACCCAGTTAGAGTCACCTCCCTTGAACGAGATGAACCGCTACATCAAGGACGTATGGGACACATTAGACACACACAAACTAAGCCTGCTTACGGTCCAGCACCGCATGGCTCGTCAGGAGAGCATCCTTAGACAGATCAGGTAGGGCGGATACCTCAGACTTGTTATTCTGAAGACTTTTGTTAACGTTTCTTTAGTGTTTTATAAAAGCCACAGACACATTTATGGTCATATGTCCTGGTTGTGGAGTACCCCCGACAGATGTCTTGGTATAATCACCGGCACACCGCAGATCAGATCGAAGACCTACCCACATAAAAGTTCTTTCCTCGATCGAGACTCAAACCCACGCTACGACAGACTGAGGATTTGCAAGGTAGCGACTCCGCGACATTTATTAATGGTGATATTTAACAGTTTGCCTATATCAAATACAATAAACTCTTACCACTGTTTGGGGGACTTTGGAACCATTTTTTGCACAATACTTATGCTTTAGACAGGCACTGTCAGACAGAACAAATCGTGAAAGATCAGTGACTTAAGGAGGGAGAACAATGTTATTAGAGCGAGTGTTCCACTGGCTATGCCATGTATGTTAGGCCAAGATATTTGCGATATCTGTTTGCTTGGCTTGCATGTGAAATACCTTTGTTCTGTGCCTTTTCGGAGTTTGGTATATGTTGCAATGCTCATAGGTCTTTGACATATATTCTTATTTATGATCACAATAATGTTACCAGTGCAGTGTGGCGGTCGTAAAAAATATCCCCGTGCATGTAATCTATGTTGTCATTAATTCATCCTATAAGGATTGTTACGTGTATTTCCTTTGATGGACATTGGACTTTGGTTCTTCAATTCCATCTTCACATGAACAGGATGCTACAACCATTTATTCGTCTCTGGTCATGTTTGTTCATGATTCAGAAAGTTAATTTCTTTTATAGTCAACCATTTGGGAGTAGTTTTTCAAACCGAAATAATACCATATTCTTTACTAAACACTATGTGGACACTATTTTTCAATGACGTCACTACTTTCGTCATAACTTATAGAAAATATCAGCGCTTGGAAATTTTGTTTTCAAAAAGATCGGTTTTTCTTTTCATTGCTTGCATTTGAGAAACTCGTCAGGACGTGCGAGGTTAGAGCTCTGTAAAACCGGTTTAAGCACCCATGTCGGTCCAAATTGCCGACTGACCGTTCCAAGGCGGTAACTGTCGGGTTAGCTCTTTTCGTAAAATGTCTCATCACAAATTTGTTCTTTCTGTTTGCTTGGCTTGCATGTGAAATACTTTCGTTCTGTGCCTTTTTGAAGTTTGGTATATGTTGCAATGCTCATAGGACTTTGACATATATTCTTATTCACTACCTTCTGCAATCGGGATAAATGCAGATTCAGATCACATGGATATAGTGTTGACGAAATAAGTCAAACCAGTGCCGCGGAGCCGTTTACTATAGATGGTCTATCGACCAACTATTAACTGTGAGTAAATGTTTAACTCAGTATATTTTTGTCTCGTCCGGTAGCACTTAAGAGCTGCTATTTTATACCTAAGTTTAGTTAAAATGCACAGGTATGGAAACAGTGTATGGTTAATATAATAGTGTATGTAATTGAATGTAAGTGACTGTGTTGTAGCTTTTGCCCCAATGTATAATTTATATTTAGAAGAGGTAGTTGTTTTTTGCGACTGATGACTTGCTTGCTTTCAAATGCGCGAACAAATTAAAGTGACCATTGTTTGCATACCTTTCAACCTCGGATTCAGAAGGGGTTTTGTTGGTGGCGGGTTCGGGTGCGGTGGCGCGTGACATTTTATTATTATAAATATTGTGAAAGCTACGCATATTCAGTATAGTTAAGTATATTCAGTATATATACAGTATAGTGAATGGCAATTTCTAATTCCTAATGCAACGCAACAACTGTGAACATTACCTACACAACAAATGCCGTACAAAGTCTCAAGAAAATAATCGTGGTACGACTTTGAAATGGTACGAAGTCACCAACATCCACCATTGCGAGAGAAGTCTTTACACCGCGCAACAAAAACATCGAATTTATATATGACCTATTTTTTGTCTTCGCAATATGTCTGCAAAAAATAATATTCTTTAATACAAAAGTAAAACCATGAAGTTTGGACAAACCTTAAATACCATCCAAATGTTACTCATATGTCTGTCAAAGTGCTCCAGCAAATGTGATTTGTAATTGGTGCAGTCTGTCCAAATCTAAACCAGTCCAGCACTTTGAAAATAAGAGTTTGACAATCGTATTGCGTAAAAGTTTACTTGTTACTTTTTCATAGTTCCTACTTTATTTTATTGTTTATGTAGTAGTTCTTTAGAAGACACAACAAAAGAAAATCGAAAACTTTAACATAAATGTAACAATAAGTTTTTAACAGCTGAAATATAATAATAATTTCCGTTTAAAAATACGATCGTTTCTTAAAAGCTGTAACATCACCCTAAAGGCATTTTTAAAACCAATTATAAATATTATGGTCACCGTTCTTGGCGACCCAATAAGACTCAGATAAGTGGTAAAACCCTCATAAATAAGTGGGTTTCGGTTAATCCGGCCACAATTAAATTTACCTACGGAGTCATAATAATTATATTTAGAATCGGTAGTAAACATACCATCTGTGACTTGTTTGAGCTGGTCGGAAATATGAATTGTCAAAATCAATAATTGGAGAATAAAGAACACGATCCAATTATTAAATCAGCACAACTGTATAAACAATAAATTATATCAGTAATTGGGGGTTCCCTGTCTTTTGATTTTTAAATCTTAAGATCCGGTGTAAGGGAATGAAATATTACTCCTTTGCGCTTCATGGTGATTGCATCAGTGTTCAAATGATCACAATGCTTATATCAATGGTAGAGATAAGTACCTGTGTACACGTTTGAAGGATAACAAAGTTTAACAGTTCACATGAACAGTCATCGAGGGCACTACTGCCACTTGATGCAATATCAGAAGGTGTAGCTAGAGGCTCATTTTCATGTGAGCGCTCAGTAACCCTGATCAGAAAGCGACCCTTTGTAATTTGCGACAAACACCTCTTAATACATTATTTCGCAATAATACTCCCGGACAGCCCTCTAGCCTGGGTCATTGTTAAGAGGACCCCCCTTGGTGTGACCAAGGCTGTTAAAACAGCGGTGTTTGTTCATGATGTCACTGGTGTAGTTTCTAAGACATTTCTTAATTTCATTGTTAATTACAGCATTCGCTCCAATGCCCAATGCCCTATATATGTGTTCAGGTGGGGGCTCGTAGGTGGGGGCACGAGCCCCCCTCCCCCCTCCCTCACGTGCCCCTCCCCACCTCCGATATCTATGCTTACCTTTACTCGTTTGCAAGGTAAATCTTACACAAAAGGACCTTTTGCAATATTTCCGAAACAATATTACCCAAACAGCGCTGTACAAGGCTTTGATTATCTGGTCGAAATGGTCGGAAACCCTCATAAACTAGTATGATAAGCCTAATGCGATTTATATGTTTGCTCAACCGCAGTCGATTGTGTGTTTCATGAAGTTAAGTCTTTATTTTAAACTTTACGTTTTTTTCTGCTAAATTCCATGAAAAGTCAACTCAAGAAAAAAGTACACACTACATAGTAAGGATTGATTCAAGCAACGTTATTGTGTGTTCATTAAAAAAAACAACAACAAACTAACGGAACTATTGCGAACAATCCTTCTAGGTAAAGAAATGCCAATTAACACATAACCTTCGTTATATATTTGTCCCGTTTCTCGTTTCAGTGATCACCTGAGAGACCTAAGAACTGCCAAAGGTGGAGATGGCGTTAATAGAACAACCGAGAAGATGAATAATAGTACGTATCTCTCAGACTACGGAGAACATGCCGACAGCTACGATGATCAGGTTACTAGAATAGACATATAAATAGATAGACCGGGCGCGCTATTTATAACCCGCGCGCTATTGGCCGCCATCTTGGAGAGCATATTCGTTTAGCGCGTTTATACATACGCTATGATAATACAAGGAAAATCGTAGAATATTTTCCGATAACACTGCGCGTTTTATGTAGTTTTATTTCCTTCAGAGTATTTAACAACACAGTTTCTGCAGTAGCTTATATCTCTTGTGTCTTTATATGCATAGTAATTCATATTATTTAAATTATTTTTACCTTATCTGATTTATAGACATGATGCTGTACATAGTAGGAATCTAGACTGGATGTAACGATCGAAAAGGGGATTTTCCCTATTGTATCGCTCTTATATGATTTTTATACAGGATGGCAATACTACAGTTAGATTAATGTTATTTTTCTCTTTTATTTCAATTATATATTTATCTACTCGGTAGATAAACTAATGTTAAGAACCATACAAGCAAGTATTTCTGCTAGCCTAGGCAGACTGAGGCCAAATATTGGATATAAACATATGAATAAAATAGTTATAAGAATTTTCAGTTCTTTGTTGCACAATTCCAGAAGATGATGCATACACTTAGCTAATATTATTTCATTAAAATCACTTTAATATGTTTGCAATGTATATATGCAAACATGTAGATGTACACCTACAAAGATTGAGGTTTTGAGTACCATAAGTTACTGATTACACTTGGCGTGTATGTTTTATTAAAGATAATAATTTTCGTTAATACTAGATCTATCTAGTTCACGTTGCATGAGGATTCACACATGGCAGCACCAAATTCTTCAACATCACAACACACAACAATAAGAATAAGTAAGTCAATCAGTTCGTAGCTTTTATTTATAGTCATTATCAATACAATTTTGTATTCTGACTACAGTTATACACTAAAAAATTATTACCAAACAATGAAAATCACTAATTTACATGTGACATCATAACATAAATATTAACTATGCCACTTGTTTTTATAATACAAACTGTAAGCATTTAAAGAAATAAATGTTCACACAGCAAAGTTAAATGCTCAAGATTTGCAAAAGGTTTTGGTTGAGGTAAGAATACTTTTGTGTAGAATACTAAGGTAACATGCATGGCATGCCCTAAAATTAATGTTATTAATAAAAACTTGTTTGTTAAATTTCAGCTCACTATACTAGTTTGTAAAAGATGTTTGAAATAATAAAACATTTTCAATTTTTTTTACTAAAACATAGCTTTATAACACTATGAATCTTAATGCATATTTAATTAGCTAACATATCTTTGTTAGAAGGAACCAGAGCACAGAATGTGTGATTTCAAGAAGTCATAATGATGAACCTCCAATTTAACTACATGTAGATGAGTGTTCATTTGAACACTTTGGTCAAAATCAAAAAGTTAACATAAAGCTTTTGCTTTTCTTCGAAAGGGCAACACAAAAAAGTATTATGACAGTGAAGTAGATAAAAATGCATAATATGGAACAAGTGTTTTTCTATCACATGGACAAGAACTGATTTTCTCAAAATGTGCATAGTTTGTGTGGGCATAATTCTTCCAAACTAGCATATGAAATCTCAAGTTCATTTATACTATGAAGCAGTCATTAGAGTTTTATAAAAATGTCTATGCTCAGAATGAGTCCTGGAGACTTATAAAAATCATTGTAATAAGTATAAATTTACTAAACAATGCACAAGAATTCTGCTGGTTTACAACAACAGGTCTATTAAAGCAAAAATATTGGACAAATATTCTACAAATGTGGATCAAATTTTTCCACAGAATCGAAGACTTTCAACTACACATACATGTGTATAGATGAATGTGAAAATGTACAAAACTTAACACTGTCAGGCTATGCTTCCTTAGGACTTTCTCTTTATCTCAGTTGACTTCAACTAAAATATTGTATCTCTTACAAACATGTACTTATTGTCTTTTAAAAAGAACTGTTTTGTTTAAGTTATGTCGCATTGATTTTCCCTTCTGTCGCAAATTTGAAGTCTTGGTCATGTGGTGGACTCTTGCAGTGACGTCAGAATTTTGCGAGGAACCATTTTCTTCTGCAAAAATAAATAATACTTACAATTAATAACAAAGATAATCAGGTCAATAATAAACACAAACATGTTATAAAGTAACTGTGTCTGTGTTTTATTGTGTTTGTTTTCAGCTGCAATGGATATTTACCTCATTTCTGAGCTGATTATTTAAAAGTATTTTCCATACAGTATTAATTTCGAGGAATTTTTCGTCTTCAATGATAACAAATGATATTTTCAAAGGATGTAAGACAATCAACAAATTTTGCTTACCGTCACAATAATGCAGTAATTAAATAAATTTATATAGTATAAAATACCTGAAGATGCACTGGAAGGTCAACAGTTGTTGGGACGGCTCCACCCCACAGTCTCGTTATTTGGCCAGTGTGGTCAATTACGTCTTCAGTGAAGTGCTGGCTGCAGACAAGCGCATGCTTGGAAGGTGTAGCATCAGCCCTTCTACAACCAACAATACACGTGCTGTGCCTGCCGTTCAGGCGAATTGTCTTTGTTTGGGAAACTGAAAAATAAACAGGAAATATAAGTATGGTATTACCCAGTATAGTTTATTAAAAGCTTACTAAGCTAAGCTAGTGTAAATCCCGATCAGCTGGCTCAGGCTCTGTTATCTGTCAAGACTGCAGCAATCGGAATATACATATATCCGGCAAGTTACTTCTGTATATTTATGTGGAAAAAAAGGGGGCTTATAATTCACCTAAATACTAAGAACAATTCATGGCACTAAAGATGTCCAAGGTATGTGTACTGAGTATGTGCTAAATCAGACATGAAAATACCAGTAGCTAGGCTACTGCATAATATCTACAGGGCCACCCCATTTAAACGAAAAAATCAACTCTTAGCCGACTATATATTACAGTACTTGTCCTAACGTCTTGTGACATTGGACTACATGTACTCAATGCCTGTACTTAGCCCAGTCATGGGGCGCAACAGTCTCATTTCAACAAGAAATCAGCAATACTTGTTTACAAAATACAGACCAAGGATCATGAAAGAACTGATTAGAAATAAGCAGCATGTACCATCTCTCTCTCTCTCTCTCTCTCTCTCTCTCTCTCTCTCTCTCTCTCTATCGATGAAATAGAGCTCTGTCTGTATTGAAAGTACTTAGTGACAGTCAGCAAATGCAAGTTCAATATTGCGAGATTTCTCTCTGATATAAACAAATAAAAAGCTACTTACTGGTGAAAGGTAATCCCCTTAGATCTTGCTTCAACATATCTACGATTATTGCAGTTGATTGCAAAACACTGATGGCGATTATAAACCTTTTTTTTTTAAGTTTTGTTGTCCCATTGCTCGCAATGACAGACGCCACTTTTAGCAACTGGATATGCTCTCCAATATGGCGGCCAATGGTACGATGACGCGTCAGCACTCAGCAAATAGGATAGCCGGTCTATCTTTCTTATGTCTATGGTTACCAGACTGTGATCATAAGACACCGTTACAAATTGATTTATGAATAAAAGATATATTTAAAATGACATCTGACAAACACAGGCACACACAAAATAAAAACAATCTATGATTGATTTGAAAGAACTTGTCACTTGTATTTATATCTTAATTGAAAACACGAACATGCCACTATCCTGAAATAATTAGCAAATGCCCACAAACGTGTAATATTATTTGAATATTTAAAAATTGAAGTGGGCTTTAATTTTATTCTATGTGGCGATCTTAACTCGCATAAGTCAAATTTACTCGACGTTGTGCCTGATGATATATTGATACATGATATTTATCCTGATGATTATTCTATTGATGTTAATTTGAACATTCACAAGAGTGTAGTCGTTTAAATAATAACGATGTTCTCTTATTGGACTTATGTAAACAGACTGGTCTGCGTATTTTAAATGGTCGAGTTAGCACCGACCAAGGCATTGGTCGATATACGTATGTTGGTAGTCGAGGGTCGAGTGTAGTGGATTATGTCATTACCAGTCAAACTTGTTTCCATGTATTGAGTCCTTTTATGTACATGATCCGAACATATTATCTGATCATTGTTTAGTTTAATTTTCTTTTGCCTTTACACGTCCATGTTGTATAAATACAGGTGATGATAAATCGTATAATGATGTAGTCATGAAGTATGTATGGGATATAGACAAAATAAGTGTATACAAAGAACGTTTATCAGCAGATGAAACTATATCGATATTGAATACTTTAAAGAACCATGTTGACTTGTGTATGCATGAATTTGACATTGAGAATTGTATCACTGAATTGTCTGATGTTATCGACGGAGTGGCCTCCCCTTTGTTCAAACGCAATAATAGCAAATGTAACAGTGCTGTAAGTGATGAAACATATAGTTGGTTTACTATTGAGTGTAATGATAAACGTAGGATATTTTACTCAGCATTAAATGTGTATAGACATGACTCATCTGATGTTAATAGAATTAATATGGTACAAAACGTTTTGATTATAAAGCATGTGTGCGTACGGCAAAGCTTAACTATGATAAGTGTGAGACAAATAAACTAATGGCTGCTAGAACAAAAAACGCAAAATTATATTGGATAATGCTTAAATCTTCAGCAGGTATTACAGATGCTAATATTTCTCTTGATACATCTGACGTTATTTTAAAGCTCTTAACAACCCTTAAGATAGATTTTTTTACGCCTGATGATGATGTTTTATATTTTATGAATCGGTATGAACATAACGACTTCACTATTATGTTTGACGAACTTAATATACCTTATACACACGACGGGTTAATGAAATCTGTTAAACAACTTAAGTCTAGCAAGTCAGGTGGACCTGACTTGAATATTAATGAACTTTTTATACACGGTATAGATATTATGATGCCTTATTTACTATGTTTGTTTAATAAAATATTTAATATTGGATACTTTCCCGAAGCATGGTCCGAAGGTTTTGTTGTACCTTTACATAAGAAAGGAAATATACATGATGTAGTCAATTAAAGAGGCATAACGCTACTTAGTACTTTAGGTAAATTATTTAAACGATTTTTAAACAATAGAATAACTGACTGGGCTGAAAAATATGGTGTTTATATAGAAGCCCAGGCAGGTTTTAGATCAAATATGGGCACAACTGATAATCTTTTTGTGTTACATGGCTTAGTAAGTCACATGATTAATAGTAATAAAAAGTTGTATTGTGCTTTTATTGATTTTAGCAAAGCATTTGATTGTGTAGTTCGTGAAAATTTGTGAATGAAATTAGTACATATTGGTATCAGAGGTAATATGTTAAATATTATACAATCTATGTATAATAATGTTAAATCAAGATTCAAATATCTTAAGTGATAGTTTTTTAATGCTGTTTAGGAGTTAGACAAGGCGAATGTTTATCGCCTTTTCTTTTTCTATGTTTGTAAATGATATTGAAAATATATTTGTTGTGAATAGTGTATAAGTTTTAGATGTTAACATGTTTAAAATGTTCCTTATACTCTACGCCGATGACATTGTCATTTTTGCCAACACTAGTGATGAATTGCAGACTAGTTTGAATCTGTTGCATGACTATTGTCAACGTTGGAAATTAACTGTCAATGTCAAAAAACCCCTAAAATACTTATATTTAGAAAGGGTGGTAGACTGCGCGAAAATATGTTTTTTTCACTATGGTGTACACGATTTAGAAATAGTTAGCAAATTTGTATATTTAGGATTAGTATTTTCAACGTGCGGTCCTTTTTCTTAAGCCCAATGTACACTTGCAGGACAATCACTTTAAGCATTATTTGAAATGAATAAATACTTACATAAATTTACATATATAAATATAAGACACAAACTTGAATTATTTGATAAACTAATTTTGCCTATCTTAAATTATGGTTGTGAAGTGTGGGGATTTCATCCTGGTAAAGCTGTTGAACGATTACATGTACAATTCTGTAAACAACTCTTAGGTGTGAAGAAGAACACCCAGAATGATTTTGTATATGGTAAGCTTGGTAGGATGCCTCTTCAAAATACTCGATATTATGCACTTGTAAAATTCTGGCTGAAAATATTACAGTCTGATAATAAAAAATATATTAGAATTGTATATAATATGCTATATCTGGATATTTTAGATAAACCTAATACAAAAAATTGGTGTTGAGAGATTTGCTTTATGCTCTTGGTTTTGCTGATGCTTGGTATCTTCAATCTGTCGGTGATAATAAGTTCTTCTGAAGTCTAATAATGCAAAGAATTAAAGACCAGTTTCTTTAAAATTGGAGAAGTAGACTAGATTTTTCAAGTAGAGCTGTTTTTTTACAAACATATTGCCTGTTTTAGATTTCAACCATATTTATATTTGTTAAATGTATCAAAATATAGAATTAGTTTTTCTAGACTTAGACTTGAGTCACATAGATTATGTATTGAAGTTGGTAGATGGCACAGACCTGTAAGTATTCCTATCAATGAGCGTTTATGTACAACGTGTAATATTTTAGAAGATGAGCATCATTTTGTCATGGAATGTTAATTTACATGCAAATGTACGAAAACAACGTTTACCTGCATACTATTGGAAAAGACCTAACATGTTTAAGTTTACTGAATTAATAAATACAGAATCGATAAGAATCCTGAAAAAAACTTTCTATCTTTGTTAAAGAAGCTTTTGAAATAAGGAATAATATTATGTATATTAGATAATGTAGCTGTCTTAAATCGTACTGTATTTCTTTAAAATGATATTGAACACTTACACATGTGAAATAATATGTACAACAATACGGTTTGCTTTAAACTAAGTATTATAATTATCATATTATATTATGTTCATGATGTATAAGTTAAGTGCTTAGTTTAGCTGCACGAAACGTGGCATTTGTTTTCCATATGATTGTCTTGTACTTTCGTTTCGAACAAGGCAAACTTAGATGGAAAACATATACCGTTATAATTATTCATGAGTCAATGATTATATACAACGATATTTATAAATATACAATACTAGACTACATATACACAATTTTATATATGTGAAAAAGGCTGTCCAGCCTGGAATTATTTCTAACTTTTATATAAGCATAATATAGCAAACAATTAAGTTCGTATTGGTGTTGTGGAGTTCCTTTGAATGATCAATATTTATAGTGTTTTCATTATTTGTCAACAAATAGCAAAAGGATGCTTAAGATGTATAATACATTATTTATATTCATTCTTTTCTCTTTGTTGGCTTACCATTTTGCCAAGAGTCATAACCACATATGGAATAGAGTTTTATTTATTTTGCGATGATAATCTTGATTATGAATTACGGCAAATTATACCAATTCTGACTCATGGATAGTTTTAAATATAGCATACTTATTATTTCTGTTTACTTATCTTAACACTTTATTGGTAACATTATGTACTGTGTATTATATCGTTCCACGTTTGTGTTGTAACTGTTCTGCCATGTAATCTATTGTCCTCATGGGTCTACGACCGTCTGGACTGCTTGAATAAACTATCTATTTATCTATCTATTTGATGTTGGGGTAAGCGCCCCACCAACAAGTGTTTTAGTTTTTGGGAGACAGTGTCCACTTGAAGCAGATATGGTCCTTCTTTAATTGGGAATAGCATGCCGTGAATGGCATCATTTCACACCCTGTCGTATTATACTGACATTGGGCCAAAAAGTCGTGGAAATACGTTAATATTTGTCTGCGCATTGACAAGGGAGATGTATCATTTCACATTTTATCGTGTTTTTTTTAACATTGTGAGAAACATTTGAGGTAGGCGTGTTGTTAGATGCCACATTAAATTTACTTGTAACGATAAAACATCACCTCCAATGTACGTTGCATCTTTGTTGGCAATGTACGTCTGATTTGAATGTTTCATTTTCCATTACCTTGACTCGTCTTCATGTTTGATACAAAACGTATATATTTCATGTAAAATGACGCAAGAAATAACTTAGGTTGATTATAGATAGAGATTTCAAACAACATTGCAAAATTATTTTTTTCTGAAGAAGCCAGCGTAAGTGTAAACTACGACAGACGGCAGTCCCTTCGTATCACGTCAACATTACATTTAAATGTCATTGAGTTTCAACTTTTCTCCTCTATAAATCAGATCTTTTTTCTAAATTCGACGTTTCCTGAGAGCTGAAGTAGCATCTCCCCCTTCTTTTATTAAAATTGTATCTTTGGGATTAAGAATTTCAACTTATGTGCTCTGATTACAAAGCTATTTCCGCCTCGAATAAGAAGTTTGCGATGCTAGAGATGATAAATGATTTTGTTGATAGTTGCAGACAAGTCCACTAAATGCACCGAATAGATACGGTAAAATTGCCATAAGCATAGAAAACTGCTTATATTGTTCTCCAAGATATCCTGATACGCTTTGACATAGGAAAGTCAGAATAAGAATAATAACTAGAAAGATGCGTTTTGCTGAAAGGCAAAAAACTGGGTCATCCTATGCTTGCAGCTGGATTTTGATGATGCTTGAAAACAGTTTGTTGCCTAATAGCCTATATATGAAGCCAAGTGATACAACAACGAGAAAACCGAATGTTAATCAACTGTTAAAATGAAGATGCGTAACCGTGTGGCTCTGAACTTTGTCATTCCTCGACATTTACTATTGTTCGATGGATTTTGACAAGATAAACTTTTGTATGGCAGAGTAAATAAAAATTCAACTTGTCCTTTCTGTCTAGAAAATCTTCAGTGTGTAATCTTACATCTCACGGGCCGATTGACAAGTGCGTGAAACTTACATAATCACTTCACTGCTTTGATGTTACAAAGACCGGTGCAACAATGTAAAGTACATTTGAGAAGTGAATTGAAACAACCAGGATAGTAAGCACATTAATAAAACGGAAATTTGTAAGTCATAGTGAGGATATGTTGCAGTGAGTTCTTATGAAATAAAGAAAAAGTCATGTAAGAACAAATGCTGTGCGAAACTGTTTGGCCCTGACGAGAGTCAGAGAGGGACATAAATAATTATCCGATTGATTTTGACAAGTAAACATTTTGTTCGGCAAAATAAAACAACATTCTATTTGTCCGATCTGTAGAAATAATTTTCAGTGTGCTACTGTACATCTATAACAATTTCAAAAATTACTTTCAACACTTTCGAGCGCCATACTAGTTATAAGAAAGGCGGTATGGAGTATTTGCCTCTGACGCGAGTCAGGGCACGACATAAACAATTATCCGATTGATTTTGACATGTAAATATTTTGTTCGGCAAAGTAAAACAACATTCTACTTGTCCGACCTCTAGACATGTTTTTTAGTGTGTTACTGTACATCTCTTAACAATTTCAAAAATTACTTTTCACTAATTCCGAGCGCTATACTAATAATGTAGCAATACAATTTCCATACATGCGCACCGGTTGACAGGTGCGTGAAATCTACATAATCTCTTCGCTGTAATTATGTCGCAGAGACCGCTGACATAATGGAAAATGCACCTGAGAGAGTTAGCTTTTTAACAACAACACATTAAACATTATTGAAACCAATAGGATAGTAAGCGCATGTATTATTAAAAAGACATCGGAAAATTTCAAGTAATGGTTAGCATATATCGCAATGATTGCTAACAAAATAAAATTAAAGAAAATTTTCCTTAGTTCGGACAACCTTTTTGATTGTGCGGACATATGAATTTAAAAATTAATTTGTCCAAAGGATCTGGTGCTACAATATTAATGATTAAACCCTTAGTGAGGAGAACAGTTTATACCCTGAATATTCGTCAATAGCATTCCAATTTTAAACACACACCCGTAAACAAAGTAAATATACTACTTCAGCATAATCGCATAAATCAATTTGCTATATAATCATTTCTAAAGATTACAATGTCGCGTGTTAAGATCACGCCATTAATCAACAAGGAATGTAACTCATCAAACTTCGCAAGACCATTTGTTAACAGACTTGTCTTCCTTAGGCCGTACCAACACACGCAGCAGTCGTTATTAACAGCAAATAGCAGCATAAGTGTGCATAGGTCTTTGAAGAAAACTTTAATCGGCCCTTCATTGTAGATGCTTGTTCTGATTGCTAGAGTACCAGTGAATGAAATGTTTGACTTATCCTGGACTTCACACTGCTGAACTTTCAGAAATAAATTGCTATATCTGGTCGACTTATAATACCTTGAACATCGCTTAAACGTTTACACAAACAGCCACTACGTCTATTTGTTTGTTTGTTTATCGGGTTTATCGTCCCACCAACAGTATTTTAGTTATCTGGAGACGGTGTCCACTTGAAGCAGATATAGTGCTGCCTTCACTGTGTATAGCATGCCGTGAACACCTGGCATGATACCACACCCAGTCACATTATCCTGACACCAGGCCAACCAGTCGTGGAACTACCCTTATATTTGCTTGAGTGTTAGCAAGGGAGCTATACCACTACCATTTTTAACGACTTTGGTATGTCGCGGCCCGGGATCGAACCCGGTGCCTCCCGTACCTGGACTAAGTCTGTACATCATGCATAGAATGTGTAAATACATCGGCAGTGTAGGATTAACGTGAACTGAAACTGACACGGGCAGAGGGTTGTATGCAGCTTTACAGCCATAATGGTTAAACGACCTGTAGCATACTATTCGATTAATTGCGGATTGTGGTTAAACGGTAAGCCATATCGCCATCAAGCACTACAGACTGGTGATGTTTGAGTGATAAATTCCCAAAACTGGCATAGCTACAATGCTTTGATTATTGGTGAAATACTAACACAAAAGCGACTTTGTTCCGCAGGAACAGGAAGGTGTAAATGTGCAGGTGGCTTGCTGTACTGCCGCTCCACTGACACTGCCAGTGACAGAAGGCTGTATGTAATTCTCCAGTACAAGCAACATACCCCCCAAAACGTCAAAACTGAAATAGCGCTGGTTCTACCAAGGCTTATAGGATGTAAACAGCTGGACATTGTTGTGCTGATTAGTGCCAATATAACCTAAAAATTTTATCCAAATCGGTGCAGTAGTTTTTGCTGTATATGGATTTGAAATTTTAAAGAAAAAGAATAATAACTAGAAAGATGCTTTTTGCTGAAAGGCAAAAACTGGGTCATCCTATGCTTGCAGCTGGATTTTGATGATGCTTGAAAACAGTTTGTTGCTTAATAGCTTGGGCCAAGTAATACAACTACGAGAAAACCGAATGTTAATCAACTGTTCAAATGAAGATTCGTAACCGTGTGGCTCTGAACTTTGTCATTCCTCGACATTAACGATTGTTCGATGGATTTTGACAAGTAAAATTTTGTTTGGCAGAGTAAATAAAAATTCAACTTGTCCTTTCTGTCTAGAAAATGTTCAGTGTGTTATTTTACATTGCTTAATCGTTTCAAAGTTTACTTTCGCTTTCACTATTTCCGTGCGCAATAATAATTAAACGCATATAAAATTTAAATGCACGCGGGCCGATTATCAGGTGCTTGAAACTTACATAATCACTTCACTGCTTTGATGTTACAAAGACCGGTTCAACAATGCAAAGTACATTTGAGAAGTAAATTGAAACAACCAGGATAGTAAGCACATTAATAAAACGGAAATTTTTAAGTTATAGTGAGGATATGTTGCAGTAAGTTCTGTTTGGCCCTGACGAGAGTCAGGGCGGGACATAAATAAATATCCGATTGATTTTGACAAGTAAACATTTTGTTTGGCAAAGTAAAACAACATTCTACTTCTCCGATCTGTAGAGATAATTTTCAGTGTGCTACTGTACACCTATAACAATTTCAAAAATTACTTTCAACACTTCCGAGCGCCATACTAATTATAAGAAAGGCGGTATGGAGTATTTGCCTCTGCCGCGAGTCAGAGCGTGACATAAACAATTATCCGATTGATTTTGACATGTTAATATTTTGTTCGGCAAAGAAAACCAACATTCCACTTGTCCTCTAGACATGATTTTCGGTGTGTTACTGTACATCTCTTAACAATTTCAAAAATTACTTTTCACTTATTCCGAGCGCCATACCAATCATATAGCAATACAATTTCCATACATGCGCAGCGGTTGACAGGTGCGTGAAATCTACATATTCACTTCGCTTGAATGGTGCCACATAGACGGGTGACATAACGCAAAATCCACCTGAGAATTTCAGCTTTACAACAACAAAAAGCTCATCAACTAAATTTGAAAACAATATCATATATTAAAAAGGAAAGGGGCATTTTAGTCATGGTGAGGATATATGGAAATCATTGCTAACGACATAAAATAAAGAAAAATCTACGTGAGTTCTGACAAGTCATTTGTTTGTGCGGACATGTGAATATGAAATTCATTTGTTCAAACGATCAGTTTGTTTATAATTAATGTTTAAACATGTAGTGTAGGTGAACAGTGTGTACCCAGAATCCTCATAGAATGCATACTAGTTTTAAACATAATCCCATGTACAAAGTTAGTATATTAGTTTATCATGAGCGCGTAAATATACTTGCTTTATAATCAGTTTATAGGAAGAGATGACAACGCCGAGTGCTAACATCACATCTTTAAAACAAGGAATGTAACTCATCAAGCTTCACAAGATACTTGTTAACAGACTTGTCTCCCTTAGACAGCATTCAAAGCACGCAGCAGTCGTTGCTATAATAATAAATTATAATAGTCACGTAATTGTAATCCGGTGATCTGCTTGCTAGAGTACCAGTGAATGAAATGTTTGAGTTATCAAGGATGACACACGGGTGAAATTTCAGCGATAGATTGTCAAAACAGTCAGAGTTACGATACTTAGAAAATTGATCAAGTGTTAACACAAGAGCGACTTCGTTCAGCAGCAACAGGGAGGTGTAAATACACAGGTGACGAGAGTAAGCAGTAACCAAGATATCTATATATACCAGCAGGATGAGGGCAGACGGGTTACCAGGAGATACCGGTAGAACGAGGGTAAAGAGTAACCAACAGATGCCGGTAGGACAAACAAGTAACGTGCCAAATTGATAGTAACATTTAAAGGAGTAGCTGTCATAATAATTATAACTTATACATAGGCTTGTTGGTGGTGTTCAAGCTGCTGTGAATGATGACGAAGTTACATAGGTCAAGTTTGTTGTTCGTTAAAATAAATTTGTTTATAGTCGATTTGTAGAAAGTTGTGTTGTTGTTTTTTCAATCCCTCTGCACTTCCGCCTTCCTGGCTAGAATCGGTAATCAGGTTTTAACAATTTGGGACAATGTGCAGTAAATATAGCCTTACCCAAGAACTAACATCTCTGGGTCGGTCTGACATTTGAACCAGTGGCTGAAAGGCTAATGTAACAATTAGATCACAGGCACATACTACATGCAGTTTGTTACTGTTGATTGAGGAAAAATGAAAATGATATTATTGTAAATATAGTGTTAACAATGGGGATAGATAATAGTTTTCTTGTTGCTATTGTGAATGGTAGTGATGATGGTGTAAGGTTTGGTAGTAAGGATGATGATGGTGATTTGGGTAATGTTGTTGATACTTCTGATGCTTATTCTTATGCTGATAATGACAACGACGATACTGATGGTGGTGATGAGACTGGCTGGGGTGGTAGGGATAGCGCTGGTGCTAGTGGTTACGACTGCACTTTTTGCCATCTTGCCCAATTTTCAAACCCCCAAACAGCATCAACACGCTGGTTTTGTGTTGGAGGCTGTCATCAGATACAGACGAAAATAGTATAATATTGAAATTTAAGAAAGGACGCTTATCTACGTATATATGATGATAAAATGCATGAAGCTTTGTTGACCAGATCTATTAAGAGTGGCTTGCAACACGGACACAAATCACGTGCAAATCGAAGTCTTGGTCCAGAAAAAGAAAAATTCGCAAAATACTACTATAACTACTACTGCTACTACTACCACTACTTGTACTATTACTACAAATACTACCACTATTATTTCTACTAATACTGCTGCTACTTCTACTACGACTACAACTACTACTACTTCTACTTCTGCTGCTGCTACTACTGCT
Source organism: Sinonovacula constricta (assembly GCA_007844125.1). Lineage (NCBI taxonomy): Eukaryota > Metazoa > Mollusca > Bivalvia > Cardiida > Solecurtidae > Sinonovacula > Sinonovacula constricta. The sequence goes on along the minus strand of CM017556.1, from coordinate 68,914,687 downwards.
GCTGCTGCTGCTACAACTACTACTTCTATTACTACTACTACTACTACTACTTCTACTACTACTACTACTACTACTACTACTACTACTACTGCTACTACTACTTCTACTACTATAAGGCACCCTTACACTGCTCAATGCGCCCATGCACAGCTCAAGTCACGCCGAACACTGCGTAAGGCACACGTACACTGCTACACTTACTGATGTGCCCCTGTAGAGTATCGAAGAGTTCGTACTTATTGAGTTGTCCTTGTAGGGTATCAACAATTAATTGCTAACTAAGATGTGTCTGTTCATTGCTAAAGGCTCTTTTACGTTTCTGTATACAGTACATTGCTCAAGGCAAATTTACACCGCTAAAGCCAAATTTACACTGCTCAAGGCACCTAAACTTTGCTCAAATCGCTTTCACACTGATCAAGGTACAGGTACAATTCTCAAGGAAGACGTTTCCCCATCAAGGCACGTTATCATTGATCAAACGCTCTCACACTGTTCAAAGCACATGTACTCTGCTCAAGGAACGTGCACGCTTCTCAAAGTACATGTACACGGCTCAAGGCACATGTACACTTCTCAAAGCACATGTACACTGCTCAAGGCACATGCACACTCTTCAAAGTACATGTTCACTGCTCAGGCACATGTACACTGCTTAAAGCAGATGTTCACTGCTGAAGGAACGTGCATGATGCTCAAAACACATGTACACTGCTCAAGGCACATGCACACTCTTCAAAGTACATGTTCACTGCTCAGGCACATGTACACTGCTCAAAGCAGATGTTCACTGCTCAAGGAACGTGCATGATGCTCAAAACACATGTACACTGCTCAAGGCATATGCACGCTGCTCAGAGTACATGTACACTACTCAAGGAACGTGAATGCTGCTCAAAAGCACTTGTATACTGCTTAAGGAACGTGCACGCTGCTCAAAGTACATGTACATTGCCTAAGGGACACGTCCATTGCTCAAAGTATATGTACAATGAATGCTCAAGGCACATGCACACTGCCCAAGGTACATGTTCACTGCTCAAGGTACATGTACACTGCTCAAGGTACCTGGATATAGCTCAGATTTATTTCACACTGATAAAGGCATATCTGCACTGCACAAGGAACGTGTACAATGATCTCATGGCTGATATCTACTATACTTTAATTCAACATGTTTGTTTGGAGTTTTCTCACTTTCGTATCCCTGGTAACGGGCGTGTGTAATTGTTTCGTTGCAGAACCTGACATCGGCGTCATGGCACAGGAACTAATGACACAGAAACAGACGGTAGCCTCATTACAACAAACAATCGCAACACTACAGAGACAACTCTGTAAGTTATAAATCGTCGGTACACTACAGAACAACTCAATAAGTTATAAATCGTCGGTACACTACAGGAACAACTTAATAAGTTATAAATCGTCGGTACACTACAGGAATAACTCAATAAGTTATAAATCGTCGGTACACTACAGGAACAACTCAATAAGTTATAAATCGTCGGTACACTACAGGAACAACTCAATAAGTTATAAATCGTCGGTACACTACAGGAACAACTCGGTAAGTTATAAATCGTCGGTACACTACAGGAACTACTCGGTAACTCATAAATCGTCGGTACACTACAGGAACAACTCGGTAAGTTATAAATCGTCGGCACACTAGTCTACAGAAACAACCCAGTAAATCATAAGTCGGTACACTACAGGAACTACTCGGTAACTCATAAATCGTCGGTACACTACAGGAACAACTCTGTAAGTTATAAATCGTCGGCACACTACAGAAACAACCCAGTAAATCATAAATCGTCGGTACACTATTGGAACTACTCGGTAAGTCATAAATTGTCAATAATCTACAGTCCTAGTCAAGCAATCCTTCCAACACAACAGCTTTTTAGTCAATTTGTTGCACTACATTTTAAGGACAACGTTGTCAACGTTGTCAATTAATCACCACTGCTCTATAGGAACAACTAAATTTGTGATTACTCGTCTATATATTTCAGGAACAACAATTAAGTCATTACACGTTTCTGCAAAACAGCCCCATCTATGCTTGCATTTCTGACACTCGGTTGAGAAATTCCTATCCAAGGTTACTTATGGCGAGTTCTAACTATAACAATAATAATACATTACAACGGTCTTAAAATCATACAAAACTAGCTGTGTTTGCTTAAACGCATTATTGGTTGGTATGATTATCAGACGTTTTATGTCAATTAAAAACGCATGCTTACCTTTGTATCGCAAAAATGATACCATTTCAATGACTGTAAAAGATAATACCTGTTATCGAACGGAAGATTAAGTTCATCTCTAAATGGCAACTACTGAAGAAATTAAGGGAAGGTTGAGGGTCACTGCGTTGTAATTGTTTTAAGTAAATTATGGTTGTCTTGCAAAATTAAAGAAGTTTGTTTTAGAAACATTACATAAATATACGTCAAATACAAATAAGAAAAGTAATTTTGCGTGAAGGTTAGTTCTCAGCAGACATACATTGTCTGCACGACAAGATAATGCACAAACTGACATAATATACACACCATATGCAAATGGCCATCATTTTTAAAACAAATGCTAAGAAGAAAGAGTTTAGTGCTTGAAGAGTTTATTCCGTTAAACAGAACACGAACTACTATGCAATTAGAAATTTCAACTGAAATTGTAATCCTATACTATTTTTGTTGTAGACTCTACGTCTGACCTGGCAGCCCAGGCCGCGGCAGGTATCCAGGGGTCTCCGGTTGCGTTCACGGCTCATCTGTCCACAACAATTCGACAGGTCGCCCTCCATCAGCATATCGCCTTTGACAATGTCATCACCAACGTCGGCGGAGCGTACTCGCCAACGACCGGTCATTTCAAAGCCCCAGTTTTCGGCGTTTACTCTTTTTTCGTCACTGCAACTAACATCCCGGGCCACTCGACGTCTTTGTCCCTGGTGAAGAATGGACAGCAGGTCGCGTTTGCGTTGGCGCACGGCTCGGATGCCGCCCCCGGCCAATGGGAGACAAGCACCATGGCTGCTGTGCTGACCTTGGTGGCTGGCGAGGAGGTGTGGACACAGAATGAAGGGCAGTTCTCACCCGTAGAGGAATTAGACGGCTACAATTACTCGTCTTTTACAGGCTACCTCGTGCATAAGCTGTAGGACAACACTTAGAAATCACAGTTTAATAAATACATACACTGTTGTATTTGCTAACCGATGCAATTATAAAGTTGACCTGCCTCTAATATTCTTTATCAACCATATGTTCAGGGTACATGTAACATATTGATGTGCTGTCTGGAAGGATTGTACATTGTGTCTATGCACATTTTTATAAACTATTTGTACACCGGATTGTTGATATTCACATTCAATGTATTCAAATTCTGTTAATGCAGTAGGTATACATGTATGCGTATTTTATTAGAAAAGAGAGCGGTGAGTTGGCCAATATAAAATAGAACTTTCCAGCAAGTGTGTGTCGGGGGTGGGGGGGGACTGAATTTAGCATACACCTTTGGTGGGGGAGGGGGCGGGGCGTTGAGGGTCCGTGGGTATGCTCCCACGGAATTTTGTTTCTAAAATGCCTACTAAGATACGTTCTGAATTGTCTATGGACAAAAAGGTTAGTCGTTTTAATGATTTTATTAAACCGCCTCTAAAAAGTCTGGAAAATGCAAAGATATAAACCTTTAGCCACATATCTTTGTTGTTGAAACCTGGTTATAATTCTTCACAAAAATATGCCGAGCCTGATAAAATGTACCTTTGAAACACAAATTCGATTTTTGCTGTCTTCTTGTGACGGTTCTTTATTTCAACCAAGTGTAACTATGCATTAACTTGTGCTTAAATAGAAAAGACTAATAAAGTTACGCTAGATTTAAATTTATCGAGTTCGTGGAAAACAAATGTGCAAAAATTCGACATTTACGATACAATTCAATTAAAAACAATACTATACATTGCATTTAGTTTGTACTTAATAATTTGAAAGTTATGCCCGCTAAATTAATAGAATACCATGCTCAATTGTAGTTCGTTTAATATAATTAAATTAACATAACTACCAGGGTGATTCCACTATTTGTAAAATGTCTAAATCAAATCTAGAAAAGACACCCCGAAACATAAAAATGTAGTGACAACACACGCAAAAGTGCTATTGTTAAACATGTCTAACATAAGTTGTATTCATAAATATATGCATGCTTAATAAAACTGTTTTGCATTATAAAATACTTACCAGATATTTTATGTAAGAAGTTTTACACACTAAAGTAATTAAGTGATGTCATCTTCCGTCAACTTTTAATAGAAAAAATACTTCCGATAAGTTGCAAGGATTAATAAAGAAATCGACATATTGTCGTTCTTTACAAACCGCCTACGTTTTTTTTTACAAATATTTGACTGTATTGTGTAACAAATGATTCTGCGAGCCCAAACCAAAGCATACGCCTACTCAAAATATCAGGTATTGGCTGTAGATTACCCAAGGAAAAGGATGGTTGGGGTTTTGCTTCAATAAACACGTAAATTAACCTGTGATGCGGACAATGCGTTAGCAGCAGGTATATCCAACATTTAGCATTTAGGATTGGTTGAAGCGGGGTTATAATGTCGACACACGTGTAAGTAACTTTTTTTGTTTCTCGCATTTAATGCATTGCCCTTAATGCTGTAAGGAGTTCGCTACACATTTATATTACCGTTGACACCTACAATATCGTATATTTTTTATAGATACACAGGAAGTTATTTATTTCTATCTAAAAGTACCAGAAACACTCAGAAAGTCGATGCCTAACCCGGGTTAGAAATGATATATTTTATTTCCGTAGTTTCTATGTTATAAAATCTTATTACCACAAAGGTTTAAAATGATTTAACTTATACACTTCAGGTTTTTAGTAGTTTATATTTTGCGTTAAGTTCCTTGTATGTCTGCATTTTACCTGTTATTCATTAGAAAAAACAAAACCCGAATATATTCAAAAGTATTACTACAATGGTTATTTTCCTTGTAATTGTGTGTAACTTCAAAAACGGCCCAGATACGCGCCTGTGAATAATCGATGCATATATTGGGTCGTTTTGGAATTGTTAATAGTATCAGAATGTGTGTATATACAAAATAAACCAACAACACCTTTCATCAATTTACTCGTATCAGTTGGGTTGACCTACTTTCATCTGCCTAACAGTGCTGTTCTGTATTATTCTAAGAATACGTCTTAGTGTCAAAATGAAAACATATTGTTGGACCTATATATCAATTTCAAAAAGATTGACCGAGTGTTAAAAGGATATTATTCTACTTAAATAACAAGATCAAACGAAAATGTCTATGCGCATTCTGTAAATAATAAATTTGGCTCATGTTTCTTCAGTTAATGATATAATTATTTCTATGTACATTCAGTAAAAAATAAATTAGACGCATACATCGTCTGTAAATGATACAGTTGTGTCTATGCACATTCAGTCATTGCATAATTTGACGCATGTTTCTGACATAAATGATACAATAATTCCCATGCCATTTAGTAGGTATATAATTTGACGCACTTCTTTTTGTTAAATGATATAATTATTTCTATGCACATTTATTAACAATATAATTTGACACATGTTTCTTCGGTAATGATACAATTATTTCTATGCACATTCAGTAACAATATAATTTGACACATGTTTCTTCGGTAATGATACAATTATTTCTATGCACATTCAGTAACAATATAATTTGACGCATGTTTCCTCGGTAAATGATGCAGGAATTATATCTACATTCAGTAAAAGTATAACTGGACGCACGTTTCGCGGTAAATGATACAATTAATTATGTACGTTTCAGTAAATGTATAAATGGACGCATATATGTTATGCACAGTCAGTAATTGATGAAATTATACATGTTATACATATTGAACTTTCGAAAAATATACAACCGGTAAAGTTTAAAATACTGCCATCTCATTGTGCAATCAAAATTTTAAAAAGCTTCTTGATATGCACAGTCTTTAAAAATAAGGGTCGGCTCTGATGAATCGTATTGTGATTAACTGACTGACTGAAACTAGTTAAATGAGGATCTACTCGCCCTGTTTAGCGCTTTTTATGACCCAGCCATGTTGCACATGCATGGCTTAAATATTGCATTCCAAATATGTTGCCTAAAGTGAGCCCTAATTAGGTACATAGTTTATGTACCCATTTATTGAAAGAATGGTTTAATTATTTTGCTTTTTTGGATCCTCAGGGGGGGGGGGGGGGGGGGGGGTGGGGGTGAGCATGTTTTGAATGAATTCCACTCCCTAATTTATGGTTCGTTCCCCTGACACTAGGTTCTAGTGAAGTTGGTTTCTTTTATTTTTTACCATAAAAAAGGTTCCCGTTTCGGCGTACCTCTTTGCTTAACGAAATGTGAGATAGTACGGAAGGGGTGCACCTTTAGGGACCTGTTTAGCTAATAAGCTGGGTATTTAATAGTGAGTTAAGGTAGATAGTTTAGACCCTAGTGTTTGTTATTTTAATATTCGATGTCTGGACGCCCGGGGCCCGACCGCCCACTAAACCATCTGCCTTGCCTTACATATGTAATGTATATGTCAAGAAAGAAGTCCCCGGCTGGTGGTATAAGGTAATGCTCGCCTTTGTTTACTAATTAATATAAGAGAATACATACATGTCTAGAATATGTTAGGCGGCCATTACCTTATGGGTTTCCTTATTCTACCAGACACATAATCCATGCACTCAAGGGTCTCATACACTCAAGCATACTTATCACTACAAGTTCTACATATTCTAATCTACGCATTTCTATACTATATACAGCAGTGGAAGTTTTTTATTTTTTTTTTATTTTTTCCTCACTGTCCTATAGTTCATAAACAGTGTTAGAGTGGGTAGCCATGCATGTTATAATATAGTAATATATTTTACATAAAGGTAGGTTGATAAGCTTAATGAACCTTGATGGGTAGCCTTTGTTTATACTGACCCCTTAGTGGGGTTCCGTTTATTCAGCGTACCCTGGTTCTACTTAGAGTTAATATGGATGGGGTCTATTCTGATACTGGTTCCTATGTAAGTTTCGTACTGATAAGCCCCGGTTGCCGTTGTTTTAACGGGGTCCTTAGGGGGCGCCCGTTTATTTAGCAACCCGGTATCTTGGTTATTACTATATATTATTGATGTATTGTTGTGATGTGTAATGGTGGGTTTTCCTATGTAATTTTTAGATGGGAGTTTTCAGGTGCCTTTGTTTTTACGGGGTCTTTAAGAGTCCACCGTTTATTCAGCGACCTGCCATCTATTTAGTAGAAACCTTATATATTGCCGCCTAATGGGTCTGTTTGTGTTAAATTAATAGTCAATCAATACTTGGTTTTATTTACCCTCACCCTAACTATTGTTATAGGGCGAGCATTAATATATAGAAGTTTAAAATGAAATATCACAGTAAGTTTTTAGTTAATGGCGTGAGGGTTGCCTAATGCCAGGAAGGTTAAGTATAAAACTTAAACAAAATAAAGATGATTATTGCATGCTTATTGCTTTGGCAATAGGCTCCTATATAGAATGTATGGATGTTTGTATTGTCTATGAGGTATATGTTTGTGATGTATGTCATGAAAATTAATTTGTAAAATTCTACGGTCTGCACTTTCTTTTCACAGTACATTTTTGTTTCTGTCCACCTAATTAACATAACATAATATAACTTGTTCGCCTCATTGTAGCACAATACAATATAGTGCAGTACAGTGCCTCTTCTGTGACATATAATGGTACTAGAAAACCTCATAAGTAGTATAGAAATGGGGGAGTAAAGACCTCATTTGTGAGCAAAAATAAACTGCCCCCCATTGCCTTTTTGGTGTTTTTTTTGTATCCCCAATTGCCCTTTTGGAGGCCTTTTGTTCTCTCACATGATCCGTGTTCGTTTATTTAACACGTACGTTGTATGACTTGTAATGCGGCAAAAGTTCGGTTCATTTATTTCGCGAGTAATTATCGCAGCATCGTTAATTGAGATGTTGGGTGTCTAAGCGGCTATTTGAGGGTGTAAAAAGCCTCGCGTATTTTCCGCGTATAAATATAACGGCGTTTATAAGCGATCTCCATTAATCACATGTGAGAAATCATCGTGACATCGGTAATGGCGGAGGAACAGAAAAATGAGATTGTACGGGAATATTACTTTCATGAACGGAATCCAGCCGCTTTCTCGGGAGCGCAGAAATGGTATAATGTATTAAATGAGAAATATCCCGGCGAATTTACTTTAGCCTACATACAACAGTGGTTAAATGATCAAGATTCTTATTCTCTACAGAAGACTAGAAGACATTGGTTTAAGACGCCCAATGTACGAGTGTCATCTATCGGCGAACAATTAGACATTGATTTATTGTCAATGGTCAACTTGTCCGACGATAACGACGGCGTGCGATTTTTGCTATGCGCGATTGACATGCTCTCGAGAAAACTATGGGTGAGACCTATAAAGAACAAAACAGTTAAAACGGTTTTTAAATGCCATGAGAGATATTTTAAAAGAGGCCTCGACATTCAACATCAAGAAAGTTCGAGCTGACAAAGGCAGCGAATTTTCGAATCAATGGTTTAGAAAATTTATGAATGATGAAAACATCTACTTTTTCACCACCCACAACCGTCCTAAAAGCATTTCGTGGAAAGGGTTCAAAGAACTTTGAAGGAAAAAATGATTGGCACCCAATGATGTCAATAAAAGTAACGAGGCTAACGTGTGGGCTCGAATGTATTTAAAAAAGACTAATTGACGGCATGGAAAACCTGTCTACAAATTTAAGAAAGGGGATCTCGCGCGCATCAGTTTTGATAAAAAACCTTTTCAACGAGCTTACCAAGAACAGTATACTACCGAAGTATTTAAAATGATGTGCAGAATGCTAAAACAAGGTATTCCCATGTACAAGCGTTCGGATCTGAACGGAGATATCATCAGCGGATTATTTTACACAGCAGAATTACAGAAAGTGAACGAGGATGAAAGGTCGCTGTGGTTTATTAAACGCGTACTAAAGAAACGAAAACGAAACAATAAACTTCAATATTACGTCGAATGGCATGGGTTTCCGAAAACATTTAATAGTTGGATCGATGCGGATGATGTCAAAGATATTTCGGATTACTAATCGCGAACATCATGGATCGTAATTTGTCTATTAAAAGTGATGAAAGCAACGCGTACTTTTCGGATAATCGAGTATATCGTTTTAAAGTACATTTAAATGCTCCGCTAAACCTAAACGGAAGTTGGAGAATCGCGTTAACGGAATTTCATGCTAAAGAAAACTCAGCATCATCATCATCCTCATCCTCGTCGGGATCATCTACCATTCAGTCGACGGAAGCCGTTTACATTTATACGGATCTGTGCAAAGAAATTATTGTTCACGGCGGAGAGCGGTCTATGTTGCGACGACTTAGCAAAAACGTGCATGACGGCTGGGAAACTTGAGAATGTTAGGTTTTTAAAACTTAAGATTGTTAGGTTAAAGTAACAAAATAAAAAATAAAATGGCTATATAATATATAAATGGCTTTATAATATAGTATAGCAAATGTCTTTATTATATACTATAATATTGTATAAAACATTGTATGAAAATGTCACAAAACAATTTGTGATAAATAACAAATAATCACAATGTACATGTACAAGCTATTGTAGCAAAAAATAATCACAATGTACAAACTCTTTGAGCATAACCTTCAAGTAAAGATATTAAAAAGCTAAAGGTTTAAAAATTCCCGATGTTTTTTTTTCTGAGGTAGAATAACATAAATTGAACAACTGTACTAAAATCTCTGAGGCAGAATAAAAAAATGAACAACTGCACTAAATATGAATAACTATTTACAACAACTGTAAATTAAAATAATAAAAAAGAGAGTTAAAAAGGAAAAAAAGAAGTTAAACATTGTATGAAATAATTAGTGAATAAGCATTCATTTTTAAACATTTTTTCCACGGCACTACAAACCGCGTGCATCATGGTAGTCCCAGCCCCAACTTGTGAAAATGAAGCATTCAAGTTAAATCCTGTATTGTGAAAGCGAAACCAGCGCATGCGCAGTGTCTTCTTGAATGGTTAAATATGACAAGGGTGTTTGGCAGAAACATACTGAAAGTTGTCCAAATTAATTCTAAAATTAAAATGTGTGATATATAAAAGAGGTGCGAATAATTTGACCAGACAAGTGTTACAGAAGGCATTTAATCGTCAGATTATTGTACAAAGCCACCAATGTAAAACTTGTCTAAAATTGTTTTTTTCAAACAGTACATTGTATTTTAATTAATAACAAACAAATCTTTAATTACCTAGCCTAATGCAAAAACAAATTAGAAAACAAATATTTACATTTATTTTTAAATGGTATTATTTTTTATAAACATGTTAACCCGTACAAACATCCTCATTAAATATGATTTCGATAGGTAATTTACTCAATATAACGATCTCTTTAAATAATGAGGTTTAATCAACTCGTACAAAAATCAGCAACAAATATCATCAGCAGCAATTCCAAACAAAAAATGAAAAGAATCAAACTTTACTTGCACTAAAACGTAATAAACGAACATAATAAAAACATATGTGTGTTCAAAATAATGTAAAGCAGTAGTAAAAATTACATTGTCAATATGGCACTTACGTAAAATTAATTGAAAATATGATATAAAATGAATTTCTCATAAAATGAGTTAAATGTAAAATAAATTTAGCTCTTAATAAAAGAAAAACTATTAATCTTTCCAACTTTAAATCTATACACATAAATTATGTTAACATAAACAGCAGAAAACGTTTTAACTTGTAGAAAATATAGTATTTACACAAAGAATGTGAACTGGCAACATCAACGATACACATGTACGTAAAATATGCATTAGCAAATATCAATATTTAAGAAATAAGATAAAGAAAGCAGATACATCACAAACTTCTTAGAAAGTAAAAATATGTTAAATCCATAATAAAATTTGATAAACAAAAACAAATGTATAAAGTCACATTAATTTTAAAAAAATGCACATTTTGGTAAATGAGGGAACATTAGCCTTTGCTATATTTGTCAATAATTTAAAAAATGTAAAAATAAATATTGCACTACAGGGTTAAAATTGCAAAACTATATACATATAAACATAAAAAGTTTTGTTTTAATGGATTTCTAGAGTGGTCAACTCGTTTGAAAAAGTCAATAAGGTACTAAAAACAAAACAATATGTGACTATCACTATAAGTATTGATTCCTTAGACATCACTTTTAACCATTAAATGAATTGGAACTATAAATGATAGAGATAGCATGTGAAAATGAACCAGTTGCTATGTTGTTTTCTGAAAGAAAAGAGGTCGAAGTTGCAATACAGAAAGTATTATGTAAAATGGAATTTTGGAGAAGATATCATTACATAAGCATGGTCAAAAAGAAATATTATATGCACAATTTATCACATACATTTCACACGTAAATATTAAAAAGCACAAATTGTCCATAAATGACGGAACATACAAATAACAATAACACATAAAAGATGCTGAAAAATGCCCTTGTCAGATCAACACAGATGCCTAAAACATTTTTATTCTAAAGTATAAAATCTTACATAGTTAAGTGCAATGATTCTAAGTGTAGAACGTCTGTTTTAATTTGTTTTTCTGCAATATCTGCTAAATCATTCTACACAAGCTTAAACATCCTCTCGCACCAAGCATACCTCGGGTGCGTACAGGCGTTATTTTTTTATCACGCTAGCGGATAAGTAGTGACGACCATCCTGGGCATGACCATACACATTTGCAATGCTCATATCAATTTTATAAATATTATTTTTCACCTTTCATTTCATTTTTCATAATGGCATTTATGTAGTTTCTTGAACTTGTGCATTGTTTTTTGTGTTTTTTTTTCCTTTTGACTTTGTTTTTTTTTCCTTTTTAACTTAGTTATTTTCCTTTTTAACCCTATTGTTTTGATTATTTTCACCAATTTACGATTTCTTTAAATAGGTATTTATTTAGTACAGTTGTTCAATTTATTTTTATTCTACCTCAGAAAAAGACAAAACATCAAGGATTTTTAAACTTTAGCTTTTTACTATTTTTTACTTGAAGGTTATGCTCAAATAGCTTTACATTGTGATTTTTTTTTGCTACAATAGCTTGTACATGTTTTTATCACAGATAGTTTTGTGATGTTTTCATACAATGTTTAACTTCGGGGTTTTTTCCCTTTTTAACTCTCCTTTTTATTATTTTAATTTACAGTTGTTGTAAATAGTTATTCATATTTAGTGCAGTTGTTCATTTATTTTTGTTCTACCTCAGAGATTTTAGTACAGTAGTTCAAATTATTTTATTCGACCTAAAAAAAAACAACACATCAGGGTTTTTTTAACCTTTAGCTTTTTACTATTTTTTAATTGAAGGTTATGCTCAAAGAGTTTGTACATTGTGATTATTTTTTGCTACAATAGCTTGTACATGTACATTGTGATTATTTGTTATTTATCACACATTGTTTTGTGACGTTTTCATACAATGTTTTATACAATATTATAGTATATAATATAGACATTTGCTATATTATACTATATTATAAAGCCATTTATATATTATATAGCCATTTTATTGTACATTTTGTTACTTTAATCTAACATTCTCAAGTTTTAAAAACCTAACATTCTCAAGTTTTAAAAACCTAACATTCTCAAGTTTCCCAGCCGCCATGCACGTTTTTGCTAAGTCGTCGCAACATAGACCGCTCTCCGCCGTGAACGATAATTTCTTTGCACAGATCCGTATAAATGTAAACGGCTTCCGTCGACTGAATGGAAGATGATCCCGACGAGGATGAGGATGATGATGATGCTGAGTTTTCTTTAGCATGAAATTCCGTTAACGCGATTCTCCAACTTCCGTTTAGGTTTAGCGGAGCATTTAAATGTACTACTGTAAAACAATATACTCGATTATTCGAAAAGTACGCGTTGCTTTCATCACTTTTAATATTCAAATAACGATCCATGATGTTCGCGATTAGTAATCCGAAATATCTTTGACATCATCCGCATCGATCCAACTATTAAATGTTTTCGGAAACCCTGGCCATTCGACGTAATAATGAAGTTTATTGTTTCGTTTTCGTTTCTTTATTACGCGTTTAATAAACCACAGCGACCTTTCATCCTTGTTCACTTTCTGTAATTCTGCTGTGTAAAATAATCCGCTGATGATATCTCCGTTCAGATCCGAAAGCTTGTACATGGGAATACATTGTTTTAGCATTCTGCTCGTCACTTTAAAGACTTCGGTAGTATACTGTTCTTGGTAAGCTCGTTGAAAAGGTTTTTATCAAAACTGATGCGCGCGAGATCCCCTTTCTTAAATTTGTAGACAGGTTTTCCATGCCGTCGATAAGTCTTGTTTAAATACATTCGAGCCCACACGTCAACCTCGTTGCTTTTATTGACATCATTGGGTGCCAATCATTTTTTCCTTCAAAGTTCTTTGAACCCTTTCTACGAAATGCTTTTAGGACGGTTGTGGGTGGTGAAAAAGTAGATGTTTTCATCATTCATAAATTTTCTAAACCATTGATTCGAAAATTCGCTGCCTTTGTCAGCTCGAACTTTCTTGATGTTGAATGTCGAGGCCTCTTTTAAAATAGATCTCATGGCATTTTAAACCGTCTTAGCCGTTTTGTTCTTTATAGGTCTCACCCATAGTTTTCTCGAGAGAATGTCAATCGCGCATACCAAAAATCGCACGCCGTCGTTATCGTCGGACAAGTTGACCATTGACAATAAATCAATGTCTAATTGTTCGCCGATTGATGACACTCGTACATTGGGCGTCTTAAACCGATGTCTTCTAGTCTTCTGTAGAGAATAAGAATCTTGATCATTTAACCACTGTTGTATGTAGGATAAAGTAAATTCGCCGGAATATTTCTCATTTAATACACTATACTGTTTCTGCGCTCCCGAGAAAGCGGCTGGATTCCGCTTATTAGAGTAATATTCCCGTAGAATCTCATTTTTCTGTTCCTCCGCCATAACCGATGTCACGATGATTTCTCACATGTGATTAATGGAGATCGCTTATAAACGCCGTTATATTTACTACTCTCGTAAATATACATAAAAAATTTAAAAACCAAGAAATGAGTTTGTTTAAAATAAAAAGTAAAAAGTAAGTTTATATTGTTCTGACCGATGCTAGTGGCACCTTTTTAGGACCAGTTAAGAGTATTTTATTAAAGATCAATAATTAAAATAATAAATGCTATATACATTTCTATGTACAGTCTCCAATATACATTGAGTCAGGCCTGTCCTTTGTTACTAGTCTAATTTTTCATTTCCAACAAATTTTATAGATAGAATAGACTGGTTAACATATGGATGATGGGACCTATATTTTAATTTTGCGGTCCCGCTGTCAGTCGGATTTTTTTTATTCATACACGTGCACCATAGAAGCAGAGTTATAAGAGACAACACAACTCGAAAGATTGAGAAAAAAGAAGGGAAAGGAGATATATATATACCAATTAATAGTGCGTCGTGTCATACTTATATATATCATTCTCCTTTAATTATGACCACGCTGGATATGGAATTTTAGATTTCGAATAACGGATTGACATCTTTCTCGATTGTTTGTTCCGCTGATTTCTGATTGGTCGAGCCGTACGGACCAAAGTGAACGCATCGTATATTGGTGATCTTGAGTGGGAGAGGTTCGGTTTTTCGCTTGAATTTAAGTGCTGTTTGTGTAGTTAATTTTTTCTAGATATTCGAACAACGCCGCTTTGTTGATTCTTCCTTGATTTGTATTCGTTAAATCTAGCTTCCGCTTTCTTTTTGTAGTGATTGGTGATGCGGCTGTAGGCCTCTTATTTACTTAGTCCTATTGGCAGTATGGTTCCATTGTGAGTACCTTTTTTTAGCTAATTTGTCTGCTATTTCATTACCTGTGATTCCTATATGACTGGGTATCCAGACAAGATTTATTGTTGTGTTAAAATTAGACTCAATATCAGCAGTGAGCCTATATATGTGGTTAATTATTTTTTGTCTGTTCTTTCCTTTTATTTGTTGTAGGGCTTGTAACGCGCTGAGCGAGTCTGTGTAAATATTTACGATACTATTGCTTATTTTATTTTTATGTACCCAAGAAATAGCTCCCTTAATGGCTAATAGTTCGCAGGAGAATATTGAAATTCTATGGTCTAATTTAAAATTTACGTTGGCTTTAATTGATTCTCCTTCATATATAACAAAGCCTGCCCCTGCTATCATTTTAAGCGGATCTTTACTGCCGTCGGTGTAGATTTTGATTGATGCTACTGACCTGTTTAAGTAATTTTCTGCTGCTTGTTTGATGGTAAGCGGGTTTTCTGTCTTACTTATTAGTTTGCTTAGGCCTGTATCTATAGACATAGGTTCGATTCCTATGAATTTTTGATAAGAGGGTCGTGTTAACTGGTCGGATTCAAGTTGTGTCTTTTCTAGTAATTCTAAAATGCGTTGAGTGTATGTTTTTTTTTTTCGGGAATTTTGGCCATTTTCCTTCTCGCTTAAATATTTCCTTATAAGTGCTTAAGGAGGGATCTAAAGTGGTGGAGCGGACCCAGTACTTCAAACTGAGAATGTTGATTTGGTCAGTTATAGGTAGGTCTCCTATCTCAGCGTGTATTGCTTCTGTTCTAGAGAAGCTGGGGACCCCTATTATTGTTTTGATCGCTCTATCTTGTACTTTCTGAAGCTTATCTAATATAGATTTGTTTGCCGACCCGTACGCTACCATAACATATTGAATTTTTGATTTGATCAGAGCCTGGTATAATGTATTAAGGCATTTTTACTTGTGCCCCACTCTTTTCCTCTTATTGATCTAATTAAGTTCAGGTCTTTTTCGCATTTGCCTATTACTGTTTTTATATGTTCTTCCCATGTAAGGTTTTTATCGAAGATGAGACCTAGGAATTTTATACTATCTTTGTACTCAATGTCTTTTCCGCATAGCTTTAATTTCGATAGTGATGAGTCATTTAAAGGAGTCTTTTTGTTGCGAAAAAAACTATAGCTTGTGTTTTGTCGGGGTTTATAACGAATTTGTAGTTTGCCCACTTCTCTATATCTCTAAGCATTTTTTGTAGTTTCTGGGTTCCTTCTTTTAGAGTTTTGCTGCATACCCATATGGCGCTATCATCTACAAATTGGGATACTTTAATTTGTTTACTGGTGGCTCTGTATTTGTTTTTGGTGTTATGTTTTTGTACTGTATCATTGAAGGTGTTCATGAAAATTGAAAATAGTATCGGTGAGAGAACGCTACCTTGCGGACAGCCATTTGTTGTGGTTCTTGACGTTTTGATATTTTACTTTAATAGTCCGGTTGGATAAGAAGGCTGAGAGCCATTTAATCATCCTACCCCGGATGCCATATTTTAGTAGTAAGGATACAGCACATTCTGACCACATTTTATCAAAGGCAGCAGATAGGTCCAGAAATGCAGCTATTTTTAACTTTTTTTCTAACTTGAGCTACTCTTATGTCGGATTCTTATCTTAAGTTGTCGTCGCATGAGTGATTGGCTCGGCATCCTGATTGGTTTTCTGAGTATAGATTGTTAATTTCTAATAACGAGCACAATCTTGTTTTAATAATTTTCTGCATTACCTTAGTAAAACAGGATGTTAAAGATATAGGCCGATAGGACGCTGGTTCATTCGAGGGTTTATTCGGATTCAGTATTGGGATGATGATAGAGTCATGCCAGGAGTCTGGGGTTAAACCTTGTTCCAAGGAATTATTAAACAGAGTTAAAAGGGCCAGTTTTGAATCATGAGGGAGTTGTTTTATAATGTCATAATTAATACCATCTTCTCCTGGCTCCCCTTTTCCACATGAGCTTAAGGCTATATTGATTTCTGTTATGGTGAAGGATTGAATATACTTTAAATTGGTATGTGGCTGCTCGTTTGCAAATATATTGTTGATTTTCAGTGAGAATTCGTGTTTTTTTTTGGTAATGAACTCTGGCGAGTATCCCTCATTACTGCTGATTTTGGCGTAAATTTCTGCTAGTATTTCCGCTTTTTCTAATGGGTCAATAATAGTGCTGCCATTTATAATGAAGGGACGGGTTTGAGGTGGGGTGTGTCTTTTAATTCTTTGAATAAAATCCCATTTCTTTGCTAGTGGTTTAATTAGTAATCTTGCTGCAGAATGTTTCCCAACTGTCCTTACGGGCCTTTTTATAATATTTTTTTTTGCTTCCCTTCTTGCGTCATGCCATAATTTTATTTGATAGCAGATTTCTTATCCTTCTTACAGTTTTTTCTTACAATTTTCTCTTTTGTTTGCCGCGGCCGTGCATTAATCTGTCCACTAGGGTACTGTTTTGATAGTTTTTTATTATTATTGTGAGAATATTTTGGCATTGTTTTGTTCAATATTGTTTTGAGTCGTGTGTATATTACGTTCAAATTTTTGTTGACATCTGATTCTGTGATATTAATTAAGCTGTTGGAGCATTCGTGTTTAAAGGATGTCCAGTTTTCGTTAGATGCTCTGCTCACATTCTATTTTCTATTGTTTTTGGTGGGTTTCTGTTGATGCTGAGTTTAGTGTTTGTTAAGATGGGAAAGTGATCACTTCCGCATGTGTTATCTAGAACACAAAATTCACAAGGATCGAACATATTGACAGAGGCCACAACAAGGTCTATTGCTCTATCCGCTTTGTCTAACTCGTGCGAGATCCTGGTTGCTTGTCCATCGTTTAATATGCAGAGATTTTCATCATTTACGAATGTGAGCAGACCATCGGCCTCGCTGTCGTATCTAATGTCCTTTTCTGGGTTCCATCATGAGTGTTTAATGTTGAAGTCTCCTACTATTAGGGTGGAGTTATTTTTGTTTTTGAAAACTTGCCTATAGTTTTGTAATGTGTTATCTGTTTTCTGCGCGTATTATATATAGTTAGCTTTTCCTTATCGCTATAAACTGTTACTGAGGTAATATCCATGGGGCTGGTGTTATTTATATTGTTTGAAATGACTTGCAGTCCTAATTTTACGTATATGCATGTGCCACCCCCTTTGTCGTTATTTTTGACTTTGTTTGAGATAGGATTCTGAAATCCTCTAATTTTCGGAAGGTTTGACTCGTCTGATTCCCAAGTTTCCTGGATGCATAGTATATCTACTTCGTTTTTTGGTTTGGGCCAAAAATGACATAAGTTCACCTAGTTTGGTGGAGTCTTTTCCTATTATACTTCTTGCATTCCAGCTAACGACGACGAGGCCATTTTTATTTGTGTTGGTTTTCGTTTTTATTTTGGCAGTCATTGTGTTGAAAATCCTGATTAACTAATTATCTGTGGCTATATGCCGTTTGTTTATTGTTATTGGTTTAGTAATGGTAGTAGCCCATAGCAGGGCCATACCAATCACCTCGGGGGCCCCAGTGACTAGGTGCGACCCATTGATTGGGCCCGTACCATTGTCCCTGGTGGTCCATTGGGAAGTATTGTGGGTGAGGGTGATAATTTGTTTGTACCTGTGTATGTGAGTGGTTGTTGTTTTGTTTATTATGGGTTTTGTGGCGGTGTCGTTTATTGTGCCGTTGCCTATTGCTGTGATTGTTTGGCATGTTGTTGTAATTATGTTTTCTTTGTTGGTGTTGATGTGAAGGGTTGGGAGAGGTTTTTTTGTTTTGTTTGTTTTTGTGATTTTTGTTGGGTGCTGGCGTGTTTGTTTGTGGTGTTTGCTTTGTATGTGTTGTTTTTGTTCTTATGTTCAAAGTGACAGCTAATATGTTTTCGATTTCTGATTGTTTTTTGCCTACCAATCTAGCAGCGAATTCGCTAACCTCTTTCGGAGATAATTTGTTTGTAGATTTGGTAGAAACTGAGGGTGGTTTGATTCCCTTGTCCTGACATTTTGCATTGAATTCTTTTTGTTTAATCAAGTTTGCGATTTTTAATTTTTCTGAGTATCTTAAGTAGGCTGGGCATCCCTTGTATGCTGCTGAATGGGCATTGTTACAGTTAGCACAGCGCTTGTCATTTTTGTTTTTACATTCTTTAGAAGTGTGATTGCCCGCACTGTGAGGACAAGCTGTGTTGTTGGTGCACTGTGCTGAAAAATGTCCGTATCCCTGGCAGTTATGGCACCTGGATTCCTTACCAAGGGCTGAGGTGACCACGTTTCTCATAACTGTCAGGGGGAGGGACGGTTTGTTCAACTTAATGGCAAGTGCGTTCTTGTTTCATGTAATTCTGTTCTCTTCTACATTTGATAATTTCTTAATGGACTCAACCGTTTTTGAGATTGGTTGATCAGTTCTGATTTTAATAATGCCCGTTATTCTCTTATGTTGTGCCTTAAGAGCCCATTCGTATGACCCAAAGTTGAAGTTCGTTGCTTTGTTTACGAGGTCCTTTCTGAGTTTAAATATTTTCCGTTCTGAAGCCTGCTGAGGAGGACGCGGCACTCCGTCCGTATAAAGGTCCGAAATGCTGCTGCCACCTCAGCTGCTTTTAGGGAAAGCGCTGCCCACCGTTGTAAGCAGTACGGTTATCCATACCGCCACATACGTGGGGGGGGGGGGGAGGAGAAGGCTGGTGCGCCTGACTTCCTCCATGACCACCTCCTCATAAGCCGGTGACGGCATATGAGGGGGTATGTCACTGCCTTGAGAGTCCTTGGGCTTTTCCTTTAATATCGACGCAAAGGATAGTGGTGTTCCTCCCTTTTCCAATCCCGGACCTTGAGGGCCAGAGGGGATGGGCGAAGGGGGGTTTAGAAGTCTTTGTTCCTGTTGTATACTTACTTCTCCTGGAGTGGAGGTAAGGATAGGGAACGCTGGTTGTTCCTCTAGTTGGTTGAATATTCAAGATGTATTTGGCATTGATAAGATAGCCTTTGGAGTACTGTCATTTAACCTGAACACTTTGGCTGGCCTAGATTCATCCGATGATGAGTCGGATGAATTGATGCTCCTGTTCCTTTTGTTGTTAGAGGTGTTGAGAATTTCATTATAGCTAGATATGCCAGCAAATACAATAGTGCAACAATAGGTGAGGGGGTAGGGGCGTGTAAAAAAGTGCTTGTATTTGCAAATATACTTAGCAATCTGTATCTTTACTTTCTGTGCTGTCTGTTATATTCTTTTTGATTCTTTTCTTGTTCATGTTCCTTTTCCGAATATTCTAAACATCCGTGCGATAAATCACTAAAAAGAACTGAAGAACACAATGTAATCTTAGAACACTTTAGAAGTACTAAAATTTATTACACTCTAGAGCTTAAATGCAAGCGATGAGCAAACTAGATGTTACCAGCACGAGAGCAGGAAGCATGATGACTTGTATTGTGATAATTGACACAGGTACACTTATACACAATCGGTATACGACAGAGTTTTGTACATGCGCATTAGGTCAGTATTATGATAAACCATACGCAAATTCGGTAAATGATTGATTCCTGTTCGCATTTGGGCAGATTTTAAAATTATCGAATAATAAAGTTACCGCTTTTTCACATCCATGTGTTAGTACATTTGATAAATGGAAAGAAATCATGTAAATTCGCTAAACAATACAGTTTTCATCTTTCTTTTTTCATTAATTTAACATCTAACAAATATGTCGTAGACACAGAACGACCACTACACCAAAGTACATACGAGCAATTCGTCGGAATCAGCATCACACCGAGAAGTACCGACTGTTGCCGAATTAGGTTTTAGCTATGAGTTTCGTTTCATACTTAGGTATTGCCATAGGCAATTTCACAAACAGAAGGCGAGTGTCGTTCTATGTACCATAACTATGTGTGCTTTTCACTTTTCTTATTTGATTAACCGATTTATGTAAACATTTCTAGCCGACAGTTAAGAATTTGCCAATTTCTGTTCCAGGCGACCTAAGAGCCAGGATGAGCTAGACTCCGCCCATGACGCAGATTTGAACAGCGATATGGCGACGAACAAGAAGAAACAGGTCTCCGAACTAGAGACCGAGCTCTTTGTTGATGGTACACTATAACTTCTACAACGATTGTATGTCAAAATCAGCTCAGTCAAGCTTGTGGAACTTTTGAATATATTTGTTAACAGCGATAAAATTATACATATATGTATATTTTCTGTGCAGGAAACTATTATTTATGGTCGACAAACGAGGCACATAACTTCCTTTTGCTCATTAATGGTATATTTGGTATATATAATACAATGAAGTGTTAATATATATTTTATATATACTAAATATAAAACAACATCGTCAGGAAATAAATTTCTAGTTATGTATTGGTCAGCTAACATTTCGATCCCATCATCCTTCATAAAAAACAATATGTCCGGTATTGTTATGTCACTGGTAAAAACTGTCCTTTGTCTCTTATTGCCAAAAGGCGAAAACATCCCGACTGCATGTCCGCTTTCAAAATGGAGTAAAAGGGAAATACAACAACAGGGCAAATCGAAATTAAAAAACTGATTAAACGGAACAATTAGCACACACAATACAACAAAGAAATAGCAAACGAATACAGCGGAGCAAATAAAATTAAATCAATGAACTGCTGAAAGGAAGCATTTGACAATCAACCCGAAAATAATCACACACAATTCCACACAACTTTAACTCACACACATGTTTTAAAAACACGCAATCAAATCTCACAATTCGCGATAAAAAGTACAGATAACGTATGTAAATAACCTTTGAAATACGTCTTTTATTATTGGCTGTATTTGCTAAATGATCACAATGCCAGATGCAAACAATTAGCTATATCTTTAGTACAGCTATATTTTAAGGACAGCTATATCTTTAGTACAGCTATATCTTTAGGACTGTTACCGTATATACTTAGTGCAGCTATATCTTTAGAACAGCTATATCATTCGTACAGTTTTATCTTTAGGGAAGCTATATCTTTAGTACAGTTATATCATTAGTACTGCAACATGTAAATCTTTAGTACAGTCATATCTTTAAGACAGCCATATCATCAGGACTGCTATATCATTAGGACAGCAACATCTTAAGTACAGCTACATCTTTAGGACAGTTATATCTATAGGACAGCCATATCTTTGGGACAGCCAAATCTTTAGGACTGCTACATCTTTAGGACAGCTATATCTTTAGTACAGCTATATCTTTAGTACAGCTATATATGTTGTACAGCTATATATTTAGTTATAGCTATATCTTTAGTACAGTTATATCTTTAGGACAGCCATATTTTAGGACTCCAATATTTTTAGTACAGTTACTATATATTTAGTACAGCTATATCGTTAGGACTGTTACCGTATATATTTAGTACAGCTTTATCTGGTTATTAGGTTTATCGTCCCACCAACAGTATTTCAGTTATCTGGAGACGGTGTCCTCTTGAAGCAGATATAGTGCTGCCTTCACTGTGTATAGCATGCCGTGAACACATGGCATGATACCACACCCAGTCACATTATCCTGACACCGGCACAACCAGTCGTGGAACAACCCTTATATTTGCATTAGCGTTAGCAAGGGAGCTATATCACTACCGTTTTTAACGA
The DNA here is from genome assembly GCA_007844125.1 of Sinonovacula constricta. Taxonomy (NCBI): domain Eukaryota; kingdom Metazoa; phylum Mollusca; class Bivalvia; order Cardiida; family Solecurtidae; genus Sinonovacula; species Sinonovacula constricta. The sequence continues at coordinate 68,892,011 of CM017556.1, read as the reverse complement.
CTTTGGTATGTTGCGGCCTGGTATCGAACCGGTGCCTCCTGTTCCTGGAGACGACGCTCTACCGATTGCGCTACCAGCTCGGGTCAGGACAGTAATATATTAAGGGCAGCTATATCTTTATACAGCTATATATTTAGTTCAGCTATATTTTTAGTACTGCTATATCATCAGGAAATCTATAACTTTAGGACGGTAATATATTTAAGACAGCTATAAGTTTAAGACAACTATATCTTTAGGACAAAATTGTGCAATTTCAGAGGATTTCCTAAATGGGATGTCGTCTTTGGCTCGAGAGCTTCAAGATCACATGACCTCTGATGAGTTACAGAAACAGGTATAGCTGATTTCTAGACATGTTTAAACTTCAAATTATGTATATTTCATTTTGGCGTTCAATATGGTAACCCAGACGAAATGCGTTATAACTAGGTAGAGGTAACATTCTGCCGTCACTCTGATGACATGATGCAATCCTCATGGTCACCAACTCGAATTAGGGTAATTAAATAAAGGTGTAAAATGCCATTTTTCTATACGTTTACATGTGTATGTCAATCTGTTTAGCTAATCACTTTGTCCCTTACATTGTATGTGTCTTTATAGAAACGTATGTCCACCTGTCTGTATGTAGGTTTGTTTCTGCAGACAGTGTTTTGATACGTTTGTTCTTCGTGTCTTTAGATCAGCCTGCCTCTCTGCTGAATAGTTTGCCCAATAACGACTGTATAGGTCTGTCCGTAAACACTTATATCAGTTAGTGTGTCGGTTTCTAGGTAGCATGGAAGTCCAATACGTTACTGATAGGTCGCCAGGAAGCGGAGATCGAGGTGTGTGCCGATATCATCACAGCCAAAGAAGGAACCGTGGATAAGGCCCTGCTGTTCATCGTCTCTCAATTTCAGGATGAAAACAATGTAGGTGGAACTGTGTAAATCGAATTGCAAATACAGGGTGAAACTAAGGTGAGTGGAACTGTGTTCATCTCACAATTACAGGATGAAACGAGGATAGGTGGAACTCTGTTCATTGTCTCACAACTACAGAATGGCACCAAGGTATGTGGAACTGTGTTCATCGTATCGCAACTACAAAATCACACCAAGGTATATGGAACGGTGTTAATCGACAATATGAACCCAAGGTAGGTGGAATGTATTCAATGTCTTCCAATAACAGGATGACACCAAGGTGTATGCAGGTGTGAACTGTGTTTACCAGCTGGCAACAACACTGTAAAACCAAGGCTGATGACAATGTGTTCATCGTCTCGCAACTATAGGATAAATCCCAGGTAGGTAGAACTGTGTTTATCGTGTCGCAACTGCAGAATAAAACCAATGAATTTGAAGCTATTCCTCGTTTTTCAACTATAAGATAAAATTAAGGACGGCGGAGTTTTGTTCATCGTCTCACAACTACAAGATAAAACCAAGGTAGGTGGAACTATGTTCCTCGTCTCGCAACTGCAAGATGAAACCAAGTTAGGTGGAACTATGTTCCTCGTCTCGCAACTACAGGATGAAACCATGGTTAGTGGAACTGTGTTAATTGTTTCGCAACTACAAGATGAAACCAAGCTAGGTTGAACTGTGTTTATTGTCTATCAACTGCAGGATGAAACGAAAGTAGGTTGAACTATGTTTTTCGTCTTGCAACTACAAGCTAGAACCAAGCAAGGTGGAACCGTATTTATCGTCTTTCAACTACAAGATAAAACCAATGTATGCGGAACTGTGTTTATCGTCTAGCAACTACAGGGTGAAACCAAGGTAGATGATACTGTGTGTTTCGTCTCGCAACTACAGGATGAAACTAAGGTAGATGATACTGTGATTTTCTTCTCGCAACTACAGGGTGAAACCAAGTTTGGGGGAATTGTGTTCATCGTCTTGCACTTACAGGATGAATCCAAGGAAGGTGGAAGTGTGCTTATCGTCTAGCAACTACAGGAGGAAACCAACGTACGTGGAACTATGTTTATCGTCTTGCAACTACAAGATAAAATCAAGGTAGGTGGAACGGTATTTATCGTCTCGCAACTACAAGATAAAACCAATGTAGGTGGAACTGTGTTTATCGTCTAGCAACTTTAGGATGAAATCAAGGTAGGTAGAATTATGTTCCCCCTCTCGCAACTACAGAAGGAAAAAAGGTAGAGTCTATTATGTAATATGTGCACAATGCGATTAATATGAAACAACTATTCGTCGCAGATCATCCAACTAATGAACCACGTGTAACTGCTACATTTTGTCCCCATTCTTCACGCAGATCATGATCATCCAACTAATGAATCCCTTGTAACTGACCCATTTTGTCCCCATCTTCACGCAGATCATCCAACTAATGAACCACTTGTAACTGCTACATTTTGTCACCCATCTTCAAGCAGATCATCCAACTAATGAATCCCTTGTAACTGACCCATTTTGTCCCCATCTTCACGCAGATCATCCAACTAATGAACCACTTGTAACTGCTACATTTTGTCACCCATCTTCAAGCAGATCATCCAACTAATGAATCCCTTGTAACTGACCCATTTTGTCCCAATCTTCACGCAGATCATCCAACTAATGAACCACTTGCAACTGATTCATTTGGTCCGCTAATCTCCACGCAGATAATTCAACTAATGATCCACTTTTAAGTGATTCATATTGTCCCCAATCTTCACGCAGATCATCCAACTAATGAACCACTTCGTGAGCGTTCGTGGTCTAGTGGTTAAGACGTTGGACTCCGGATCGGAGGGTCCCGGGTTCGAACCCCGAAACTGACCACGTGATGTAAGTCCTTGAGCAAGACTATTTACTGCACATTGCACCAGGTATTCAGTACCTGAGTACTGGTTCTACCCAGGAAGTGGACAGTCGAGAGGGATTAATATAAGTTAAAAGAACTTGTTTCCCAATCGACCATAAATAAATAGGTTTATAATAAAAACCACTTGTAACTGCATCATTTTGTCCCCCATCTTCACGCAGATCATCCAACTAATGAATTCCTTGTAACTGCTCCATTTGGTCGCCCATCTTTATGCAGATCATCCAACTAATGAACCACTTATGACTGCTCTATTTTGTCCCCAATCGTCACACAGATCATCCAACTAATGGACCACTTGTGACTGCTCCATTATGTCCCCAATCTTTAAGCAGATCATCCAACTAATGGACCACTTGTAACTGTTCCATTTTGTCCCAAACTTCACGCAGATCATTCATCTAATGAACCACTTGTAACTGATCCATTTTGTCCCCAATCTTCTCGCAGATCATCCGACTAATGTACCACTTGTAACTGCACCATTTTGTGCCCCATTTTTACGCAGATCATCCAACAAAGGGACCACTTGTAACTGCTCCATTTTGTCGCCGGCTTGAAGCAGATCATCCAACTACTGGACCACTTGTGACTGCTCCATTTTGTCCCCAAACTTTACGCAGATCATCCAACTAATGGATGACTTGTAACTGCTCTATTTTGTCCCCATCCTCACGCAGATCATTCAACTAATGAACCACTTGTAATTGCTCCATTTTGTCCCCAATCTTTACGCAGATCATCCATTTAATAGACCACTTGTGAGTGCTCCATTTTGTCCCCAATATTCACGCAGATCATCCAACTACTCAACCAATTATAACTGCTCCATTTTGTCCCTAATCTTCACGCAGATCATCCAACTAATGGACCACTTGTAACTGCTCCATTTTGTCGCTGCGTTCAAGCAGATCATCCAACTAATGGACCACTTGTGACTGCTCCATATTGTCTCCATCCTCACGCAGATCATTCAACTAATGAACAAATTGTAACTGCTCCATTTTGTCCCCAATCTTCACGCAGATCATCCATCTAATGAACCACTTAAAACTGCTCCATTTTGTCCCCCCATATTAACGCAGATCATTCGACTAATGGACCACTTGTAACTGCTCCATTTTGTCCCCCATATTAACGCAGATAATCCGACTAATGTACGACTTGTAACTGCTCCATTGTGTCCCCAATCTTCACACAAATCATCCAACTAATGAACCACTTGTAACTGCTCCATTTGGTCCCCAATCTTTACGCAGATCATCCAACTAATGGACCACTTGTAATTGCTCCATTTTGTCGCCCATATTCACGCAGATAATCCGACTAATGTACCACTTGTAACTGCTCCATTTGGTCCCCAATCTTCACGCAGATCATCCAACTAATGAACAACTTGTAACTGATCTATTTGGTCCCCATCTTCACGCAGATCATCCATCTAATGAACCAGTTATAACTGCTCCATTTTTCACCCATATTAACGCAGATCATTCGACTAATGCACCACTTGTAACAGCTCCATTTTGTCCCCCATCTTCACGCAGATCATTCGACGAATGTACCATTTTTAACGGACCCATTTTGTCCCCAATCTTCACGCAGATCATCCAACTAATGAACCGTTTGTAACAGCTCCATTTTGTCCCCCATATTCACACAGATCATCCGACTAATGTACCACTTGTAACTGCTACATTTTGTCCCCCATCTTTACGGAGATCATCCAACTAATGGACCACTTGTAACTTCTCCATTTCGTCGCCCATATTCACGCAGATAATCCAACTAATGTACCACTAGTAACTGCTCCATTTAGTCCCCAATCTTCACGCAGATCATCCAACTTATGAACAACTTGTAACTTATCCATTTGGTCCCCCATTTTCACGCAGATATTCTAATGGACCACTTGTAACTGCTCCATTTTGTCCCCCATCTTTACGCAGATCATTCAACTAACTGACCACTTGTAATTGCTCCATTTTGTCCCCCATCTTCACGCAGATCATTCAACTAATGGACCACTTTTAACTGCTCCATTTTGTCTCCCATATTAACGCAGATCATTCGACTAATGGACCACTTGTAACTGCTCCATTTAGTTCCCAATCTTCACGCAGATCATCCAACTAATGAACCACTTGTAACTGCTCCATTTTGTCACCAATCTTCACGCAGATCTTCTAACTAATGGACCACTTGTAACTGCTCCATTTTGTCCCCCATTTTTACGCAGATCATTCGACTAATGTACCATTTTTAACAGACCCTTTTTGTCCCCAATCTTCTCGCAGATCATCCAACTAATGAACCACTTGTAACTGCTCCATTTGGTCCCCAATCTTCAGGCAGATCATCTAACTAATGAACCACTTGTAACTGCTCCATTTTGTCATCATCTTCACGCAGATCATTCAACTATTGAACCACATGTAACTGCTCCATTTTGTCTCAAATCTTCTCGCAGATCATCCAACTAATGAATCACTTGTAACTGCTCCATTTTGTCCCCAATTTTGAAGCAGATCATCCATCTAATGAAGCACTTATAACTGCTCCATTTTGTCCCCCATATTAACGCCGATCATTCGACTAAGGTACCACTTGTAACTGCTCCATTTTGTCCCCCATCTTTAAGCAGATCATCCAACTAATGGACCACTTGTTACTGCTCCATTTTGTCGTCCATATTCACGCAGATAATCCGACAAATGTACCACATGTAACTGCTCCAATTTGTCCCCAGCTTTACGCAGATCATTCAACTAATGAACCACTTGTAACTGCTTCTTTTGGTCCCCAATCTTCACACTGATCATCCAACTAATGAACCACTTAAAACTGCTCCATTTGGTCCCCAATCTTCACGCAAATCATCCAACTAATGAACCACTTGTAACTGCTCCATTTTGTCCCAATCTTCTCGCAGATTATCCAACTAATGAACCACTTGTAACTGCTCCATTTTGTCCCCAATATTCACGCAGATCATCCAACTATCAACCACTTATAACGGCTCCATTTTATCCCCCATATTCACGCATATAATCCGACAAATGTACCACTTGTGACTGCTCCATTTTGTCCCCAATCTTCACGCAGGTCATCCAATTTATGGACCACTTGTAACTGCCCGATTTTGTCCCCCATATTCGCGCAGATAATCCAACTAATGTACCACTTGTTACTGCTTCTTTTGGTCAACAAACTTCACTCTGATCATCCAACTAATGAACCACTTAAAACTGCTCCATTTTGTCCCCAATCTTCATGCAGATCATCCAACTAATGAACCACTTGTACCTGCTCCATTTTGTCCCCAATCTTCACGCAGATCATCCAACTTATGGACCACTTGTAACTGCTCCATTTTGTCCCCATTATTCACGCAGATCATCCAACTAATGAACCACTTGTAACTGCTCCATTTAGTCCCCAATATTCAAGCAGATCATCCATCTAATGAACCACTTACAACGGCTTCATTTTATCCCCCATCTTTACGCAGATCATTCTATTAATGTACCTTTTTATTTGCTCCATTTTGTCGCCCATACTCACGCATATAATCCGACAAATGGACCACTTGTAACTGCTTCATTTTGTCCCCTATCTTCACGCAGATCATCCAATGTATGGACCACTTGTAACTGCCCGATTTTGTCCCCCATAGTCGCACAGTTAATCCAACTAATGTACCACTTGTTACTGCTTTTTCTGGTCCCCAATCTTCACACTGATCATCCAACTAATGAACCACTTAAAACTGCTCCATTTTGTTCCCAATCTTCACGCAGATCAGCCAACTAATGAACCACATGTAACTGCTCCATTTTGTCCCCAATCTTCACGCAGATCATCCAACTAATGGACCACTTGCAACTGCTCCATTTTGTCCCCATCTTCACGCAGATCATTCAACTAATGAACCACATGTAACTGCTCCATTTTGTCTCAAATCTTCTCGCAGATCATCAAACTAATGAACCACTTGTAACTGCTCCATTTTGTTACCAATCTTCACGCAGATCATCCAACTAATGAACCACTTATAACTGCTCCATTTTGTCCCCCCATATTAACGCGTCCCCCATCTTTACGAAGATCATCCAACTACTGGGTCAATTGTTACTGCTCCATTTTGTCGCCCATATGCACGCAGATAATCCGACTAATGTACCACTTGTAACTGCTACATTTTGTCGCCAATCTTCACGCAGATCATCTAACTATTGGACCTCTTATAACTGCTCCAATTTTGTCCCCATCTTTACGCAGATCATTCAACTAATGAACCACTTGTAACTGCTCCATTTTGTCCCCAATCTTCTTGCAGATCATCCAACTAATGAACCACTTGTAACTGCTCCATTTTGTCCCCAATATTCACGCAGATCATCCAACTAATCAACCACTTATAACGGCTCCATTTTATCCCCTATCTTCACGCAGATTATTCTATTAATGTACCTTTATAACTGCTCCATTTTGTCGCCTATATTCACGCATATAATCCGACAAATGGACCACTTGTGAATGCTCCATTTTGTCCCCTATCTTCACGCAGATCATCCAATTTATGGACCACTTGTAACTGCCCGATTTTGTCCCCCATATTCGCACAGATAATCCAACTAATGTACCACTTGTTACTGCTTCTTCTGGTCCCCAATCTTCACACTGATCATCCAACTAATGAACCACTTAAAACTGCTCCATTTTGTCCCCCAATCTTCACGCAGATCATCCGATTAATGAACCCTTTGTAACTGCTCCATTTTGTCCCCAATATTCACGCAGACCATCAAACTAATGAACCACTTGTAACTGCTCCATTTAGTCCCCAATATTCAAGCAGATCATCCATCTAATGAACCACTTATAACTGCTCCATTTTGTCCCCCATTTTAACGCAGGTCATTCGACTAATGTACCACTTGTAACTGCTCCATTTTGTCCCCCATATTAACGCAGATAATCCGACTAATGTACGACTTGTAACTGCTTCATTGTGTCCCCAATCTTCACACAAATCATCCAACTAATGAACCACTTGTAACTGCTCCATTTGGTCCCCAATCTTTACGCAGATCATCCAACTAATGAACCACTTGTAACTAATCCATTTTGTCCCTAATCATTTACGCTGATCATCCAACTAATGGACCACTCGTGACTCCTCCATTTGGTCCCCAATCTTTACGCAGATCATCCAACTAATGGACCACTTGTAACTGCTCCATTTTGTCCCCATCTTCACGCAGATCATTCAACTAATGAACCACATGTAACTGCTCCATTTTCTCTCAAATCTTCTCGCAGATCATCCAACTAATGAACCAGATGTAACTGCTCCATTGTGTCCCCAATCTTCACGCAGATCATTCAACTAATGAACCACATGTAACTGCTCCATTTTCTCTCAAATCTTCTCGCAGATCATCCAACTAATGAACCACTTATAACTGCTCCATTTTGTCCCCCATATTAAAGCGTCCCCCACCTTTACGAAGATCATCCAACTAATGGACCACTTGTTACTGCTCCATTTTGTCGCCAATATTTACGCAGATAATCCGAATAATGTACCACTTGTAACTGCTACATTTTGTCCCCAATCTTCACGCAGATCATCTAACTATTGGACCACTTATAACTGCTCCAATTTTGTCCCCATCTTTACGCAGATCATTCAACTAATGAACCACTTGTAACTGCTCCATTTTGTCCCCAATCTTCTCGCAGATCATCCAACTAATGAACCACTTGTAACTGCTCCATTTTGTCCCCAATATTCACGCAGATCATCCAACTAATCAACCACTTATAACGGCTGTATTTTATTCCCCATCTTCTCGCAGATTATTCTATTAATGTACCTTTTTAACTGCTCCATTTTGTCGCCCATATTCACGCATATAATCCGACAAATGGACCACTTGTGACTGCTCCATTTTGTCCCCTATCTTCACGCAGATCATCCAATTTATGGACCACTTGTAACTGCCCGATTTTGTCCCCCATATTCGCGAAGATAATCCAACTAATGTACCACTTGTTACTGCTTCTTCTGGTCCCCAATCTTCACACTGATCATCCAACTAATGAACCACTTAAAACTGCTCCATTTTGTCCCCAATCTTCACGCAGATCAGCCAACTAATGAACCACTTGTAACTGCTCCATTTTGTCCCCAAACTTCACGCAGATCATCCAACTAATGGACAACTTGCAACTGCTCCATTTTGTCCCCATCTTCACGCAGATCATTTAACTAATGAACTACATGTAACTGCTCCATTTTGTCTCAAATCTTCTCGCAGATCATCCAACTAATGAAACACTTGTAACTGCTCCATTTTGTCACTAATCTTCACGCAGATCATCCAACTAATGAACCACTTATAACTGCTCCATTTTGTCCCCCATATTAACGCGTCCCCCATCTTTACGCAGATCATCCAACTACTGGACCACTTGTTACTGCTCCATTTTGTCGCCCATATTCACGCAGATAATCCGACTAATGTACCACTTGTAACTGCTATATTTTGTCGCCAATCTTCACGCAGATTATCTAACTATTGGACCACTTATAACTGCTGCAATTTTGTCCCCATCTTTACGCCGCTCATTCAACTAATGAACCACTGGTAACTGCTCCATTTTGTCCCCAATCTTCACGCAGATCAACCAACTAATGAACCACTGGTAACTGCTCCATTTTGTCCCCAATCTTCACGCAGATCAACCAACTAATGAACCACTTGTAACTGCTCCATTTTGTCCCCAATCTTCACGAAAATCATCCAACTTATGGACCACTTGTACCTACCCCATTTTGTCCACCATATTCGCGCTGATAATCCAACTAATGTACCACATGTAACTGCTTCATTCGGTCCCGAATCTTCACACTGATCATCCAAATAATAAACCACTTGAAAGTGCTCAATTTTGTCCCCAATCTTCACGCAGATCATCCAACTAATGAACCACTTGTAACTGCTCCATTTTGACCCCAATATTCAAGCAGATCATCCATCTAATGAACCACTTATAACTGCTCCATTTTCTCCCCCATATTAACGCAGATCATTCGACTAATGTACCACTTGTAACTGCCCTATTTTGTCCCCCATCTTTACGCAGATCATCCAACTAAGGGACCACTTGTTACTGCTCCATTTTGTCGCCAATAATCACGCAGATAATCCGGCTAATGTACCACTTGTAACTGCTCCATTTTGTCCCCAATCTTCACGCAGATCATCCAACTATTGGACCTCTTATGACCATCTTTACGCAGATCATTCAACTAATTAACCACTTATAACTGCTCCATTTTGACCCCATCTTCACGCAGATCATTCTATTAATGTACCATTTTTAACTGCTCCATTTTCCCACCATATTAACGCAGATCATTCGACTAATGAACCAGCTGTAACTGCTCCATTTTGTCCCCAATCTTCACGCAGATCAGCCAACTAATGAACCACTTGTAACTGCTCCATTTTGTCCCCAATCTTCACGCAGATCATCCAACTTATGGACCACTTGTACCTGCTCTATTTTGTCCCCCATATTCGCTAAGATAATCCAACTAATGTACCACATGTAACTGCTTCATTCGGTCCCGAATCTTCACACTGAGCATCCAAATAATAAACCACTTGAAAGTTTTAAATTTTGTCCCCAATCTTCACGCAGATCATCCAACTAATGAACCACTTGTAACTGCTGCATTTTGTCGCCCATATTCAAGCAGATCATCCATCTAATGAACCACTTATAACTGCTCCATTATCTCCCTAATATTAACGCAGATCATTCGACTAATGTACCACTTGTAACTGCTCCATTTTGTCCCCCATCTTAACGCAGATCATCCAACTAATGGACCACTTGTTACTGCTCCATTTTGTCGCCAATAATCACGCAGATAATCCGACTAATGTACCACTTGTAACTGCTCCATTTTGTCCCCAATCTTCACGCAGATCATCTAACTATTGGACCTCTTATAACTGCTTCAATTTTGTCCCCATCTTTACGCAGATCATTCAACTAATGAACCACTTATAACTGCGCCATTTTGGCCCCATCTTCACGCAGATCATTCTATTAATGTACCATTTTTAACTGCTCCATTTTGTCTCCCAAATTAAGGCATATCATTCGACTAATAGACCACTTGTAACTGCTCCATTTAGTCCCCAATCTTCACGCAGATCATCCAACTAATGAACAACTTGTAACTTATCCATTTTGTCACCAATCTTCACGCAGATCTTCTAACTAATGGACCACTTGTAACTGCTCCATTTTTGTCCCCCATCTTTACGCAGATCATTCAACTAATGGACCACTTGTAACTGCTCCATTTTGTCACCCATCTTCACGCAGATCATTCGACTAATGAACCATATTTAACTGACCCATTTTGTCCCCCATCTTCTCGCAGATCATCCAACTAATGAACCATTTGTAACTGCTCCATTTGGTCCCCAATCTTCACGCAGATCATCCAAGTAACGAACAACTTGTAATTCATCCACTTTGTCCCCAATCATTTACGCAGATCATCCAACTAATGGACCACTTTTGACTCCTCCATTTGGTCTCCAATCTTTACGCAGATCATCCAACTAATGGACCACTTGTAACTGCTACATTTAGTCCGAATCTTCACGCAGATCATTCAACTTATGAACCACATGTAACTGGTCCAATTTGTCCCCAATCTTCACAAAGATCATCCAACTAATGAACCACTTGTAACTGCTCCATTTTGTCCCCAATATTCACGCAGATCATCCATCTAATGAACCACTTATAACTGCTCCATTTTGTCCCCCATATTAACGCAGATCATTTGACTAAGGTACCACTTGTAACCGCTCCATTTTGTCCCCCAATCTTCACGCAGATCATCCGACTAATGAACCCTTTGTAACCGCTCCATTTTGTCCCCAATTTTCACGCAGATCACCCAACTAATGAACCACTTATAACTGCTCCATTTTTCCCCCATATCAACGCAGATCATTCGACTAATGAACGAGCTGTAACTGCTCCATTTTGTCCCCAATCTTCACGCAGATCAGCCAACTAATGAACCACTTGTAACTGCTCCATTTTGTCCCCAATCTTCACGCAGATCATCCAACTTATGGACCACTTGTACCTGCTCCATTTTGTCCTTAACCTTTAAGCAGATCATCCAACTAATGTACCACTTGTAACTGCTCCATTTTGTCCCCCATATTCGCGCAGATAATCCAACTAGTGTACCACTTGTAACTGCTCCACTTGGTCCCGTCCCCAATATTCACGCAGATCATCCAACTTATGTACCACTTGTAACTGCTTCATTTGGTCCCCAATCTTCACGCAGATCATCCAACTAATGAACCACTTGTAACTGCTCCATTTTGTCCCCCATATTAACGCAGATCATCCAACTTATGGACCACTTGTAACTGCTCCATTTTGTCCCCCATATTAACGCAGATCATCCAACTAATGAACCACTTATAAGTGCTCCATTTTGTTCCCCATATTAACGCAGATCATTCGACTAATGATCCACCTGTAACTGCTCCATTGTGTCCCCAAACTTCACACAGATAATCCAACTAATGAACCACTTGTAACGGCTCCATTTTGTCCCCCATATTCACACAGTTCATCCGACTAATGTACCACTTGTAACTGCTCCATTTGGTCCCAAGTCATTACACTGATCATCCAACTAATGAACCATTTGAAACTGCTTCATTTTGTCCCCCAATCTTCACGCAGATCATCCGACTAATGAACCCTTTGTAACCGCTCCATTTTGTCCCCAATTTTCACGCATATCATCCAACTAATGAACCACTTATAACTGCTCCATTTTTCCCCCATATTAACGCAGATCATTCGACTAATGAACCAGCTGTAACTGCTCCATTTTGTCCCCAATCTTCACGCAGATAGGCCAACTAATGGACCACTTGTAACTGCTCCATTTTGTCCCCCCTATTCGCACAGATAATCCAACTAATGAACCACTTGTAACAGCTCCATTTTGTCCCCCATATTCACACAGTTCATCCGACTAATGTACCACTTGTAACTGCTCCATTTGGTCCCCAATCATTACACTGATCATCCAACTAATGAACCATTTGAAACTGCTTCATTTTGACCCCAATCTTCACGCAGATCATCCGACTAATGAACCCTTTGTAACCGCTCCATTTTGTCCCCAATTTTCACGCAGATCATCCAACTAATGAACCACTTATAACTGCTCCATTTTCCCCCATATTAACGCAGATCATTCAACTAATGAACCAGCTGTAACTGCTCCATTTTGTCCCCAATCTTCACGCAGATCAGCCAACTAATGGACCCCTTGTAACTGCTCCATTTTGTCCCCCATATTCGCTAAGATAATCCAACTAATGTACCACATGTAACTGCTTCATTCGGTCCCGAATCTTCACACTTAGCATCCAAATAATAAACCACATGAAAGTGCTCAATTTTGTCCCCAATCTTCACGCAGATCATCCAACTAATGAACCACTTGTAACTGCTCCATTTTGTCCCCAATATTCAAGCAGATCATGCATCTAATGAACCACTTATAACTGCTCCATATTGTCCCCAATCTTTACGCAGATGATCCAACTAATGGATAACTTGTTACTGCTCCATTTTGTCGCCAATAATCACGCAGATAATCCGACTAATGTACCACTTGTAACTGCTCCATTTTGTCCCCAATCTTCACGCAGATCATCCAACTACTTGACCTCTTATAACTGCTTCAATTTTGTCCCCATCTTTACGCAGATCATTCAACTAATGAACCACTTATAACTGCTCCATTTTGACCCCATCTTCACGCAGATCATTCTATTAATGTACCATTTTTAACTGCTCCATTTTGTCTCCCATATTAACGCAGATCATTCGACTAATAGACCACTTGTAACTGCTCCATTTAATCCCCAATCTTCACGCAGATCATCCAACTAATGAACAACTTGTAACTTATCCATTTTGTCACCAATCTTCACGCAGATCTTCTAACTAATGGACCACTTGTAACTGCTTCATTTTGTCCCCCATCTTTACGCAGATCATTCAACTAATGGACCACTTGTAACTGTTCCATTTTGCCACCCATCTTCACGCAGATCATTCGACTAATGGACCATTTTTAACTGACCCATTTTGTCCCCGATCTTCTCGCAGATCATCCAACTAATGAACCATTTGTAACTGCTCCATTTGGTCCCCAATCTTCACGCATATCATCCAACTAATGAACAACTTGTAATTCATCCACTTTGTCCCCAATCATTTACGCAGATCATCCAACTAATGGACCACTATTGACTCCTCCATTTGGTCCCCAATCTTTACGCAGATCATCCACCTAATGGACCACTTGTAACTGCTCCATTTAGTCCCCATCTTCACGCAGATCATTCAACTTATGAACCACATGTAACTGCTCCATTTTGTCCCCAATCTTCACACAGATCATCCAACTAATGAACCACTTATAACTGCTCCATTTTGTCCCCCATATTAACGCAGATCATTTGACTAAGGTACCACTTGTAACTGCTCCATTTTGTCCTCCATCTTTACGAAGATCATCCAACTAATGGACCACTTGTTATTGCTCCATTCTAACTAATGAACCACTTGTAACTACTTCATTTTGTCCCCAATCTTCACGCAGATCATCCAAGTTATGGACCACTTGTACCTGCTCCATTTTGTCCTCAACCTTTACGCAGATCATCCAACTAATGTACCACTTGCAACTGCTCCATTTTTGTCCCCATATTCGCGCAGATAATCCAACTAATGTACCACTTGTAACTACTTCATTTGGTCCCGTCCCCAATCTTCACGCAAATCATCTAACTAATGTACCACTTTTAACTGCTTCATTTGGTCCCCAATCTTTACGCAGATCATCTAACTAATGAACCACTTGTAACTGCTCCATTTTGTCCCCAATATTCACGCAGATCATCCAACTTATGGACCACTTGTACCTGCTCCATTTTGTCCCCAACCTTTACCCAGATCATCCAACTAATGTACCACTTGTAACTGCTCCATTTTGTCCCTCATATTCGCCCAGATAATCCAACTAATGTACCACTTGTAACTGCTTCATTTGGTCCCCAATCTTCACGCAGATCATCCAACTAATGAACCACTTGTAACTGCTCCATTTTGTCCCCCATATTAACGCAGATCATCCAACTTATGGACCACTTGTAACTGCTCCATTTTCTCCACCATATTAACGCAGATCATCCAACTAATGAACCACTTATAAGTGCTTCATTTTGTCCCCCATATTAACGCAGATCATTCGACTAATGATCCACCTGTAACTGCTCAATTTTGTCCCCAATCTTCACACAGATCATCCAACTAATGAACCACTTGTAACTGCTCCATTTTGTCCCCCATATTCACACAGTTCATCCGACTAATGTACCACTTGTAACTGCTCCATTTGGTCCCCAATCTTTACACTGATCATCCAACTAATGAACCATTTGAAACTGCTTCATTTTGTCCCCCAATCTTCACGCAGATCATCCGACTAATGAACCCTTTGTAACCGCTCCATTTTGTCCCCAATTTTCACGCAGATCATCCAACTAATAAACCACTTATAACTGCTCCATTTTCCCCCCATATTAACGCAGATCATCCGACTAATGAACCCTTTGTAACCGCTCCATTTTGTCCCCAATTTTCACGCAGATCATCCAACTAATGGACCACTTATAACTGCTCCATTTTCCCCCCATATTAACGCAGATCATTCGACTAATGAACCAGCTGTAACTGCTCCATTTTGTCCCCAATCTTCACGCAGATCAGCCAACTAATGGACCACTTGTAACTGCTCCATTTTGTCCCCCCATATTCGCGCAGATAATCCAACTAATGTACCACTTGTAACTGCTTCATTTGGTCCCAAATCTTCACACTGAGCATCCAAGTAATGGACCACTTGTAACTGACACATTTTCTCCCCAGTTTTCACGCAGTTCATCCAACTAATGAACCACGTGTAACTGACCCATTTTGTCCCCCATCTTCACGCAGATCATCCGACTAATGGACCACTTGTAACTGCTTCATTTTGTCCCCATCTTCACGCAGATCATTCAACTAATGAACCACTTGTAACTGCCCCATTTGGTCCCCAATCTTCACGAAGATCAACCAAGTTATGGACCACTTGTACCTGCTCCATTGTGTCCCCAACCTTTACGCAGATCAGCCAACTAATGGACCACTTGTAACTGCTCCATTTTGTCCCCCATATTCGCGCAGATAATCCAACTTATGGACCACTTGTAACTGCTCCATTTTCTCCACCATATTAACGCAGATCATCCAACTAATGAACCACTTATAAGTGCTCCATTTTGCCCATCATATTAACGCAGATCATTCGACTAATGATCCACCTGTAACTGCTCCATTGTGTCCCCAAACTTCACACAGATAATCCAACTAATGAACCACTTGTAACGGCTCCATTTTGTCCCCCATATTCACACAGTTCATCCGACTAATGTACCGCTTGTAACTGCTCCATTTGGTCCCAAGTCATTACACTGATCATCCAACTAATGAACCATTTGAAACTGCTTCATTTTGTCCCCCAATCTTCACGCAGATCATCCGACTAATGAACCCTTTGTAACCGCGCCATTTTGTCCCCAATTTTCACGCATATCATCCAACTAATGAACCACTTATAACTGCTCCATTTTTCCCCCATATTAACGCAGATCATTCGACTAATGAACCAGCTGTAACTGCTCCATTTTGTCCCCAATCTTCACGCAGATAGGCCAACTAATGGACCACTTGTAACTGCTCCATTTTGTCCCCCATATTCGCACAGATAATCCAACTAATGAACCACTTGTAACAGCTCCATTTTGTCCCCCATATTCACACAGTTCATCCGACTAATGTACCACTTGTAACTGCTCCATTTGGTCCCCAATCATTACACTGATCATCCAACTAATGAACCATTTGAAACTGCTTCATTTTGTCCCCAATCTTCACGCAGATCATCCGACTAATGAACCCTTTGTAACCGCTCCATTTTGTCCCCAATTTTCACGCAGATCATCCAACTAATGAACCACTTATAACTGCTCCATTTTTCCCCCATATTAACGCAGATCATTCGACTAATGAACCAGCTGTAACTGCTCCATTTTGTCCCCAATCTTCACGCAGATCAGCCAACTACTGGACCCCTTGTAACTGCTCCATTTTGTCCCCCATATTCGCTAAGATAATCCGACTAATGTACCACATGTAACTGCTTCATTCGGTCCCGAATCTTCACACTTAGCATCCAAATAATAAACCACATGAAAGTGCTCAATTTTGTCCCCAATCTTCACGCAGATCATCCAACTAATGAACCACTTGTAACTGCTCCATTTTGTCCCCAATATTCAAGCAGATCATCCATCTAATGAACCACTTATAACTGCTCCATATTGTCCCCAATCTTTACGCAGATGATCCAACTAATGGACCACTTGTTACTGCTCCATTTTGTCGCCAATAATCACGCAGATAATCCGACTAATGTACCACTTGTAACTGCTCCATTTTGTCCCCAATCTTCACGCAGATCATCCAACTACTGGACCTCTTATAACTGCTCCAATTTTGTCCCCATCTTTACGCAGATCATTCAACTAATGAACCACTTATAACTGCTCCATTTTGACCCCATCGTCACGCAGATCATTCTATTAATGTACCATTTTTAACTGCTCCATTTTGTCTCCCATATTAACGCAGATCATTCGACTAATAGACCACTTGTAACTGCTCCATTTAATCCCCAATCTTCACGCAGATCATCCAACTAATGAACAACTTGTAACTTATCCATTTTGTCACCAATCTTCACGCAGATCTTCTAACTAATGGACCACTTGTAACTGCTCCATTTTGTCCCCCATCTTTACGCAGATCATTCAACTAATGGACCACTTGTAACTGCTCCATTTTGTCCCCCCATATTCGCGCAGATAATCCAACTAATGTACCACTTGTAACTGCTTCATTTGGTCCCAAATCTTCACACTGAGCATCCAAGTAATGGACCACTTGTAACTGACACATTTTCTCCCCAGTTTTCACGCAGTTCATCCAACTAATGAACCACGTGTAACTGACCCATTTTGTCCCCCATCTTCACGCAGATCATCCGACTAATGGACCACTTGTAACTGCTTCATTTTGTCCCCATCTTCACGCAGATCATTCAACTAATGAACCACTTGTAACTGCCCCATTTGGTCCCCAATCTTCACGAAGATCAACCAAGTTATGGACCACTTGTACCTGCTCCATTGTGTCCCCAACCTTTACGCAGATCAGCCAACTAATGGACCACTTGTAACTGCTCCATTTTGTCCCCCATATTCGCGCAGATAATCCAACTTATGGACCACTTGTAACTGCTCCATTTTCTCCACCATATTAACGCAGATCATCCAACTAATGAACCACTTATAAGTGCTCCATTTTGCCCATCATATTAACGCAGATCATTCGACTAATGATCCACCTGTAACTGCTCCATTGTGTCCCCAAACTTCACACAGATAATCCAACTAATGAACCACTTGTAACGGCTCCATTTTGTCCCCCATATTCACACAGTTCATCCGACTAATGTACCACTTGTAACTGCTCCATTTGGTCCCAAGTCATTACACTGATCATCCAACTAATGAACCATTTGAAACTGCTTCATTTTGTCCCCCAATCTTCACGCAGATCATCCGACTAATGAACCCTTTGTAACCGCGCCATTTTGTCCCCAATTTTCACGCATATCATCCAACTAATGAACCACTTATAACTGCTCCATTTTTCCCCCATATTAACGCAGATCATTCGACTAATGAACCAGCTGTAACTGCTCCATTTTGTCCCCAATCTTCACGCAGATAGGCCAACTAATGGACCACTTGTAACTGCTCCATTTTGTCCCCCATATTCGCACAGATAATCCAACTAATGAACCACTTGTAACAGCTCCATTTTGTCCCCCATATTCACACAGTTCATCCGACTAATGTACCACTTGTAACTGCTCCATTTGGTCCCCAATCATTACACTGATCATCCAACTAATGAACCATTTGAAACTGCTTCATTTTGTCCCCAATCTTCACGCAGATCATCCGACTAATGAACCCTTTGTAACCGCTCCATTTTGTCCCCAATTTTCACGCAGATCATCCAACTAATGAACCACTTATAACTGCTCCATTTTTCCCCCATATTAACGCAGATCATTCGACTAATGAACCAGCTGTAACTGCTCCATTTTGTCCCCAATCTTCACGCAGATCAGCCAACTACTGGACCCCTTGTAACTGCTCCATTTTGTCCCCCATATTCGCTAAGATAATCCAACTAATGTACCACATGTAACTGCTTCATTCGGTCCCGAATCTTCACACTTAGCATCCAAATAATAAACCACATGAAAGTGCTCAATTTTGTCCCCAATCTTCACGCAGATCATCCAACTAATGAACCACTTGTAACTGCTCCATTTTGTCCCCAATATTCAAGCAGATCATCCATCTAATGAACCACTTATAACTGCTCCATATTGTCCCCAATCTTTACGCAGATGATCCAACTAATGGACCACTTGTTACTGCTCCATTTTGTCGCCAATAATCACGCAGATAATCCGACTAATGTACCACTTGTAACTGCTCCATTTTGTCCCCAATCTTCACGCAGATCATCCAACTACTGGACCTCTTATAACTGCTCCAATTTTGTCCCCATCTTTACGCAGATCATTCAACTAATGAACCACTTATAACTGCTCCATTTTGACCCCATCGTCACGCAGATCATTCTATTAATGTACCATTTTTAACTGCTCCATTTTGTCTCCCATATTAACGCAGATCATTCGACTAATAGACCACTTGTAACTGCTCCATTTAATCCCCAATCTTCACGCAGATCATCCAACTAATGAACAACTTGTAACTTATCCATTTTGTCACCAATCTTCACGCAGATCTTCTAACTAATGGACCACTTGTAACTGCTCCATTTTGTCCCCCATCTTTACGCAGATCATTCAACTAATGGACCACTTGTAACTGTTCCATTTTGCCACCCATCTTCACGCAGATCATTCGACTAATGGACCATTTTTAACTGACCCATTTTGTCCCCGATCTTCTCGCAGATCATCCAACTAATGAACCATTTGTAACTGCTCCATTTGGTCCCCAATCTTCACGCATATCATCCAACTAATGAACAACTTGTAATTCATCCACTTTGTCCCCAATCATTTACGCAGATCATCCAACTAATGGACCACTTTTGACTCCTCCATTTGGTCCCCAATCTTTACGCAGATCATCCAACTAATGGACCACTTGTAACTGCTCCATTTAGTCCCCATCTTCACGCAGATCATTCAACTTATCAACCACATGTAACTGCTCCATTTTGTCCCCAATCTTCACACAGATCATCCCACTAATGAACCACTTATAACTGCTCCATTTTGTCCCCCATATTAACGCAGATCATTTGACTAAGGTACCACTTGTAACTGCTCCATTTTGTCCTCCATCTTTACGAAGATCATCCAACTAATGGACCACTTGTTATTGCTCCATTCTAACTAATGAGCCACTTGTAACTGCTCCATTTTGTCCCCAATCTTCACGCAGATCATCCAAGTTATGGACCACTTGTACCTGCTCCATTTTGTCCTCAACCTTTACGCAGATCATCCAACTAATGTACCACTTGCAACTGCTCCATTTTTGTCCCCATATTCGCGCAGATAATCCAACTAATGTACCACTTGTAACTACTTCATTTGGCCCCGTCCCCAATCTTCACGCAAATCATCCAACTAATGTACCACTTTTAACTGCTTCATTTGGTCCCCAATCTTTACGCAGATCATCTAACTAATGAACCACTTGTAACTGCTCCATTTTGTCCCCAATATTCACGCAGATCATCCAACTTATGGACCAATTGTACCTGCTCCATTTTGTCCCCAACCTTTACGCAGATCATCCAACTAATGTACCACTTGTAACTGCTCCATTTTGTCCCTCATATTCGCCCAGATAATCCAACTAATGTACCACTTGTAACTGCTTCATTTGGTCCCCAATCTTCACGCAGACCATCCAACTAATGAACCACTTGTAACTGCTCCATTTTGTCCCCCATATTAACGCAGATCATCCAACTTATGGACCACTTGTAACTGCTCCATTTTCTCCACCATATTAACGCAGATCATCCAACTAATGAACCACTTATAAGTGCTTCTTTTTGTCCCCCCTATTAACGCAGATCATTCGACTAATGATCCACCTGTAACTGCTCAATTTTGTCCCCAATCTTCACACAGATCATCCAACTAATGAACCACTTGTAACTGCTCCATTTTTCCCCCCATATTCACACAGTTCATCCGACTAATGTACCACTTGTAACTGCTCCATTTGGTCCCCAATCTTTACACTGATCATCCAACTAATGAACCATTTGAAACTGCTTCATTTTGTCCCCCAATCTTCACGCAGATCATCCGACTAATGAACCCTTTGTAACCGCTCCATTTTGTCCCCAATTTTCACGCAGATCATCCAACTAATAAACCACTTATAACTGCTCCATTTTCCCCCCATATTAACGCAGATCATCCAACTAATGAACCACTTGTAACTGCTCCATTTCGTCCCCCATATTAACGCAGATCATCCAACTAATGAACCACTTATAAGTGCTTCATTTTGTCCCCCATATTAACGCAGATCATTCGACTTATGATCCACCTGTAACTGCTCAATTTTGTCCCCAATCTTCACACAGATCATCCAACTAATGAACCACTTGTAACTGCTCCATTTTGTCCCCCATATTCACACAGTTCATCCGACTAATGTACCACTTGTAACTGCTCCATTTGGTCCCCAATCTTTACACTGATCATCCAAGTAATGAACCATTTGAAACTGCTTCATTTTGTCCCCCAATCTTCACGCAGATCATCCGACTAATGAACCCTTTGTAACCGCTCCATTTTGTCCCCAATTTTCACGCAGATCATCCAACTAATAAACCACTTATAACTGCTCCATTTTCCCCCCATATTAACGCAGATCATCCGACTAATGAACCTTTTGTAACCGCACCATTTTGTCCCCAATTTTCACGCAGATCATCCAACTAATGGACCACTTATAACTGCTCCATTTTCCCCCCATATTAACGCAGATCATTCGACTAATGAACCAGCTGTAACTGCTCCATTTTGTCCCCAATCTTCACGCAGATCAGCCAACTAATGGACCACTTGTAACTGCTCCATTTTGTCCCCCCATATTCGCGCAGATAATCCAAGTAATGGACCACTTGTAACTGACACATTTTCTCCCCAGTTTTCACGCAGTTCATCCAACTAATGAACCACGTGTAACTGACCCATTTTGTCCCCCATCTTCACGCAGATCATCCGACTAATGGACCACTTGTAACTGCTTCATTTTGTCCCCATCTTCACGCAGATCATTCAACTAATGAACCACTTGTAACTGCCCCATTTGGTCCCCAATCTTCACGAAGATCAACCAAGTTATGGACCACTTGTACCTGCTCCATTGTGTCCCCAACCTTTACGCAGATCAGCCAACTAATGGACCACTTGAAACTGCTCCATTTTGTCCCCCATATTCGCGCAGATAATCCAACTTATGGACCACTTGTAACTGCTCCATTTTCTCCACCATATTAACGCAGATCATCCAACTAATGAACCACTTATAAGTGCTCCATTTTGTCCCCCATATTAACGCAGATCATTCGACTAATGATCCACCTGTAACTGCTCAATTTTGTCCCCAATCTTCACACAGATCATCCAACTAATGAACCACTTGTAACTGCTCCATTTTGTCCCCCATATTCACACAGTTCATCCGACTAATGTACCACTTGTAACTGCTCCATTTGGTCCCCAATCTTTACACTGATCATCCAACTAATGAACCATTTGAAACTGCTTCATTTTGTCCCCCAATCTTCACGCAGATCATCTGACTAATGAACCCTTTGTAACCGCTCCATTTTGTCCCCAATTTTCACGCAGATCATCCAACTAATAGACCACTTATAACTGCTCCATTTTCCCCCCCATATTAACGCAGATCATCCGACTAATGAACCCTTTGTAACCGCTCCATTTTGTCCCCAATTTTCACGCAGATCATCCAACTAATGGACCACTTATAACTGCTCCATTTCCCCCCATATTAACGCAGATCATTCGACTAATGAACCAGCTGTAACTGCTCCATTTTGTCCCCAATCTTCACGCAGATCAGCCAACTAATGGACCACTTGTAACTGCTCCATTTTGTCCCCCCATATTCGCGCAGATAATCCAACTAATGTACCACTTGTAACTGCTTCATTTGGTCCCAAATCTTCACACTGAGCATCCAAGTAATGGACCACTTGTAACTGACACATTTTCTCCCCAGTTTTCACGCAGTTCATCCAACTAATGAACCACGTGTAACTGACCCATTTTGTCCCCCATCTTCACGCAGATCATCCGACTAATGGACCACTTGTAACTGCTTCATTTTGTCCCCATCTTCACGCAGATCATTCAACTAATGAACCACTTGTAACTGCCCCATTTGGTCCCCAATCTTCACGAAGATCAACCAAGTTATGGACCACTTGTACCTGCTCCATTGTGTCCCCAACCTTTACGCAGATCAGCCAACTAATGGACCACTTGTAACTGCTCCATTTTGTCCCCCATATTCGCGCAGATAATCCAACTAATGTACCACTTGTAACTGCTTCATTTGGTCCCAAATCTTCACACTGAGCATCCAAGTAATGGACCAAGGGTAACTGACACATTTTCTCCCCAGTTTTCACGCAGTTCATCCAACAAATGAACCACTTGTAACTGACCCATTTTGTCCCCCATCTTCACGCAGATCATCCGACTAATGGACCACTTGTAACTGCTTCATTTTGTCCCCATCTTCACGCAGATCATTCAACTAATGAACTACTTGTAACTGCCCCATTTGGTCCCCAATCTTCACGAAGATCATCCAACTAATGAATACCTTGTAACTGATTCATTTTCCCCCACCAAACTTTACAAAGTTCATTCAACTAATGAATTACATGTAAATGACCTTTTTATCCCCCAATCTTTACGCAGATCATTCAACTAATGAATCACTTGGTACATCGAGGTGCAAACACGTCCTTCCAAGACTCGTCTTTGAAAACACCGCTCCATTACGCCGTTAACAGTAAACACAGAGGTAACAGTTAATAACTTAACTTGTTATGTTTTACGTAATTAGCTTTCATATTATAGGCTGTGTGTGTATGTGTGTGCGTGTGTGTCTTATTGTTTCTATTTGAAAGCGCTATTGATTATTTAGTTACAGGTCTCGATAATTATGAATACATTTCTAATATGAAAAAGTTAAACAAGCTTGAGTTCTCTGATCACTTCCCTCTTGTGTTTTCGCTGGCATATGAAAGTAGCATAAATTGTGAAAATATTATTAATGGTATCAGTGGTAAAAGAGTTGTATGGGATACTACTAAAAGAGATGAGTTTTAAATATGCTATACATACCAACGGCGCACCGCAAGTCAGTTGGAAGACATTCCACATTAAGTCCTTCACCCCGAACAAGGCACGAACACTCGCGGTGAGAGGCTAAGCAGTCAGAGGAGTTACAAATCCGCGATTCTACAACTACACCTTTTTAAGAATGAATTTTGATGATCGCATTGATTATTCTCCCGTTTTTCGAGCCAGATCGAGAGAATAATACATTCAAACTTGGAATCATTATGTAGGTTCTTTACAAAAACTACACTATTACTATAATGTTAAGGTAAGAGGGGCCTAATTAGCCAATGCTGTCTGAAACGGCGATGTTTGGCGACATCGAGTTCGTAAATGCCCTCGGCAGTATCCGACACGTTCTCCGGAACTAATCGGATTTGATCGTTGCAAACATTTTTAATCATTATTTTTTATGTATCTTGCAAATATTGACAATATTTTTTTCAAACAAGTAATAATTTCAACAAAAAATATCTTATATTTCTTTAAATAAAAAAATATTTATCAAAAAATTGGGATCCCAAAGCGTGACGTTATATTTTCGGAAAATACCAAAATGGCGGACAGAGACAGCAGAGCAATCGTACTTACTCGGCGAGCTTCGGATATATTCGGATTATGTAGAGGACGGAATTACCCTAGGAGTTCCGAGTGACAGCAGAGGTCGATATGTGAAACGGAAAACATTAAAATCAACAATTTAAGTTCTATTGTAAACAGATACACATTCAGAAGTCAGTTTTAATCAAATCTGTAAAAGATCTTTGTGAAATATAAAGGTATTGTGCAAAATTGTGACAGAAAATCTTTTTTTACAGGTTTGTTGTTGTTGTTGTTTTGTTAAGAAAAACATAGAATATGACAATTTTAAAGCTAATATTTCAAAAACTAAACGGTGAAAGTCTGTAATTATTTGTTATTTGATTGGTATATGTATATAGCAAATTTTGATATGCATTTTATAAATATACTGGTATAATATAAATATTTAGAAACTCTGAAAGTTTGTGTATGTTTCTGTGTCAAGGAAATTTTCCGAGGGGGAATAGATGCCTTTTTCAGTGTAAAATCATCAAATGTTTGTACTTGAACAATATAAATAAGTTCTTTTTAATCTTTAGGGTTATGCTTATAAAGTTACACCATTGATGCTAAAATATATTATAGTTTTGATCCACCAAATTAGACTTTTTAGCAATAACCACTTGTAAAAAATGGTCCTGGGACAAGGCGAGGGGGTCACCCTATTCAAATGTGTTTTTTTCCAAAACATGACGGTGAAATTCTTTTATATTTCATTTTTATATCTGATATATGATATTTATCACTATGGACATGCTTAGTTTAGGATTCTTAATAGCTTCTTTTAGGCCCCTCTTACCTTAAGAAATGTTGTTTTTTTTTATTTTAAAAATAGCAAACCGAAATTAGAAATGATAACCTTTGAAAACAACTTAACCGTTTCTATGTAAGGTCCCAGAATATGGAAGTTGAGACTGGGCAATATTTACATATTCAGCGAGAAAGCAGAAATTGTAAATTATGTAACAGCAACCCAGTAGAATCAGAAAATCACTTTTTCGTGTCTTTTCCCTCACACTCTTTTTTAATAGCTTATCTTGGCCCTCTTTTATCAAATTGTAGAGCTACATGACATCCTCTAGTGCTTTGTGTATACGTAAAACGGCATTATTTATCAGAGATGCTTTTGAAGTACGTAACATTACCCTTTGACATTAGTCTTTTTCTTAAAAGAGGGCATATCTATAAATGTATATTTATAGTCTGATGTGGACACATAATTATATTATTTTGTCTTTGACATGCGCTTATATCTTTGTAAATGGCGAAAGATCACATGTTGGCGATTTGGCAATAAATATTTAACTTTATTACGAATGAGAATGAGGCTTTTGCTGCTGCTGCTGCTGCTGCTGATGATGATGATGGTAATTATAGCGATATTGATGTCAATGCTAATGTTTATTGTGATCACGCGCTAATAATGTTGCAATGTTGTGTAAACAACATAAGTGAAAACGGTAGCGGTGTTATCTAATTTTAAAAGTAATGACCCATACAAAGAATATTCCTGCTGTACGGGGAGGGCACAATCAATTGTTTCGAAATGGACAAATGACAATAATAATGAACACTTTTCTGACTATTCGGATGGGATGCTAGTGTTCCTTCTTATGATTATTATGTAATGTTATTTTTTTTCTGTTTTAGCTGTGACAACCAAGTTGTTAGAGAGTAACGCCTTCACCCACCTAAAAGACGAAAATGGCAAGCTTCCCTTGAAACTGGCGCTGGACAACGAGGATGACGACATATGTTCGCTTCTACTAGCCTACATGCCCAATGACTTGTATGTCACAGACACGTTTACGGCGTACTGTTTATGGATTTGAGATGAGAATACATATGTACGGCAGCGAAACAACAATATAATTGCAGCGGCTGTGAATAAATTGCTGCTAAACCGCATTGCTGTTCCGTTGCTGCACAAATAAATTCTCACAATTTTTTTTCTTACAAATTTGCTGTTTGTTTATGTCAACCATACAATGTTTTAGAGTCCATTAGATGCTTTTCCGTCATCTACAATTCGTAATGAAATGTTTCGCGACAAATAAATGACCGTTTTCAAAAGTCTTTTAAATATACGTATCTGTCGTATCTTATACATCCCATAATGGACAGTTTTTGTGCCTAACCTTAAAACAGTGCTCTTTTAAAATCTGATCTCTCAAAGATGGTACCCTTTAGTTATTGCATTGTGTATGCGATTTTTGTGTTGGGAGTTTTCTTATATTTAACTCCATATTAGGCCCATCTGCTGAAGTTATATGTTTAACTATATCATATTTATACAGATACTCAAATTTGCTTCAGACCTTAATATATTTCTTTTACTTTTAACTTTTGCGACTATCTATATCATTTACACAAATCATATCCTCGCTCTGACCACCTGCATGCAACTATACACAGTGTCCGGCGTATATTCACGGCCCAAGGATCAGATCCCGCTGAGGTCTCCTTTCATCGGCTGCTAGACCCAATGCTGCAGGTAAGTTTTCATGCTTGCATCACGTTGCCTAATAATAACCCATATTCATTTTTGATTGTTTGCTTAATAGCATGAATTGGATACATGAACTGTTATAGCAGCAAACAGTCATAGCAGCAAACAGAACAGAGCCTGATTCGATATACATGTATGTGCCTGGAATTTCTTAAACGTCTTCTTTAGAATGGCATCCCTTGTCCTGTTGCAGAAGACAGTCATTTCGGTTTTGGACTGCATGATCGAAACGAAGAGCAACAGCGACAACATCGAGGTATATTACCATGCCCTCGAGGCAGATCGCCAGGGGAGACCACCAGATCACGAGCTATTTAATCCACAAGAAAAGTCGCCGCTGCAGATAATTGCCAAAAAAGGAAACAAGGTATTCTAGTGTAGCGGGACGGGTAGTAAAGGCATTAACCCCTTCAGTCAAAATTCATCTATAATTTTGAAAATTCACTTGACTCTGTTGTTTTCTTTAAAAAAGATAAAAGAATTTTAATAAATGTATGTTAAACTTGTAATAATAAATTTACGGCTGAATAAGTCTACACATAAACCCTAAGTCATGTAGATTCTGCAAGTGATTGTGAATGGTTTTCAAAAGTCGTAAAATGGGATATGACTGTGAATGGTTTGTAAAGGCGTAAAATGGCGTATACATGCAGGAAAGGGTTAATAAATACAGCACCAAAAACACAAATTGAGCAAATAGTTACAAATTCAGCTTTAAGACTGTAGAAATAAAACGGCATTTAAAATCCTAGTTATGCTACTTTTTTGCAATTATTTGACTCAGTACATGTCATGTTTGTGGATTGAAAAGCATATAATGTAACGATTCTTCCTGATAATTGAAATATTAACTTCACTTTACTTCAAATTATGTAACAATAGTTGTCCACCGTTTTGGAGTATTTAGACATATTTGTGCTATCAGCATAAACTTATTCTGTAGTCTAAATAAAGACGATTAAGACAGCAATTTATGGGATCTTTCCAGTTATTCATATAAACAGAAAGATAGCTGGGATGGATCCAGGGTGATGTAATTGGTAAATTCAGTGTATTTGTTTGCTTTTCTAGTTTCATTTTATTTGAGGGAGACTAATACTATTTCAGTTCAATACGAGATTTGCTTACATGTAAGAGATAAGAAATGAGAAAATCACATTGGCCATATAAGTGTAGTCCAGTCAGCATATAAGTGTGTTGTACGTGTATGTAAGACAATGTTAACTCAAGTAAATCCATAAGTAGGTAGTAGGGTACATTATAATGTCAGCGATTGTATCGTTCCACAGAACATTGTCTACCATGATGTGGTCCGGTTGCTGATACTGAGAAAATGGAAGAAATACGCCCGGCTAATATTCCAGTAAGTTGTCATGGCAACAGTTTTTAAACCCATTATATTCTTTAGTTGCTAATGACATCAAGCATGGATCATTATACATGTTATAAAAGACTAAGCAGTTAATCTAATGCAGATCCTGATAGGATCTATGAGTTAATGATCTGGATCTACACTATGAATATGTGCTCTGTAGGGGTAACGTGAGTGGCAATGTATATGCTAAAAAGTCTTTATACAGTCTTAAGAACAAAAACAGCACAACCATTTATAGCGTAAGTTTTTGGTCACGATAAAGCATGATATGTGAATTATCAACCCGGAAGAATATACTTCTTCAGCATGATATGGAAGTTGCCCTAATGACTGCTTTGATAATCGCACCGTAGACATTTAAACAAAAAATATTGCTGATTGGAAAATGTATCTAAATAAAAATAACTGTCCTATAATATTACAAATTAATTTACTTCCCTAGGGTGAACACGTTCTTGTACATGGTCGCGTTGTTCTGTCTCACATTTGCCGCCATCTTGGCTGTCAAAAGTGAGGATCCCACTGTATATAACTCTCCCCTGCAAGTGAGCAGGGCTGTCGCCGAAGTTATCTCCCTTGTAATGGTATTTGCAACGTTGTTCGCTGAGATCAATCAATTAAACAGGTAAGAATGACAACATATATCAATTCGGGTGAAAATAGCTATTGTTTCATTTTTAAAAAAAATTCTGACACGTGTGTAATGATGTTAAAACTGTTACAGAAGATTTGCGCGTTTCTATTTTGGAATTATAGCAAAACTATTATTAAAACCTCAATTGCCAAGTGTAGGGATAACGTTTCGCTTTGCATAGCTGAAAGTTTGTAAAAAACTATTTTCCATGTTTAAGTAATTTTTCATATGGGAAACCTATGTCATGAGGATTTCACCAAAAGGTTAGTTATTTTATCAATTTATTGACTCCTTAGACACCGCATCGAGTACTTCACGGAACTGATCAACTACATAGATGTTTCGTCTGCCGTCCTTCTGGCACTTGTCGCCCCTCTCCGGTACGCCCACAACAACAGTCATTGGACAGTGTTCGCATTCGGATACTTTTTTTGGACCGTCCGCATATTTAAATATGCCGCAATATTCAGGTAAATATTTATGTTGACATTCGTGCATAAGGTTATCTAAACAGACACCGTGTCCATCATCTGACATAATGAGTTATTCTCTGTAAATAAATGCTGTAATATCTTCTGGTGTTATTTTGCCAAGAACACAAAAACAGAAATTCGTCAATATAAAAGTTAAATTTCGAATAAAAATGTGACCTCATTATTGGTGTAATTTAGGGAAGAGTAAGGGGATGAGGAGTGGTTTCATTTATGATCTGGCGCCGTCAGGCATTGCATCTGTGCTTATATTCTGCTTCAAGAACTGCTACTAAACTCTGTCTAAACATTGAGTCTCATAATCTTTTTTATAAATGCACATGCATGTATACATCTTTCATGATATATAAAGAACTCAGATTTTTTGATATCATCGTCTATCACATCACAGACAGACGGATGCCTATTCCCAGATCCTGTACAAAGTACTGAAGCACGATTTCCCGCAGTTCTCTGCTCTCTGCGCCGTGGTTCTACTGGCATATGGAGGGACCTTCCTCTTAGCCTTGAGAGGGGAGGATGTGCTGGATAGAAATAAAGAAACAAGGTATATGGAAATACAGACATTAGTCAATACTTACGCAAACACACACGCACAGACATGTTGAAAAATCAAATACACAAAATAGACACATGCAAATAAACACAAATTTACATTGCATATACAATATTGTTGTTGGTTTTATAACATTATCACAAACAAGTATGTCCTCGAATATTTATAGCCAATGCTTATATTTTACGATATTGAACAGCTTTATTGAAAATACCAAATGTACACAAGTCTGTGGCTATGTAGGAGTATATAGATAAAGGTAGTAACTTACAGTTTGCCTATATCTAATATATGTAACAATATCTGACCTCTGTTTCTACAGTTTCCCTTTATCTAATATATGTAACAATATCTGACCTCTGTTTCTACAGTTTGCCTATATCTAATATATGTAACAATATCTGACCTCTGTTTCTACAGTTTGCCTATATCTAATATATGTAACAATATCTGACCTCTGTTTCTACAGTTTGCCTATATCTAATATATGTAACAATATCTGACCTCTGTTTCTACAGTTTCCCTTTATCTAATATATGTAACAATATCTGACCTCTGTTTCTACAGTTTGCCTATATATAATATATGTAACAATATCTGACCTCTGTTTCTACAGTTTCCCTTTATCTAATATATGTAACAATATCTGACCTCTGTTTCTACAGTTTGCCTATATCTAATATATGTAACAATATCTGACCTCTGTTTCTACATTTTGCCTATATCATATATTTGTAACAGTATCTGACCTCTGTTTCTACAGTTTGCCTATATCTAATATATGTAACAATATCTGACCTATGTTTCTACAGTTTCCCTTTATCTAATATATGTAACAATATCTGACCTCTGTTTCTACAGTTTGCCTATATCTAATATATGTAACAATATCTGACCTCTGTTTGGGGTATTTGTACATAATTTCTGTAGAAAAACGTCATACTTTAGTCTAAGCCATGACAATTTCCAAAAGTATCTCAATGTAAGGGCAGTAAACAGGCCCGGAGGGGGCGAGGGGGGAGGAAGGGGGGGGGGGGGAACGGGGTGTTGGACATGCATTCTGAAGTGTATCTCGACGACAGGTTTATAGTTATTAATGGTTTTATAAAACTGACTCCGAAAGTCTGAAAATGCGAATACATAAATCTTTAGCATCATAGCATTGTTGTTGTAAACTGGTTCGAATTCTTCCAATATATGCCGCAATAGGCAACCGCATACCTCCTTTCGAGTTGGAAAATAAAATGCATACAACATTTGTAGCTCCATTTGCCCATTGATCGTCGTTTGCATATATTGGGAAGATAATAATAATAATTAAACAACCTTGCTACCTTAGCGCAATTTTTCAGCATACATCCATCACATTATCGACGGATATTATGCTTAACAAATATGCATTAAAACTGCCTGAATTTAGATTTCTGTAGAGTGTTCGAGAACGTGCTGTACATAATTTCGATGTAGAGTATTTATGGTTACAGTTGAAACCCGTCTTATGAAAAAATCCAAAATGTCGAGTGCAGCCTCCAATAAATGGTGGGACAAACAGTACTGATTTGTCGCGAAGTCTGCATTACATGTTGGGCACGACAAAATGCAATTATCAGTAATTATCGCAGAACAAACCAAATAATACAGAGTTTTGGCTTATCAAACAAGCAAAGGGTTGATAAAAAATTGGACCTAAATATAACAGACTGAGCACACATCGTCAAACTTTCGTCGTGTTCCAGTACACTATTCATTTGGATTTTAGAAAAGCAATAAAAACTGCAACATTTTTGAGCCAACTAAAACTGCACAAATTGTTAAAGGTGACGTCCGCTAGTTTGCCTATATCTAATATATGTAACAATATCGTATCTCTGTTAAGGTGTATTTGTACATGATTTCTGCAGGAAAGAAATCATTTTTCAGCCCATGCTTTGATGATTTTCAGCGGAATATCAATTTTAGGGCTGTAAAACTAGTTAATCAACACTTAAATGTTTATTCTTGTCAATCTATAAATAAGAACAATTGGGATTCCTGGTAACAATAGGCACCGACGTCACAGCGGATGACGTGGATGAAGGAAACGTATGTGGTCACGTGGTTTTGTTAGTTTAAAAATAGGTAACTGTGAAGCGAAGCTCAGATAAGAAATACATGTTTGACATGACGAATGTGGCGTTATGGTACACTTTTCAGACAGGTGTAGAACATCCATACACAGTATTTTGCGAGATCAGTTCAGGTAACAATAGTTTATTAAGATGTTTAATGAAACTAGTTTTTGTCCAAACTGTCCGATGCTATCTTTAAACAAAAGCCTTATAGCGACAGAAACACAACCATACATTATTCGTTTAAAAAACTTTGTTAATTATAAATTTTTTCGTGGCTTTTATGTTCACAGGATTGGAATTATAACTTGTTATGAGGCAAAACTGATATACCCATTTATTGTTTTATTCTGAAAAATGCGATTTAAGACCAAAAGAAAGTTGTTACCTTTTTTTATGCGATCAGTTGGTTATTTTGCTTTGTTTCAGCTCATTTTTGCGTATTTTATATGTCGGAGTCCGGACTCTGGCGGAGTCGCAACCAGTTATTGAGTATGCTGGGAATGATGATTACAAGTAAGTTTGCTGATACCTGTATAACTGCTGGTAATGTGTATATATACTTTTATATATACTAATATATATACTAATTTCTTTGCAGCCTAGTTGCTTTACCTCTTTATGTAAATCCTATATATATATATATATATATATATATATATATATATATATATATATATATATATATATATATATATATATATATATATATATATATATATATATATATATATAATATGTTACTGATATTTCATTTTGACTATTCATACTGTACAGGTCTATAGCCGAAAAGGTCTCTATTTTAGACACTGGCTGGTAACCAGCATTAGACAGCTACTCTTTTGTCGGAAAGGTCTCTATTTAAGACACTGTCTGGTAACCATGAAATAGACAATTGATTATTTTTTTTTTGGCATGGTAACCTTTTGTATATTTTTTATTTTTATATCTGTCATTCTTTAAAGAACACTTTTTACTACTTAGTAAGTAAAGCACTTTGGGCAAAATATATCAAGGAATTTTCGTATAAACACTCAATAACTAAAAATGAAGTGTTTAGGAAATTTTCATACCTCAAATTACATGTTTTTATTGGCTTCTGACATTGCTTAGAAATGCGGTTCTGAAACGAATTGATGAGATGAGCTTCCAAGCAAAATAATCCATCAGCTGGCGTGTTCCGTTCACTTTTTGTAAAGTTTGATCTTTTTTGCATTCTATTCAAATGTAAACATCTTATGAGTTGTTAGTTTTCAAGATGGTCACCACAGTAATACCAAATCACTATCAAAACGAGGAGATCAACATACGCTTATAGGTTTTCTTATTTTGTTAAAATGCCTTTTACGCATTATACATATTATATTTTACATATTGCATACACAGTACACTTTGATAAATTCGATCAAGATAATTGCAGAGAAGCAAGACAAATGCCCCAAATCCTGTTAAGAAATTGTGTACAATCTGCGTACTATAAACATTGTAAAGCTGTTTATAAATATCTTCGCTAATTGCATTGGTTTGAGTCTTAGTCGGTATAAAATCTTACTTGTCAGACGCCGGTCCAGTTAATTTGTTGTTCGTTCGACTCAGATTTCCGTCTCGATTTCTTCTCGTCCATATGCAGTTTCTGTCTTTAAAAGATAGTATACGATAGTTTGCCCTGTAGCAAATGTATGTAACAATCTCTTGCCAGGGGCGTCCATAGTGTAGCGGTAGAGTCGCCGATTTGTAACTCCACTGTCCTGACTGCTTAGCCTCCCATTTCGTGGTTTCGAGTCCTGTTCAGAGCGACGAACTTATTGTGGGAAGGTTTTCCAGCTGACCTGCGGTGCGGCTGTGGTTCTACCCAGATACTTGTCTCGAGTCTTCCGCCACCAAAACAGCTGGACGTCGCTATAATGATCATAATCGGTCGCTGTGATGTATCTCAAATACAACACACAAGAGCAACAACAACAACAACAATGAATCACACACACAATATCTTGCCCTTGTTTTGGGGAAATTCGGCTCACTGTCTGCATAGTGTCTTATTTTTTTTCTAAAGGACGGTTTTGATCATAACCTGTTTTAGACAGTACACAGCGTGAATTATATCGCTCCAAATGCTCATTCTTTCCAATCTATATATAAGGATGATTGGGATTTCTGTTATATATCGATATCGACCTCATTGCGGAATACTCGGATATTGATATAACGTTAACTTAAAAGTTAACGGTCACGTGTTGTTGTGTTTTAGTTAAAATAGCTAAATGTGCACTAATTGTGCACTGTAGCTCAGATAGGCAATACTTGTTTGTAGTGTCGGGTAGTGTTTAATGCTTCCCTTTTTCACATAGATTAACATTTTTTTCGAGCAACAAAAATATATTTTGTTGTTTGAGAGAAAAACAATAGGTCCAAAGGGTTGGACACCACCTTTATTGTAATAAGCAACCAAAGCTCCTTTCTGTCGCTTTAGGACAGTAAGCGGAACCATCATGGTGCTGTTTGTGTTTGCCTGCATTGTTATCTTGACCAACATCCTAATCGCCCAGCTCAGCGACACCTACCAGAAGGTCCAACAGGACGCCCAGCGCGGACTCGAGGTCAACCGCGCATGGATCGTCGCCAAGGTGGAACTCAACAATTTCTTCCCCAGGATCGTAAGTGTTACTTCATAACAAAAATAAAAAAAATATACTTCTGTTGTTACGAAACAATACGGTCCGACCGTATTCTTCGAATGAAGAATAAGTTTGGATAAACCAAGTATTTCTCATATTTAAACCAAATCTCGCATTTAGAAATAGCAATGGTGAAGTATACAACATTTTGGTCAGTATAAATGACATTCAAATGACGCATTCAGTTTGAATATACCGTATTAATATACAAAGGAGCCCATACAATGTAAACCATTGCATTTTCATAATAAAGCCAAACCTACATATTAGGTGGTAGTTGTTGTCATAAAGGCATTCTTGACAAGACCACAATTAGCAGCCGGCTATTAACGTATTTTGTATCTCTTGGCGATTGCAAGATTCTGACCTTCAAAAGTACCAGTATCGTGTATATTACTTTTAAAAGGACCTTATTCGTTTTGTCTATTTTGACTACAATCTAGTGACCTCACCGTCTATGCATAGAATGGCAATCTTGCTTTGACTTTTTTTACTACAATTGATATTATTTTCAACGCAATTCCCAGTAACGTCACCTTGATGTCGAATAAATTAGATTTGAGTAACGAACCGTCATTCGCAAGAATCAGAATATGGTTTTCTTTTTACCTTATTTAGGATTACAGGCGGAAGTACTATGTGCACTATGAAGATGTCTGCAACATTCGCCGTAAACTTACCCAGTTAGAGTCACCTCCCTTGAACGAGATGAACCGCTACATCAAGGACGTATGGGACACATTAGACACACACAAACTAAGCCTGCTTACGGTCCAGCACCGCATGGCTCGTCAGGAGAGCATCCTTAGACAGATCAGGTAGGGCGGATACCTCAGACGTGTTATTCTGAAGACTTTTGTTAACGTTTCTTTAGTGATTTATAAAAGTCACCGACACATTTATGGTCATATGTCCTGGT
This sequence comes from Sinonovacula constricta, assembly GCA_007844125.1. NCBI lineage: Eukaryota > Metazoa > Mollusca > Bivalvia > Cardiida > Solecurtidae > Sinonovacula > Sinonovacula constricta. The sequence continues at coordinate 68,855,549 of CM017556.1, read as the reverse complement.
TGAGGAGTACCCCAGACAGATGTCTTGGTATAATCACCGGCACACCGCAGATTAGATCGAAGACCTACCCACATAAAAGTTCTTTCCTCGATCGAGACTCAAACCCACGCTACGACAGACTGAGGATTTGCAAGGTAGCGACTCCGCGACATTTATTAATGGTGATATTCAACAGTTTGCCTATATCAAATACAATAAACTCTTACCACTGTTTGGGGGACTTTGGAACCATTTTTTGCAAAATACTTATGCTTTAGACAGGCACTGTCAGACAGAACAAATCGTGAAAGATCAGTGACTTAAGGAGGGAGAACAATGTTATTAGAGCGAGTGTTCCACTGGCTATGCCATGTATGTTAGCCCAAGATATTTGCGATATCTGTTTGCTTGGCTTGCATGTGAAATACCTTTGTTCTGTGCCTTTTCAGAGTTTGGTATATGTTGCAATGCTCATAGGTCTTTGACATATATTCTTATTCATGATCACAATAATGTTACCTGTGCAGTGTGGCGGTCGTAAAAAATATCCCCGTGCATGTAATCTATGTTGTCATTAATTCATCCTATAAGGATTGTTACGTGTATTTCCTTTGATGGACATTGGACTTTGGTTCTTCAATTCCATCTTCACATGAACAGGATGCTACAACCATTTATTCGTCTCTGGTCATGTTTGTTCATGATTCAGAAAGTTAATTTCTTTTATAGTCAACCATTTGGGAGTAGTTTTTCAAACCGAAATAATACCATATTCTTTACTAAACACTATGTGGACACTATTTTTCAATGACGTCACTACTTTCGTCATAACTTATAGAAAATATCAGCGCTTGGAAATTTTGTTTTCAAAAAGATCGGTTTTTCTTTTCATTGCTTGCATTTGAGAAACTCGTCAGGACGTGCGAGGTTAGAGCTCTGTAAAACCGGTTTAAGCACCCATGTCGGTCCAAATTGCCGACCGTTCCAAGGCGGTAACTGTCGGGTTAGCTCTTTTCGTAAAATGTCTCATCACAAATTTGTTCTTTCTGTTTGCTTGGCTTGCATGTGAAATACTTTCGTTCTGTGCCTTTTTGAAGTTTGGTATATGTTGCAATGCTCATAGGACTTTGACATATATTCTTATTCACTACCTTCTGCAATCGGGATAAATGCAGATTCAGATCACATGGATATAGTGTTGACGAAATAAGTCAAACCAGTGCCGCGGAGCCGTTTACTATAGATGGTCTATCGACCAACTATTAACTGTGAGTAAATGTTTAACTCAGTATATTTTTGTCTCGTCCGGTAGCACTTAAGAGCTGCTATTTTATACCTAAGTTTAGTTAAAATGCACAGGTATGGAAACAGTGTATGGTTAATATAATAGTGTATGTAATTGAATGTAAGTGACTGTGTTGTAGCTTTTGCCCCAATGTATAATTTATATTTAGAAGAGGTAGTTGTTTTTGCGACTGATGACTTGCTTGCTTTCAAATGCGCGAACAAATTAAAGTGACCATTGTTTGCATACCTTTCAACCTCGGATTCAGAAGGGGTTTTGTTGGTGGCGGGTTCGGGTGCGGTGGCGCGTGACATTTTATTATTATAAATATTGTGAAAGCTACGCATATTCAGTATAGTTAAGTATATTCAGTATATATACAGTATAGTGAATGGCAATTTCTAATTCCTAATGCAACGCAACAACTGTGAACATTACCTACACAACAAATGCCGTACAAAGTCTCAAGAAAATAATCGTGGTACGACTTTGAAATGGTACGAAGTCACCAACATCCACCATTGCGAGAGAAGTCTTTACACCGCGCAACAAAAACATCGAATTTATATATGACCTATTTTTTGTCTTCGCAATATGTCTGCAAAAAATAATATTCTTTAATACAAAAGTAAAAACATGAAGCTTGGACAAATCTTAAATATCATCCAAATGTTACTCATATGTCTGTCAAAGTGCTCCAGCAAATGTGATTTGTAATTGGTGCAGTCTGTCCAAATCTAAACCAGTCCAGCACTTTGAAAATAAGAGTTTGACAATCGTATTGCGTAAAAGTTTACTTGTTACTTTTTCATAGTTCCTACTTTATTTTATTGTTTATGTAGTAGTTCTTTAGAAGACACAACAAAAAGAAAATCGAAAACTTTAACATAAATGTAACAATAAGTTTTTAACAGCTGAAATATAATAATAATTTCCGTTTAAAAATACGATCGTTTCTTAAAAGCTGTAACATCACCCTAAAGGCATTTTTAAAACCAATTATAAATATTATGGTCACCGTTCTTGGCGACCCAATAAGACTCAGATAAGTGGTAAAACCCTCATAAATAAGTGGGTTTCGGTTAATCCGGCCACAATTAAATTTACCTACGGAGTCATAATAATTATATTTAGAATCGGTAGTAAACATACCATCTGTGACTTGTTTGAGCTGGTCAGAAATATGAATTGTCAAAATCAATAATTGGAGAATAAAGAACACGATCCAATTATTAAATCAGCACAACTGTATGAACAATAAATTATATCAGTAATTGGGGGTTCCCTGTCTTTTGATTTTAAAATCTTAAGAGCCGGTGTAAGGGAATGAAATATTACTCCTTTGCGCTTCATGGTGATTGCATCAGTGTTCAAATGATCAGAATGTTTATATCAATGGCAGAGATAAGTACCTGTGTACACGTTAGCAGGATAACGTTTCACAGTTCCCATGAACGGTCATCGAGGGCACTAGGTCACCTTGACGCAATATCAGGAGGTGTAGCTAGAGGCTCATTTTCATGTGAGCGCTCAGTAACACTGATCAGAAAGCGACCCTATGTAATTTGCGACAAACACCTCTTAATACATTATTTCGCAATAATACTCCCGGACAGCCCTCTAGCCTGGGTCATTGTTAAGAGGACCCCCCTTGGTGTGACCAAGGCTGTTAAAACAGCGGTGTTTGTTCATGATGTCACTGGTGTAGTTTCTAAGACATTTCTTAATTTCATTGTTAATTACAGCATTCGTTCCAATGCCCAATGCCCTATATATGTGTTCAGGTGGGGGCACGAGCCCCCCCTCCCCCCTCCCTCACGTGCCCCTCCCCACCTCCGATATCTATGCTTACCTTTACTCGTTTGCAAGGTAAATCTTACACAAAAGGACCTTTTGCAATATTTCCGAAACAATATTACCCAAACAGCGCTGTACAAGGCTTTGATTATCTGGTCGAAATGGTCGGAAACCATCATAAACTAGTATGATTAGCCTAATGCGATTTATATGTTTACTCAACCGCAGTCGATTGTGTGTTTCATGAAGTTAAGTCTTTATTTTAAACTTTACGTTTTTTTCTGCTAAATTCCATGAAAAGTCAACTCAAGAAAAAAGTACACACTACATAGTAAGGATTGATTCAAGCAACGTTATTGTGTATTCATTTAAAAAAAACACAACAAACTAACGGAACTATTGCGAACAATCCTTCTAGGTAAAGAAATGCCAATTAACACATATCCTTCGTTATATATTTGTCCCGTTTCTTGTTTCAGTGATCACCTGAGAGACCTAAGAGCTGTCAAAGGTGGAGATGGCGTTAATAGAACAACCGAGAAGATGAATAATAGTACGTATCTCTCAGACTACGGAGAACATGCCGACAGCTACGATGATCAGGTTACTAGAATAGACATATAAATAGATAGACCGGGCGCGCTATTTATAACCCGCGCGCTATTGGCCGCCATCTTGGAGAGCATATTCGTTTAGCGCGTCTATACATACGCTATGATAATACAAGGAAAATCGTAGAATATTTTCATAACACTGCGCGTTTTATGTAGTTTTATTTCCTTCAGAGTATTTAACAACACAGTTTCTGCAGTAGCTTATATCTCTTGTGTCTTTATATGCATAGTAATTCATAATATTTAAATTATTTTTACCTTATCTGATTTATAGACATGATGCTGTACATAGTAGGAATCTAGACTGGATGTAACGATCGAAAAGGGGATTTTCCCTATTGTATCGCTCTTATATGATTTTTATACAGGATGGCAATACTACAGTTAGATTAATGTTATTTTTCTCTTTTATTTCAATTATATATTTATCTACTCGGTAGATAAACTAATGTTAAGAACCATACAAGCAAGTATTTCTGCTAGCCTAGGCAGACTGAGGCCAAATATTGGATATAAACATATGAATAAAATAGTTATAAGAATTTTCAGTTCTTTGTTGCACAATCCCAGAAGATGATGCATACACTTAGCTAATATTATTTCATTAAAATCACTTTAATATGTTTGCAATGTATATATGCAAACATGTAGATGTACACCTACAAAGATTGAGGTTTTGAGTACCATAAGTTACTGATTACACTTGGCGTGTATGTTTTATTAAAGATAATAATTTTCGTTAATACTAGATCTATCTAGTTCACGTTGCATGAGGATTCACACATGGCAGCACCAAATTCTTCAACATCACAACACACAACAACAAGAATAAATAAGTCAGTCAGTTCGTAGCTTTTATTTATAGTCATTATCAATACAATTTTGTATTCTGACTACAGTTATACACTAAAAAAATATTACCAAACAATGAAAATCACTAATTTACATGTGACATCATAACATAAATATTAACTATGCCACTTGTTTTTATAATACAAACTGTAAGCATTTAAAGAAATAAATGTTCACACAGCAAAGTTAAATGCTCAAGATTTGCAAAAGGTTTTGGTTGAGGTTAGAATACTTTTGTGTAGAATACTAAGGTAACATGCATGGCATGCCCTAAAATTAATGTTATTAATAAAAACTTGTTTGTTAAATTTCAGCTCACTATACTAGTTTGTAAAAGATGTTTGAAATAATAAAACATTTTCATTTTTTTACTAAAACATAGCTTTATAACACTATGAATCTTAATGCATATTTAATTAGCTAACATATCTTTGTTAGAAGGAACCAGAGCACAGAATGTGTGATTTCAAGAAGTCATAATGTTGAACCTCCAATTTAACTACATGTAGATGAGTGTTCATTTGAACGCTTTGGTCAAAATCAAAAAGTTAACATAAAGCTTTTGCTTTTCTTCGAAAGGGCAACACAAAAAAGTATTATGACAGTGAAGTAGATAAAAATGCATAATATGGAACAAGTGTTTTTCTATCACATGGACAAGAACTGATTTTCTCAAAATGTGCATAGTTTGTGTGTGCATAATTCTTCCAAACTAGCATATGAAATCTCAAGTTTATTTATACTATGAAGCAGTCATTAGAGTTTTATAAAAAATGTCTATGCTCAGAATGAGTCCTGGAGACTTTTAAAAATCATTGTAATAAGTATAAATTTACTAAACAATGCACAAGAATTCTGCTGGTTTACAACAACAGGTCTATTAAAGCAAAAATATTGGACAAATATTCTACAAATGTGGATCAAATTTTTCCACAGAATCGAAGACTTTCAACTACACATACATGTGTATAGATGAATGTGAAAATGTACAAAACTTAACACTGTCAGGCTATGCTTCCTTAGGACTTTCTCTTTATCTCAGTTGACTTCAACTAAAATATTGTATCTCTTACAAACATGTACTTATTGTCTTTTAAAAAGAACTGTTTTGTTTAAGTTATGTCGCATTGATTTTCCCTTCTGTCGCAAATTTGAAGTCTTGGTCATGTGGTGGACTCTTGCAGTGACGTCAGAATTTTGCGAGGAACCATTTTCTTCTGCAAAAATAAATAATACTTACAATTAATAACAAAGATAATCAGGTCAATAATAAACACAAACATATTATAAAGTAACTGTGTCTGTGTTTTATTGTGTTTGTTTTCAGCTGCAATGGATATTTACCTCATTTCTGAGCTGATTATTTAAAAGTATTTTCCATACAGTATTAATTTCGAGGAATTTTTCTTCTTCAATGATAACAAATGATATTTTCAAAGGATGTAAGACAATCAACAAATTTTGCTTACCGTCACAATAATGCAGTAATTAAATAAATTTATATAGTATAAAATACCTGAAGATGCACTGGAAGGTCAACAGTTGTTGGGACGGCTCCACCCCACAGTCTCGTTATTTGGCCAGTGTGGTCAATTACGTCTTCAGTGAAGTGCTGGCTGCAGACAAGCGCATGCTTGGAAGGTGTAGCATCAGCCCTTCTACAACCAACAATACACGTGCTGTGCCTGCCGTTCAGGCGAATTGTCTTTGTTTGGGAAACTGAAAAAAAAAACAGGAAATATAAGTATGGTATTACCCAGTATAGTTTATTAAAAGCTTACTAAGCTGAGCTAGTGTAAATCCCGATCAGCTGGCTCAGGCTCTGTTATCTGTCAAGACTGCAGCAATCGGAATATACATATATCCGGCAAGTTACTTCTGTATATTTATGTGGAAAAAAGGGGGCTTATAATTCACCTAAATACTAAGAACAATTCATGGCACTAAAGATGTCCAAGGTATGTGTACTGAGTATGTGCTAAATCAGACATGAAAATACCAGTAGCTAGGCTACTGCATAATATCTACAGGGCCATCCCATTTAAACGAAAAAATCAACTCTTAGCCGACTATATATTACAGTACTTGTCCTAACGTCTTGTGACATTGGACTACATGTACTCAATGCCTGTACTTAGCCCAGTCATGGGGCGCAACAGTCTCATTTCAACAAGAAATCAGCAATACTTGTTTACAAAATACAGACCAAGGATCATGAAAGAACTGATTAGAAATAAGCAGCATGTACCATCTCTCTCTCTCTCTCTCTCGATCGATCGATCGATCGATGAAATAGAGCTCTGTCTGTATTGAAAGTACTTAGTGACAGTCAGCAAATGCAAGTTCAATATTGCGAGATTTCTCTCTGATATAAACAAATAAAAAGCTACTTACTGGTGAAAGGTAATCCCCTTAGATCTTGCTTCAACATATCTACGATTATTGCAGTTGATTGCAAAACACTGATGGCGATTATAAACCTTTTTTTTAAAGTTTTGTTGTCCCATTGCTCGCAATGACAGACGCCACTTTTAGCAACTGGATATGCTCTCCAATATGGCGGCCAATGGTACGATGACGCGTCAGCACTCAGCAAATAGGATAGCCGGTCTATCTTTCTTATGTCTATGGTTACCAGACTGTGATCATAAGACACCGTTACAAATTGATTTATGAATAAAAGATATATTTAAAATGACATCTGACAAACACAGGCACACACAAAATAAAAACAATCTATGATTGATTTGAAAGAACTTGTCACTTGTATTTATATCTTAATTGAAAACACGAACATGCCACTATCCTGAAATAATTAGCAAATGCCCACAAACGTGTAATATTATTTGAATATTTAAAAATTGAAGTGGGCTTTAATTTTATTCTATGTGGCGATCTTAACTCGCATAAGTCAAATTTACTCGACGTTGTGCCTGATGATATATTGATACATGATATTTATCCTGATGATTATTCTATTGATGTTAATTTGAACATTCACAAGAGTGTAGTCGTTTAAATAATAACGATGTTCTCTTTTTGGACTTATGTAAACAGACTGGTCTGCGTATTTTAAATGGTCGAGTTAGCGCCGACCAAGGCATTGGTCGATATACGTATGTTGGTAGTCGAGGGTCGAGTGTAGTGGATTATGTCATTACCAGTCAAACTTGTTTCCATGTATTGAGTCCTTTTATGTACATGATCCGAACATATTATCTGATCATTGTTTAGTTGAATTTTCTTTTGCCTTTACACGTCCATGTTGTATAAATACAGGTGATTATAAATCGTATAATGATGTAGTCATGAAGTATGTATGGGATATAGACAAAATAAGTGTATACAAAGAACGTTTATCAGCAGATGAAACTATATCGATATTGAATACTTTTAAGAACCATGTTGACTTGTGTATGCATGAATTTGACATTGAGAATTGTATCACTGAATTGTCTGATGTTATCGACGGAGTGGCCTCCCCTTTGTTCAAACGCAATAATAGCAAATGTAACAGTGCTGTAAGTGATGAAACATATAGTTGGTTTACTATTGAGTGTAATGATAAACGTAGGATATTTTACTCAGCATTAAATGTGTATAGACATGACTCATCTGATGTTAATAGAATTAATATGGTGCAAAACGTTTTGATTATAAAGCATGTGTGCGTACGGCAAAGCTTAACTATGATAAGTGTGAGACAAATAAACTAATGGCTGCTAGAACAAAAAACGCAAAATTATATTGGATAATGCTTAAATCTTCAGCAGGTATTACAGATGCTAATATTTCTCTTGATACATTTGACGTTATTTTAAAGATTTTTTTACGCCTGATGATGATGTTTTATATTTTATGAATCGGTATGAACATAACGAGTTCACTATTATGTTTGACGAACTTAATATACCTTATACACACGACGGGTTAATGAAATCTGTTAAACAACTTAAGTCTAACAAGTCAGGTGGACCTGACTTGAATATTAATGAACTTTTTATACACGGTATAGATATTATGATGCCTTATTTACTATGTTTGTTTAATAAAATATTTAATATTGGATACTTTCCCGAAGCATGGTCCGAAGGTTTTGTTGTACCTTTACATAAGAAAGGAAATATACATGATGTAGTCAATGAAAGAGGCATAACGCTACTTAGTACTTTAGGCAAATTATTTAAACGATTTTTAAACAATAGAATAACTGACTGGGCTGAAAAATATGGTGTTTATATAGAAGCCCAGGCAGGTTTTAGATCAAATATGGGCACAACTGATAATCTTTTTGTGTTACATGGCTTAGTAAGTCACATGATTAATAGTAATAAAAAGTTGTATTGTGCTTTTATTGATTTTAGCAAAGCATTTGATTGTGTAGTTCGTGAAAATTTGTGAATGAAATTAGTACATATTGGTATCAGAGGTAATATGTTAAATATTATACAATCTATGTATAATAATGTTAAATCAAGATTCAAATATCTTAAGTGATAGTTTTTTAATGCTGTTTAGGAGTTAGACAAGGCGAATGTTTATCGCCTTTTCTTTTTTCTATGTTTGTAAATGATATTGAAAATATATTTGTTGTGAATAGTGTATAAGTTTTAGATGTTAACATGTTTAAAATGTTCCTTATACTCTACGCCGATGACATTGTCATTTTTGCCAACACTAGTGATGAATTGCAGACTAGTTTGAATCTGTTGCATGACTATTGTCAACGTTGGAAAATAACTGTCAATGTCAAAAAACCCCTAAAATACTTATATTTAGAAAGGGTGGTAGACTGCGCGAAAATATGTTTTTTCACTATGGTTTACACGATTTAGAAATAGTTAGCAAATTTGTATATTTAGGATTAGTATTTTCAACGTGCGGTTCTTTTTCTTAAGCCCAATGTACACTTGCAGGACAATCACTTTAAGCATTATTTGAAATGAATAAATACTTACATAAATTTACATATATAAATATAAGACACAAACTTGAATTATTTGATAAACTAATTTTGCCTATCTTAAATTATGGTTGTGAAGTGTAGGGATTTTATCCTGGTAAAGCTGTTGAACGATTACATGTACAATTCTGTAAACAACTCTTAGGTGTGAAGAAGAACACCCAGAATGATTTTGTATATGGTAAGCTTGGTAGGATGCCTCTTCAAAATACTCGATATTATGCACTTGTAAAATTCTGGCTGAAAATATTACAGTCTGATAATAAAAAATATATAAGAATTGTATATAATATGCTATATCTGGATATTTTAGATAAACCTAATACAAAAAACTGGTGTTGAGAGATTTGCTTTATGCTCTTGGTTTTGCTGATGCTTGGTATCTTCAATCTGTCATTGATAATAAGTTGTTCTGAAGTCTAATAATGCAAAGAATTAAAGACCAGTTTCTTTAAAATTGGAGAAGTAGACTAGATTTTTCAAGTAGAGCTGTTTTTTTACAAACATATTGCCTGTTTTAGATTTCAACCATATTTAGATTTGTTAAATGTATCAAAATATAGAATTAGTTTTTCTAGACTTAGACTTGAGTCACATAGATTATGTATTGAAGTTGGTAGATGGCACAGACCTGTAAGTATTCCTATCAATGAGCGTTTATGTACAACGTGTAATATTTTAGAAGATGAGCATCATTTTGTCATGGAATGTTAATTTATATGCAAATGTACGAAAACAACGTTTACCTGCATACTATTGGAAAAGACCTAACATGTTTAAGTTTACTGAATTAATAAATACAGAATCGATAAGAATCCTGAAAAAAACTTTCTATCTTTGTTAAAGAAGCTTTTGAAATAAGGAATAATATTATGTATATTAGATAATGTAGCTGTCTTAAATCGTACTGTATTTCTTTAAAATGATATTGAACATTTACACATGTGAAATAATATGTACAACAATACGGTTTGCATTGAACTAAGTATTATAATTATCATATTATATTATGTTCATGATGTATAAGTTAAGTGCTTAGTTTAGCTGCACGAAACGTGGCATTTGGTTTCCATATGATTGTCTTGTACTTTCGTTTCGAACAAGGCAAACTTAGATGGAAAACATATACCGTTATAATTATTCATGAGTCAATGATTATATACAACGATATTTATAAATATACAATACTAGACTACATATACACAATTTTATATATGTGAAAAAGGCTGTCCAGCCTGGAATTATTTCTAACTTTTATATAAGCATAATATAGCAAACAATTAAGTTCGTATTGGTGTTGTGGAGTTCCTTTGAATGATCAGTATTTATAGTGTTTTCATTATTTGTCAACAAATATCAAAAGGATGCTTAAGATGTATAATACATTAGTTATATTCATTCTTTTATCTTTGTAATCTTGATTATGAATTACGGCAAATTATACCAATTCTGACTCATGGATAGTTTTAAATATAGCATACTTATTATTACTGTTTACTTATCTTAACACTTTATTGGTAACATTATGTACTGTGTATTATATCGTTCCACGTTTGTGTTGTAACTGTTCTGCCATGTAATCTATTGTCCTCATGGGTCTACGACCTTCTGGATTGCTTGAATAAACTATCTATTTATCTATCTATTTGATGTTGGGGTAAGCGCCCCACCAACAAGTGTTTCAGTTTTTGGGAGACAGTGTCCACTTGAAGCAGATATGGTCCTTCTTTAATTGGGAATAGCATGCCGTGAATGGCATGATTTTACACCCTGTCGTATTATACTGACATTGGGCCAAAAAGTCGTGGAAATACGTTAATATTTGTTTGCGCATTGACAAGGGAGATGTATCACTTCACATTTTATCGTGTTTTTTTTTAACATTGTGAGAAACATTTGAGGTAGGCGTGTTGTTAGATGCCACATTAAATTTACTTGTAACGATAAAACATCACCTCCAATGTACGTTGCATCTTTGTTGGCAATGTACGTCTGATTTGAATGTTTCATTTTCCATTACCTTGACTCGTCTTCATGTTTGATACAAAACGTATATATTTCATGTAAAATGACGCAAGAAATAACTTAGGTAGATTATAGATAGAGATTTCAAACAACATTGCAAAATTATTTTTTTTCTGAAGAAGCCAGCGTAAGTGTAAACTACGACAGACGGCAGTCCCTTCGTATCACGTCAACATTACATTTAAATGTCATTGAGTTTCAACTTTTCTCCTCTATAAATCAGATCTTTTTTTCTAAATTCGACGTTTCCTGAGAGCTGAAGTAGCATCTCCCCCTTCTTTTATTAAAATTGTATCTTTGGGATTAAGAATTCCAACTTGAAAATAATGTGCTCTGATTACAAAGCTATTTCCGCCTCGAATAAGAAAGTTTGCGATGCTAGAGATGATAAATGATTTTGTTGATAGTTGCAGACAAGTCCACTAAATGCACCGAATAGATACGGTAAAATTGCCATAAGCATAGAAAACTGCTTATATTGTTCTCCAAGATATCCTGATACGCTTTGACATAGGAAAGTCAGAATAAGAATAATAACTAGAAAGATGCGTTTTGCTGAAAGGCAAAAAACTGGGTCATCCTATGCTTGCAGCTGGATTTTGATGATGCTTGAAAACAGTTTGTTGCCTAATAGCCTATATATGAAGCCAAGTAATACAACAACGAGAAAACCGAATGTTAATCAACTGTGTAAAATGAAGATGCGTGACCGTGTGGCTCTGAACTTTGTCATTCCTCGACATTTACTATTGCTCGATGGATTTTGACAAGATAAACTTTTGTATGGCAGAGTAAATAAAAATTCAACTTGTTCTTTCTGTCTAGAAAATCTTCAGTGTGTAATCTTATATTGCTCAATCGTTTCAAAGTTTACTTTCGCTTTCACTATTTCTGTGCGCAATAATAATTAAACGCATATAAAATTTAAATAAACACGGGCCGATTGACAAGTGCGTGAAACTTACATAATCACTTCACTGCTTTGATGTCACAAAGACCGGTGCAACAATGTAAAGTACATTTGAGAAGTGAATTGAAACAACCAGGATAGTAAGCACATTAATAAAACGGAAATTTGTAAGTCATAGTGATGATATGTTGCAGTGAGTTCTTATGAAATAAAGAAAAAGTCATGTTAGAACATTTGCTGTGCGAAACTGTTTGGCCCTGACGAGAGTCAGGGCGGGACATAAATAAGTATCCGATTGAATTTGACAAGTAAACATTTTGTTCGGCAAAATAAAACAACATTCTATTTGTCCGATCTGTAAAAATAATTTTCAGTGTGCTACTGTACATCTATAACAATTTCAAAAATTACTTTCAACACTTTCGAGCGCCATACTAGTTATAAGAAAGGCGGTATGGAGTATTTGCCTCTGACGCGAGTCAGGCAGGCGCGTTTCTGCCATTACGCACTTTACGCACGTGCGTAACTTCCGTTCGAAAAATCGAAAATCTGAAAGTACCAAAAACACTATGAAAGTCGATGCCTACACCGGGTTAGGAATGATATATCTTATTTCCGTAGTTTCTATGATGTAAAATCTTATTACCACACCATTAAAGTTGAAAAGGTTTTAAAATGATTAAACTTACACACGTCAGGATTTTAGTCGTTCATATTTTTCCTCGCATGTCCGCATTTTACCTGTTATTCATTAGAAAAGAACCGAATATAATCAAAAGTATTACTACAAAGGTTATATCTCTTGTAACTGTGCGTAACTTCAAAAAAGGCAAAGATGGAGTCAGGGCACGACATAAACAATTATCCGATTGATTTTGACATGTAAATATTTTGTTCGGCAAAGTAAAACAACATTCTACTTGTCCGACCTCTAGACATGATTTTCAGTGTGTTACTGTACACCTCTTAACAATTTCAAAAATTACTTTTCACTAATTCCGAGCGCTATACTAATAATATAGCAATACAATTTCCATACATGCGCACCGGTTGACAGGTGCATGAAATCTACATAATCTCTTTGCTGTAATTATGCCGCAGAGACCGCTGACATAATGGAAAATGCACCTGAGAGATTTAGCTTTATAACAACAACACATTAAACATTATTGAAACCAATAGGATAGTAAGCGTATGTATTATTAAAAAGACATCGGAAAATTTCAAGTAATGGTTAGCATATATCGCAATGATTGCTAACAAAATAAAATTAAAGAAAATTTTCCTTAGTTCGGACAACCTTTTTGATTGTGCGGACATGTGAATTTAAAAATTAATTTGTCCAAAAGATCTGGTGCTACAATATTAATGATTAAACCCTTAGTGAGGAGAATAGTTTATACCCTGAATATTCGTCAATAGCATTCCAATTTTAAACACACACCCGTAAACAAAGTAAATATACTACTTCAGCATAATCGCATAAATCAATTTGCTATATAATCATTTCTAAAGATTACAATGTCGCGTGTTAAAATCACGCCATTAATCAACAAGGAATGTAACTCATCAAACTTCGCAAGACCATTTGTTAACAGACTTGTCTTCCTTAGACCGTAGCAACACACGCAGCAGTCGTTATTAACAGCAAATAGCAGCATAAGTGTGCATAGGTCTTTAAAGAAAACTTTAATCGGCCCTTCATTGTAGATGCTTGTTCTGATTGCTAGAGTACCAGTGAATGAAATGTTTGACTTATCATGGACTGCACACTGCTGAACTTTCAGAAATAAAGTGCTATATCTGGTCGACTTATAATACCTTGAACATCGCTTAAACGTTTACACAAACAGCCACTACGTCTATTTGTTTGTTTGTTTATCGGGTTTATCGTCCCACCAACAGTATTTTAGTTATCTGGAGACGGTGTCCACTTGAAACAGTTATAGTGCTGCCTTCACTGTGTATAGCATGCCGTGAACACCTGGCATGATACCACACCCAGTCACATTATCCTGACACCAGGCCAACCAGTCGTGGAACTACCCTTATATTTGCTTGAGTGTTAGCAAGGGAGCTATACCACTACCATTTTAACGACTTTGGTATGTCGCGGCCCGGGATCGAACCCGGTGAATCCCGTACCTGGACTAAGTCTGTACATCATGCATAGAATGTGTAAATACATCGGCAGTGTAGGATTAACGTGAACTGAAACTGACACGGGCAGAGGGTTGTATGCAGCTCTACAGCCATAATGGGTAAACGACCTGTAGCATACTATTCGATTAACTGCGGATTGTGGTTAAACGGTAAGTCATATCGCCATCAAGCACTACAGACTGGTGATGTTTGAGTGATAAATTCCCAAAACTGGCATAGCTACAATGCTTTGATTATTGGTGAAATACTAACACAAAAGCGACTTTGTTCCGCAGGAACATTGAGGTGTAAATGTGCAGGTGGCTTGCTGTACTACCGCTCCACTGACACTGTCAGTGACAGAAGGCTGTATGTAATTCTCCAGTACAAGCAACATACCCCCCAAAAACGTCAAAACTGAAATAGCGCTGGTTCTACCAAGGCTTATAGGATGTAAACAGCTGGACAGTGTTGTGCTGATTAGTGCCAACAAAACCTAAATTTTTTATCAAAATCGGTGCAGTAGTTTTTGCTGTATATGCATTTGAAATTTTAAAGAAAAAGAATAATAACTAGAAAGATGCTTTTTGCTGAAAGGCAAAAACTGGGTCATCCTATGCTTGCAGCTGGATTTTGATGATGCTTGAAAACAGTTTGTTGCTTAATAGCTTGGGCCAAGTAATACAACTACGAGAAAACCGAATGTTAATCAACTGTTAAAATGAAGATGCGTAACCGTGTGGCTCTGAACTTTGTCATTCCTCGACCGATTGTTCGATGGATTTTGACAAGTAAAATTTTGTTTGGCAGAGTAAATAAAAATTCAACTTGTCCTTTCTGTCTAGAAAATGTTCAGTGTGTTATTTTACATTGCTTAATCGTTTCAAAGTTTACTTTCGCTTTCACTATTTCCGTGCGCAATAATAATTAAACGCATATAAAATTTAAATGCACGCGGACCGATTATCAGGTGCTTGAAACTTACATAATCACTTCACTGCTTTGATGTTACAAAGACCGGTTCAACAATGCAAAGTCCATTTGAGAAGTAAATTGAAACAACCAGGATAGTAAGCACATTAATAAAACGGAAATTTTTAAGTTATAGTGAGGATATGTTGCAGTGAGATCTTATGAAATAATGAAAATAGTCATGTTAGAACAAATGCTGTGCGAAACTGTTTGGCCCTGACGAGAGTCAGGGCGGGACATAAATAAATATCCGATTGATTTTGACAAGTAAACATTGTGTTTGGCAAAGTAAAACAACAATCTTCTTGTCCGATCTGTAGAGATAATTTTCAGTGTGCTACTGTACATCTATAACAATTTCAAAAATTACTTTCAACACTTCCGAGCGCCATACTAATTATAAGAAAGGCGGTATGGAGTATTTGCCTCTGCCGCGAGTCAGAGCGTGACATAAACAATTATCCGATTGATTTTGACATGTTAATATTTTGTTCGGCAAAGAAAACCAACATTCCACTTGTCCTCTAGACATGATTTTCAGTGTGTTACTGTACATCTCTTAACAATTTCAAAAATTACTTTTCACTTATTCCGAGCGCCATACCAATCATATAGCAATACAATTTCCATACATGCGCAGCGGTTGACAGGTGCGTGAAATCTACATATTCACTTCGCTTGAATGGTGCCACATAGACGGGTGACATAACGCAAAATCCACCTGAGAATTTCAGCTTTACAACAACAAAAAGCTCATCAACTAAATTTGAAAACAATATCATATATTAAAAAGGAAAGGGGTATTTTAGTCATGGTGAGGATATATGGAAATCATTGCTAACGACATAAAATAAAGAAAAATCTATGTGAGTTCTGACAAGTCATTTGTTTGTGCGGACATGTGAATATGAAATTCATTTGTTCAAACGATCAGTTTGTTTATAATTAATGTTTAAACATGTAGTGTAGGTGAACAGTGTGTACCCAGAATCCTCATAGAGTGCATACTAGTTTTAAACATAATCCCATGTACAAAGTTAGTATATTAGTTTATCATGAGCGCATAAATATACTTGCTTTATAATCAATTTTAAGTAGAGATGACAACGCCGCGTGCTAACATCACATCTTTAATACAAGGAATGTAACTCATCAAGCTTCACAAGATACTTGTTAACAGACTTGTCTCCCTTAGACAGCATTCAAAGCACGCAGCAGTCGTTGCTAAGAGCAAATAGCAGCAAATGAATGCATAGCTCTTTTAACTAAATTATAATAGGTGGGACGATAAACCCAATAAATAAATAATAAATATTAATAAATTATAATAGTCACACAATTGTAATCCGGTGATCTGCTTGCTAGAGTACCAGTGAATGAAATGTTTGAGTTATCAAGGATGACACACGGGTGAAATTTCAGCGATAGATTGTCAAAACAGTCAGAGTTACGATACTTAGAAAATTGATCAAGTGTTAACACAAGAGCGACTTCGTTCAGCAGCAACAGGGAGGTGTAAATACACAGGTGACGAGAGTAAGCAGTAACCAAGATATCTATATATACCAGCAGGATGAGGGCAGACGGGTTACCAGGAGATACCGGTAGAACGAGGGTAAAGAGTAACCAACAGATGCCGGTAGGACAAACAAGTAACGTGCCAAATTGATAGTAACATTTAAAGGAGTAGCTGTCATAATAATTATAACTTATACGTAGGCTTGTTGGTGGTGTTCAAGCTGCTGTGAATGATGACGATGTTACATAGGTCAAGTTTGTTGTTCGTTAAAATAAATTTGTTTATAGTCGATTTGTAGAAAGTTGTGTTGTTGTTTTTTCCATCCCTCTGCACTTCCGCCTTCCTGGCTAGAATCGGTAATCAGGTTTTAACAATTTGGGACAATGTGCAGTAAATATAGCCTTACCCAAGAACTAACATCTCTGGGTCGGTCTGACATTTGAACCAGTGGCTGAAAGGCTAATGTAACAATTAGATCACAGGCGCATACTACATGCAGTTTGTTACTGTTGATTGAGGAAAAATGAAAATGATATTATTGTAAATATAGTGTTAACAATGGGGATAGATAATAGTTTTCTTGTTGCTATTGTGAATGGTAGTGATGATGGTGTAAGGTTTGGTAGTAAGGATGATGATGGTGATTTGGGTAATGTTGTTGATACTTCTGATGCTTATTCTTATACTGATAATGACAACGACGATACTGATGGTGGTGATGAGACTGGCTGGGGTGGTAGGGATAGCGCTGGTGCTAGTGGTTACGACTGCACTTTTTGCCACCTTGCCCAATTTTCAAACCCCCAAACAGCATCAACACGCTGGTTTTGTGTTGGAGGCTGTCATCAGATACAGACGAAAATAGTATAATATTGAAATTTAAGAAAGGACGCTTATCTACGTATACATGATGATAAAATGCATGAAGCTTTGTTGACCAGATCTATTAAGAGTGGCTTGCAACACGGACACAAATCACGTGCAAACCGAAGTCTTGGTCCAGAAAAAGAAAAATTCGCAAAATACTACTATAACTACTACTGCTACTTCTACCACTACTTGTACTATTACTACAAATACTACTACTACTACTACTTCTACTACTACTATAAGGCACCCTTACACTGCTCAATGCGCCCATGCACAGCTCAAGTCACGCCGAACACTGCATAAGGCACACGTACACTGCTACACTTACTGATGTGCCTCTGTAGAGTATCGACGAGTTCGTACTTATTGAGTTGTCCTTGTAGGGTATCAACAATTAATTGCTAACTAAGATGTGTCTGTTCATTGCTAAAGGCACTTTTACGTTTCTGTACACAGTACATTGCTCAAGGCAAATTTACACCGCTAAAGCCAAATTTACACTGCTCAAGGCACCTAAACTTTGCTCAAATCGCTTTCACACTGATCAAGGTACAGGTACAATTCTCAAGGAAGACGTTTCCCCATCAAGGCACGTTATCATTGATCAAACGCTCTCACACTGTTCAAAGCACATGTACTCTGCTCAAGGAGCGTGCACGCTGCTCAAAGGACATGTACACGGCTCAAGGCACATGTACACTGCTCAAAGCACATGTACACTGCTCAAGGCACATGCACACTCTTCAAAGTACATGTTCACTACTCAGGCACATGTACACTGCTCAAAGCAGATGTTCACTGCTCAAGGAACGTGCATGATGCTCAAAACACATGTACACTGCTCAAGGCATATGCACGCTGCTCAAAGTACATGTACACTACTCAAGGAACGTGAATGCTGCTCAAAAGCACTTGTATACTGCTCAAGGAACGTGCACGCTGCTCAAAGTACATGTACATTGCCTAAGGGACACGTCCATTGCTCAAAGCACATGTACAATGAATGTTCAAGGCACATGCACACTGCCCAAGGTACATGTTCACTGCTCAAGGTACATGTACACTGCTCAAGGTACCTGGATATAGCTCAGATTTATTTCACACTGATAAAGGCATATCTGCACTGCACAAGGAACGTGTACAATGATCTCATGGCTGATATCTACTATACTTTAATTCAACATGTTTGTTTGGAGTTTTCTCACTTTCGTATCCCTGGTAACGGGCGTGTGTAATGGTTTCGTTGCAGAACCTGACATCGGCGTCATGGCACAGGAACTAATGACACAGAAACAGACGGTAGCCTCATTACAACAAACAATCGCAACAGTACAGAGACAATTCTGTAAGTTATAAATCGTCGGTACACTACAGAACAACTCAATAAGTTATAAATCGTCGGTACACTACAGGAACAACTCAATAAGTTATAAATCGTCGGTACACTACAGGAACAACTCTGTAATTTATAAATCGTCGGTACACTACAGGAACAACTCGGTAAGTTATAAATCGTCGGTACACTACAGGAACTACTCTGTAATTTATAAATCGTCGGTACACTACAGGAACAACTCGGTAAGTTATAAATCGTCGGTACACTACAGGAACAACTCAATAAGTTATAAATCGTCGGTACACTACAGGAACAACTCTGTAATTTATAAATCGTCGGTACACTACAGGAACAACTCGGTAAGTTATAAATCGTCGGTACACTACAGGAACTACTCGGTAACTCAAAAATCGTCGGTACACTACAGGAACAACTCGGTAAGTTATAAATCGTCGGCACACTACACAGGCTGTCCAGCGTCCCTAAAATTCCTAAAAAATCCTATTTTTTTCAATTTGGCTAAAATTCCTAAAAAAATGAAAAGTCCAAAGGGATTTCCTAAAAAAGCCCTTATTTTTTTTACTTCAATTCCTATTTTTTTAGATTTCTTCCAATTTTCTAAAGATGTTTTTATTGAATCCATACTTAATGTGTGTTTACATGTAGTCTGTAGTTGTAATTCAGCATATACGGTAAAGGCAGTTGACCAGTGGATCTCAGTACCCAGTTTGTTATTTGTTGTGACCTGGAGTGACAACAGATGTACATGTAATTCTAAAGGTATGGTTTTAGAAGCAATACTTCTAAGCCATTTTCCCAATGAAGATTATCTGGTTGAAGAAAGAAGATACACAAGGATATCTCATTGGACAGTGGTGCAAAGCAGATGAGTGTGAAACAAAGGGCTTCTGTACTTTATGTAAAAAATCATTCAGTGTGGACAACTCAGGGTTAAGCAAGTTCTGGCTCATTCTGGAGGAGCGAAGCACCAATCATTAGTAAAAGCCAAATTTTTATCTACTCAACTTCATTTCGAAGTAACTCAGACAGCTACTGCTACTGCTTCTAGCAGTGCTACTGCCTCCTGCAGCTCTCTGGAGGCTTTTCCTGGTCCATCCACAACGAAACCAAAGTCGAGTACAGCAACAGTAGCCTGTCTTGATAAATGTACCAAGGATCTTGTCACCCAGTCTGAACTGTTATGGGAAATGAAAGTGTCCCATAGCAATTACTCATACAGGTCATGTGATGATTTACCTTCTTTGTTCAAGAAGATGTTCCCTGATAATGTGGTTGCAAAACTTCACCATGAGTAAAAGTAAAGTTTCGTATCAGATGGATTGGAGCCATATTTTAGACGTGACATCTGTAGTAAAGTCTCGGCCTCACCAGGATATGTCATTCAATATGATGAAACAGCCAACTCTCAAATAAGGAAAAAGTGTGATATTCTTGTGAGGTACTGGTCCGAAGATAAAGGACAGGTTGTTGTTCATTTCTTGAAAGCAGCTATGTTTGGACATGCAACAGGGGAGGATGTTGCAAATAGTATTTTAGAAACATTGCAGGAAACAGGATATCAGTTGCCTCTGGATAAACTGTTAAATTTAGGCTCTAATGGTCCAAATGTGAACAAGACCATATGGAATAAAGTGAATGAACATGTGCAGTCGAAGGGGTTGCCTGGGCTGTTGCCATTCATTCCTCGCAACATGCATGTTGTTCACAACTCCTTCAGAGAAGGCCTGAAAGTGTATGGACAGGAAGCAGAAGAACTGGCCATTAATATCTTGTACTTCTTCAAGCATTCCCCATGCAAGAGAGAAGATTTCTTGGAGGTGGAAGCATCCCTTGGCTTTGACGAGGAACTGTTCATTCGGCACGTTGAATCAAGGTGGCTGTCACGGCTTCCTGCATTGGAACGTATTGTAAAGAACTGGGGGCCTCTTGTGCAATACTTCCTTACCACACTGCCCAAGACTGCTGCAGCTTCTAGAACTGTGAAGATGCTAGAAAGTAACATAAGGTACAACAGGATCTGTCGTATGCTCAAGTCTCCTACCACTCTGATTCAGATCAACTTCTTGCTGAGTCTGTCTACTCTGTATTATAGGTTTCTTAGGTTGTTCCAGAGAGAGGATCCATTAGTTCACATCCTTCACTCAGAAATGATGAATCTTCAAAGATCTTTCATCCTCAGATTCTTGAAGGGAACAGAAGTTGATGAACTGAAGACTGGGAAAAAGTTGAAGGAATTTAATATTGAGTCATCTGAAAGTCAGAGAAGTGACTTGGAAAAGCAAAGAAAGAACACAACTTTCTGATTCCTCTATTAATGGCCTTAGAATGGTAAAGGATGCTGTCAAAGTTAGCCCAGGAGGTGTTGCAGAGGAGGAGATTGAGGGGCAACAGGCAAAGAAGGCTAGACTTGAGTCAGAAGCAGAACAAAAAAGGTTAGAAGAATCTAGGAAAGAATAAGAAGGTAGGAAATTATCCTTGAAGGAAACAGAAAAAGCCATGATTGAGCTGGACAAGCAGCTAGGACAAGAATTACAATCTGCAGAAAAACTGTTTGGTAAAGCCAATGAAAGACTGAAAAAGGCTATCAAGAAAAAAGACTTTGATGAAACTGGAATTGCACAAGGTCTTATTGATGTGGCTAAGTAAGAAAATGAAGGAGACAAGAGAGCAAATGAAGAAAAACAGAAAGAGCAAAGAGGAGCTTGCTGCAAAGCAGAAGAGACTTATTGAGGACTTGTCCAAAGGGATAAGTGCTCCAGCTAAATCTAATAAGAAGAAATGAACATGAACCATGTATAGGTACACTTTACGATGCAACATCACACTGCAATTTAAGAATGAACACTGTATGTGTTTTTATTTCCTCGCCAGCTTGGAAGACATGTATAATATTGCTCATGATTAATGATTTCAAAGTGATATATTTGATGATCTATCAGTTGATTGGTTCTTAAAGCTTACTATTGATTACAAGAGATTGTAGGAAAATTTAGTGATTGTTATGTTTCATGAGAAATGTTTTATTTTGAATATGAACACACTAAGTTAATGACTTAATACCAACAGGTTATGATTTTTTTTAGACTATATAGTGATTGTATAAATGTTTCTTGTGGTTACTAGCTATACACTACAAGGTTGAGGGTCCCTGCGTTGTAATTGTTTTAAGTAAATTATGGTTGTCTTGCAAAATTAAAGATGAAATGTTTTAGAAACATTACATGAATATACGTCAAATAAAAATAAGAAAAATAATTTTGCGTGAAGGTTAGTTCTCAGCAGACATACATTGTCTGCACGACAAGATAATGCACAAACTGACATAATATACACACCATATGCAAATGGCCATCATTTTTAAAACAAATGCTAAGAAGAAAGAGTTTGGTGCTTGAAGAGTTTATTCCGTTAAACAGAACACGAACTACTATGCAATTAGAAATTTCAACTGAAATTGTAATCCTATACTATTTTTGTTGTAGACTCTACGTCTGACCTAGCAGCCCAGGCCGCGGCAGGTATCCAGGGGTCTCCGGTTGCGTTCACGGCTCATCTGTCCACAACAATTCCACAGGTCGCCCTCCATCAGCATATCATCTTTGACAATGTCATCACCAACGTCGGCGGAGCGTACTCGCCAACGACCGGTCATTTCAAAGCCCCAGTTTTCGGCGTTTACTCTTTTTTCGTCACTGCAACTAACACCCTGGGCCACTTGACGTCTTTGTCCCTGATGAAGAATGGACAGCAGGTCGCGTTTGCGTTGGCGCACGGCTCGGATGCCGCCCCCGGTCAATGGGAGACAAGCACCATGGCTGCTGTGCTGACCTTGGTGGCTGGCGAGGAGGTGTGGACACAGAATGAGGGACAGTTCTCACCCGTAGAGGAATTAGACGGCTACAATTACTCGTCTTTTACAGGCTACCTCGTGCATAAGCTGTAGGACAACACTTAGAAATCACAGTTTAATAAATACATACACTGTTGTATTTGCTAACCGATGCGATTATAAAGTTGACCTGCCTCTAATATTCTTTATCAACCATATGTTCAGGGTACATGTAACATATTGATGTGCTGTCTGGAAGGATTGTACATTGTGTCTATGCACATTTTTATAAACTATTTGTACACCGGATTGTTGATATTCACATTCAATGTATTCAAATTCTGTTAATGCAGTAGGTATACATGTATGTGTATTTTATTAGAAAAGAGAGCGGTGAGTTGGCCAATATAAAATAGAACTTTCCAACTGGTGTGTGTCGGGGGGGGGGGGGGGGGGGGGGGGGTGAGGGGGGTGTGCGAAGACTGAATTTAGCATACACCTTTGGTGGGGGAGGGGGCGGGGCGTTGAGGGTCCGTGGGTATGCTCCCACGGAATTTTGTTTCTAAAATGCCTACTAAGATACGTTCTGAATTGTCTATAGACAAAAGGTTAGTCGTTTTAATGATTTTATTAAACCGCCTCTAAAAATCTGGAAAATGCGAAGATGTAAACCTTTAGCCACATAACTTTGTTGTTGAAAACTGGTTATAATTCTTCACAAAAATATGCCGAGCCTGATAAAATGTACCTTTGAAACACAAATTCGATTTTTGCCGTCTTCTTGTGACGGTTCTTTATTTCAACCAAGTGCAACTATGCATTAACTTGTGCTTAAATAGAAAAGACGAATAAAGTTACGCTACATTTAAATTTAACGAGTTCCTGGGAAACAAATGTGCAAAAATTTACGATTTACGATACATTTACTATACAGTTCAATTCAAAACAATACTATACATTGCATTTAGTTTGTACTTAATAATTTGAAAGTTGTGCCCGCTAAATTAATAGAATACATTGCTCAATTGTTGTTCGTTTAATATAATTAAATTGACATAATTACCAGGGTAATTCCACTGTTTGTAAAATGTCTAAATCAAATCTAGAAAAGACACCCCGAAACATAAAAATGTAGTGACAACACACGCAAAAGTGCTATTGTTAAACATGTCTAACATAAGTTGTATTCATAAATATATGCAGGCTTAATAAAACTGTTTTGCATTATAAAATACTTACAAGATATTTTATGTAAGAAGTTTTACACGCTAAAGGAATTAAGTGACGTCATCTTCCGTCAACTCTTAATAGAAAAAAACATACTTCCGGTAAGGCGCAAGGATTAATAAAGAAATCGACATATTTTCGTTCTTTACAAACGGCCTACGGGTTGTTTTTTTTTACATATATTTGACTGTATTGTATAAATAATCATACTGCGAGCCCATACCAAACCATACATCTACTGAAATTATTGTGTATTGGCTTTAGATTACCCAAGGAAAAGGATGGTTGGGGTTTTGCTTCAATAAACACGTAAATTAACCTGTTATACGTACAATGCGTTAGCAGCAGGTATATCCAACATTTATCATTTAGGATTGGTTGAAGGGGGATGATAATGTCAACACACGTGTAAGTAACTCATTTTGTTTCTCGCATTTAATGCATTGTCGCCTAATGCTGTAAGGAGTTCGCTACACATTTATATTACCGTTGACACCTAGAATATCTATATTTATTCTAGATACTGAGAAAGTTATTTATTTCTATTAATTCGGCAATAAATATTATTTAACTTCCCAACGGACCCTTTTAACTATATATGTCAGTATGACTTTACAAGTTATCATAAGCCAACATTATATTTTTATGTATGTGGGGCCCAAAATTGGGTTGACCTAAGTTGGGTTGACCTATTCCCCTTGCATTTGCTATGTCTAGTGTCAAAATGAAAACATATTGTTGGACCTAAATATCAATTTCAAAAAGATTGACCGAGTGTTAAAAGGATATTATACTAATTAAATAAGATCAAACCATTGCCATCGGTATTGATAGATGCGTAACTATTTACATATCCAGAATTTACTATACCCGTCAGTTCATTATATGTTTACCTTGGCCAGCTTGTCCGTGCATTGTGGGTTAACAGTGGCCAGAGTGCCCTGTACTTGTCCACACATTGTGGGTTAACATTGGCCAGAGTGCCATGTACTTGTCCGCACATTGTGGGTTAACAGTGGCCAGAATGTACTGTACGTGTCCGCGCATTGTGGGTTAACAGTGGCCAGAGTGTCCTGTACTTGTCCGTGCATTGTGGGTTAACAGTGGCCAGAGTGTCCTGTACTTGTCCGTGCATTGTGTGTTAACATTGGCCAAAGTGCCATGTACTTGTCCACACATTGTGGGTTAACATTGGCCAGAGTGCCATGTACTTGTCCACACATTGTGGGTTAACATTGGCCAGAGTGCCCTGTACTTGTCCACACATTGTGGGTTAACATTGGCCAGTGTGTCCTGTACTTGTCCACACATTGTGGGTTAACATTGGCCAGTGTGTCCTGTACTTGTCCACACATTGTAGATTAACATTGGCCAGTGTGTCCTGTACTTGTCCACACATTGTGGGTTAACATTGGCCAGGGTACCCTGTACTTGTCCACACATTGTGGGTTAACATTGGCCAGAGTGCCATGTACTTGTCCACACATTGTGGGTTAACATTGGCCAGAGTGTCATGTACTTGTCCACACATTGTGGGTTAACATTGGCCAGTGTGTCCTGTACTTGTCCACACATTGTGGGTTAACATTGGCCAGTGTGTCCTGTACTTGTCCACACATTGTGGGTTAACATTGGCCAGAGTGCCCTGTACTTGTCCACACATTGTGGGTTAACATTGACCAGTGTGTCCTGTACTTGTCCACACATTGTGGCTTAACATTGGCCAGAGTGCCCTGTACTTGTCCACACATTGTGGGTTAACATTGGCCAGAGTGCCCTGTACTTGTCCACACATTGTGGGTTAACATTGGCCAGTGTGCCCTGTACTTGTCCACACATTGTGGGTTAACATTGGCCAGTGTGTCCTGTACTTGTCCTCACATTGTAGGTTAACATTGGCCAGAGTGTCATGTACTTGTCCACACATTGTGGGTTAACATTGGCCAGAGTGCTCTGTACTTGTCCACACATTGTGGGTTAACATTGGCCAGAGTGCTCTGTACTTGTCCACACATTATAGGTTAACATTGGCCAGTGTGTCATGTACTTGTCCACACATTGTGGGTTAACATTGGCCAGAGTGTACTTTACTTATCACATTGTTGATTAATCGGCGAAACAAAGCTGGAAGTGGTACATAGAATGTTGAAGGTATGACAGAGCCTCAGGCTGTATATGTCTCCACACATTACACGGGTGTACTGATCCAAGATTGTTCCGATCACTGATTTTACTGCTTAGTGTTTTCTGATCAGGATGTTAGTTGCGAAATCTTTATAGATCTGTTTACCAATGCACGAAATAGTAAGCAGATAACTAAAAATTTAGTTTATGCTACTTAAAAGTGTAGTGTGTTAAGAGCTTGGAGATCGACATGCATAGATGGAGTCTACTATATCTATACACACTGTACAATAATGTGGTCTATTCAAGCATTACCAAAGAACACAACGCATTTTGATGACAGATGAACTTTCCGAAAGTGAACAATAAAATACAATAAAATTCGATAAACAGTCTGGACTTTATGCATTCGACTAATGTTAAAATTTGGATGGAGAGCATTGTATAAATGATGTTTTTATTTCAATATTCGCATTAAATGGTAAGATTATGCCTATACACATTTGCCTAGCGACATGTTTGCATATAAACAATTTAATAGGCATACAGTAATGCCCCTGCAAAATGTGTACTTGATAGATTTTTTGTCTTTGCACATTTGTTGAGAAATCTATAGTATGTTTTCTATGCTAGAAAAAATGTCTATGCGCATTCTGTAAATAAGCAATTTGGCTCATGATATAATTATTATTGTGCACATTCAGTAACTAATAAATTAGACGTATATATCGTCTGTAAATGATACAGTTGTGTCTATGCACATTCAGTAAATGCATAATTTGTCTCACGCTTCTGTAGTAAATAATACAATAATTCCTATGCCATTTAGTAGGTATATAATATGACGCACTTTTTTTTGTTAAATGATATAATTATTTCTATGCACATTCAGTAACAATATAATTTGACGCACGTTTCTCGGTAAATGATGCAGGTATTCTATCTACATTCAGTAAAAGTATAAATGGACGCACGTTTCTCGGTAAATGATACAATTAATTATGTACGTTCAGTAAATGTATAAATGGACGCATATATGTTATGCACAATCAGTAATTGATGAAATTATACATGTTATACATACTGAACTTTCGGAAAACATACAAACGGTAAAGTTATAAATACTGCTATTGTGCAATCAAAATTTTAAAAAGCTTCTTGATATGCAAAGTCGCTAAAAATAAAGATCGGTTCTGATGAATCGTATTGTGATAAATGACACAGGTACACTAATACACAATCGGTATACGACAGCGTTTTGCACATGCGCATTAGGTCAGTATTATGATAAACCATACGCAAATTCGGTAAATGATTGATTCCTGTTCGCATTTGGGCAGATTTTAAAATTATCGAATAATAAAGTTACCGCTTTTTCACATCCATGTGTTAGTACATTTGATAAATGGAAAGAAATCTCAAGCAAATTCGCTAAATAATACATTAACCGATTTATGTAAACATTTCTAGCCGACAGTTAAGAATTTGCCAATTTCTGATCCAGGCGAAAGACTCGAAAGAAGCGACCCAAGAGCCAGGATGAGCTAGACTCCGGCCATGACGCAGATTGGTACAGCGAGATGGCGACGAACAAGAAGAAACAGGTCTCCGAACTAGAGACCGAGCTCTTTGTTTATGGTACACTATAACTTCTACAACGATTGTATGTCAAAATCAGCTCAGTCAAGTTTTGGAACGTTTGATATATATTTGTTAACAGCGATAAAATTATACATGCATGTAATTTATGTGCAGGAAACTATTATATATGGTCGACAAACGAGGCACGTAACTTCCTTTTGCTCATTAATTGTATATTTGGTATATATGATACAATGAAGTGTTAATATATATTTTATATATACTTAATATAAAACAACATCGTCAGAAAAAAAAATACTAGTTATGTATTGGTCAGCTAACATTCCGATCCCATCATCCTTCATAAAAAACAATATGTCCGGTATTGTTATGTCACTGGTAAAAACTGTCCTTTGTCTCTTATTGCCAAAAGGCGAAAACATCCCGACTGCATGTCCGCTTTCAAAATGGAGTAAAAGGGGAATACAACAACAGGGCAAATCGAAATTAAAAAACTGATTAAACGGAACAATTAGCACACACAATACAACAAAGAAATAGTAAACGAATACAGCAGAGCAAATCAAATTAAATCAATGAACTGCTGATAGGAAGCATATGGCAATCAATCCGAATATAATCACATACAATTCCACACAACTTTAACTCATACACATGTTTTAAAAACACGCAATCAAATCTCACAATTCGCGATAAAAAGTGCAGATGACGTATGTAAATAACCTTTAAAATGCGTATTTTATTACTGGCTGCATTTGCTAAATGATCACACTGCCAGATGCAAACAATGATTAGCTATATCTTTAGTACAGCTATGTCTTTAGGACAGCTATATCTTTAGGACTGTTACCGTATATACTTAGTACAGCTATATATTTAGAACAGCTATATCATTCATACAGTTATACCATTAGAGCAGCTATGTCTATAGTACAGTAATATCATTAGTACTGCTACATGTAAATCTTTAGTACAGCCATATCTTTAGTACAGCCAAATCTTTAGGACAGCCGTATCTTAAGGACTGCTATATCATTAGGACAGCCATATCTTAAGAACTGCTATATCATTAGGACAGCCATATCTTAAGTAAAGCTTTATCTTTAGGACAGCTACATCTTTAGGACAGCCATATCTTTAGGACAGCTATATCATTAGGACAGCCATATCTTTAGGACAGCTATATCATTAGGACAGCTATATCTTCAGGACTGCTATATCATTAGGACAGCCATATCTTAAGAACTGCTATATCATTAATACAACCATATCTTTAGGACTGCTATATCATTAGGATAGCCATATCTTAAGTACAGCTACTTCTTTAGGACAGCCATATCTTTAGGACAGCTATATCTTTGGGACAGCCATATCTTTATGACTGCTACATCTTTAGGGCAGCTATATTGTTAGGACAGCTACATCGTTAGGACAGCCATATATTTTGGACAGGTATATCATTAGGACAGCCATATCATTGGGACTGCTATATCTTTAGAACAGCCAAATCTTTAGGACAGCCATATCTTCAGTACAGCTATATATTTAGTACAGCTACATCTCTAGAACTGCTATATATTTAGGACAGCTGTATCTTGATAAGCTATATTTTTAGGACAATTATATATTTAGGACAGCTATATATCTTTAGCACAGCTATATATTTAGGATAGCTATATTGTTTGTTTATTGGATTTATCGTCCAACCAACAGTATTTCAGTTATTTTGAGACGGTGTCCACTTGAACCAGATATAGTGCTGCCTTCACTGTGTATAGCATGCCATGGACACATGGCAGGATACCACACCCAGTCTCATTATCCTAACACCGGGCCAACCATGTCGTGAAACTACCCTTATATTTGCTTGAGCGTTAGCAAGGGAACTATACCACTACCGTTTTTAACGACTTTGGTATGTTGCGGCCTGGGATCGAACCCGGGGCCTCCCGTACCTGGAGACGACGCTCTACCAGGTCGGGTCAGGACAGTTATATATTAAGGGCAGCTATATCTTGAGTACAGCTATGTCTTTAGTACTGTTATATCTTTAGAACAGCTATAACTTTAAGACAGTAATATCTTTAAAACGTTTAAAACAGCCTTATCTTTAGGACAGAATTGTGTATTTCAGAGGATTTCCAATATGAGATGTCGGCTTTGGGTCGAGAGCTTCAAGAACACATGACCTCTGATGAGTTTCAGAAACAGGTATAGCTGATTTCTAGTCATGTTTAAACTTCATATAATGTGTCTTATGATTTTGACGTTCAGTATGGTAACCCAGACGAAATGCATTATAACTAGGTAGAGGTAAAATTCTGCCGTCACTCTAATGACATGATGAAATCCACACGGTCACCAACTCGAATTAGAGTCAATAAATATGGGTGTAAAATGCCATTCTTTTTATACGTTTACATGTGTATCTCAATCTGTTTTGCTGATCAATTTGTCCCTTACATTGTATGTGTCTTTATAAGAACGACGTTCACCTGTCTGTATGTAGGTTTGTTTCTTCAGTGTTTTTGTACGTTTGTTCTTCGTGTCTTTAGATCAGCCTGCCTCTCTGCTGAATAGTTTGCCTAATAACGACTGTATAGGTCTGTCCGGTAACACTTATGTCAGCGTGTGTGTCGGTTTCTAGGTAGCATGGAAGTCCAATACGTTACTGATAGGTCGCCAGGAAGCGGAGATCGAGGTGTGTGCTGATATCATCACAGCCAAAAAAGGAACTGTGGACAAGGCTCTGCTGTTCATCGTCTCTCAATTACAGGATGAAAACAAAGTAGGTGGAACTTTGTTAATCGAATTGCAAATACAGGATGAAACTAAGGTGGGTGGAACTGTGTTCATCTCACAATTACAGGATGAAACGAGAGTAGGTGGAACTCTGTTCATTGTCTCAAAACTACAGAATGACACCAAGGTATGTGGAACTGTGTTAATCGTATCGCAACTACAGAATAATATCAAGGTATATGGAATTTGTTAATCGACAATATGAAAACAATATAGGTGGAATGTATTCAATGTCTTCCAATAATAGCATGACACCAAGGTGTATGCAGGTGTGAACTGTGTTCTTCAACTTGTAACTACACTGTAAAACCAAGGTTGATGAAAATGTGTTCATCATCTCGCAACTATAGGATACAACCAAGTTAGGTAGAACTGTGTTTATCGTCTCGCAACTGCAGGATAAAACCAAGGTATGTGAAGCTATTCCTTGTTTTTCAACTATAACATAAAATTAAGGACGGTGGAACTTTGTTCAACGTCTCACAACTGCAAGATAAAACCAAGTTAGGTCAAACTATGTTCATCGTCTCAGAACTACAAGATAAAATTAAGGACGGTGGAACTTTGTTCATCGTCTCACAACTACAAGATAAAACCAAGATAGGTCAAACTATGTTCATCGTCTCAGAACTACAAGATAAAATTAAGGACGGTGGAACTTTGTTCATCGTCTCTAATGTATGTAAATGTATGTAGAACGATGTTCCTCGTCTCGTGATTACTAGATGAAACTAAGGTATGAGCAACTGTGTTTATCGTCTAGCAACTACAGGACAAACCCAAGGTAGGTTGAACTGTGTTTATTGTCTAGCAACTACAGGACAAAACCAAGGTAGGTTGAACTGTTTTTATCGTCTAGCAACTACAGGACAAAACCAAGTTAGGTGGAACTTTGTTCATCGTCTCAGAACTACAAGATAAAATTAAGGACGGTGGAACTTTGTTCATCGTCTCACAACTACAAGATAAAACCAAGTTAGGTGGAACTTTGTTCATCGTCTCAGAACTGCAAGATAAAATTAAGGACGGTTGAACTTTGTTCATCGTCTCAAAACTACAAGAAAAAAAACCAAGTTAGGTGGAACTACGTTCCTCGTCTCGCAACTACAGGATGAAACCAAGGTAGGTGGAACTGTGTTCATCGTCTTGAAATTACAGGATAAAACCAAAGTAATCATAGGATAATATCTCGGTAGGTAGAACTGTGTTCCTCGTTTCAACTTTAGAATAAAATTAAGGATAAGATGAAACCAAGTTAGGTGGAACTTTGTTCATCGTCTCACAACTGCAAGGTGAACTTAAGGTAGGTGGAACTGTGTTAATCGTTTCTCAACTACAGGATGAAATAAAGGTAATCAACTATAGGTTGAAACCAATGTGTTCATTGTCTAGCAACTACAGGATGAAACCAAGATAGGTAGAACTGTGCTTATCATCTTGCAAATAGAAGATGAAAACAAGGTAGGTGGGATTGTGTTGCTCGTCTTGAAACTACAGATGAAAAGAATGTAGTTGGAACTGTGTTGGTCGTCTCTTAACTACAGGATACACACAATGTATGTAGAACGATGTTCCTCGTCTCGTGATTACTAGATGAAACTAAGGTATGAGCAACTGTGTTTATCGTCTAGCAACTACAGGACAAACCCAAGGTAGGTTGAACTGTGTTTATTGTCTAGCAACTACAGGACAAAACCAAGGTAGGTTGAACTGTTTTTATCGTCTAGCAACTACAGGACAAAACCAAGTTAGGTGGAACTTTGTTCATCGTCTCAGAACTACAAGATAAAATTAAGGACGGTGGAACTTTGTTCATCGTCTCACAACTACAAGATAAAACCAAGTTAGGTGGAACTTTGTTCATCGTCTCAGAACTGCAAGATAAAATTAAGGACGGTTGAACTTTGTTCATCGTCTCAAAACTACAAGAAAAAAAACCAAGTTAGGTGGAACTACGTTCCTCGTCTCGCAACTACAGGATGAAACCAAGGTAGGTGGAACTGTGTTCATCGTCTTGAAATTACAGGATAAAACCAAAGTAATCATAGGATAATATCTCGGTAGGTAGAACTGTGTTCCTCGTTTCAACTTTAGAATAAAATTAAGGATAAGATGAAACCAAGTTAGGTGGAACTTTGTTCATCGTCTCACAACTGCAAGGTGAACTTAAGGTAGGTGGAACTGTGTTAATCGTTTCTCAACTACAGGATGAAATAAAGGTAATCAACTATAGGTTGAAACCAATGTGTTCATTGTCTAGCAACTACAGGATGAAACCAAGATAGGTAGAACTGTGCTTATCATCTTGCAAATAGAAGATGAAAACAAGGTAGGTGGGATTGTGTTGCTCGTCTTGAAACTACAGGATGAAAAGAATGTAGTTGGAACTGTGTTGGTCGTCTCTTAACTACAGGATACACACAATGTATGTAGAACGATGTTCCTCGTCTCGTGATTACTAGATGAAACTAAGGTATGAGCAACTGTGTTTATCGTCTAGCAACTACAGGACAAACTCAAGGTAGGTTGAACTGTGTTTATTGTCTAGCAACTACAGGACAAAACCAAGGTAGGTTGAACTGTGTTTAACGTCTAGCAACTACAGGACAAAACCAAGGTAGGTTGAACTGTGTTCATAGTCTAGCAACTACAAGACAAAACCAAGGTTTGCGAACCTGAGTTTATCGTCCAGCAACTAAAGGACACAACCAACGTAGGTGAAGGTGTGTTTATCGTTTAGCAACTACAGGACACAACCAAGGTAGGTGGAAGTGTATTTATCGTCTAGCAACTACAGGACACAACCAAGGTAGGTGGAAGTGTGTTTATCGTCTAGCAACTACAGGACACAACCAAGGTAGGTGGAACTGTGTTTATCGTCTAGCAACTACAGGAGGAAACCAACGTAGGTAGGACTGTGTTTATCGTCTCGCAACTACAAGATAAAACCAAGTTAGGTGGGACTGTCTTTATTGTCTCGCAACTACAAGATAAAACCAAGGTAGGTGAAACTGTGTTTATCGTCCAGCAACTACAGGATGAAACCAAGGTAAAGTCTATTTGAAACTCGGCATCCGCCATTATTTAATATATACACGATGCGATTAATATGAAACAACTATATGTAACTGATGAAACCTCATTAATGACCCATTCTGTCCCTCATCTTCATGCAGATCATTCAACTAATGAATCACTTAGTACATCGAGGTGCAAACACGTCCTTCCAAGACTCGTTCCTGAAAACACCGCTCCATTACGCCGTTAAAAGAAAACACAGAGGTAACAGTTTATAACTTAACTTGTTATGATTTACGTAATTAGCTTTCCTATTATAGGCTGTGTGTGTATGTGTGTGCGTGTGTGTGTGTGTGTGTGTATGTGTGTGTGTGTGTGTGTGTGTGTGTGTGTGCGCGCGCGCGCGCGCGTGTGTGTCTTATTTTTTCTAATTGAAAGCGCTTTTGATTATTTAGTTACAGGTCTTGATAATTGTGAATACATTTCTAATATGAAAGTTGTATACTAACCTGAGTTCTCTGATCACTTCCCTCTTGTGTTTTCGCTGGCATATGAAAGTAACATTAAATGTGAAAATATTATTAATGGTATCAGTGGTAAAAGAGTGGTATGGGATACTACTAAAAGAGATGATTTTTAAATATGCTATACATACCACCGGCGCACCGCAAGTCAGCTGGAAGACCTTCCCACATTAAGTCCTTCACCCCGAACGGTACACGAACACATGCGGTGAGAGGCTAAGCAGTCAGAGGAGTAACAAATCCGCGACAC
Source organism: Sinonovacula constricta (assembly GCA_007844125.1). Lineage (NCBI taxonomy): Eukaryota > Metazoa > Mollusca > Bivalvia > Cardiida > Solecurtidae > Sinonovacula > Sinonovacula constricta. The sequence goes on along the minus strand of CM017556.1, from coordinate 68,820,888 downwards.
TACCATTTTGCCATTATGCCATTTTAAGAATGAACTTTGATGATCGCATTGATTATTTTCCCGTTTTTCGAGCCAGATCGAGAGAACAATACATTCAAAATTGGAATCATTATGTAGGTTCTTTACAAAAACTACACTATTACTATAATGTTTAGAAATGTTTTGTTTTTGAAAAATGTCATACCGAAATTACAAATGATAACCTTTGAAAACAACTTACCGGTTTCTGTGTTAGCTCCCATAATTTGGAAGTCGAGACTGGGCAATATTTACAGATTCAGCGAGAAAGCAGAACTTGTAAATTATGTAACAGTAACCCACTAGAATCAGAATATCACTTTTTCGTGTCTTGTCCCTCATATTCTCTTTTAATAGCTTATCTTGGCCCTCTTTTATCAAATTGTATAGCATCATTCCATCCTCTAGTAGTGATGTGTGTATACGTAAAACGGCATTATTTATCAGAGATGCTTTTGAAGTACGTAACATTACCCTTTGATATTAGACTTTTTTCAAAACATAAATTGATCTAGGACATATCTATAAATGTATATTTATATCGTGATGCTTTGTACACATAATTATATTATTTTGTCTTTGACATGCGCTTATATCTTTGTAAATGGCGAAAGACACATGTTGTCGATTTGGCAACAAATATTTAAGTCTATTACGGATGAGAATGACGTTGCTGCTGCTGCTGATGATGATGATAATCATAACAATATTGATGTAAATGCTAATGTTTATGGTGATCACGCGCTGATTATGTTGTAATGTTGTGTAAGCAACATAAGTGAAAACGGTAGCGATGTTATGTAATTTTAAAAGTAATGACCCATACAAAGAATATTCCTGCTGTACGGGGAGGGGACCGACGTCGATGAAGTTAAACAATTGTTTCGAAAAGGACAAATGACAATAATAGTTAACACTTTTCTGACAATTCGGATGTGGATGCTATTGTGCCTTCTTATGATTATTATGTTATATTATTTTTCTGTTTTAGCTGTGACAACCAAGTTGTTAGAGAGTAACGCCTTCCCCCACCTACGAGACAAAAAAGGCAAGCTTCCCTTGAAACTGGCGCTGGACAATGAGGATGACGACATGTGTTCGCTTCTACTAGCCTACATGCCCAATGCCTTGTATGTCACAGACACGTTTACGGCGCACTGTTTATGGATTTGAGATGAGAATACATATGTACGGCAGCGAAACAACAATATAATTGCAGCGGCTGTGAATAAATTGCTGCTGAACCGCATTGCTGTTCCGTTGTTGCACATATGAATTCTCACATTTTTTTTCTTACAAATTTGCTGTTTGTTTATGTCAACCATACAATGTTTTAGACACCATTAGATGCTTCTCTGTCCTCCACAATTCGTAATGAAATGTTTCGCGACAAATAAATGACCGTTTTCAAAAGTCTTTTAAATATACGTATCTGTCGTATCGTATGCATCCCATTATGGACAGTTTTTGTGTCTAATCTTACAACAGTGCTCTGTTAAAATCTGATCTCTCAAAGTTAGTACCCTTTAGTTATTGCATTGTCTATTAGATTTTTGTGTTGGGAGTTTTCTTACATTTAACTCCATATTAGGCCCATCTGCAGAAGTTATATGTTTAATTATATCATATTTATACAGATACTCAAAAATGCTTTAGACCTTAATATACTTCTTTTACTTTTAACTATTGCGACTAGATATTTCATTAACACAAATCACATCCTCGCTCTGACCACCTGTATGCAACTATACACAGTGTCCGGCATATATTCACGGCCCATGGATCAGATCCCGCTGAGGTCTCCTTTCATCGGCTGCTAGACCCAATGCTGCAGGTAGGTTTTCATGCTTGTATGATGTTGCCTAATAATAACCCATATTAATTTTTAATTGTTTGCTTAAAAGCAGGCATTGGATACATGAAATGGTATAGCAGCAAACAGTCATTGCAGCAAACAGAACAGAGCCTGATTCGATATACATGTATGTGCCTGGAATTTCTTGTCGGTGGGGATGGATACGCCTAGTACGAACCTGGTTAGAGGTCTTCTTCTTATTCTCCGCGTATTAGAGCTTTTAGAAATGCCCCCACCTACAATCTTCTCACCCACTGACAACTTATTAAATCATAGTCATACAGCGTGGCAGTAAACGAGTGGACGCATCTTGTTCAGATACTGCAACAGGAACTGACCTTAAGCTCGTCGATAATAGTAAAGCCGGTCTCTTCTGTTGGTGCTAAAGATTGTCAGATTTTATTCTTCAATAGATTTGTGGAAACGTCTTCTTTAGAATGGCCTCCCTTGTCTTTTTGCAGAAGACAGTCATCTCGGTTTTGGACTGCATGATCCAAACGAAGAGCAGCAGCGACAACATCCGGGTATTTTACCATGTCCTGGAGGCAGATCGCCAGGGGAGACCACCAGATCACGAGCTATTTAATCCACAAGAAAAGTCGCCGCTGCAGATAATTGCCAAAATAGGAAACAAGGTATTCTAGTGTAGTGGGACGGGTCGTAAAGGCATTAACCCCTTCATTCATAGTTCATCTATAATTTTGAAAATTCACTTGACTCTGTTGTTTTCTTTAAAAGAAATAAAAGGATTTTTATAATTGTATGTTAAACTTGTAATAATAGATTTACGGCTGAATCAGTCTACCCTTAGTCATGTAGATTCTGCAAGTGATTGTGGTTTGTGAAGGCGTAAAATGGGATATGATTGTGAATGGTTTGTAAAGGCGTAAAATGGGATATGATTGTGAATGGTTTGTAAAGGCGTAAAATGGGATATGATTGTGAATGGTTTGTAAAGGCGTAAAATGCCGTATACATGCAGGAAAGGGTAAATAAATTCAGCACCAAAAACACGAATTTAGCAAATTGTTACAAATTAAGCTTTAAGACTGCAGACATTAAACGGCATAAAAAATCCTAGTTAAGCAACAGTTTTTGCAATTATATTGACTCAGTAGATGTCATGTTTTTGATTGAAAAGCATATAATGTAACGATTCTTTCTGATAATTAAAATATTTATCAAATACCTTATTTACTTCAAATTATGTAACAATAGTTGTCCACTGTTTTGGAGTATTTAGACATATTTGTACTATCAGCATGAACTTATTCTGTAATCTAAATAAAGACGATTAAGACAGCAATTTATGGGAACTTTCCACTTAACATTATTTATTTGGTTATTTTAGAGGAAAATTTGGCCCAAACAGACGGACACCTCCATTAACAAACTTTCGTTATCATTTCGTCATTTTTATTAATATAAACAGAAATATAGCTGGGATGGATCCAGGGGGATGTATTTGTTAGATTCAGTGTATTGGTTTGCTTTTCTAGTTTCATTTTATTTGAGGGAGACTAATACTATTTCAGTTCAATACGAGATTTGCTTACATGTAAGAGATAAGAAATGAGAAAATCACATTGGCCATATAAGTGTAGTCCAGTCAGCATATAAGTGGGCTGTGCGTGTATGTTAGAAATTATTAACTCAAGAAAATCCATAAGTAGGTAGTAGGGTACATTATAATGTCAGCGATTGTATCGTTCCACAGAACATTGTCTACCATGATGTGGTCCGGTTGCTGATACTGAGAAAATGGAAAAAATACGCCCGGTTAAGATTCCAGTAAGTTGTCATGGCAACAATTTTTAAACCCATACTATTCTTTAGTTGTTAATGACATCAAGCATGGACCATTATACATGTTATAAAAGACTAAGCAGCTAATCGAATGCAGATCCTGATGGGACCTATGAGCTAATGATCTGGATCCACACTATGAATATGTGCTCTGTAGCCTAGGGGTAACGTGAGTTTTTTACAGATTTGATTTCTTCATACACAAAGTGGCAATGTATATGCTAAAAAAGTCTTTATAAGTACAAGTACAGCACAACCATTGATTGCATGAGTTCACGGCCCCGATGAATCATGATATAATTATCCACCCGGAAGAGGATTCTACTCGAATATACTTCTTTAGCAAGAGATGGAAGTTGCCCTAATGACTGCTTTGATAATCGTACCGTAGACATTAAAGCAGAAAAAATATTTTGATATTAGAAAATGTATTTTAATGAAAAAAACTGCCCTCTTCTATTAAAAATTAATTTACTTCCCTAGGGTGAACACGTTCTTGTACATGGTCACGTTGTTCTGTCTCACATTTGCCGCCATCGTGGCTGTCACAAGTGAGGATCCCACTGTGTATAACTCTCCCCTGCAAGTGAGCAGGGCTGTCGCCGAAGTTATCTCCCTTGTAATGGTATTTGCAACGTTGTTCACCGAGATCAATCAATTAATAAGGTAAGAATGACAACATATTTAAATTAGGGTGAAAGTAGTTATTGTCTCAAGTTTTTTTTTTATTCTGACACGTGTGGTGTGTAATAATGTTAAAACTGTTACAGAAGATTTGCGCGTTTCTCTTTTGGAATTATAGCAAAAACAATAATTAAAACCTCAACTGCCAAGTATATGGATAACGCTTCGCTTTGCATAGCTGAAAGTTTGTAAAAACTACTTTTCACGTTTAAGTAATTTTTCATATGGGAAACCTATGTCGGAGGACTTACACCAAACGTTACTTATTTTATCGGTTTATTGACACCTTAGACACCGCATCGAGTACTTCACGGATCTGTTCAACTACATGGATGCTTCGTCTACCGTCCTTCTGGCACTTGTCCCCCCTCTCCGGTACGCCCACAACAACAGTCATTGGACAGTGTTCGCATTCGGATACCTTTTTTGGACCGTCCGGATATTTAAATATGCCGCAATATTCAGGTAAATACTTATGTTGATTTCCGTGCATAAGGTTATCCAAACAGACAACGTGTCCATCATCTGACTTGATGAGTTATTCTCTGTAAATAAATGCAATGATATCTTCTGGTAGTATCTTGCCAAGTACACAAAACCAGAAATTCGTCAATATAAAAATTAAATTTCGAATAAAAGTGTGAACTTATTATTGGTCTAATTTCGGAAAGAGTAAGGGGATGAGGAGTGATTTCATTTATTATCTGGCGCCGTCAGGCATTGCATCTGTACCTATATTCTGCTTCAAGAACTGCTACTAAACTCTGTCTAAACATTGGGTCTTATAATCTATTTTATAAATGAACATGCCAAATAAATGCATGTATACAACTTACATGATATATAAAGAACTCAGATTTTTTTAATATCATCGTCAATTACATCACAGACAGACGGGTGCCTATTCCCAGATCCTATACAGAGTTCTGAAGCACGATTTCCCGCAGTTCTCTGCTCTCTTCGCCGTCGTTCTACTGGCATTTGGCGGGACCTTCCTCTTAGCCCTGAGAGGAGAGGATGTGCTGGATAGAAATAACGAAACAAGGTATATACAAACATAAACATTAGTCAATACTTACGCACGCACGCACGCGCGCACGCACACAAACACACACGCACAGACACGTTGAAAAAATCGAATACACACAATAGACACATGCCAATAAACACAAATTTAGATTGCATATACAATATTGTTGTTGGTTTTATAACATAATCACAAACAAGTATGTCGTCGCATATTTATAGCCAATGCTTATATTTTACGATATTCTACAGCTTTATTGAAAATGCCATTACAAATGTACACAAGTATGTGGCTATGTACGAGTATATAGATAGAGGTAGTCTACTACAGTTTGCCTATATCTAATATATGTAACAATATCTGACCTCTGTTTGGGACATTTGTACATAATTTCTGTAGAAAAACGTCATACTTTAGTCTAAAACTTGAACATTTCCAACAGTATCTCAATTTAAGAGCAGTAAACAGGCCGGGGGACGAGGGCGGTGGACGATGGGGGGTGGGGGGGCGAGGGGGGACGAGGGGGGAGGGGGTGTTGGACATGCATTCTGAAGTGTATCTCGACGACAGGTTTATAGTAATTAATGGTTTTATTAAACCGACTCTGAAAGTCTGAAAATGCGAAGACATTAACCTTTAGCATCATAGCATTGTTCTTGAAAACTGGTTCGAATTCTTCCAATATATGCCGCAATAGGCAACCGCATACTTTCTTTCGAGTTGGAAAATAAAATGCATACAGATTACTTTTGTAGCTCCATTTGCCCATTGATCGTCGATTGCATATATTGGGAAGAAAACAATAATAATAATAAAACAATCTTGCTACCTTAGCGCAATCATTCAGCGAACATCCATTACATTATCGACGGATATTATGCTCTACAGATATGCATTTATATTGCCTGAATTTAGATTTCTGTAGAGTGTTCGAGAACGTGCTCTGCATAACTTCGATGTAGAGTATTTATGGTTACAGTTGAAACCCGCCTTATGAAAAAATCCAAAATGTCGAGTACAGCCTCCAATAAATGGTGGGACAAACAGTACTGATTTGCCGCAAAGTCTTCATTACATGTTGGGCACGACAAAATGCAATTATCAGTAATTATCGCAGAACAAACCAAATAATACAGAGTTTTGGCACATCGAACAAGCAAAGCGTTAATAAAAACTTGGAACAAAATATAACAGATTGAGCACACATCGTCAAACTTTCGTCGTGCTCCAGTACACTATTTATTTGGATTTTAGAAAAGCAAAAAAAAAAACTGCAACATTTTTGAGCCAACGAAAATTGCACAAATTGTTAAAGGTGGCATCCGCTAGTTTGCCTATATCTAATATATGTAACAATATCGTGTCTCTGTTAAGGTGTATTTGTGTATAATTTCTGCAGGAAAGAAATCATTCTTCAGTCCAAGTTTTGATGATTTTCAACAGAATATTAATTTTAGGGCCGTAAAACTCGTTTATCAACACTTAAATGTTCATTCTTGTCAATCTATAAATAAGAACAATTGGGATTCCTGCTAACAATAGGCACCGACGTCACAGCGGACGACGTGGATGAGGAAACGTATGTGGTCACGTGGTTTTGTTAGTTTAAAAATAGCTAACTGTGAAGCGAAGCTCAGATAAGAAATACATGTTTGACATGACGAATGTGGCGTTATGGTACACTTTTCAGACAGGTGTAGAACATCCATACACAGTATTTTGCGAGATCAGTTCAGGTAACAATAGTTTATTAAGATGTTTAATGAAACTAGTTTTTGTCCAAACTGTCCGATACTATCTTTAAACAAAAGCTTTATAGCGACAGAAACACAACCATACATTATTCGTTTAAAAAACTTTGTTAATTATAAATCTTTTCGTGGCTTTCATGTTCACAGGATTCGAATTATAACTTGTTATGAAGCAAAACTGATTTACCCATTTATTGTTTTATACAGAAAAATGCGATTTTAGACCAAAAGAAAGTTGTTACCTTTTTTAATGCGATCGGTTGGTTATTTTGCTTTGTTTCAGCTCATTTTGGCGTATTTTATATGTCGGAGTCCGGACTCTGACGGAGTCGCAACCAGTTATTGAGTATGCTGGGAATGATGATTACAAGTAAGTTTGCTGATACCTGTATAACTGCTAGTAATGTGTATATATATACTAATATATATACTAATATATATACTAATATCTTTGCAGCCAAGTTGCTTTACCTCTTTATGTAAATCCTATATATATAATAAGTTACTGATATTTCATTTTGACTCTTCATACTGTACAGGTCTACAGCAGAAAAGTTCTCTATTTTAGACACTGGCTGGTAATCAGCATTAGACAGCTTGCTCTATAGCCGGAAAGGTCTCTATTTTAGACACTGGCTGATAAGCAGCATTAGACAGCTAGCTCTTTTGTCGGAAAGGTCTCTATTTGAGACACTGTCTGGTAACCATGAAATAGACAATTGATTATTTATTTGGCACGGTAACCTTTTGTATATTTTTTTATTTTTATATCTGTCATTCTTTAAAGAACACTTTTTACTACTTTGTAAGTAAAGCACTTTGGACAAAATATATCAAGGAATTTTCGTATAAACACTAAATAAGTCAAAAATGAAGTGTTTAGGTTATTTTCATACTTCAAATTACATGTTTTTAATTGGCTTTTGACATTGCTTAGAAATACGGTTCTGAAACGAATTGATAAGATAAACTTCCAAGCAAAATAATACATCAGCTGGCGTGTTCCGTTCACTTTTTTTCAAATTTGATCTCTTTTTGCATTCTGTTCAAATGTAAACATCTTAAGAGTTGTTAGTTTTCAAGATGGTCACCACAGTAATACCAAATCACTACCAAAACGAGGAGATCAACATACGCTGATAGTTTTTCTTATTTAGTTAAAATGCCTTTTACGCAATAAACATATTATATTTTTACATATTGCATACACAGTACACTTTGATATTCGATCAAGATAATTGCAGAGAAGCAAGACAAATGCCCCAAATCCTGTTAAGAAATTGTGTACAATCTGCGGACTATAAACATCGTAAAGCTGTTATAGATATCTTCACTTACTGCATTGGTTCGAGTCTTAGTCGGTATAAAATCTTACTTGTCAGACGCCGGTCCAGTTAATTTGTGTACGTTCGACTCAGATTTTCGTCTCGATTTCTTCTCGTCCATATGCAGTTTCTGTCTTTAAAAGATAGTATACGATAGTTTGCCCTGTAGCAAATGTATGTAACAATCTCTTGCCAGGGGCGTCCATAGTGTAGCGGTAGAGTCGCCGATTTGTAACTCCACTGACCTGACTTCTTAGCCTCCCATTTCGTGGTTTCGAGTCCTGTTCAGAGCGACGGACTTATTGTGGGAAGGTCTTCCAGCTGACCTGCTGTGCACCGGTGGTTCTACCAAGATATTTGTCTCGAGTCTTTCGCCACCAAAACAGCTGGACGTCGCTATAATGATCATAATCGGTCGCTGCGATGTATCTCAAATACAAAACACAAGAGCAACAACAACAACAACAACAATGAACCACACACACAATATCTTGCCCTTGTTTTGGGGAAATTCGGCTCACTGTCTGCATAGTGTCTTTTTTTTCTAAAAGACGGTTTTGATCTTAACCTGATTTTTAGACAGTACACAGCGTGAATTATATCGCTCCAAATGCTCATTCTTTCCAATCTATATATAAGGATGATTGGGATTTCTATTGTAGATCGATATCGACCTCATTGCGGAATACCCGGATATTGATATAGCGTTATAAAAGTTATCGGTCACGTGTTGTTGTGTTTTAGTTAAAATAGCTAATTGTACACTAATTGTGCACTGTAGCTCAGATAGGAAATACGTGTTTGTAGTGTCGGGTAGTGTATGATGCTTCCCTTTTCACATAGATTAACAATTTGTTTATGCAACAAAAAACATATTTTGTTGTTTGAGAGAAAAACAATAGGTCCAAAAGGTCGGACACCATCTTTATTGTAATAAGCAACCAAAGCTCCTTTCTGCCGCTTTAGGACAGTGAGCGAAGCCATCATGGTGGTGTTTGTGTTTGCCTGCATTGTTATCTTGACCAACATCCTAATCGCCCAGCTCAGCGACACCTACCAGAAGGTCCAACAGGACGCCCAGCGCGGACTCGAGGTCAATCGCGCATGGATCGTCGCCAAGGTGGAACTCAACAATTTCTTCCCCAGGATCGTAAGTGATAACAAAAAATATAAATATACTTCTGTTGTTACAAAAGAAAATACGGTTCGACCGTATTCTTCGAATGAAGTATGGGTTTGGATAAACCAACTTTGTATTTCTCGTATTTAAACCAAATCTCGTATTTAGAAATAGCAATGGTGATGTATACACCGTTTTGGTCAGTGTAAATAACATTCAAATGACCCATTCAGTTTAAATATACCGTATTAATATACAAAGGAGCCCATACAATGTAAACCATTGCATTTTCATAATAAAGCCAAACCAACAGTTAGGTGGCGGTTGATGTCATAAAGGCATTCCTGACAAGACCACAATTAGCAGCCGGCTATTTACGTCTTTTGTATCTCTTGGCGATTGCAAGATTCTGACCTTCAAATGTACCAGTATCGTTTATATTACTTTAAAAAGGACCTCATTCGATTTGTCTATTTTGACTACAATCTAGTGACGTCACCGTCTATGCATAGAATGGCAGTCTTGCTTTTACTTTTTTACTACATTTGATATTATTTTCAACGCAATTCCCAGTAACGTCACCTTGATGTCGAATAAATTAGATTTGAGTAACGAATCGTCATTTGAAAGAATCAGAATATTTTTTTTCTTTTTACCTTATTTAGGATTACAGGCGGAAGTACTATCGGCCGTATGAAGATGTCTGCAACATTCGTCGTAAACTTACCCAGTTAGAGTCACCTCCCCTGAACGAGATGAACCGCTACATCAAGGACATATGGGACACTCTAGACACACACAAACTAAACCTGCTTACGGTCCAGCACCGCATGGCTCGTCAGGAGAACATCCTTAGACAGATCAGGTGGGGTGGATACGTCAGACTTATTATTCTAAAGATTTTGCTAACGTTTCTTTAGTAATTATAAATGTAACCGACACATTTATGGTCATATGTCCTGGTGGAGGAGTACCCCCGACAAATATCACCGGCACACCGCAGATCATGAAAGACCTACCCACATAAAAGTTCTTTCCTCGATCGAGACTCGAACCCGCGCGACGACAGACTGAGGATTTGCAAGGTGGCGACTCCGCGACAGTTATTTATTGTGATATTCAATAGTTTGTTTATATCAAATACAATAAACTCTTACCGCTGTGTGGGGGACTTTGGAAACATTTTGTTTGCAAAATACTCATGCTTTAAACATGCACTGTTAAACAGTACATATCGTGAAAGATTCAGTTTAAATTTTTATTTTTCCAAGTCTATAAATTAGAACGATGTGTATTTCTGCTAAAATTTATACCAGTGTCCAAGCGAATTATCCGGATGATAACGTGATCACAAAAGTAAGAGAAGCAAAGTCACATGGTTTTCTTAAGTTTAAAATCGCTAACTGTGCAGCGTGGCTCTGATAGGAAGTACATGTTTATAATGACGAGTGTGGTAGTATGCTCCACTTTTTATATACATCTTGGACAGCAAGAAACAGAATTTCGTGGAATCTCTTCACGTAACAGTTTTGTTAGATGTCGATTGCGACAGCGTCCAGAGTTATAAGAAAGCTGGATTTCAAAACCACGAAGGATTAACCCTGCGTGACATTGTTTCCCCGCGGTCCGTAAATGCCTGGGAAAAAGTAGTGCATGTACAGATTCAAATATGTATGTCAAAGGAGACTAGGAACGTCAAATATGTCCAGACTTGCTTCAAATGTTGACATTAATATTGTCATCTGTTTTCACTGAGAGTGAATATATTGTGTAATGCATAACTACATTAAATGCAAATTTATGAATGAACAACGCTGCGCAGGAATATCACGCAGTGACTTAAGAGGTCAGAAGGAGGGACAACAATGTTATTAGAGCGAGTGTTCCACTGGCTATGCCTTGTATGTTAGGCCAAGATATTTGCGATATCTCGCGCGGGCCTTCACTACCTCCTGCAATCGGGATAAATGCAGATTCATATCACATGGACATAGTGTTGACGAAATAAGTCAAAGCCAGTGCCGCGGAGCTGTTTATTATAGATGGGGGTGGGGGTGGGGGTGCTACTAACTTTTGTAATATTCACCGAACTGTTATTGCACGATTCGCGCCACCACCCCAACCCCCCACCAAGCTTTATGTTGTGTTGTACTAAAAGACCAAAACTGCGATTACTGATTATTAAAAAAGAAAACAATAAATCTATTATACGAAGAAATAATAAACCCTGAATATGGCCCTGAACAGATTGTGGTCCAATAAGTGCAGTCCAACACATTGAAAATAAGAGTTTGACAATCGTATTGCATAAAAGTTTACTTGTTACCTTTTCATAGTTCCTACGTTTATTTTATTGTTCATGTAGTAGTTCTTTAGAAGACACAACAAAAGAAACCGAAAACTTAAATAAATGTTACAAAAAATCTTTTTCAGCTGAAATAGAATAATTATTTCCGTTTAAAAATACGATCGATTCTTAAAAGCTGTGACGTCATCCTATAGGCATTTTTAAAACCAATTATAAATATATGGTCTCCGTTCTCGGCGACCCAATAAGACTCAGATAAGTGGTAAGACCCTCATAAATAAGTGGATTTCGGTTAATCCGGCCACAATTAAATTTACCTACAGAGTCATAATAATTATATTTAGAATCGGAAGTAAACATATCATCAGTGACTTGGTTTAGCGGATCAGAAATATGAATTGTCAAAATCAATAATTGGAGAAAAAAGAACACGATCCAATTATTAATTCAGCACAACTGTATGAACGATAAATTATATCAGTAATTAGGGGTTCGTTCACTGTCTTTTGATTTTAAAATCTTAAGAGCCGGTGTAAGGGAATGAAATATTACTCCTTTGCGCTTCATGGTGATTGCATCAGTGTTCAAATGATCACAATGCTTATATCAATGGCAGAGATAAGAAGCTGTGTACACGTTAGCAGGATAACAAAGTTTAACAGTTCACATGAACGGTCATCGAGGGCACTACTGCAACTTGATGCAATATCAGGAGGTGTAGCTAGAGGCTCATATTCATGTGAGCGCTCAGTAAAACTGATCAGAAAGCGACATAAACCATCATAAACTTGTATGATAAACCTTATGTGACTGGTATGTTTACGCAACCGGCAGTCGATTGTGTGTTTCATAAAATTAAGTCTTTATTATAAACTTTACGTTCTTTCCTGATTCCATGAGAAGTCAACTCAAGAAAAAATACACACTACATAGTAAGGATTGATTCAAGCAACGTTATTGTGTGTTCATTTTTTTTAAACTAAACTAACGGAAATATTGCGAACAATCCTTCTAGGTAAAAAAATGCCAATTAACACGTATCCCTCGTTGTATATTTGTCCCGTTTCTCGTTTCAGTGATCACCTGAGAGACCTTAGAACTGCCAAAGGTGGAGATGTCGTTAACAGAACAAGCCAGAAGATGAATAATAGTGCGTATCTCTCAGACCACGGAGGACATGCCGACAGTTACAATGATCAGATTACCAGTAATGGAGACTGTGATCATAAGACACCATTACTGGAACAAACTGATGTGTGAATAAAAGATATATTATAAATAAATGACATCTAACAAACAGAGGTACACACAGAATAACAACAATCTATGATTGAGGTGTATTTATATGTTATTTGCAAACATGAACATGCCACTATCCTGAAATAACTAGCAAATGCCCACAAACGTATAATATTGTTTGATGTTGTGTTTAGCGCCCCATCAACAAGTGTTTCAGTTTTTGGGAGACAGTGTCCACTTGAAGCAGATATAGTCCTTCTTTAATTGGGAATAGCATGTCGTGAATGGCATGATTTCACACCCTGTCGTATTATACTGACATTGGGCCAAAAAGTCGTGGAAATACGTTAATATTTGTTTGCGCATTGATAAGGGAGATGTATCCCTTCACATTTTATCGTGTTTTTTTAACATTGTGAGAAACATTTGAGATAGGCGTATTGTTAGATGCCACATTAAATTTACTTGTAACGATAAAACATCACCTTTAATGTAAGTTACATGTTTGTTGGCAATGTACGTGTGATTTGAATTTCAAGTTTCCATAAACTTAGCTTGACTCGTCTTCATGTTTTATACAAAACGTATATATTTCATGTTAAATGAAGCAAGAAATAACCTAGGTAGATTATAAATAGAGATTTCAAACGACATTTCAAAATGTTGTTTTTTTTTCTGAAGAAGCCAGCTTAATTGTAAAATACGACAGACGGCAATCCCTTCACCAACTCAAGTGATAAAAGTATCACGTCAACAGTACATTTTAAATGTCATTGAGTTTCACTTTTTCTCCTTTATAAATCAGATCTTTTTTGCCTTAAGCCGACGTTTCCTGAAAGCTGAGGTAGCGTCTTTCCCTTCTTTTATTAAAATTGTATCTTGGGGATTAAGAATTCCAACTTGAAAATAATGTGCTCTGATTTCAAAGCTATTTCCGTCTCGAATAAGAAAGTTTGCGATGCTAGAGATGATAAATGATTTTGTTGATAGTTGCAGACAAGTCCACTAAATGCACCGAATAGATACGGTAAAATTGCCATAAGCATAGAAAACTGCTTATATTGTTCTCCAAGATATCCTGATACGCTTTGACATAGGAAAGTTAGAATAAGAATAATGATAAAATATAAGTACTACTGTTGCCACCGATACTGCTACTGCTGCTGCTGTTACTATGGATAAGGTGTAGAATCGCCGTCTGATAAAACTTGGGTTCGAGTCACGGTCGTGGCAAAGGACCATATGTGAGGTCTATCTAGCTGACTTGCTTTGTGTCGGTGTTTCTACCCAGATTTGGGAGATTTCACCCGCCCCACCTCGCCAAAGAAAACTGCTTAAGGATACTGTACACAGCTCAAGGCACCTGTAGACTGCTCATGACTCCTGTACAGGGCTCATTTCACCTGTAGACTTCTCATGGCTCCTGTTCACGATTCAAGGCACATGTAGACGGCTCCTGGTTCCTGTACACGGCTCAAGGCACATGTAGACTGCTCATAGCTTCTGTTCACGGCCAAATACTCCTGTAAATGGCTATTGGCTCCTGTACACGGCTCAGGGCAGCTGTAGGCAACTCATGGCTCTTGTACACATGCAGATGGCGTATGGTTCACGTACATGGCTCAAGGCAACTGTAGACGGCTCATGGCTCCTATACACGGCTCAATGCACCTGTAGACGGTCATGGCACCTGTTTACGGCCCAAGGCACCTGAAGACGGTCATGGCTCCTGTATACGGCTCAAGGCACCTGAAGACGGTCATGGCTCCTGTTTACGGCCCAAGGCACCTGCAGACGGTCATGGCTCCTGTATACGGCTCAAGGCACCAGTAGACGGCTCAAGTCTCCTGTATACTTTTCGAGACACCCGCATAGTGCTCGTGGAGCTCATGGTACCTGTACACTGCCCAAGGCGCCTGTGCATTGTTTAAGGCACATGTACAATATTCGAGACACAGGTACTCTGACACTGGTTAGGACATCAGTACAATTGTCGTTGCACCTGTACACTGCAAACTTACACTGCTCAAAGCACACGTACACTAATCAAGGCAACTGTACACTGCCCAAGGCATCTGTACACTGCTCAAGGTAGCCGTGCACTGCTCAAGGCAACTTTTCACTGCTAAAGGCAAATGTACACTGTTCAAAACAGTTGTGCACTTCTCAAGGTATCTCCGCACTGTTGAAGGTACATTTACTCTGCTCAAGACACACGTGAAACTAAACAACAGACAAAAGAAAATCTTGGTACAGACAAATTGGTGAAACTAAAGGATAATGGGTAACGTACATGATAATGGATATAGAAAGACTTATTTGCGACCATGAAGTATAAACCCTCCGCAGAAAAAGCTTAAGCGATATTTTCCTCCATTATGGTTTGACTTTTTCTTGATATTAGTGAACGGTAAGTTCAAACGGGTATTGTTTATCTTTAATAGTTTCATTTTGGATTTACGGGAAAATGATATGGTCGCTTTCACCTACGTGAATTCAGCACGACATTAAACTCCCATAAAACAGCATTCGTTAAAGTCATTCAAGAAAATACAATTTTAATACCACCAATATCCCAAGAAGACCTATAATGTGTAAAGCTTATGCATTCACTGAAACAGCATGCATGTACATTTCAAAGAATCAAGCTTGCTAACAAACGTACTTTTTATTTTCCAAACGATTTAAATATACATTTGATACATTCTTACACATAAATCATGTTTACCAACAAACAAGACACTCTAGAAATGAGAACAACATAAATAAAAATAAACAAAACAAAAATATACATTTTAAAATTGCTTTCCTTAGAAATAGTTTTTTCACGATATATTTAATTCCAAGTTCAGATATTGGTGTGTGTTAACACTAGCAAGGTTCACTATTGTATTAACACCAGCAAGGTTCACAATATCAAACACGACTTTAAACGTGTTTTGTATACTTTTTAAATAAGTCCTCACGTATAATTTGTAGGTTTTAAGTATAATAACATTTAAAATAACCATTTATTTTATCACTTTTTTATATTGACACGATGGACATTTTAGTTTGGGTTATATATTTTAAAATGAAACTAGGACCCATTTAACTTAACACGCATCATCTATCAATCCGGTCGTCGAACACAATCTTGCGTAAATAGCCAGTTATATACAAAGCCTTTAAAAACAGATAAATGTTACATTTCGGCTTTCCAAAAAACTGTACTCTTTCAATTATTGCACTTAATATGAACACCAAATGTCTGTTGCCAAGATATCTTTTCACTTGTGTTATTCTCACGAATGAACTTAAGTCCGACAGTTTCAGATCTTGGTGCCTGACTACATGTTAAGTTGGCACTAGCACCACAGAAGGCATAAGGCAAGAAGTCCCGATGTCAGCTTCTAAATAAAAACGAATTACATTGGCTTTTCTGTATACTCAATTTCATGAACTAATGATATCCACCAGTCTTTCCAATCATGAAGTTATGTGCCCTTGTCCGTGCCGCCTTCAGTATCTGCTTGCATTTGACGTTTCTTTGCCTTTGCTGTCGTTCGTTGACGTCGGGTGTTAGGTCCCGATGGAGGCAGTCCGACAGGAGGATTTGGCACTTCCGGTTTGTGAGAATTCGCTGGCTCGTTTTCCTTATTCTCTTTCTCCGCTCCACCACTTCCCGCCTGCAGCCGCAGCTCGGCCGAGTCAGAATGCACTCGTCCTATCGAGCCGATAGTAGGCCGAGCCGAAATCTTGGGATCACAGACAGTGTCACACACTTCCGCAATCGAATCAGCGGGTTTTCTGTTCTTATGTTTTGGTACCAAACCATCCATCGATTTTGAAAATGCTGCAAACTGACTTTTTAAGGCCTCATTCTTATCTTCTTCTTTGATATTTTCCTCGTCAACTTCCTGTATTTCATCAAAAGTGACGGGTTGGGTTTTATACCGAATACCTTGCCTCGCAGCTCGGGACTTCTTGCTTTTCCTTTGAATTGGATGGTTTCCGACCTCAGGGTTAAGATGAAGCCGAGACAAACGCTCTGGGAAGTGCGTCTCAAAGTGAAACAACGGGTCGTGGACTCTGGCCGGACCTGCCATTATAGGAGCTTTTGTCACCAATTACCACCGGAAACAGCTCCTGAAACGAAAACGGTACAGATCAAATACAAGCCACCCCATACAAAAATTAATTAACGATCTGAAAATAAATCAGAACGTCAATTATTTACTTGAAACGGTCGCCATCTTATAACATTTAGGTAAAAATATTGTTGATGTTTTAACAATGCGATGTATAAACACACCAGACAACTGCAAAGTAAACTGATAAATAAAAGAACAACAATTCTGCGTCGTTATTGTTTTAATTAAGAATAAATTTTATTGTTGACCTAAATCTGCTGTAAGTACGAAATGTCATTATGTCAGGTCCGCCTCACACTCCTAGCAATGTTTAATACCACAGCGTCGCCAAGAGTACCATATAAGATTACCATGAATACGGTAAGAGTATGGTGATGCTATTGATTTTTGCTATAACGGAATATTAGCTTGTCTGCGATAAGATCCACTGTCAAGGGATTTGTGATATAACATTGTATCTATGCATTGTATCCTACTTTAAAAGGTTACAAGACCGTCACGCACAATGACGGAATAGTCTTCATTCTCAACGGTTTTATAGCGACTTTAGTTAAATAAATGTCATACTGGCTTGTAATTACATTAATTAAAACGTCTCAATTATATACACAATTGAAACATCAGTTTGAATATTCCTCACTGTCCTGCAAACGTTATTATCAAATGAGTGACATTATGGAAATATCAGCGCTCCAACGGTGAACGAATACAACTCAGCTTTGACGCCCTTCACCGCACTGCGAACTTAGTACACAAATCAGTGACATTAGAAATGTCAACTCTCCAGGGTTTAGAGATGTAAATTTTGATTAAGAAAGCCAAGTATCACACCACTTACATTAGGCACAAACCTGAAGACAATATTTGAACATCTTAAATGGCGATTCATCATTGTTCTGGAAAGACTGCGCAAGTGTACGCATGCGGTTGTGGAACTATGAACGAAAGTGTAACAAATTCTCAAAAAGATACAACAATGCACAAATATCATTTTACTCAGAAGGTTATTCAACTTTAAAAAATCTCAGGAGGCGGATTATTGATTAATTGGCACGTAGCTGTTCAGCTCTTACAATCTTGTCGATATGAATGTCTCTTGACACTAAAGAAACCCAAAAACATTATCATTCTTTATTTGTTTTAACCCTTACTATGCTTAATGTAATTGTGACAATCGAAAGATATCATATGTATTATTGCAAGATACTTAATATTCTTCATAGTAAACAGAGCATATCTAAATCTGGAACTACAAAATTTGCCTGGGTAAACATTGCTAGTTGATTATTTAAGGAAACACGTGTGTCGCACTTTTGTAGAACGTAAAAGCCAGTTAGAAAGGTATATATAAAGCGACGAGTAGAAGAAGTCTGGATAGAGCTCGTGCTATTGGAAAAGAAGCAAACAACGCCGCCGGATGTCAACTGTATATCAATCATCATCATCATCATCATCATCATCATCATCATCATCATCATCATCATCATCATCATCATCACCATCATCATCACCATCATCATCTTTATCATCATCATCATCATCATCATCATCATCATCATCATCATCATCATCATCATTTTTATCATCATCATCTTTATCATCATCATCATCATCATCATCATCATCATCATCATCATCATCATCATCATCATCTAAATTCTAATGATGCCAAAGTGTCTTTTATAACTCCCAATTGTCAACTTCCCTATTAACCCTTACCCATTCATTACATTAACCTCATAATAAAAGTTACTCCTTCAACTTCATTTTATGTTATAAATGACGTTTTACAATAACATGTAATTAAGATGCACTTTCCGCTTATGTTTACGTTGTTGGCTGGAAATATGAGGGAAATGTATTGACTTGATGTAGGGAGATGACTTATAAGCAAGTTGTGCCAGAAAACACCTTGCTGATTAACAGTTGATGGCATAGATCCAACGTGGTGCTGACGCTTAATTTAAAACATTACAAAATTCTAAGCTGAAAACATGCCCAGGTGTTGGGAATTTGGTAGCATAATCTCCATGAAAATTCCCAGCAAACAGTGTTGGTGCAAATTTGAGGGAAATGATAATTCCAAGTGAGTTGCATTGTACCGAGACATTTTCAACGTCAGCTGGTATAAGTGGAGGTTTTTGTTCATAATGACATACGACTTGTGTTGGGAAAAGTGCAGCATATTTTTGTTAACCAATTGGACAGGTAGGTTAATACCTTCCTCAGATACCATCCACACTCCATACAATTTATCCTATGCATAATGGATGCATAACGTGCGTTCGGTAACAAGACGAAAATAAAAACAAAACAAAACGTGCGTTCGGTTACACGACGAAAATAAAAACAAACACATACACACAACAACACAGGAAAAACTTCAGTTTACGATATTATTGATATTAAAGTGTATAGTATCTACGTAATAAAATGACTGATGGTATATTGTGAGTGTTTTCCATAACAATCTAATGGAACATTGAGTTTAAGAATCAAAAGTCCATAATATTACAAGCGCTTTATCTTTGCAACAAATGTTGTTCGTATTATGTAATGATTTTTGTTTCAATATACACCACTCTAAATATTGTGTAGAATGAGTTGTTTTTCTCATGCTTGAATAACAATACATGTCTGTATTAACCTTAGTGGATAAGAAGCACACGACATTTTTGCAATCCAGCAAAGGTGAAATATAATATTTATCACTTAATAATGACGTTACATTTACAACAAATTGTATTATGTCCTTGAAGACGTTTTAAGAAAGTTTATACTATAATGTTGTGCATGTACATTAACGACTTTGCTCTCACTAGAAACACTGTGTGCAAAGGTTTTCAGACGCTTAGTCCGAGACAAGAACAACAATTTACGGATTAACGAATAGTGAATTTGTTTTGCTAAAATATTTCCTTCTGAATAATATAAAACAAGAAGAGGAAGCGACCTTCTGTTCATTCCCCATTCATCAATTAACGCTGATGTACTCAACCGCTACAAACACTTCGTCTTCTTCCTTCCGGCCAGCATACACAGAAACATGCGCACTTGTTATGCGAAACAGCTTCGATAAACATTAATGCACAACTCAAAGTGTATGTTTTACGATGCATATTAATTGCGTAAAATAAAGGTAACGCATATTGTCAACTTCATTTGTCAGTAAAATGTTTCTCGTATATATAAATAACACACAAGATGACGGCGGAGCTTAATTCTATGCTAGAAAAGCCAGAGCCAGCGTCACATTAAGTTATTAGATGTGTAATAGTGACAAAATTGAATGTTGACAAAAGATATATCACATTATTCAGCATTGTATTCTGGATTATTTTCCAAATTGTAACAACTTTTCACCTCAGCTATTTTTATCTACAAGTTGACGTCCTCAAATCTGACCTTTAAATCCAATACATGTCAACATTGGACGAATAAAAAATAAAGAAAACACAGTAATGCCATTTGTTTCCTACTTTTGTATTAGAGTATACTTTTCTAGATAAAAATACTCCAAAAACATGTAAAAAACACTCTTCGTTCAAGAAAGGAATCTTCCTCGCCGACCGCAGTTCCTTGTTGCCATTTTAAAGTGAAAAATTGACGCGATTTCATTGGATAAAATTTGAAAACTAAAATCGGGTGATTTTATTCTCGGAAGGCCGAGTGTTGACGTAAATGATGAAAAATCTAACATCGTAAAACGCTAAATGCCGACATTACACGAATATTAATAAGATTGATTACACATCTTATGCCTTAAGATATTTGCACTTTGAGGAACAACTTCAGAGAAATGGGGTCAATACAAAATACCGCTTCGACAGATGCTGATAACTCACTAAGATGCATGCATATAAACAAACAAGGTTGTCTTCATCTTAAATAGATAATATTTTATGCTTCTGAGAGATTCTGTTTAAACGTATAAGAAAATGATCGAATATACAAATACTGTCTGGCTATATCAACATGCATGTACATGGATTTTATACTTCACAAACTATTAGTGATCGGAGACAAAGATGTCATGAGTGCTCACTGAATACTGAAAATGTGAAAAGAGTTGGCTAAACGATACGAAACGAGGCTATGTCTATTTTTGTATCATTTCATGCATATAGTTAAATATTTTTAGTATTCAATGATCACGAATGTTGGATTCTATTTTCAAACAACTAATAAATCAGCTAAACTGTTCACTATGAATCACCTCTTTAACTAACTTAAAATCTTCATAACTAACTGGCGAGGTGTTAGTAAATGAGGGTATCCGATAGTTTGGACCAAAGTGTTTGTTTTCAAATAGCCAATCGGTTTATTAATACCTTAAAATATCTCGCGAAATGTTGTTTACTGATGCCCTATATCTGTATGAAAAATGGAAAATAGAACTCCACACGTCATTACAAGCATGTATTTCCACTCTGAGCCACGCTGCAAGTTAGTTTTTAAAACCTAGAAAAACACGCGACTACTTACTTCACACTAAATCGCTATATAGATTATCTAAGTCGACGTCTGTTTTAATAAAAATCCCCATTGTGCTCATTTATAAACATGGTAAGAATGAACAATTACTGCGATTTATTTCACGATTTGTACCGTCTTACAATTTAAGTAGTCTTCAAAATTGTCTGTACTTAGACTACATTACTATTTTCATGAAGAGATGGTGCCCGAATTCCCTAAAACAGGAGAAAGTCTATTGTTACATATATTTAATAGAAACAACTGGCGGCTACCACCTTTAACAAGTACCCGTCAAGTTATGTGATAACATATATACTGCTGGCGCGTTTCTGCCATTACACACTTTACGCATGTGCGTACCCTCCGTACGAAAAATCTAAAATCTTAAAGTTAAAGAAACAATAAGAAAGTCGATGCCTAACCCGGGTAAGGAATGCTATATTTTATGTCCGTAGTTTCTTTGTTAAAAAAATCTTATTACCACACCAATCAAGTTAAAAAGGTTTAAATGATTAAACTTACACACGTCGGGATGTTAGTCTTTCATATTTTGCGTTAAGTTCCTCGCATATCCGCATTTTACCTGTTATTCCTTAGAAAAGAACCGAATATATTCAAAAGTATTACTACAAAGGTTATTTCCCTTGTAATTGTGCGTCACTTCAAAAACGGTCCAGACACGTGCCTGATATACTGTATCCGTGTGTTGCACTGAGCTTTGGTATATAATAACCGAACACAATAAGAATATATGACAAAGTCCTATGAGCATTGCAACAAATACCAAACTCCGACAAGGCACAGAACAAAGGTATTTCACATGCAAGCCAAGCGAAAAGTAAGAACAAATTTGTGATGAGTCATTTAACGAAAAGAGCAAACCCGACAGTTACCGCCTTGGAACGGTCAGTCGGCAATATGGACCGACTGGGGTGCTTAAACCGGTTTTACAGAGCTCTAACCTCGCACTTCCTGACGAGTTTCTCAAATGCAAACAATGAAAAGAAAAACGATCTATTTGAATGCAAAATGTCCAAGCGCTGATAATTTCTATTAGCTATGACGAAAGTAGTGACGTCATTGAAAAATAATGTCCACATAGTATTTAGAAAAGAATATGGTATTATTTCGACTTGAAAAACTACACAAAAATGGTTGACTATTAATAAAATTATCTTTCTAACTTCAGCAGACAATAGAATAAAATATTGTATGATAGAAGCTTGCCACTATAAATGTTCAGATGGAACTTTTATTTTAAGAAATATAACAATTGTTCTGAAAATACAATAATTGATAATAGACACTAGCAATTTTACTAACAGACAGAAATCAAATCATACATATTAATATTTTTAGTAAGAACATAATAATGTAAAAATATCATTTAAGTTTTTACAAATAGTAATTTCCCATTTTTGAAAAATGAACCTTATAAACATAGATATCTTGCCTTTGCTCGATGCAACTTCATTCCATATTCCGCGATGTATTTAACATGTGTGGCCAACAACACCCACCATGCAAACACCAGAGACCGCTTTTTAACAATATCTTGAATAGTTTGCTTTTAAATGAGCTGGAATCACAAACAGTCACTATATATAGTCAATATTTATGTCAAAAGATTCTTCGCCGTGTATTGCTATAAAACTACAGCCATGGCGTGACATCAGCGCCATAGGCTGAAATAAATACGACTAAAAAGTCCTGTATGTGTCTCGAATGAACCTACTTACTATTATGTCAATGCAGTTAAATACGATATTTGCCTTTGTACACATATACGAGCTTTTGTTAGTGTCGATCTGAGTGTATATCTTTTGTCATACTGTTATTATACTGAAGACATAACACTTGTGATTATTTTAATACGACATAGACTGTCGTTACTAGCTTTCATATACTTAAACAATCAGACTTACTTGTTATTTATTCCATTAAATCGTCATACAATAACTATGACAATTATATTAACCAAACTTGTATGAACACTATATGAAATCAATTTTCCCTTTACACCAAATAGATGCAATTTGTTTATCGTTTCAGCGCAAATAATATGCAATGTGAATAGTTAAATTCGTATCGTACATTTAACTACCACATAGTAACCTTTTTACAACAAGGTCATACATATGGTTTAAAATGAACCGCCAAAGAACATTCGCGGTCGGCTTGTCATATATATTTTACCATGAGCATAGAACTTTATTAAAATATGCGAGGTATTTCCAACGCATGGATAATTATCCCTGTCATTTGCATTTTCACTGACTGTTGCTGTATATCAACAAAAAAGGATTTACAAGTCGATTCTAGTTGATTTTGATATCAAAACAACGCACATGACAAGATTGAGATAGAGCGCTCCTCAACCAATTCGCCATATAAATACCAACACACGTGCACGAACACGCGCACGAACATGCAAACAAACGCACGCCCACCCCAACACACACTGCTCCTGTTAAATGCTCTTTCTATAAAACTGTTAGAAACACAGCATTGAACATGCTAGTGAATAAAGAAAATTGATTACAATTTAGTTAAAAGAAGACGCATGAAAGAAGTGGAACTGTAGTGGACTTGGAATTAGAAAACATGTGAAATGATGTCAACAATTCAAAAATAAATCACAACATTAAAAAAGGGGCTGATGGGTTTGTTTTGTTTTTAATAAAATGCAGAAAACAAAACGAATAGCAGCGGCATGCTGGCCAATCCCATTAAACGATATTAGTTTACAACGATCTGACAACAAAATGGTGTCTCCAACGCCACATAAAGTACTTCAGGGTAGTTCAACGAATGAAGATTTTGATGTTATCATTTTCAAAGGGTTGGTACATCTGACAAAAAGGTATGTTTGACCGTTTATCTCCATGGACTGTCTCTCACAACTGTTAATACGACTTTAGTCCTTATTTTAAGCAGACATACCAGTTTATGTAGAAAAAAAGTTGTGCTGATAAACCATGGTCCGGCTCTAGTTCTGTTTTATTTGCCTTTTCAATGATTGCTTTCTTAGTTTTCAAAAAGACCTTCCCTAATTATTTTCATCTTGACTGTCTATAAGGAACCTTCACTAATTCCAACTTTCATTTAGTGAAATTCATAAGAAGGATCAGCAAATAGGCCTTCAACATACATGCAATTAAAAGTGGTCTCCAAAAGTACATGAAACAATATTTAATTCTGTTTGGGATTTGACACAATTTGTTCATAAGCTAGTACATTATTTTAAGTAATGACGTGTTTGAACTCTGCCTCAATGTTAGACAGTACAAATCGCGAATAAACGCACTAAATGTCAGTTCTTTCCAAATCAATTAATAAAAACGATTGGGATTTTTGCTTTAAAATAAATATCGACATCAGAGTTGATAATCCGGATTATGACATAATGCGATCTCAAGAGTACATGATCACGTGGTTTTCTTAGTTTAAAAATAGGTAACTGTGCAACGTGGCTTGGATAGGAAAGTCATGTCTGTTATAACGAGTTGGGTGTTAACCTTCACTTGTCTAATAGATGGTGGGCATCAATAACAGCATATTGGGGGATTTTTATCAATATTACCAATAATTTGGTCATTTAAGAACAAAACTTTGGACCAAACTATC
The DNA here is from genome assembly GCA_007844125.1 of Sinonovacula constricta. Lineage (NCBI taxonomy): Eukaryota > Metazoa > Mollusca > Bivalvia > Cardiida > Solecurtidae > Sinonovacula > Sinonovacula constricta. The sequence continues at coordinate 68,795,519 of CM017556.1, read as the reverse complement.
GTATACATGTACCACTTCATTTTTCTTTTCCATTTGCATTGTCGTTGATTGTTATTTTAATAGAGCCGAAATCTTAACTGCGACCCAACATCTTTGTCTGACGGTTACGTGTCACAGATCGTCTTCTATTTAATTGACGTAATGATCACGTTTCAATGGTTACATATTATTCTTACAAGATTATTTGCAACAGTATATTGGATAGAATGAAGTGGCAGTTTTTGGTTATCAATCGACAATGTTATAATTGTCTTACACATATATTCATTCAGTATCATATCAGGCAAGATAAGCAAGTGTACATGTAAGGCTTTTTTTTGAGAAATTCTCCAGGCTTACACTTTTAGATTTATAGGCATGGAAAAATCCTTTATAATATGTACTTGTAAAAGAAACGACGGACAGGATTCAATGAACATACACAACTTACACTGTAACTACTTCGTATCCGCGGTTGTCAGGTATTGTTTCAGACATGCAACAGCTGACGTGACACGGATACAAAACTTATACGGTGCAAATGTGCAATTTAGTGAACGGCGCAGTATATTTCAAGGTTCAGCATTGAACAAGTTTGTACAGCAGTGTTATTTGTTGTGGAGAGGTTTGATGGAATTTAGTGCGGTCCATCACTCAATGTTATGGCACCCATTTACAGCAGGCAGTCTAGTGGCAGTGGTAGAAGTGTAGATTTGGCACATAACTGTCAAAATAATGAAAGTTCACGTCCATCAATCACGTTATCTTCAGACATCTCGAGACATATCGCCAAACACCAATTTGTTTTTAGTAATATGTATCCACAGGTATGAAACTACTTCTCTGATATAGAGTCTAATGATAAATGATGTTGGTTTCTTGTTGTTTTGATACTACAGATTTTGATGATAGTACTGTAGCTATTTTTAGGGATGATAATGATTCATCATCATCATCATAATAATCATCATCATTATAGGCGACGATCATGATCATGGTGGTGATGATGATGATGAGGAGGAGGACGACGACGTCGAATTCAGAAAGGTAATCCGAATTGTGTAAGCAAAAATGTTAGATCAAGCGATTAATTTTAAAGGGAAAGGTGGTACAGTTTAATATTTTTTGGGATGAATGACGAATTACGATAACCAGTTCACATGAACCCCTGCGAACGAGCTTTCTATCCCTATAATTAAGCCCGTCTGCATTTTAGATATGTACGCAATAGGCTGATAGCATCGCCAATGTATGGATAACCGCTTCAGAGAAACACATTCCAATGTTGGCGCTCTCACTCTTAAATTGATAAGCTATGCTTATATCAAATACAATCTTATATTAAATAAGGATGTTTCGTACTTCTGGATTATGAGGTTGCGCAATACCTTTATGATCTCTTTAGTCAAACTACAGGAAGCAGTCAAGAATAGCCGACATTTGCGGCAGTTTTAAATAAGGAGCTACATTAAAATATGTGTGTTAGGTTTATCGTTCAATTAAAAGTTGATGCAGATATAGAGCTGCCTTCACACTGCACAGCACGATTGAATACCTGGCATGAAACAACATCCAGTCACATTATCTTAACATCAGTCGTGAAGCTACACTTTAATTTTGCTTTAGGATTAGCAGGGGAGTTTTTCCACTACCATCTGTTGTCACGGATCGGTTTAGACTCAGTGCCTGCCATACATGAAGATGACGCTCAGCCGATTACGCCACCATATCAAATAGATTGGAAATATGGAGTTAAGCACTTGGAGCCAATATTATAAGGGGTCCAGGAAATAAATAAATAAACCGAACTTATTTTGTAGTTTTTAGCTTTCGTGTTATAACCGCTTTTCATAATGACTGATTAGTTTGTCATAATACGTCAGAAATTAAAGAATAAATAACAAATAAAGAATACATGCAGTGAGTTTGCTGCAGAACAGCAAGATATAAACAGATCGTGAAACCAGAATAATATGAAGAGATTACTCCTTAGTACCTGAATGATTTAAAGTGATCCCAACTTAATACATAAACGATATAAAGTGACCTCACCTTTATACATGAACGATATAAAGAGTTCGTGTCTAAATATCAGAACGATATAAAGAGATCGCGTCTAAATATCAGAACGATATAAAGAGATCGCGTCTAAATATCAGAACAATATGAAGAGATCATGCCTAAATAACAGAACGATATAAAGAGATAGCGCCTAAATATCAGAACGATATAAAGAGATAGCGCCTAATAATCAGAACGATATAAAGAGGTCGCGCCTAAATACCTGAACGATATAAAGTGACCCCACCTTAATACCTGAACGATATAAAGATCTCGCACCTAAATACCTTAACGATATAAAGATCTCGCACCTAAATACCTGAACGATATAAATAGGTCGCGCCTAAATACCTGAACGATATAAAGATTTCGCACCTAAAAACATGAACGATATAAAGAGGTCGCGCCTAAATATCAGAACGATATACAGATCTCGCACCTAAATACCTGAACGATATGAAGAGTTCGCGCCTAAATACCTGAACGATATAAAGAGGTCGCGCCTAAATATCAGAACGATAAAAAGGTTTCGCACCTAAAAACGTGAACGATATATATAGGTCGCCCCTAGATATCAGAACGATTTAAAGATTTCGTACCTAAATACCTGGACGATATAAAGAGGTCGCGCCTAAATACCGGAACGATATGAAGATTTCGCGACTAAATACCTGATGCTGTCAATGCTGTCTGAAACGGTTGAAACATAGGTTGACAGTTTCCTTATTTTCTTGGAGTAAATAATTATGTTAAATATCTACAATACGGTGATTTCACAAAATACAGTTTGACAAGAATAGATAGTTCTTTCATCACATTAACGAAAAATTAAAAGTGTCGATTAATTCTTTCATTTTTAATATTTTCAGAAGTAAACAAAAATACCATCAACCCAGTGTCGCCATTATATATATTTGCATCCGACAAACATATATTTGCATTACCAAATACACTCTTTATGAAGGGGTTAACTTAAAGACGGGCGGTTCATGGTGTTTTTCAGCACTTACGTCACTAGAGACAGGTTCCCATAAAGAACGATATATCATCTCACACTGACGAGGCTGCACAGAATCTCAATTTAAGTCCAGGTGCCAATGTGTGTCGGGACGTATAGATCAGGTGCAAGGTACCAGACAATCAGTATAAAAACCACAGGGATGCTGCACGACCGAGCCAGGTATTACGGTAGCAGGTCTTACAGGTAACAAAATGTTCTAGCAACATGTTATTAATTTGTGTAGTGTAATTGTAGTCAAAGAAAATGATGGTATCTGTAACATCAAGAAGAAGTAGTGACAAATGGCAAATTCGTTATGTCGTCAAAAGATGTAGCCAGTCTTGTTTGTTGTTACTTGTTTTTAATCGCACGACACAAGTATAGTGATATTGGTGACGTCCAGCTAATTATAGGCGGAAGAAGATCCCAGACTTGTATCTAGGTAGAACCACTGGTGCACCGCAGGTTAGCTGTAAAACGTCCTAAAATGAAAGTTCTCGCCCCGACCGGGACTCGAACCCACGCGGTGTCTTATTTTATTTTCATAGTACCTAAGATATGCTTCTTATGGGGGGCATAAATACTGTATATCGTCTGATCACGATACGATTTATTCATTTCCTAAATATATGATGATTTTATGACCTCTTTCTGAAACTATTACATACAAATCAATTTTATCACGACAGTTTTAAAACATTATATTATTTGGTGTCACAGTGGGATGCATAACATTTAATTCAAAAGAGTCCTAAACTTCCTAATGCAAAATTTAGAATGCTTAACAGGTTTTGTTCGGGCGGGCATATTCCGTAATTTTCATGTGTTTTGCATTTTGCATCATAACACTGTAACAACGTAAGAGAAAAACCCGCCAAAGATGATATAAAGTAGATAAAAACTTCAGATCAATGCATTTTTATTATGAAAATACTACCGCATGACAGTTATCTGTTTACACTTGTGACAGCCTGAGTCACGTCTTGCGTGTGGACTTTAATTGTTGTAATCCTCTAAATGTATTATAACGCAGGCCGGCGCTCTCTAACGGTCACACATCCATACATCAGCTACGGTGACCGTTGCTTAACCGCACAACTTTGGAAGACGCTTAAACCGCGGTTAGCGTGGCTGGTGTATGGACGGCAGACCGTTGGAGAGCACCGGCCTGCGTGTCACTTTCATAAGCTCCAGACAGTCACTTCTGCATCAGATAAGAACGGTCGACTGTATAATTTATGTACAGTATAAAACACAAAAATCTGAAAAAGTAAGTGCACTTCCTGTGCAAGTTTATTTCGGAAAGTCCAGGAAGACGCTAGTAACTATTACAAAATGCAATAAATATGAACAAGAAAACTGTAAATCGATCGATAAATAATAGATTTCAAGCATTTTTACATTAGTCTAACGTTATCTAGGACAAATCAACACCTCCATTATCAGAGCAAAATGAGCTACAAGAATAAAAGGATGCTCGCAATGCTAGTTTGGCAGTTGAAGGCTATACAGTGTTACATACAAAAACATACATAGCTGAAAATGTTCCTCGAGAATCTTATAGGTATGCACTATGAAGTGGATGGGAATAAATGAGCCGGGATGCCAGAGATATCCCGAGCGAATGTTGTGTTTTCGAGGCATTCTATTTAACTGAAGCTGGTACATGTTGCACACTTATCAAAGGAACCGGAATGGCTAATGAGCAATCAGAAACATGAACAAAGATTTAATGAGATTTCACGAGATAATGTAAATTACTCCGAATGGTGATTAATCCTGTACTTGGAATAAACGTCACCGATGAAACTATAAAATACCTAACTTTACATTCTTATAATTGATATCATTCTTGTAATTCTTTCCTAAGCACATTGATCGTTAAAATCTTGGGTCAGAGTTGCACTGTAAATTATAATTAGACACTCTGTAATAACGTCTTAAACTCTGTTTATTGTCATTTTATTGCTGCACGATGCAGTCATTCATTATTTAACAATAAAAGTGGTTTCCCGTGGATACGTTAGACGAATTGGCAAAGAAGCTGCATATTTTTACGCTCCTACCGACATGAATGCTTCTTAAAATTAAACAGAGGAAATTTTAATCTTTATCAAGTTATGTTCAAATATAACACATACTATGACCAAAAGCAGCTACATGTAAACCCATAATTAACAAGACATGTTAAAGCAAGATGCCTCATTTGTTACAACAGGTACGGTCGATTGACGGATCGGTTAGATGGACCTGCAGTATAAACACTAAACCAGAAGTGTCACAAAACACAAGGCTCATTTTCGTTGAATCCTTGACTTTTAAATCACATCACCTGGAAAGACACAATTCGCATTGCTTTTGTAAATTTGTACATACATGTAGGAAAAAAAGTTGGGTTATATTGTAAACACATGTGCCTCATTTTTAAAACACAAAACGCAGATCATGAAAACATATTTAAGCGATATGTAGACGTGGTCTAGATATTGTTGATGTTGAAGGAAATGCAATTAACAAATGAAAGTTATTGTGCATTATATATAGCTGGTACATCATATATCATGCACAGGTGATAAACGTTTCTCATATCAGGTTTTAAAATGGAAAAGGCTTACTGTTTTTGAAATATTTAGTGGAAGAAGAGAAAGGCAGTCAAAGGTTGTCTTAAAGTATGAAAAAAAGATCAAACCTTTACATTGTATCTTCATGAACATGGTATTTGAATAATTGCTATGAGATACATTTACCTGTTCTTAATACATAACAGACAAAATCTTTGTTATATTACAGAGGGAATGAGACGTGGTTAAAACATGTGTTCTGGCAATGCCAACTTATATCAAAGTTTAACAAACTATCAACACAGCCCTCCCTGTCTGTAGGACGTAAGGAAGAGGGAGGGACTGCAAACAATGTGTACCAGAAAACACTTTGTTGACCATTAGTCGATGGCAGTAAGCCAAAGTACTTAAACATCATCATATGATCATAATTTAAAAAGCATACAATGTGTTGGCAATTTACTGCCAACGGGAGGTAAAGAGCTCCCTGCATTTACAGTTCACACCTACTCTCCGATCTCTGAACCCTCGCACAGTGATGTTCAATGTGTGCTCGTTAAGAACAAAAATACGTTACTTCACAATGCAATGTTAGTGTATTTAATAATGGCAGGTGGAACATCTTTATTTATTTAAATTCAGGATGTTATATGGCATTTGCGTTATGAATTTTGCACAATCTTCCATTTGATTAGCGATGCATAGTTGCAAATATTTGTATTAAACTATTAATTTATTAATTATTAAGCAAGCGCTATTTGTACAATTTTACTCGGAGAATCGGAATTGAATACGTGTTCTTTAATTAAGGAATTAGGCTTAAAATAAAGTGTATTTCGTTGTTGTACGTTTTTTATGTGCATTAACGGACTTGGTAAATACCATCAGCAATATACGAGTAGATAGGCATAGCGAACAGAAGGTTTATGGACTCATAAAAATAGACGAGAATAACCGAGAACATTCTATATTCAGTATGTACAAAATATGTTATTGTTTAACTGATTTAATTCTTATTGTTATAACGAATAGAAAAAAAATCGATGTTCCGTAAATTCCTTTTTCTTGTCGATGATGTATTCAATAGCAATAAAACACGTCTGTCTGCATGTTCTAGAAAGCTGAAAATGACACTGACGTACTCGTGTACAACAAAGATAAACATAAACGTATTTCTGATACTGCATGTTTGGCGATGCGTATTAATTGAAAGTTATACATGCTATCTTCATCATTTATACTGTCATAAAATTATGTGTATAAATGTGTATACAAACAAAATATAAGAAACTAGTTCATAGAAAATATATTAAAATACAAAGATGTATAACCGACTCAAATACATGCATGCCAACAGATATAGCTTATTTAAGTGACTTATACAGTATGACGTACATGTTAACTCTACACATTCAATATTTTTAACCCATGAGTTTTCTGCTCAAAGTTTACCAGAAAAAGATCTTCTATAGAGGAACCGGCACGGATTGTCATTTAATACAAACATTTATTAAATGAGTTCATGAAAAGTAATAGTAAGCGAGCCTATGGTTTGAGCAGATGTTACCACTGAGCATATTTGAGGATCAGTAACATAATCGCCAAGCTGTTCAAGAACACATTTAAAAGTAAGAAATGCAGATCTTCCATAAACATGTCCAGTATATTCAACGTTCAATATATTCTGACAAGCATTCCTTATTATATAAAGTTTATGATGTGTATGCAACGTTTGCCTATAAAATGGCAACAGAAATAAAATACTGCACATTATTTCGAAAAATAGAAAAAGAAATAATTGTGACATACGTCTTGACATAGCTACTTGTATGAAGCGATTTGTAAGAAAAGAATCTGAGTTAAACGCCATTAAGTGTGGCCGGCAGTGTCCATGTAAGAAGGCTTGCCTCGTATGTATGGATACAAATCTACAGTAAGACCCTTTCTCTACGCTAACAATAGCAACGGTAAAAGAAACAAAGTACTTCTGTACCAACTTCCATGAATGGCGATATTTACCATAATATGGCGCTGTTTAGGCTTAGAGGTTAACATCCGGGTGTGGGCTATAATCACCCAAATCAATCAGGGCTTATGTGATGTTTCTTGTGGAACAAATCAATACATATACACTAGTCATATTTCTCTCTGCCATTGGATGCTCACATAGTATGAAAATCTAAATTGACAGTTTTTTTGTTATATTGCGAACACTTTAAATTATGTTTTATATAACGTTGCTTTATGCTTTTTGATTGTAATAACTGGCATTTATTGTGAGTGTTTTATCGCTAAAACCATTTTATAAAAATCTGAAAACAAGTTTCACTTTATACCGAACTGATATTATTTGTTTATTCTGAGGAGGTAATTTAAATGTAAAACAGATGAATTATCTAAATGATAGCCTATCATCTATCTAAAGCATAGTGTGTTTTTTTCTATATGCGACGACATAAAAGCAACATGGATGTAGTCGATATGATAAAAAAAAAAACTTTCATCGAACGAAGTTTTTTTTTGCATAAAATATTGGAGTCAAACAAGCGAATTGTTCCGAAGGCAGTCTATTGTTGCTTAACAATGTTAATGCATCAGTGTCAATAAGACGTTATTAAGTGATGGATGTAGATTAACAAATTGGTCCTAGTTAATTGCAACATTACAAAAACCGTTTTATCAACGCATGCGACCTGCTATTTGCTTCATTGAAACTAACATTATAAACAGCACAAAACCCCTTATGCCTTGCTCAAAATACAACACATGCGTCACTATTTAACATTAGATTTTTTTGTGCCCTATTTTTTAAAATACATTTTTTTCTAATGCAAATTAAAATGTTTTAGACCAAAATAACTGATTTAACAATTTAATGCAGGTAAAAACAACAGGCCATACAAATAACCTTACTCTCGTTCTAGGTCTTACTTTTCTGCTATTTAAATTTCAACGCCATCTTGTTACTGCCATAAAATCACAGTTTATTACTTTTGGCTTCCAATCTAGTTTTCCGAAACAGACCTGGCCTGATTATTTTCAACTTGACTGTCTATAACGAAGCTGGACAAATTCCAAGTTTCCTTCGGAGGTTACTGGGGAAAAATAACGGACATGTGAATATACTTTCTAAGCTGCATCCTTTAACATTTATTACAGTGATTAGAAAAAAAAAGAAACTCGCAGGTAATCTAAAGGTACAAGACAGACAACCGATGATTCCTTATTTCTGTTGATCGATTTATCGTTTATTGCTATGTGTATGTGTTTAGTTTATACAAATTAAAAGAAAATATCACGTTAATAAGTTCGTTTCTGACTAGCTAGAATTATTTTAATGTCATGATACTAATCTATAAAACGTTAGATATTTTTGTATCTTAAACAAGGTCACTCGCAAGGTTACTCTATATAATCCATGTGTTAGTGGACTGGCAAGTGTTGGCGAGTACAACACCAATTTAGAATTGTCTTACCTTGAATTAATCAATCCTCATATCAAACAAGACAAGCAAATGCCAGACGTTTGTCTGTGCCTACTCTTTACGATTTTAAACACGACAAAATCATAACGATGCATGCATGAACATCCTTTCACAAAAGAAATCAGGACAAGAGCATATGTAATGCACATTTTACATCCTTCATTGCTTGGTGCGCGTATTGTCAGACATGCTGTCAGCAACATGTTGTGAAATGACAAATTGGTTTTTAATGGCACGGTTAGTTTTCAACAATGCAGCTTCGAATACGTTTGTGCAGCCGCGTAATTAAGTGTAGAGTTGTGTTATTTGCTTCAGTATTGCAATCTTTTATAACCTGGCACGGTTTGTCCTTTATTTCCACTGCATAATGCTATTAAAGAAAGCTGAGAGTCCGTCGTATAACTATTATTACTCATTTCCCTCAATATGGTGAAAATCTATTGAATTATCTACCGATGTCCGGACACACAGAATAGAAAAGCTTTAGGTCAGCCATTTAAATGCATGGGATCACCTTACTTCGCTGCAGCCACATGCTGAAGTATTACTTTTTTAATAAAGTCTAGATATTAACATAAGAGGCTCGCACAAATTGCATCTAATGCTAGGTTGTATGTTTTTCATTTTGTGTGTTTTCGTATTAGAGGTCTCTCAAGTCCTGAAATTTGTCAACATGACCTACTTTGCAAAACGCTGTTTCTACTTGTTTGTTAAAGACCGAAAACACATTTTCAATCACTTTAGTCATTTTCATCATACATCAATTGGAATAATACGTATTGTTGTTATTTTTTTTATGTAAATGATCACACTTACAAGAAGTTACATCAAGTGTTAACAGTGTTTGCTCTGTTCACCGTTTTCTTAACAAAATATTTTCAATGAAACACAAAATAAACGCATGTTAATACAAATTGATACCACTTAACAAAAACTCTCACAAACACACTCTATCGTGCAGGTTTATTACTTTCACCGTAGCAAACCTTATCATATAATACGGAAATTTTACTTGCTGAGTTCCACCATTGAGCAAAAGGTTCAGTTAATTAATAAGACAATAAAACTGCATTAATATTTGAAACATGCAATTATGTACACTACAAATGATAATATCGGCGAGGAGTAGAGGAATATATTACAGTTACCAGTACACGCGAACCCCTGCCATTTGGGTTCTCGACATATATAATTAAGTATGTCTGCATTCTGGATCATTGCGTAGACCACAGATAAGACACCTAAATCACGAACATACATTTGGATAACCTGTGTCAGTGAAGTGGCTGTGAAACATTCCAACATGCTTCCGCATTTTACCTTAAATTATCATGGCTTCTGCATTCCACAATACACAATAACACATTCATCATGACCGTATCCTATATCAGGTGGATTGATTGTAGTGTACAAGCTCCGTAAACTGGCGGAAAGAATATCACGTGATATATAAATAATTATGGGGAAACAATAGATAAATTGAGTTTAACGTTAATTTAAGGACGCTTTGTAAAGTAAACGGACAGATATTTGTAATAACAAGTTTATAACAGGACGACATTTTCGGTGGTATTGTAACGTAAATTATAAACGCACGTTACATTATAATAAAAACAAGAAACGAGAAACTTTATATTACAATTTTTGAAACCCTGTACATGCATCCAAAAAATACCGTCATGCTAAGATTAACATCCCATAAACCCCGCCATGCTAAGACAAACATCCCATAAACCCCGCCATGCTAAGACTAACATCCCATAAACCCCGCCATGCTAAGACTAACATCCCATAAACCCCGCCATGCTAAGATTAACATCCCATAAACCTCGCCATGCTAAGACTAACATCCCATAAACCTCGCTATACTAAGACTAACATCCCATAAACCTCGCAATGCTAAGACTAACATCGCATAAACCCCACCATGCTAAGATTAACATTCCATAAACGCCGCCCTGCTAAGATTTACATTCCATAAACGCCGCCATGCTTAACTAATCGACACTGAAATCAGGAACCCTGTACAGGCATCCCATAAACCCCGCCATGCTAAGACTAACATTCCATAAACCCCGTCATGCTAAGACTAACATCCCATAAACCCCGCCATGCTAAGACTAACATCCCATAAACCCCGCCATGCTAACACTAACATCCCATAAACCCCGCCATGCTAAGACTAACATCACATAAACTCCACCATGCTAAGATTAGCATCCCATAAACCCCGCAATGCTAAGACTAACATCCCATAAACCCCGCCGTGCTAACACTAACATCCCATTAACCCCGCCATACTAAGGCAAACATCCCATAAACGCCTCCATGCTAAGACTAACATCCCATCAACCACGTCATGCTAAGACTAATTCCATAAACACTGCCATTCTAAAACTAACATCTCATACACGTCGCCATGCTAAGACTAATTCCATAAACGCCGCCATGCTAAGATTAACATCCCATAAACCCGGCCATGCTAAGACTAACACCCCATAAACCCCGCCATGCTAAGACTAACATCCCATAAACCCCGCAATGCTAAGACTAACATCCCATAAACCTCGCCATGATTAGACTAACATCCCCGCCATGCTAAGACTTGCCTTGGTCTGCAGGTAGATAAAATTTAAATATCTGTGAAAATTTTTATAGGACCTTTTCTTATTTACCTTTACATCCCATTAACCCCGCCATGCTAAGACTTACATCCCATAAACACCGCCATGCTAAGACTAACATCCCATAAACTCCGCCATGCTAAGACTAACATCCCATAAACCCCACCATGCTAAGAATAATCCCATAAACAACGCCATGCTAACACTAACATCATATAAACGCCGCCACACTAAGACTAACATCATATTAACGCCGCCACACTAAGACTAATCAACACTGAAATCAGGTGCCTTCTACTTGCATTCCTTAAACGCCGCCATGTTAAGACTAGTCCTTCTCTGCTTAACCTCGCACTGCATGGATTCGAGCCCCGTTCGGGCCGAAGGACTAAATGTGCGAAGGTCTTCCAGCTGACCTGCGGTGCGCCGGTGGTTCTACTTATACATTTGTCTGCTGTCGTCCTTCACCAGAATAGTGCATGTCGCTATAAAAATCATAATTAATCGTAGCACTGTATTTAAAAAATAAGACTGGTAAGTATTATTGCTTATTGTTTCAAACCCGTCATGTCAAGGCTTCGTATTAACTACTAGTATGACAAATTAAAATAAACATTTATTTTGCACAACTATCTGAACTCATTATGAAAGGACTTTCTAAAAAAAGCTATTGCTGATCTGGTTCAGTGGAACCTCCCAAGAAACAGGTTCCCCTAAAGTATAGCACAGGTGAAGCTGTATATGAATTTGATTTCTTTCTTAATCTTTGCTCCTGGAGGATATAGAGGATGTACAGATCAATCGAGGTAATACCAATCACTTATGTAGAAAACCAACGTCGAAAGTACTGGGATGCTAAATGGGTCAGCAATACAAGACGGCACAGCAGGAAGTGAGCATTGTAAGACGACACAGCCGGAGTGAGCATTGTTAGACGACACGGCCGTTTGGGAGTGAGCATTGTAAGACGACGCCGCCGGGAGTGAATATTGTAAGACGACACAGCCGGGAGTGAGCATTGTAAGACGATACAGCCGGGAGTGAGCATTGTAAGACGACACGGCCGGGAGTGAATATTGTAAGATGACACGGCCGGGAGTGAGCATTGTAAGACGACACAGCCGGGAGTGAACCTTGTAAGACGACACGGCCGTTTGGGAGTGAGCATTGTAAGACGACACCGCCGGGAGTAAACATTGTAAAACGACACAGCCGGGAGTGAGCATGTAAGACTGCACAGCCAGGAGTGAGCATTGTAAGACGACACAGCCGGGAGTGAGCATTGTAAGACGACACAGCCGTTTGGGAGTGAGCATTGTAAGACGACACAGCTGGGAATGAGCATTGTAAGACGACACCGCCGGGAGTGAATATTGTAAAACGGCACAGCCGGGAGTGAGCATTGTAAGACGACACCGCCGGGAGTGAATATTGTAAAACGGCACAGCCGGGAGTGAGCATTGTAAGACGACACGGCCGGGAGTGAACCTTGTAAGACGACACAGCCGGGAGTGAGCATTGAAAGACGACACAGCCGGGAGTGAACATTGTAAAACGACACAGCCGGGAGTGAGCATTGTAAGACGACACAGCCGGCAGTGAGCATTGTAAGACGACACAGCTGGGAGTGAGCATTGTAAGACGACACGGCCGGGCGTGAATATTGTAAGACGACACGGCCGGGAGTGAATATTGTAAGACGACACGGACGGGAGTGAGCATTGAAAGACGACACGACCGGGAGTGAACATTGTAAGACGACACAGCCGGGAGTGAACATTGTAAGACGACACAGCCGGAGTGAACCTTGTAAGACGACACAGCCGGGAGATTGAACCTTGTAAGACGACACAGCCGGGAGTGAGCATTGAAAGACGACACGGCCGGGAGTGAACATTGTAAGACGACACAGCCGGGAGTGAACATTGTAAGACGACACAGCCGGAGTGAACCTTGTAAGACGACACAGCCGGGAGTGAACCTTGTAAGACGACACAGCCGGGAGTGAGTAGCAGTTTACAATTGTATAAGGCCGTTTGGTCTGACAGGTTCTGGCACAAAATTACAAGACAATTTTTTAAGATCTTCACAGAAATGTACCCTTAGAGAGATTATTCCCTATTACCCATGTAATAACTAAACAAAAAGAAAAAATTCGAGACAAAACGATGAGTGAAAAAATGAAATGAATCTTACAGATAGCAATTGCCTTGGTGTTTATTGTCAAACTAGGGAGATATAAGAATGGCTGGATATACGTAATCAGTGTTTTACTTGGCACAATAAAATTGCAGTGAGATAACGGTTCGACAGTTTAAACAACCCCGCCCTAATCAGAACAGACACTTTCTGTCTATTTAAAAGTATTTCCAGCATCATTCGATGGGCCACACATATGAGTGTTACAAGTGATTTTTTTAAATATGTGGTAACAAAGTATATATATACATATGTCTTCATCATATATAAGGAGTACAAGTAATTAGCGGCGAATTTCTTTGGTTTTATATATTTATTGTATTTAAAGAAAAGTTTGAATAATAACATCACAATGTATATCTATTCTAGATACATGTGCTTACTGTCTGGTGTCTCACTTCGATATGGCATATTTTAACAATGTTGACCTTAAAGGACTATCGTTAGGAAGTGGGATTTAGGAGCTTCTTAATCCTCTTGTAAAGGTAATATCCCTCCTATTGCCTGGAACAATACATATAATAATATCTTACCTCTGCTTCGGGGAATTTGGAACTAATTATCTGTCTATATACTTATACTTTATTCAATTAATGAAGATTATGCACACTACCTATACAGTACCGCAATAGCTCAGTTGGTAGAACGTCGGCTTGCGGATCGGGAGCTTGCGGGTTCTTTACCCCGGCCGGATCAAACCAAAGTCTTTAAAGTTGGTAGTGGTGGCTTCCCTCCTAACGCTCAGGGCTAAGGGGACAGCACTACGCCTGACTCATCGGTCTCAGTATAATGGACCGGTTGGGTGCATTTCCTGGGCACTTCATAAGTGCCCGTGTGCTATGATGATAGAAATGTCGCTGCACAGTATGGGCTAAAATGCCGGCAAATCCCATCCCATCCTTATATAGTAAGACAGCACAAATCTCGAAAAAGTCATTATGAATGTTCGTTTTTTTTTTTCCAGTATTTAATACTATTTATCAATAAGCATTGAGATAGTGATCTCTGCTAAAATAGATATTGACGTCAGAGCGAATTACCCGGATTAAGCTATAACATGGGATCAAAAAGTAACTTGTCACGAGGTTTTCTTATTTTAAAATAAGTATTTACAGGTGGCTGAGTTAGGACATGCCTGTTTGCAATAACGAGATTGTATTTATGCTTTACAATTATCTAAGGCGCCAATTAATAACATTTTGCAGAAACTTTTCAGGAAACAATTACTTATTTGGTTATTTTGAGAAAAAAATGGTACAAACTGTCAGATATCACGTATAAATATCACAGTATTTATGTTAAGAGAAGAAATGCGAGCGTTGTTTAAGATTTAAAGATCTATTTTGGGCCACTTATACATAAAAAAATCAACTTAAAACTGACATATTTTCACAAATGAACACGTTTAGTGGGCAGTTAGTAGGAAGGACGCGTTTACCAAGCCTACGGTGTTATTATTGCAATGAAACAGACGATTTAAACCGTAAGGTGTATAATACTTCTTATATAGGCCTTGTTTACGCTTATTTTAAAGTACAATTTTGGCACAAATCAGTGAAGTAATGTGTAAATGTGTTTATTTAGAGAGTATATAATGGAATTCAAAGTATTATATGAGATATATATTAGATTTGTTTAATGCGTGCTTCAAATCCATCAAATTGATTTCATCTGCATAGACTGGACAGAGAGCTCAGTGGAGAAGATATTAAGGGAGAAGGGGATTTATTAAACCATATCTGTTCCTGTAAGGTTGGGCGGAAGATTCCACTACGTAACACTTTGAACTTCTGGGTAGTGTTCTATACGTAAATCTTTAAAGGTGCTATCCGATACATGGTACAATATGTTGTCATCCTTGCAGGAAAATTAGGCGTGCCTGCATAAACTCGTGCATAGGTTTAAGTAAAGACGCTTTTGAACACTACCTAAATTCTAAGTTAGCACCAACTGCGAAAAGAATAGCCCTAAATTTTCATTCTTCCCTAATCTATTAATTAGCATGATAGTGATCTGCTAAATAGATACCGACGTCAGAGCAAACAGTCAGGATGGCTATATAATGGATCACAAAAGTAAGTTGTCACGTAGTTTTCCAAGTTTAAAAATAGCTTTCTCTGCAACGTGGCTCAGATAGGAAATACCTGTTTGCAGTAACGAGTGGGCTTCACTGCTTACACAGATCTAGGGCATCAATGAACATCCTTTTGCTGGACTTTTTCATGTAAATGTCTTATTTGGTTATTTGAGAAAAACAATCTTTGGTCCAAACTGTCGGATACCACCTGTAAGGCACAGTAATGCGATAAGTAAAACTTTTCGATAAATCATGATAGGCAGCACATTAATATGACAACTTGGAAATGGAGATCAAGGCAATCCTGAGTTTGACAATACAACCGCAGTCCATTAACCAGTGTAAAACACACCACAAGGAGTGGCACTTAAGCATTGGACTGACATTCGCTGACACTACTAGGTTCTCTTGTTGCTGCCTCCCCTACCTCCGCCTCCCACCCCCACCCCACAGACCACCCCGCTGAAAAGCCAAAAATGCTCCGTATAGAATCGTGTCAAAATACGATATTGTTCCAACTTAAATACAAATTGGTCAACTCATTAATAAAATGAAATCGACATGTCAATGTTCAAAGGGATTCCCCGTTACTTTTTTTCCTTCTAACGAAGAATAAGACCATCAGAAGAGATGTCGCATTATTTATTATAGCCTACTGTTCAATAATACGAAATGTGCACACAAGTTTGAACTATATTCGCTGCTACATGTATCTAGAACGTTCATTACCATCGTTACTAGACAAAGGAAACCTTACGAAAATATTAGCAGATCGTAGTGCTGGCTTGCCAGTGGTAGGCTTTGCTGTGTTACAGACAATTTTTTGAAGCTAGAGATGTTTCTCGAGGAGTTAAATGGAAATGTATGGAGTGTGTAATAATAAAACGCCTTGGATGCCGGACGTGTCAAGATCGATTGGTCAGAACAGAACAGAAATTTTATTTGTACCTAAAGGTCTTAGGTCCATAAATTGACATAATTATACAACTATACAAAACACGAGTAATGTTATTATCGTTTATCTTCATCCCTTCATAATATCATACACATAATAACACAGTTGTTTCAATACTAAATCATTATTTGATGTCATCAGGTTTATAAAATTTATTCTTTTTCTACTCCCTTTATACAAACTAAGTAATAACTGATTTCTAGGTTCATCGTATCTTGGACAGAAAAAAACATAACATGGTATTCATCCTAAACAATGTGCGTTTAATCTTTCTAAACAATGGTTACACAATCTTTCGCTACGTGGTATATTATTTTGGCGTCCAATTTCAATTGCATATTTGTGATTAGAGCATCTAAATTTTGCATACATCTTTTTGAACTTGAATGGAATGGAAAGAGATAAATACCGCTCTGGATTAAGTAATGTTTTAAACTCTTTATACGTCCAACATTTTGATGATTGGTTTATTTTTGACAACCAGTTCTGCCAAGCAGTATCATGTAATCGTTGTTTAAAAATAGAAATAAATACCAAGCATTTGTTTAAAAATAACCACATTCAGCCTCAAAAACTTCAACACTGTTACATTTATTGATCAACTTGAAAAAAAAACACATCGGGTATTACATGGTCAATTGCAAATTATTCTGAATGGTGAATACAGGCTTTAATTAGAAAACGTTATTGAAGATCTCATATAACATTTTCTCATTGTCGTGAACCTTGAAACCGGCCGTGCGTTCTAATGTATTATTTGATAATTTATCTTCTAGCCTTATACATTTGTACAATGCTTCAAAATAAAAAATATTGTATTTATGTTTTGTTATTCACAAAGCTGGTTCTAAAATCGAACAGTTGTAAAGCTAAATACAGTATAGCATTTAACCGATCGTAACTTGGCGCGTGTTACCGAAGTCCGACCGCTACAAGCCATTTTATAAAAAATCATTTTACATCACTTGGTGTATTTTATACATGTGTACTATATATGGTACCCATTGAAGTCAAACTAGGAAGGTAGTCTGGCAACACAAATCTTCAGAAACCACCTATATTGAGAGAATGCCCTGGAATAAAGACCCTCAAGCAGTCCACTTACACTAAACTGAAGAGAGCCAATAAAACCAGCTGCTGCCTTCAGTGGGTTCCTAGGCCAACCTACTTCATACACAGTTTTAACACGAGTATAACCCTAAATCTAAGTATCTACGACGTTAGGTCACGTCAGTATTTCTTCCTGGTAAAGTTTTAACAGCTGATTTTTTGGTTATTTGATAAAAAGAATCTAATATTTATGTTCATTAGATACTGAAAATATTTAACGAGTTGGATGAAATGATACGAAACGAGGCTCTCTTTTTTTGTTTTTTGTTTGTTTTTGTTTTGTTTTGTTTTATTTACAATGTATCATCTTTTTATAGTATGAATAGTCGGCCTTGACATGTGTTATTCGGTTTAGGGAAATCCGCACAAAAATAGTTCCACTTATTACTCGACAATTTTCCATAAAAATAATTCGTTTATAGCATGACTAAATGATATTATTTTTATAAATTACAATGAAATTGTCCAATAAAGTGCATAAGATGACGACAACAAAGTGATCAGGAAATGGCATATACACTACACATACTTAGTGACGTCACACTAGGATAACTAACTACTGTGTTACCAAAAGTAACGCATGAGTGTAACGACACACTCACGCGGTAGGTTATGTGGTAAAAAAATAATATGCAACCGCTTCCGGTAGATTCAATATTGTCGCTCAATTCTAGACCTGACCTGTTACTTGACGTCTAATATAAGGTTACTGCTTACCTTATTGCACGAAATTTCTTGGCTTGCACCAATTCTTGCAGAAAAGGCATACACACTTTAATTGTGGTCTGAAACTGTGCCATAACAGATGCGTAGCCTATATCTTAATACAATTAATAATAATAATATTTAATATCGATTCCCGACCTGTTTGATACGAAAACTACTCTATGAGACTACGCCATGTGACATGAATAATATACTAGTTATTGCAGTCAATGTCCGTGTATTCTCCTCACTTAATGTCGATCGGAACTCAATACAAACGATGACCGCTGAAGGTAACAAATGCAGCATTGCCAAATGAAATGTCTTAGTTACATTAGTCAATATATGTTTGTGAAAAAGACACCATTGACATAACGATTTTCACTCTTGTTGGAGTGCATTCTGCAAGGTGCACCAGACTAGATAACATTTCGTTAATAACCAATGACACTAAGTGATTAATCGTTAGAATCTTTAACTGGAATTATTTTACAATCCGAATTGGGCACATGTATTAGATAAAACTAAATGTAATTTTCATCCGCTTCTTAATGCATCAATATACGCGCATTTTCACCTTAATAGCTTCAACACAAATATGTATTTTGCAATATCATTGCATCTAAAAGGACTTATTTTACCTTTCTTAATTTTCAGTTCCACTTAAAGTTATTTACCACTACCATCTTTACAAAAATATAACTTGAGACAGGTTTCATCAAAGTAATGAGCAAGAGACCATACTGTTTTACTTATAAGGTTAAATTGAAAATTTAACATTAACTCATATTGGAATGTCTTCCTTTCACGAATTGGTGCAGATCATTGTGCGAATTAAGCTCAAAATAACTTAGCCATAAACACAGTTTATTACCAATTTCCTTCCAGGGATGGATCCTCCTACCAATCAGGTAAAAGAGTAAAGTTGTAAAAACACATATATGTAAGCATAAAAATAATTAGCCTTTAAAGTAAAGTTTGCCTGTTGACTGCGTAGGTCGAAGTTAATGTCCTTTACTGTGTTAACTGTGACGAAGTTTAATGTATCTTGATTCATACCCCCCACACCAACATTTCTGGATCCGCCCCTGGGCTGCTGCGCACAATCATTTATTTTCCCTGTATGTGAAGAAACCTGAGGATATATCATACTTCTTGTCTTTGAATTGTCTGTTATGATGGTGGAGATACGGTTGGCATATTTGGTCAGTAGTGGAAATAAATTAGAACATTATAAACTATTTGTATGCGATTTTTATAATCCAAACAATGCTTATTTCGCCGTCGATTGTACTCAGAAATGTTGTACATGTAGCTTTATGCTTTAAAGGCTTGGTAGAATTTAGAGTACACAAGTCTAAGCTCATAAAAGAGTTCTGAGTTCTAAAAGAGTCCAAACTGTCGAACATCACCTTTAAATAGCTACCTGCAAATAGACACCTACTATCCGATCATTGGTCCATCACACACCATACATGTTCCTCAAACATTTTGTAAACATTACAAAATTAAGTCATAATAATGAAAAGTTGTAAATGTTTAGAAACAGAAACATATGTTGAATGTCTAGTGGTATACTTGGTTTGTTGTTGTTGTTTTTGTATAAACAAGATAATATGTTTAAGGGTTAATGAAACTGCAACATACTTGAATAACTTATATACCATTTTTTAAATGATATAAAATACACAATGCCTTACATATTTTTAAACATGATATACATGTTTACATTTATCTCGTTCTGTAACTATAACATTTATACAATTTCAACAAGAGCATTCATTGTACCGATATATTTTTACAAAATTTACTTCAAAGATAATATATAAGGTGAGTTGACCTATGATAACATTTCTACTGAGATTATTATGGTCTATCCCTGAAGATCTAGGCAATCAACAATGCCGAAGCATATAAGGATAATTTTATACAAAACGAAAGAGAAAGAGAGAGAGAGAGAGAGAGAGAGAGAGAGAGAGAGAGAGAGAGGGGGGGGGGGGGAGAGGAAGGGGGGAAGAGAAACAGGCCAATGCTTTAACAAAGGTGAAACCCGAAAGATTATATAATCCTGTGGAATTCCTGGATATATATGCATATACTTCCACTAATAGAGCTAGAAGTAACTAAAAGGTGCAAATGTAGATGTGACTAAGAAATGGTCATACTGAACACCCGGTTAAGATTGAAAAGCTTTTATAAATTAAAGGTCAAAATTACGTTAAGTTACTTTCATACTGTTTTACATGTACATGTATGTACATGATAAGCGAATATTATTTCTATTTATTTTTATAAAAATGGATAATATTTTGTAACAACTATTTTGTGAATTTGAACATTCTCTATAAAAACACTTGGCAAAAATCATAATTATACACATTAAACAGTGAAAATGTATATAAGTTCTGGTAGTAACAATGCACTTGGTGTCTGGGAACATTACTCTATACACGTGTTACACGTCGCTGTCATGTATAATGGTTAGCCGCATACCTCACATAGCTGGAGCAGATGTTACCAACAAGTAATTATTTCTATCAGTAATATCAGCTCCCACCTATTACAGCAAATTTAAGGACATAACCTCAGGTAGTGTGTTATGCCAGCAGAAATACTATAAACGTTCATAAAGAATTGGCGACATACGAACTAAAACAATGCTGTTGTATAAAATGTAATGTATTTACATTATACATTTTAAAGGTGTGAAACTATTTTGTTCAGACTCCATCTTTAGCGATACAATTGAGCGATATACCGGATTATGTACCATATCACTGATTTATGTAGCCAGTGGTGTTTATATTTTGAATTCCAACCAATATGAGCAGTTCTTATCGCCGCACATGAGCGTGGTTTCTATACGTAATCGTTCCTGGAAAAGGTAATAAGTAAAGAGTTATAGTCTATTTTCAAGCTACTACTCGTTCAGCCAACTTTACAGTTTGCTCATGAATGGCGCCATGTTATTCTATAAACAGGCGACGTGCGGCGCTGTCATGCATTGGATTTCGGTTATTATTCAACTTGAACATCAGAATTAAATTGTAAATTAGATTGTAGTTTAAAATGCTGCCACTTCATTACCTGTCACTTAAAATGTTTATTTTCAATATAATTTGTTTTATTTTGTTTTATTGTATTTGTAATTTTAAAACTTGAACATTTGACGGCATTGTATATCTTGATAACAACAAGGTTTTGCTCTTTCTCAGTCGGTTTGTTATTAGGCAAAACTGTTCCAATGTTAAACAGGACCTCGACGGCGACTTTTTGATGCTTTGCGTCAATGTTTTTTTTTTGTGACTTTTATTTTTAGTCCATGACCCAACATGCAGAACAAAAAACAATGTACTGTTGTTACAGAATACCTTTGCGGTTAGTTTAACACTCGCATAAATAGTTATTGTTCAGAAAGCATATGAACATGTTTAACACTCACATGAATAGATCCTGTTCAGATAGCAAATGTACATGTTTAACACTCACAAGAATAGATCCTGTTCAGATAGCGTATCTACATGTTTAACACTCACATGAATAGATCCTGTTCAGATGGCATATCTACATGTTTTCTTGTCTAAATAAGATGGACTTACATACAAGCATTTGACTTTTGTACTTAAATCTAACAATAAATGGACAATGTTACAGTTTGCAAAGTTTCCATCTTAAGTGGCTGTCTTATAATATTAGTATGGAAGAAGCCGCATTAGAGTAAGAACATCTAATCGAAGGTTCATATGCTTATCACATTTACAAATAAAAACGAACGTGTAACAAAAATGACCTTTGTTTCGTGCGTGCCTGTCAAGACAACAGTACAGATAGAAGTATAATAACTTTAACTAGTAAACTTTAAAAAACAAGGCATCACTTGTATAATCATAAGTTTCTTTGTAAGTTAAATCAACAAACATATTAATGTCCATTCTGCTATGAATTACAGGAAGAAATACTTGCAGAAACGTACGTGCTAGACCATAATGGAGTCTGGCTAAAAACAATTTCAAAACTCTAAACTCTGTCAGGTCTGAGCTCATTTCCTTCAACGAGAAATGTTTGTCCGATAGTTTTTTTTTCTAAAAAAAATGTGTTTAAATGAGGACCTACTAACATTAATCTGATCATGTCAAAGATCTCTTAGTATGTTGGTTGTTATGTTAGTATTGCATTAACAAATATACCCAATGATGAGTACATAAAGCTATACCAACGGCTCAACGCGCAGTATCTTGAAGGGAGACTTGAACCTACATATAACATTTTCTTTCATCCTTAGTGGTGAAATAGCTTTGTTATTAGTGAAAATAACACCAGTGAAAAGTTTGAGGTGTTCTTTTTCACTGCAGTGAAAATAATATCAATGAAAAGTTTTAGGTTTTCTTTTCACTGCTGTGAAAATAACATCAGTGAAATGTTTGAGATGTTCTTTTCACAGTAATGAAAATAACAAAAATATTCCCGACATCTACTTTTGACTTCAGACTGCGTTAAAGTGGTTTTAACTATATCAGTGTTATTGTTTTATTTTTTTATGGTTAGATACCAAATAATTTGTTGGAAATACATGATATTTTTCATGTTAAAATATTGGCGAATGTTGTTAGAATAAAAGTATAAACATTGGAACTATTTTGTGTATGCGTATAGTCATATCACTAAGGTATACAGTTGGGGTACCTATGGGTACAAAAAATACAAAAATGCAGAGGGGTACACATGGGAATGTATTTGTTTACAATCGATTATAAAAATTAAAATAACCTAAAAAGCACGAAAAAAGAAAGAACATTGCTTGATTTCGGTGAAAAGATCGCAGAGAGTCTAGAAAATAATATGTTCTTGAGTGGTATATAAAACTAGACTGTCAAAGCTCTGTATTGTACGCTTCCTAGTTGCTTTCTTTTGATTCCACTACAGACTGTTTATTTTTTTGACAGTCTACAGCGGATCTGGATTAAATCCAAGTTCACGTCTGTAAATACTTGAGATAAATAAGCGATCTGCAAATCAAATTTCGACTGAGATCCAGCATTTTAAACTATTTCTGCGAGTAAAGATAACTTACCCTCAGGCGTTTTATTGGTACAACAGGGTTATCTTACTGAAGTTCGATGCTTTATGGCGCTTTATGACGCTGTTATAGCCTCCTTTCTATGTTTGCAAACTGTATGTGACTTGTTTATATGACATTATAGGCGATTGCACACAAGCACGACTTTACACAACATTAAACAACATTAAATAACATGAGACCAGAGATTTGTCAACGAACTTCACCTGGGTGCCCCGGTAGAACCACTGCTGTCAGATATCGAGACAACATTTTTTAGATAACCATTACTAAGGGCTTCTATGCGACTGATCATAACTGTGTACCAGCCGCAATAAGGTGGTAGGGCGTCGGCTTGCGGATCGGGAGGTCGCGGGTTCATACCCCGTCCTGGTCAATCCAAAGATTTTAAGGGCTAAGGGGACAGCATAACGCCTGACTCGTCGGTGTCAGTATAATAGACCGGCCGGGTTCAGTCGCTGGGCGCCTCATACGTGCCCCTGTGCTATAACGATAGAAATGTCGCTGCACAGTGTCGGCAAAAATGCCTGCAAATCCCATCCCTAACTGTGTATGATACATGTATTATGTATTGCCATCTTCCTACCTTGATGTGGTAATATCTCCATGTGAGGAGGAAATAGAAGTACTGAATTTATTACGTTAAACGATCTACAACTATGAAAAAAAGGCATCCATAAAAAAGAGAACATTGTTCACAAACTGATATTTATCCCTCTATTTATTTATTGCTAAATGTACAATACACTTAATAGAGTATATTATATTTTATTATATACATGTATATTTAACATTGTATGCCATTACATATTAGCCTGTACATGTTCGTTCATGTTCCATTTGATTTTCACTTTCGTATTGCTATTGAAAGATTATATGTACATATAACAATTATCTCCAGTGCTTGAGGAAATAAAGATATTGACTTGAACTAAAATGAAACCCCATGCTGATGACAAGCATACAAAGGTATTAGCTAGGTTAGCCAAACATAATACAGACTTTTATGATATTATTCAATATAAACAAACGGCAGACTCTTAAATTGTTTGGATTGTTTCCCTTTCTTCACTGATTCAGAATTTCTAAAGTAACCAAACCATTCAAAGACAGTACAATTTATTATCAACGAAGCTGTTTCGTGTGTGGTTTTGAGTTTTCCGACATGAAGACAAAGATGGCTTGACGGTGTCACAGCCTTCTGTTCCCCGCACCCCCTATGTACTGTAGCAGCTCGGACATGCAATGATGAAAGATCAAGACCATTTAATGCAACGTGGCTTCAATTTAGCGTTAGTATTACACGCATTAACGCTATATACAATATTTTCGATCAAAATACTTTCGCAAAATAATCACAGCATATGATAAACATACATGTACATATTTTACGTACATTTGCGCAATTGTTTATTTGGTAGCCTATAGAATATGCATATGTCATTTTAAGCGCTTGCAGCTTGTGTCGCTGAACAGTGCGTTTATTGATGTTTTGCTGCATCGTATCAGTTTAATACAGAAGGTTTCATCGTTTCCACTTCCCCAACCTCCCACGTCAAGATCAGAAAGTCACGAGGCTGTCTAAGAAGTGTAGGTCTGGCACTTTACCACCAGAATCTGAAAGTTTATCAATCACCCTATCTACCGACGTCCCTAGATACCTCCATCGTTATTATTCCGAAATCTCTCGACGCAGCCACATGCTTCAGTAGTGCTCAATTGATAGTGTGTTAAGTCAAAGTCAGTACATTAAATGATTATGGTGCATCAATTGCAGAAGTGCATAACCTTATATCAATGGAAAAATAAAACAAAACATCACTCTCTCTACCATCTTTTGTTTTGATTACTTTGAAAAATATATGCCATGATCCTACGATTATTGCAACAAATAATTAAGCGCAGAGGACAAAGCTATTTACATACTAATCAAATGTTACAACAAAACTGTGAGGAGACGTTTTATTAAATAGAAATAATCCAACAGTTACTACCTTGGAACGGTCAGTCGGCAAACGGGTGAAATCAGTTCTACAGT
Organism: Sinonovacula constricta; assembly: GCA_007844125.1. Classification (NCBI taxonomy): domain Eukaryota; kingdom Metazoa; phylum Mollusca; class Bivalvia; order Cardiida; family Solecurtidae; genus Sinonovacula; species Sinonovacula constricta. The sequence goes on along the minus strand of CM017556.1, from coordinate 68,769,648 downwards.
GCTCTAACCTTGTACTTCCTGATGGGGTTCTCAAAATGCAAGTAGTGAAAAAACACGTTTAATTGATTGATGACGCATTCTGAAAATTAAATTATAACCTCATTTAAAGTAAGAAGTGACGAAATTAAAAGTAGTATCGAATTTGTAGTCGAGTGAGAGGATAAGTATTACATGTATTTCTATTAGAGCAACTGCTCAAAACCCTTGATTGTAAAATAATATTTTAATATTTGCAATAAAAACAAAACACTGTTGGATTATTTGTGAAGTTAAACTATTATAAATAGGACAAGGCTCCAACCAAAAGTACCACAGGCGCACAGATGGTCAGCCGGAGGACATTTGCGCCTTTAGTTTGTTGGTGAAGACATTTTAAGTTTAGCCAACAGTCTTACAAGTAAGTCGTATGTTTGCTTGGGGTTAAATATTCTAACAAAAGACGTTAATTTTGAAATTTTATTTATTTGTAGGATGTGTCAAGCTGATATATTATCAGTTTGGTTTTGGGCGGTGTCATGATAACACACACCGTCAGATAATTTGAATACTATCTGTTAAGGTTTTGAATGAAAAGCGTTAGTTTTAATAAGTTCATTGCAAACAAGACTTCTGGATATTTACATACAGAATCACTTTTTGTCCATGAAGTACGTTATAAGCAAGCAATGAGTAATATTAATATTGAAATGTATGGACATACGCGTGCATATTTGAGCATACATTTTTGTTATGCATCTTTGAAAAGACTGATAGACTAGATGTTATTCGTAGCTAAATGAGAAAATGTTTCTCGTGTTTAATGAAGTTGCACAATCATAACCAATTAGCATAGTAATACAAGAGACACATGTTTATTTAAGCCGGAAATTAATTTTAAAAATTCCTCATTAATTGTAACAATATTCGTCTTGTAATGCAGACTCGTACATACGGTAAACCTTGACATGTGCGTAATATAGTGCAGTTGTTTTAATTAATATCTTAAATGATGAAACAACATTAACAAGTAAAGGCAATCACAATAATTGCATATCCCTACTAAATTTATTGATTAATGTTGGTGATAATTAACTTGCCCCTGGTGTGGGGATGGGGAGGGTGAAGATTTAGTTGATGTTTTGTTGCTGCCATTGCTGTTGCTCGCGGTATCATTGATAATAATAAGCGTGGCGGCGCGGTAGTCAGAAAAACGGAGTTATAATTATTATATCAATAAAACAATAACATTAGACGGATGTCATTGAAAGCCATATAAATGTGACAAGCCTCCACATTACGTTAACAAGTCCACGTGGTCTCCTACCAGAGACCCATGTATCACTACAAATAATTCTGTCTGCATTCTAGATCAGTACACAGGCTTCAGTGATAAAACTATAAAGCCATGCGAAATAAAAAAAAATAAGGGTTACAATTACCCATAACTGTATCCTAGTTCTAGATTAATATTAGCTAATGCTTTACCTCAAGATATAATTTATGAAAATGATAGGTTATAGCAAAACCCTAGTTGAAAATGCATAATTAAGGGTTCGAGATGAATAACTTTCCGACATTTTACCAACTAGATGTTTATAGAATATAACCAAGGAGCACTAGTAGAACCTATAGAAAGCGTGTTATTTTTTAAAAAAAAATGTCCACTTTTATTTTAACATGATAAAATAATAAATGTAAATTTAATAAATGATAAAAGCAATGCAAAAGCAACTAGAAGAAGAAATTTACAGAAAACAGTTAAATCGGCGCCCAATGCCAGAAAGATTGATATTTTAGAACCGTTTTAATTATTTTATCTTTATTGCAGCAGGATATTGGTTCGACAGAATAAACAACCCACGCCCAAACAGAGGAGATGATACAGTATTTTTAGCATTTCTCGATGGGTCATACAGTAGAATGATGCAAGTGCAATGTTCCAATTATATGACATCGCAGTATCTAAGTAATGCTGTATAGGGACATAAAAAGTAGTTTTGCTCTGGATATGATATACTTACCAAACAATGTAACAAAAATCAGGTTTGAATTATTACATATTTCACTCTTTCGTGTGTAAAGTTTCATGTAACAAGAATGTCGCAATTAATCCAGTGTGTGATAAAAAGTGTTAATGAAGGCATTTTATGATGATATGTTCATTATATGTAATATTTACATAAAAGGCAGTTTAACCACAGTGCCGTAGTACAGCTAGCACTTCAAGAAAACCGTTATTTAGAACATTAAGTCTTATGGCGTCGATGGTAAGGTATGTTTTCAAACTCGTTTCTTAGATTTGCTTATTTTTAATATAACATAAAAACAACATAATCAATTCTTTTAACAACGTTGCCTAACCGTAAAAAAATAAACATTATTATATATGTCAAATCGCAAATCCAGATATTACAATCGATTGTACACTGTCACACTGTTATCTGTTTACAGCTGTAAGAGATATACACACACATTGCGTGCAAAGTAAACCTGCGTTGGAACCCCACTAATCTATCTTCTTAATTAGACTGTCAGTCGTTTACCAGAAAAGTCATATTAGCGGTAACACATCTCTTTCCACCAAGAGCGTACAAGACGTTAGCAAATTTTCTGTGGACTCTGCTTGGTCTGCTTGATGTTGGCTCTCAGGGAATTGGCATTGTCAAGACAATACATTTAACATTTCGCAATGGAGGCCGTATTTTCATATTGTTTAAAATCTTTCATTAAAAACGGAGTTAAAATGAAATTGTGCAATTCATAAAGCCTGAATGGTGATATATCACTGTTCGGGGTCGTTATTCAATTCTATAGTCAAGAAAAAAATGTGCAAATACAATTATGCCATAAATCTAGGAATTTTTTAGGTTCAGCTTCATGATTTCCTGTTGAAGTAGAAGTATGCTTCCTATGCAAACCATGTGGTTGAAATAATGGGTTTTATATTTTGCGCATTTGATTCGATACCAAATGGCAGACAATACTAGTAGGGATATAACTACCTCTAGACAGCACATGCAATGTAAGTGTATAATTAACATTATTGGCAGGCCACTTACTCTTAAAGAAAAGAGTTTCAAGAGTGGGTTCTTAATCTTTGGTGCTCTAGAAATATATCTATTGTTATGGTACCGACGTTGTTAGAATTTACTGCCTTATTCCGGGTTAGGTTGTTCTAGGTAAGGAAAAGACAATAGTTTACAGTTTAACGATGGATGTATTATTGTCATGAAGAAAATATTTGTTTATGATTTAGTTAAAACTATTCAGTTATGGTCCAGCTCATCACAGCATGTGACTGAATTTTTCGAACGTTTATATAGAGAGAAAAACTCTTACTGAACGATGAACTACAGAGTTGATTTTAAAAATAATTTAATGGTAATGCAGAGTTGATTTTAAAACTAATTTAGCGGAAATGCAGAGCTGATTTTAAAAATAATTTAGCGAATTTTCTTCAATTTATGTACGTTTTTGTTAGATGGCACGTTTTCTTTCTTATTTCAATGGTTTTTCCGATATTATGAGGTGGCTTTCATTCAATATGTTTTGCTGCCAGAGAAAGTACATTACAACAAAACATCCCAAAATGAACGACTAAGGAACATGTTCTAATTAGCATCCGATAATTGATTGGTGTAATATGTTACATGATTCATTACCCATTCCGGGTAATAATCTTGTCACGCAATAAATACTCTTTTCACGACATTGTTTTATATCTAGAAGTTTTTCAAGCATGCTCATATAGATCTCGATGACAATTTATACTATTATATAATTATCGTTAGAGCATGTGTCATTTTGCATAAAACAACCCTCTTGCCTCGGCAAATGAAAATTTCAAATTACTATCGTGAACGTATATTCGTTTAATGATTTGATAAATACACTGTCAACTTCATTCAAACCACTATTGTTTCTGACAAAGTTATAAATTATACAATCACAAAAGAAGACCCTGAAATGAAAATGCATGCTTCAAAGGCCCATGATTTGTATACATTAATTATGGTTATGAATCTTTGTTATTCTTGAGTAAACTTCTCATTATCATACCATTATGTCAGTTTTATTTAAAAGAAATACGTTGCATTGTTGGTATTATTCGATCTTAACATTTAAAAATGAATTAAATGATATCTAAAGTTTGCGTTTTCAATCTGTGATCATACCAGCCCTGTATATTTGACGGATGTGAAGAGAGCGCGGCGTTTTACATTTATCATTGCCATCGATTTACGTTATTACCGCAGTTTTATCAACGCCTCATCCATCTTGCTCTACAATCTGATCAAGTGAATCGGTAAATAATGTAATATCTGCGTAATTTGAAGAAGCCTTCCTCACTTTGACTATGTATGCTAGACAAGAACCCAGGTACCAGTGAATATGCTGCCAGCTCCATCACCTGTAACGTTAAACCTTGTTGCTAGCTGGCGACAGATAAACAAATGTACGTTAAGGAGATTACTGAAATTCCTTTGTAATCAGAATGCATTACACTTAACTTAGACAGAAACCACTGCACATGGAACACCATTACACGACCAAAGGTCAACTTCTTGCAGGATAATCAATACAATTTCTTTTGGGCATATGTATATTGATATTATAACTTTTATAACCAACACAACTTTTACTGCTGAATTCATAATGCTAAAATGTGCAAATAAAAAACTTAAAATAGATTTTTATAAAATAATTTTAAATAGACGTTATAGATAAAAATAAAACATTTTACCACAAAATAACAGAGGATATTTACAATATTTTGTTTGTTTTTTATTTAAAGGATTTACCTATCACTGATGTTATTCTCTACAGTCTTTAACATAATATAAACATATCAAACATTTTAGAGATGAGATTAACCTACCTATACAATTAAAATAATGCATGTTTTATATGAAGATATAAGATGTTTTCTGGGTCTTCTTGCGAGGCTTCATTTAAGTACTTCTAGTCTTCACACAGAGAGAATGCCAATGTGATAAAGGTTTTTCACCACAAGGTTTGTTTCAATATTGTTAATAGAATCGGTGCCCAGAAACGCTGCCGTTAACATAAGTGTCACAGTGCCCGCATGCATCACATCTGCTCTAATTACTGGAGCAGGTGGCGTTATCGAGTTATTATTTTACCAAGTATGTTAAGCACCAATAGGTGATATCAAATTATGCAACATAACAAAATAGTTAGAGCTTTGTCAGTGATAACATAAACGATTTTATCGAACGGAGAGATCGTCAGACGACATTAGAATGAGTCATAAGAGATATAAACGTGTTGCAATGAAATGTACTAAACGGTATGCATAAATATGCAAGCAATTAATCAAATATGACATACGTAAATTTGAATATTTTTTTTTAATTTTAACCATATGAACAGTCAAATATTGCCTGTTGTCAAGTGCATTTTAGGCCCACGCCCAGATTCAGACAACACGTGCGACTGGTTTGACATTTACGTGAATATACAATGCCTATGTAGCATATGTGTTTGATTTAAATGAGATATAAACGCATATGATATACATTGTATTTTCTAAAATATAACAACGTCTATCATTAGGTAAATATGAAAAGGTCCTATCGACATTTCCACAGATATTTAAATTCTATCTACCTGTAGACAAAGGCAAACAATGTAAATGTGACAAAAACACAGAGACGAGACATAAAACACAAAAAGAAAAATTATCAGTTACTGCCTTGTAACAGTCAGTCGGTAAAAGGGCCGACTGGGGTGCTTAAACCTGGTTTGTGGAGTATGTACAGTCTGATTTTGATATTGTCATGGCAACTGCCCAGAGGACAGAAAGTTAGCAAGTTCCATCTGTTATAGGAAATAGTTCGTTTTATGTCAAAAATATCGATTTGTGGTAGGTTGCTTTGTTAATTCAAGTTAATATACGTCTTATAATGATTACTCCGTCGTATTAAATTAAGTTGTATCTGTGTTGTTGTTGTTATTAAATTAATACTTAACAGCCGAATGGCATTGTGTTGGATCTACCAGAAATAATAAATCCGCAGATTAGTATCTTCTGTGTTATTTAAAGCCTGTTGAATATCTATATTTAAAACAAGAATCGTGAGGGTCTAAAATAAATATTATTTCGTATTTTTTTTTTTCGTGTTTTTTTTTTTTTTTTTTAAGGGGGAGGGGGTGGGGTCGTTGTTGTTTTGTGTCTTTTTTGTTGTTATTTTTGTTTGTTGTTGCTTTTTAAAAAAATCTTGAATTTAAAAACAAGTGATAAGTGACAAGCGGCCTGATTTTTGCGGAAAGAGTCGTATTGTGTCTACTATTAAGTGAACAATAACAATTTATTTAACATTCTAAAGGTGGTATCCGACAGTTTCGACCATTTTCAAAGATTTGTTTCTCAACCAGATCAATAATTTTTTTGTTAATCGAAAGTTCTCAAGAAATGCTACGAAGCGTAACTTCTCACTTGTCATCACAATATGCTTTTCCTATCCGAGCCAGGCAGCATAGCTAGCTATTGTTAAACTAAGAAAACCCGTGACCAATTACTCTTGCAGATATATCATCATCTGGGCAGTCGGCTCTGACAATTTTGGCATACGTTTTACATAAGCTCATTCGTAAGTCATCTAAAATTAAAGAAGAAATAAAACACAGCCGCAACTATTAGACAGAACAAATCGTGAAAATCACTCTAAATTTTTATTCCTTCCAAACCATTAAATAAACATGATGTGGATTTCCGTTATAAAAGGATGACCTTGGATGTCAGAGCAAATTGGCCGGATGATGATATAAGATAATCCCATCGTGCTTATAACTTAGATGGGGTCAGAATCGCCTTTATCCAGAAAAAGTATGATTTTATTAAGAGATAATGCCAAAATTCACCAAACATGGGCAAGATAGTACAATACGTATTTGATATAGGCAACTGTAAACTTTAAAAACAAGAACATGTTAAACATACACATGATTACCCACATGATTACCCACATAAAGATTTAATTCCTGTTAAGAAGAGGTGAAATGGTGTTTTCTCTCTAACAACAACCTTCCTTTACATTTTACACCACTGCAGATGCACTATTACAACACCGAGAAATTATTAAAAGAAAAATACGACAGTCCGGCTTTTTTTCTTCTTAAACCTTGAACGAGGCGGTATGTAAAACAGAGACGTATTCTTAAGAATACGTTTCAAAGAATATCTTAATCTGTAAATCTAAACCATAAATTCAATCAGTTAAAAAACGAAGAAAAAGCTCAGCCATAACCCTTGTCTAATAGTTTATATGCTAATCGCAATTGTTGCCTTTGTAAGTTTCCAGAACAGACTTGACCTGATTATTTCCATCTTGACTGTTTATGATGAAGTTGGACAGATTCCAAGGTGCCTTCTCTGAATACTTGAGATAAATTAACAATCTGCAAAGTGGTTTTCAACTTAACTGACGCAGTTAAAACAATCTTAGGTTAAATGCATAGAAAATCGAAATCACTTATGTTTGAAGCGTATAAGAACAACATCGATGCATTTTAATATTTAAAAGATAAGGGATTTGTGAAAATTTGTATGTGAATTGTTCAATAATAAAGGAAACATACAAGCACTAGTACTAGCTCTAGTATTGCAATGTATGATACTTAATTATATTATGTTTCTTGCAACAGTTAAAATGTCATGATGACGAAAACCGTGGCATTAGCTTGGTAACATAAGGAAAATTGTCAGATTTTATTACCATATATTTATATTATAATTATAAACATTAATAGGTAAATAACAAAGGATCCTATCAAAATTACCACGAATATTTAAATCTAAACTACCTTTGGACAAAGGCCAACAGGGTAAATGTAAATGTGACATAACCACAGAGACCGGACATAACGCACAAAAAGAAAAAAAAAATCAGTTACAGCAGAACTTTCAGTCGGCAAAAGGACCGACTGGGGTGCTTAAACCTGCTTTGTTGAGCGCTCCAACTTTGCACTTCCTGAAGGTTTTTCTATAAAACAAACAGTTTAAATAAAATTATCCCGTCAAAGTGAGACAACTAACAGTAAGCAGATGCATCTGGATATAAAATGATAAAATGAACTAATATATGGAGATAATAACTAGTAATAGAGTAAACTATCAACATATGTACAATATGTACAGTAGATAAATGCCTCGGCAACCTAAAAGTTCCAAATGAGAGACTAGTTTGAAATAAAAAGCCGAAGAGATAACGTATAATATAATAAAGTCATACAATGCTATAACGTTATATGTCAAAAGTGTCAGAAGTGAAATTAAAAAACACACACGAGAGAAATCATCGAATTATAGAAAACAACCAAAACCAGCAAAACAAAATGTAGTATTGTGAGGAGTTAAGGTAGTGAGATTCAAATAATTAATCATAAAAAAACCGAGAATTTGTCCGCAGTTGGCATATTTTATAAAGGCACAGAAATCCCGATGTTATACTTACTGTCCAATCTCACGTAAAGGGCATGGAGACTGCTCAAGTTGTTTAACCTATATAGTGCACGACTGGAGAGATGAAGAGACAAGAATTTCAACAGTAACTGTCCAATTATGGCTTTAGGTCACCGTTTTCATATAGTCTCAACAACCCCACCGGTTATCGTATACTTTAAAAGAAATACACGTTCTTGACTGTAAAAGGGTCAGTTGCAAGCAATGCTCTACAACGAAGGATGCCAGGGTTGTAAGCGTTAGCAATAAATTTTCTGACAAGTTTTGTAAAGAGGTCAGAAAAGTTATTGAGACCCTTCGTTTTCTGTATAAAAACATTTCCATAAAATGCAGGATGGATTTTGCCTTGCTGCAGACGTGATTTCGCGAATTTATTATACTTTGAACTAATTAAATTGTTGCGGTGAAAGAACTTTGAAAACGCCTTCCTTCATTTTTGAAATTGAAAGCCCCGCTGTAACAATTTAGAAGAAATAAACGGGTTTTTAGCATTAAAATTTTTCACTTTAGTACAAACTTGTGCAAACATCGTATGTTGGGATATGTAAATACTACAGGAGGTATCACGAGATGAATCACCGTCAAGGTATGGATAATTCACAATACTTAAGTTGAAATCATCTCTCTTGTCATAGATTTCAGTAGAGACGTTGACATCATGTTCAAAGCAGTATAAAAACAAATCTGCAAATAAGAATGGCAATTACCTGTCTAAATAAAGTGTCACCGCATTTTATATAGATATTGTCTAATAGGAAACATAGCTTCACAAACATCCGTACAACTCCACATAGGAAACTTCTAGGAAAGTGTTCGTAAAAAACGCATTACTTTCGTGAAATGCAATGTATAGACGATGCACTCGAGCAAATGTTTTCTCAATGAGAGCAATCAATTTGTCTTTATCTAAATCATGAGGTAAAGAAGTGTACAGTACAGAGAAATCGTAAATATTAACTTCAGAGCAATGCAAGTATGAAACTTGTCTAAGACTTCTCAAAAGAACTTTTAAATAGACCAAAATACTTTAATTCCAGAATTTTCATACACATTTCCACATATATTGAACAACGTGATTACGAACGTCTGTAAGGCAAGAAGTAAATAGTTTGGATATGTGAGTGATGGTGCTAGAGCTGACATTAGTTATGAATCGTGACTTGTATGGTATTTTGTAAAGCTTAGGAATCCAGTACAGTGAAGGAAGATAACAAATTAAAAACACCGAATATCTTTTCTCGGAGCATTATTTCTGTTGTTGAAGTCTAGCATACGCATTGCATTGCATAAGCAACTTGCCAGCTAACGGAATGTATTTAAGGACAGTAAATGTATTATCTACAAAAACTCTATGTATTGTGGGGTTTTACCTGTCACACATGGTGTCAGAGACGGCTGGCATAGTGTCACATCTATCATGCAAGCTGTATGCACTAGTGTAGCTCACCAATTGAGATGTGCACTTTGGGGAAGTTATAAGCGACAAAGACACAGTTTAGAGACTGCACTTTAGTCTCAGCGTCAAATGACCCATGCAACACGTTAAACTTAATTAGATATTACTTTAGCGAATATATGTTGAGTATATTACTGGCGTATATATTTACTTGTACTTCTGTGCATTAATGAATGAGCCATTTAAAGAAAAAACAGCCAAATTGAGGTGAGAAGTCAAAAATAGCTTGAGAACGTTAAAGGTTAACACACATAAATCATTTGTAGAAACTCATGCTCAAAACGAAAGAAGTCTGTGGCGCTTTTTTAAACTCTCATTTATGATTATTTTGGCTAAAGGGCGTTTTGTTTTTTAATTAATAAAGAATACGCATATACGTATATTATATTATAAATACTGTACAAATTGCAGTTTTAAAGAGTGACATTGCCAAATGTCTGCAACCATACCATGAATAAATGACAAATAAGCAAGTTAATATGGCACGTTAAATGTTTTTGAAGATTAAATCTAATAGTCTTGTCAGCTTGTCAGCTATGTATTTACAGACAAATCACTGTCTGACATTTCCAAAACAGACCACATCTTCTGACAGGCTTGAAATTAGCCATATGCACACAAACATCTTCTTTTATATAGAATAGAATAGAATAGAATAGAATAATTTTATTGCAAAAAAGACATTTGTCCATAGGCAATACAAGCATGTTATAACATATAAATATACACACAATTATTTCCAGTGACGGTCATTAAATTTCGGCTACAATATCAATACAAGTTTTAAATAGAATGATGTTTACAATGTGATGTACAGCCTGACCTGCATGTCATGACCATCGGTTATGTCATATAGACAGAGAATCTAGACTCAGGACAACTGAGTAACTAATATGATAACACCACGGAATAACATCAAGACTGTGTTGTGTAACTTAATAATATGTTTAAATGCCGAGGGTCGCTTATGCAGGTCAGACTGTATATATACTAAAGTGTTTAACATTTATCAGATTGCTATAAAAATAGATAGATTTATGTGCAAATATGAGATATTGTATTAGTAGTACTATGCTAAATACGAAGGGGAGAGAAGTGTATACATATAGGAATAAGAACAGTATATGTATGTATACAAAGGCTTATGAAATTAAAAAATAAAATACTTAAACATCAATTGGTAAGTATCGTTAAAATAGATCTTAACTTCTAAAATAATATAAATGTTCACGTTTATTCATACTTTTGTAAATATAGGTTGACAGATTTTTTACAACTGTTGTATTTTTTGATTGTAACAATTCAATAAATTTTAAAATGTTTGGTCTTTTCCAAAAATATCTTTTAATATAATTTATTCTAAAATCATGATAAAGAGGACATTCTAAGAGGAAATGAAATTCGTCTTCTAAAATATTACAGTGTTGACATTTTCTTTCTGATCGTGGAATACTATTTGGTTTGGTCCAACGTCCGGTCTCTATTTCTAATCTATGACTAGATGTACGGAGCCTTGTTAAAGCATATCTATATTTAACCACTGATATTTTATCGAGATATGTTTGAAATGCAAATTCAGCGAATAGTGTGTATGTCTGAGCTCTAGTTGAATCATTGATTTGTGACTGCCAGTTTTGAATGAAATTATCTTTAACCCTTTGCTTAAAAATCCCTAGAAACAGATTATTATTTTCAACGCCTTGATTCAACCATACATGATTAAAGCCAAACTTCTGTAAAATATATTGAACATTTGAGGCCCAATTTTTTATTCTTGGATTATTATCAAGGTCTTGCAGCATAATATCATATATAATTTTTGACAGTTTACGATTATCAAGGGAGACAAGTTTAAGCCAATAGCGTATAACGCTTACAATTCTGTAGGTTTGTAGCGGGAATCTACCTACTTCGCCATAAACAAAATTATTTTGAGTTTTGGTTCTTACCCCCAACATTTGTTTTAAAAATTGTAAATGAATCTTTTCTAAAATGCATGCTTCGTGATACCCCCATACTTCCGAGCAGTATCCGAGAATCGGTGTAATAAGTTTATCAAATAAATCTAGGCGTTGACTTACATTCATGGTGGGAAATTTGTACATATACGATTTTAATTTAAATATTCCCTTCAATGCTTGACCCTTTAAGGATTCAAATGTTTTAATAAAAGAACCTCCGGTAGAGAATACAATACCTAAATACGTAAAATGATTAACTATTTCAACTTCAGTATCATTAAAGTTAAATTTTAAATTTTCTCTAATCAGACCACTCTTTCTAAATATCATTATCTTGGTCTTATTAGTATTAACTATTAATTTCCATCGTTCGCAATAACTATGTAATACATTTAATCCCTGTTGTAGACCCTTTTCAGTTTCTGCAAAGATAACTATGTCATCTGCATATAGAAGTAAAAAAAGCTTTAATAAACCTATATCAACACCCTCGCAACCATTTATGTACATGTAATCTTCCAGATCATTTACATATAAAGAAAATATCAAAGGGGATAATGAGTCACCTTGAAAAACACCAAGGTTACATTCAAAGGTATCGCTTAAGTTATTATTGTGTTTTACTCTTGATTTTATATTACTGTATAACGAATGTATCAAGCTTAACATTTTTCCACGGACCCCATATTGTATGAGTTTATAAAAGATGTTTTCTCGGACTAAATAATCAAATGCTTTTGTGAAATCAACATAGCATACGTATAATTTTTTATTTTTAGATATGAAATGGTTAATTACCGAATGTAGTACAAATATGTTATCTACAGTACCCATTTTACTACGAAAACCTGCCTGGGACTCGACGTAAATGAAATATTCCTCAGCCCATTTGTTTAATCGATCATTAATTATTTTTGTAAACAGTTTACCAATAACACTTAACAGAGTTATCCCTCTATAATTTTCAGGTGAATTGATATCTCCTTTCTTGTGGAGAGGAACTATATAGCCTTCAGTCCATTTACTTGGAAAATACGAATGGTTTAATAAGGTATTAAAAAGACAATGAAGATAATCAGATATAAAATCATAACCGTATTTGATAAACTCGTTAATTAAATAGTCTGAGCCTCCTGATCTATCATTGTTTAATTGTTTGCATGCTTTTTTAATTTCGTAATGGCTTATTTGATGGTCTAGTTCTGAAAACATGACTTGTAGTTCTCCGTTTAAGAATCTTTCATTTAATAAATGCACGTCTTCTTCTGGTTGGAAGAAAACTGATTGTGGGTCATTAATTGCCCGGAAATATTCTGAGAAGCGTTTTGTTGAAATATTTGTATTTTTTGTGTTATTATTTGATGTAGATTTTAATAATCGCCAGTACTCTTTTGCGTTTTTGTAACGCAAGGATTCTAACTTTTTTGTTTGTGTTACATTGTATTTATACTTTTTACTTCTTATCATTTTTTTATATTTCGATCGAGAATGTACCATATCCTTCCTATTTTTTGTATTATTCATATTTTTATATTTATTCAGATTTTTATAATATTCTTTTCTTGACTGTTTGCAATCATTATCATACCATTCATGCTTCGTATTTTTAGTATTACAATTATTTATATTTTTCTTAAATAAAGGATCACAGACATTGTACATTAATGTATAAAAACTATCAAGATTTTGGTCAATATCATCGGATGACTGTATATTTTCCATGTCATGCCGTATTGAATTAATTGAATGCGTAAAAAAATCACTTCCAAGATGGTTAATAAATGATCCTTTCTTTTCGTCGTTCCATTTATAATGAAAGGAAATGTTGTCAACATATTCGTCTTGTTCATTATTATTAACATCATTTGCAATCGATTCATAACCATGTAAAGTAAAACTAATAGCGCAATGATCGGACAAAATGCTGGGACTAAGTATACTAAAATCATGAATATATTGTAATAATTCATTCTTACACAATACGTAGTCGACAACGCTGCTACCTGCATGTTTTATACATGTATAATTACAAGATTGGTCTGGATTTCCAGCCCGACCATTCATAATACGCATACCTGTCTGTTGACAAAAATTAATCAATAATCTACCATTATCATTTATAGTGTGATCTTTAAAAATTCTCTCAATAGGTTCATCAGTAATATAGTCATTAGGTAATAGATTTAAGTCAAATAATTGTTCAGTTACAACATAATCTTTAAGTTTACCAACTCTACTGTTGAGATCACCCGCTATCATAAAATTACAATTATCATTATATATGTCACTAAAATACAGCATGTGTTCACATATTATATCATATATACATTGATCGACTAAGCCTTCCCTACTACTACCTTGAGGGATGTTATAACAAATACAAAGAAAAAGATCATGGTTGAAATTAAACAAGCAATTATCTAGCTTAAGCCATAATATACAGTCACCTTCTGTTTTTAATAAAGTAACATGAGAAGAGATTTTGTTAGATACATAGACAATAATACCACCACTGTCTCGACGAGCGTTTTTATGAGTCAATTTTCTATTTAGTAAATAATGGGTAAACCCTTGTACATGTATTAAATCATTAAAATTGTCATTCAACCAAGATTCTGTCAACATAATAATGTCATGGTTATCAAAAATATTTTTGAGTTCAGTATCAGTCAGTTTATTATAAGACCGCCCAAGCAGTCCTTCAATATTAAATAAACACAGGCGAATGTCACTTTTCTCCCACCTGGCCTATCCTGACCCTTGACCTTCCACTGACGAATTAGAGTTTTCAACAGTTGGATTTCCCCGCTGTTTATTTTTAGAATCTCGTGTCTTGTGTATCACTGTAGATTCACGTGTTTGTTTACTCGATGAACTTGATGTCGTCGCTCTAGGTTGTTGAACTGGTGTGGAAGTAGCCGCAGGCCTTAAACAAGTTTTATTGTGATGGGATTTTCAGTACTAATAGACGTAGAATATTGTTTACTGAAATGACTGCTTGTGGTCAACGTGCCTTGCTTACCTGTTTAAAAATAGAACACAAGTGTAACATTATACTGTTAAACATAGTTTAGTTCTATTGAACAGCTTAGGGATAGTACATTGCAAAGCATTCATTCCATGTAATGGCAGTACCATAACTGTTATACAAAGCATTAGAAGACACGAACAGATTGTAGTGAGCGAGGACATTAAATCAATCATCCACGTAGGTTTTCCGTTTTATTGAAACTGTTTTATGCCGCATCACGGAACGAATTAAAAGCAAAGCCGCTGTAAAATGGCCATTTACGTAACATGTTAACGAAGTTTATAGTCAATACACACAGACATTCACGCAGGCTTTGTAAAGCAGTTAAAATACAATACGGGACACAATGTTAAAGACTTGATGATATACAGCAAACGTGTGCACATTTGTTATAACAATGTAAACACTGAAGATATGGTACATCTTTTTGAATTTTGATATAATCGAGTATATCAGATATTCATATTGTCTTTGTCATATAAACTTTCTTAGATGTCCTTATTATTAGTATGTACCGTTAGTTTAACAAGAAGGCTGATTAAATTAAACAATGGTCTCTTTCACACAATTCAAACAATCGCTGAGCTTTTAATTAAGATTTATATCGTTTTATTGAAATCCTTAAACTTACCGTAGGTTATAAACAGTCAGAATGGCAGCTCTGTAATTGAGTATAGTTGCTAGTGATACATTTAAAAGGTTTTTTTTTGTGTGTAAAAAAACAAACACTACAACACTAATATAAGAAAATATGACAAGGTCCTTTGAGTATTGCAACATATAGTTAAATCTGAAAAGACACAGGACAAAGGTATTCACATTCCAGTCAACTGTAAAAGGTGCAGGAAAGCTGTGAGGAGACATAATATAAAACAGATTAAACCCAACAGTTACATTCTTGGAACAAAATAACTATTTCCATCCTAGTGTATTCCAAACTGGAAGGAGAACAGATATCAAACATTTAATCGCATTTCTAGTATCTACCTGTATCATAAACATAGCTATGCTTAGGCTATAAAATTTATAGTGCTCACAAAATGTATGAAGAAACATTTATTTAACAACCACCTGAGTTCATTACAAAGGGATTTAGACAAAAACTGGGACTCATATTAATCTTGTTTGGCGAAAACATTCCCTGAAACAGGTTTGCATACAGGATAATCTCCATCTTACATTGGTGGAACTGCAAACCAACTTTTGGACATTTTGCCAATATGCCTCTAGAATGAATCGTGGACTAACAGAGCAGAAGCAAAGCAACGCAGAAGAGGCAGTAGCGTAGAAATACAACGTAGAAATACTCTGGATGCTGCATGAGTCAGCCAGGTAAGACAGTGCACCTGGGAAGGGGAAACAATATGTTTACGTTAACAAAAGGATGTTTGGTCTAACAGGTAACAAAAAGCTCTGCCAAAATATGTTATAGCAGTTTTTACTTTTTAAAGAACAACAAAAGGTGGCGTCCTTGTTAAATCAGCAGCGGTTAAAGCCATCTACCAAATACACTGTGCAACTAAAAGTGCATGTATGCAGTCTTGGTCAACATATTTCACAAAAATGGCAGCGTGTGTATTCTGCTCAAAAAAGAAATTTAATGATATAAAACACGTCATGTTTAACTGAACAATAAGAATATGAAAACATTGTTACACAAATCTTAATGAAGAAAGGCATTTTGCGTTAGGTGCCAAACGATGGAGATAAAAGTATCATTGACATTGCTTGATCGGTGTTGTTATCTAGTGAAATAAACATTGCTTTAGATACTATCGTACTGTTGTATGTTTAGCTTCTTTAAATTGGGTCTGCTAGATTGGTTATGTAAATGCAAAAGTAATCCGTTGTTTAATCACACAATTAAAACAATCGCTGAGCTTTCAATTAATAATAATAATAATTAACAATTTTAATCAACGCTGTTTATTACAATATCGAATACGCTTTTGTTTAATGATTTAAAGAGAGCACCGTATTTTTCTCTAAACCAGAAATTTGCAAAACAAGTTTGGGATTTTGTTTTTCATTAGCTTAAGAAAAATATTAAGAAATAAAACCTGTTTTACAATCCATTTCATTTATCATCTTTTAAATTAGACTAAGTGTCATCGGCTACGGTTGTTCGATATTAAAACAGATGTTAAGTGTTTAAGTACAAACAGTTTAACAAATAAATATCGAGTTATTTTCGTACGCAATCATTTTGTTTCCCTTCTGGATACCATACTTAAAACCCTGATTAGATGGATTACAAGTTGTAAGATTAATGAATCTGGAATGATGTTGGTTATGGTTATGTACCCTGTACCGAGCGTTGTAGCATGGCTGTAGTGGTTGGCGATGTAGTGGTATGTTAGTCGAGAGCCGTGTATTTAGCTGAAGCTGGCGCATGTTTCGCAATAAAACATCCTCATTCCAACATCTAATGAGCATTTTAAGACACCGTATGTAAGATTTATTACAGAACACATCTATTTGAATGAATTTTGATGTTTAAAAGCTTCTGCGATACTTATTACATTATTGTTATTACTAAAAGAGTATCATATACAGAGAACCTGCTTCCTTAAATGCAATAAAACATAATAATAATATAGTAAAGAAATGTAGTTGATGTTGTGTAGCAGGAAAAATTTTATTACGCACACGGGCGATGGGCCTTTTTATTTTATTCTTCTTTACAATAAATGCCTTTGTCATGTGAGACTTAAAATTAAAAGCATTTCTAAGCATACTTAATAACTTAAACACTAGGGAGATATAAATTATGTATCTTCATTTACTTGGTTCAAAGATTGGGAATGCTTCAGCGCATTGTAATAATAAAAGCTAACAATAAATAATAATAATATTGATGTTCGCTAAATGACGATGCCCAACCACGGTCATGTTGTTAACTCATGTTTTTCATTGAAAAAATACAAACAGAAGCCTGCCTTAATGTCCATTTGTCGTAAAGTTGTGATGTCTAAACATTATAATTTATAATTGCGAAAGGTGTTAGCATTTAAGATCTGTATGGCGTTTTAGTACTCTCACTATTTTCAATGGAGGCATCCATGATTCTCCGAATCTGTATTTTATATTTGCGCACTTCAACAAACATCCTTCTAGACTAGACAAGGTAACGGTGAACATTCTGCAAACTCCAACTCCTGCAATGAATCTAAACATTGCAGCTAGCTGATGATGACAGATAAGTTAATATACACCAATATATTATTATGGAAATTGTTGGTATTTGGAATGCATTACATCCCAAGCAAAACCTTAATTGTAGAACGCCAGTATAACTCCTAGACCCACTCCACTTAGACCTGTATACTGAAAAGACGTTCCTAAACAATAAAGCATAAACATGAATTGTACAGACTCTATAGTGCTCGGCGTAATATTACATATGTTGCTGCCGTTAAAAACAATATACACATTTACTTTTTAAATCTTAGCTTTATATTCTCGGACTGGTTTTGTCCTCTTTTTTCGCGTCATATTCTTAACAAAGTTATGACTAACGACAATATGCCTCTTAAATAAGCATTGCACAATTAAATTTTTCATCACCTGAAAGGCAGTATGTTTTTTAAGGCCAAATGGTTCAATCTTACATGTTTACACATGTAGAATGGCTTCTTTAAGGTCAGTACATGGTAGATGCTTACTTACTCATTTGAATATTGCCATATCAAGTGAACGTATTGGTCATTGAGGAAGATTTTTGCTAGCTTGTATAACTACTTAATAGACACTACCATGTACCTTGGGTATTGATGACCTGCAATCGCAAGTTTTTCTTACAATGTATGATGTCTACGTGTTATCTGTAGATTACGTTGCCAGACTGAAACACTAGCTTGATAAAGTAAGACATAAAATAGGTTTTTTTCGCCAAAAGAACGCAACGCAAACTGTGTATAATATTATCATGTTAAATAAACGTTGGAAGCTGCTGTAAAAATGCCCAATATATCGTTTATACATGCTAAACTTTGTGTTCTCCATATCCCGCCCCCATCCGCTCCTTCTCTACTTGTTGTTTTGTTGTTGTATTTGCTTTTAGCTCAAGGATGGGTTCCTAAATAAGGATTGTTCATTTACTCACTGTAATATTGCTTAAACGATGTGATATACACAACTGCAATAACAGTTAAAATGCTGACTACTAAAGTTGAGAACACGACAACAAATCAGACAGAATACAGACTGTTGATACTAGCGGAACACTTATACGTGAAGAAGTTATTTATAGGAGGAAACCCAATCCATTCGTCATTAGACTTATCTATACCAGATACCATCATCTGGCTGTCAGATTGATCCAGCATTGTAGCTGAAGCCTTGTAATTATTATTTTCCATTTGTGAATATAAATATAAAACATAATTTCTACGGCAAGAAGTAAATCAAAACATAAGTAGAAATCTTTCAGATTTCATTTGCTGAACATTTATTTAAAGTAAAATTTATGTAAAGAATATTGTAATGAATTATATTATTCTTAAAATGAATGAGTTTCTTAAGATAAACACAAGATTAATGGTATCTTTATAGAATGTATTGTACAAACTAATGTAAAATCATGAATGGTATTATTAAACTCGTTCACACTATCAGTTAAACTGGTTATCACAGAAGAATATATCACATCAATGAAATTGAGTAAAGTATGTTATTTGTCGGATATATCTACCATTTTATTATGTTCTCATGTGTTCTCTAGTTAACCTTTACGAGATATCAACAAACGTTTTATTTAAGTACTACATAGAGTGTTTCGGTGTCAAAATCAGTAGTAATTTGATAAGATATTGAAGTCATTCTTAACATTCACGGTAATGCAAATCAATTGAAGAACCTGTTCGGTATTAACAGATTCACATCACGTAAGTGTACTTACTATGTTATAAGTAAATGTGCGATATTAAAAGAAAAACACTTTGGAATACTGCAGTGGACCGAACTTAAACATGAGTTGCGGTATTGCCATTTTCCCAATAAATTAAGGCATCAAAAATTCTTTCCGCCATAATAATCGTAGACAAGACATATGTAAGTATGACGTAAAGGTGGATTATTTCAATGTAAACATAAAACAGAAATCACCTTGTTGACCGCCAGTCGATGGCAAAAAGCCAAAATGTTTTATTAGCTGCACTTGAGCATCATATGATACCAACTTGAAAACCAGAACAGGTTTTGGCAATTTGCTACAATCATGAATGTCATCAAGATAAATAAGCTCCTAATTATGTATAAAAAATCCTTCCAGCACTACAATTCGGCAAACAGAATTAAATAAGTGTATAGTTTCAAAAAGAAAAAAAAATATAGACTTTAAAAATATATTGAGAGAGGAAAGTATTTTTTCAACCCATGATGGTACGTTTGGTACATTAAACCGCAAAACATTGTCTGCATATTCTGGCTGGCTAACAAATCACTGACGCACTTGTTGTGCAAAGAAGTAGTTTTCTCCATTTTATGCATATTATGCACGATGTATGCATCATGAAAAAAACGTAATGTTATTATATTTACCATTTGTTTTATAAAGTGTTTCTTGTTAATAATTAAATAATATTTTTCAATATGCATACAAATATACTCTCAATTTAACGTTATATCTTACGAAGTCTCGGAGCTGTATAACTCTTATGCTCACGTCAATGTGGTTGGCGCTTTGAAATATTAATATTTCTTTACCATAATTATTTTCCAACTAGCTATTATATTTTGACAATTGTAATCACATGTATATCCTAGATGTACCTGGATTTACATTTCGCACTCGTTTTTTCTTTTGTTCAAAATAAGATGATGTATGATAATATTTATTGTAGTAACTTGTGTTTACATTATATAAAATTATGAGGAAATAGCATAAAGGCTAAACAAAATACAACACGGTTCAACAGGCCTATAAGACAGCTTGTAGAAAAAAAGCAAATTAACATCGGACAGTAAATAACAAGATATCTTGAGTGTAATTGTTAGTACACTGAAGTGAATATGATTCTCTGCACAATGGTTTCTGTGCAATCATGTTTTTCAATGCGTCCATTAAGGATAGAGATCAGTCAATCACAGTTGTAATAACGTACACACATAATAAATTGTTTTGAAATTGAAATGTAGAGCTAGGAAAAATGCATAGTAATGTGTAGTTTACCACTGGTATTAAATACGCTTTAAAAACTATAAAATCTGAAACATGATGCAACAGCAGCACATCCGATAGTTGTGTTTTGCATAAAACATATTGCATAAATATATGATGCGAATTGTAAAATGTCGTATCAAGGTTACACAAAACAATTGTTCTTTAATAATTTTGATACAAAACTCCACCTCTGCGCACATATGATCTTAAAACAGTTTTAGCCTATTGTCTATGTGTCTAAGTGTAATTAGCAGAAAAACCTCTACTTGTATATTGTCTGTTGTGTCCGCCCCTCACTGTGTCTTTTGTTATTAAACTGTCCGGACAGAGTTGTGCACTGGATATTTAACAAGAATAAAAAGCTCCGTTCATCCCAAAGTTTAGACAGAATGGTCTAAAGAATTTTAATCGCAACATCCTTTTATGAAACTGGTTCAAACTGCGGACACTAGAGTAAAATTATCTTTATAAATATCGGCTTTCGACTAGCCTAGCATTTAACTGTTAAAAGATACCTGAAGTTCCAAGTACCATTTGGCTCAAGAACAATATCGAAAACAAGATCGACGAATGATACATATATGATAGTTTCATAATACATATATAATACATTTGCTTATGAAATATTTTAAAGAATAGGGTGTATTATTATTTAATGAATTAACCACCTTGCAACAGTAAATCTTCCACGAAGACAAAGCAAATTAACTGTTATTAGTCCGTTAACCCTCAAACAACTTTGATATGTGTGCATCATTTTTGTAGGTTGTATTCCTATAAACAAAATACCTAATGACAAGATTGTTTATTTACTCTATTTTATTTTTCTGTTATTTTTAATTTTATTGATTTATATTTTTTTATATTCATTTATCTTTTTTTATTTATTTATTTTTTATTTATTTATGTAAGGTGTTTGTGAGGTGTTTCGTTGACAAACATGGTGTCAGAAAAGGTTTTAACAAAGTCAAACTCAACATGTCACCTATATCCATATACGGCATATCAGTGCAATTCGGAGGAGGTAGTAGTGGACAAAGACTCAGTTAACCGTCAGCTTTTCGACTAAAAGTCAGGTAATCTGTTTGAGTGGTTATCTTTCAATTTTCAAATTAAGATACAAATAATCCAATATAGATATTATACTCCATGCTGTTTTTGTTTTGTCTGTTTTTATTTGGAAAATAAAATGTCCTGATGCTGGTACTTATACCACAACTTCATAACAAAAACGCATGTTTATATTTCATTTTTAATGTAACTTGAAGATAACAAGCACTGGTTCAGTCAATGGCGGTCTGACATTTATTACGCCTATCTTTCCTTCTTAAAGTACTTACATATAAAATAAATTTTCGTGGTATTAATGTTGTAATGAGGCTGAATGTTAACAGGATCTTAAAACAATGCCCTGCTAGAAGAACATTAAATAAAAATGTTTATGCAATTTTAAGGAAGATGCTGTAGTATGGTATGAACTTTTAGAAAGACAACTCTGGATTGGAGTTGCAAGAAAAAATGGGTATACATAATACTATATAATATAATAAAAATACCTTATATTCATTTTGTATACATTACTTTCAAATAAAAAGAAAGCAGTCGTTTATGGACTATGTCCCTTGCGACTTGCGATGAGAAATCTGGATTTCGGAAGCATACAGGATTAACCCTGCACGACATTGACTACTTGCCGTCAGTTATTCATGCCTTGGAAGAAATAGTACGGCTAATGACTAAATATGCATGTCTAATGAGACAAGACGCGTCAGGCATGTCCAGGCATGCTTCAAATGTTGACATTAATGTTGTTTTCAGTTTAAATTGGAAGTTCGTTATATTGTGTAATTGAGGTATATATAAAGTGCAGATTTATTAATTATACCGACCAATCAGCGCTTCTGAGCTCTTTGATTCTCATATGGACTTGTCTTCGATAAACACTGCCGTGCTTAGACATTTTAAGGTTTTAAAGCTCAGGCTGCCTAACATTTTTAAATGCACGCTTTACGCAAACCTCTGAACTCATTTCAAAGGGATTAACTCAAAGTCTGGGGATCGTAGTGATCTCTTTAATCGAAAACATGCCAAAGAAACAGGTCTCAGCCAATACTGTTGCAGCTGCTTGCAAACTCAAGCTGCATGACAATTTGCCAAATTTCATTTGGAATTAAAAGGACAGAAGGAAAGCAGCGTATAAGAGGCAGCAACATAGAAATACAACGTAGAAAGACTCTAGGTGCTGCATGCGTCAGCCAGGTGAGACAGTGCATCTTGCGAGAGGAGCAAGCATTTACTTTCATAAAAAGATGATTGGTCTAACAGGTAACACACCAACTTTATTCATGCATTGTAATTTCATTTTTCTAATACTTGAACGTTTTTGAAGAACAATGCTGCCTTTATTATCATAAAGCATGATGAGCAACTGCCAAGTACACACTGTAATCAAAGTTGCATGCACATAGTGTTGCTAATATATATTTCGCAAAAGAGGCATCGTCTACCATTTTGGATGTGGACACAAAATAGAAAGTTGTTGGTATAAAACATGCCAGGTTGAACTTTTAATGTAGCAATACAAGAACAATGTGTGGAGAGCGGTTCTTACAAAGAACTATCGCATTTGCTTTACTTGCCAAACGATGAAGACATAAGTATCGTTTAACCTACTTGGTCGGTGTTGTTATCTGGTAAAAGAAACCTTGCAGCAGGATAACGGTTTGGCAGTTTAAACAATCGCCGCCCAAACAATGTAAATATTTAAGTCTGGTTTGGTGTTATTTCCAGCCTTTCTTGATTTGCTCCGACATTTTAATAGTTCAAACGCAAATAAACATTTATTTTATAGCAACATTAACGCACTATTTTATTGGACATTACACTGTCGATTAAGTTGTATTGTAGTAATATAAGTGCAGAAAAAGTTGTAGCAAAACAACTCTTGTATTATTCTGAGATTCCTTTCGACATGGCATTCAATTAAATGGTTCTAAAAGTATTTTTAGAACTGCTAGTTATTTTTATTATTATATAATTTTAAGGTAAATATATATCTATTAATAGTTAAGACGATATATTACAAATCGCCATTTCATATGAGCGTTCTTTAGAAAGTAAGGGTATGTGAATATCATTAGGAATTGAAGCATGTGTATCCACACCTTTTATCTATCATCTTATGAATTAGATTGTCTCTTGTTAAAAAGCTTCGGCTGACTGATAATATAGCGATATATAGTACTCAGACCTGCTGTATTAGCAGTTTGTTAGGGTTTTTCTCCAAAATACTTAAGCATATTTTCTGCTGAATCATTTAGCCCATCTTGGATAACATATTTAAAGCAATGAATGGATTTGCTGTTTACTAAATTATCTAAATGTTCTTGACTTCGAACATTTGCAAAAGAAACACGTATCTCATCCTCAAGCAAATTATGAAAACCTTCATATTTGTAGATAAACTAAGTCGCTCAAATTGTGTAGTCATGTTCTATAAAATATTACGGTAAAATTTGTGTTGAAAACCACATATGCACTTCGTGAAACTTATTGTACAAAGGTAAAACACATGGTTTAATTGCACTAACGAAAGAATATCATTTCATTGCCTAAAGGTTAAATGGGATCTTTGGTGTGAATAAAGTTGTGCTTTCAATTAATAAACTTCAAATGTAGTCTATTATTTAGACGGGTGTCAGTTGCTTTTACTTATAATAAGGAACGATTGTAAAATAATACACACTGTAAACCAGTCACTTAAATATCGCTTTCGCTCCACATATTTTGCTTATTACCATGGTAACGTAATCGGTATAATCAAATTCGTAGTGCTGAAAGGTTGCGCTGTTGGGTTACATATTGTTACAACTACACACATGTAGCAAGATATATTTCTCGTGGAATCTTAAAAGAATGCATATTGCGGATTGGATCCAAAGATGCCAGAGATAACAGGAGAGAATGTTAGGTCCAAAAGCCGTGCTTTATACTAAACATGGTGCATATTGTGTAATTACAAAACATTTTCATTTAATCAGCAACGTCCAATAAGAATTTTGCAAAACAATATGTTTGATATATATCATAGTAATTACACAGGATGATAAAACAGGCATTTGACTACATGTACTAATGATATGTAATATAACCATTCGAAAGATGCACATTTATGTTCAGTCGAAACTGTATAGTCCTAGCTAATAATAAGTCATACTGATACTAATTTTTGTAAATAAAACTTATGATTACAACAAAAAGCAGTTATCATTTTTGCGGACGGACCCTTTATTTAAGTTAAAGTGTTCCAGGTAAAATTGAAGATATGTTTGCGGTTGGCATATGCCATTCTTGTTTCTTAACAAGTCAAATTAATGACAAACATTTCATTTGAATAAAGGTAGAATAAGCGCAGCTGTTAAATAAAGACAATATAGCACATGAAAAAGCATTCAATACCATGTTTAGGAAAACTCAATAAAGGTGTCCATTATTTATTCAACATTAGCATAGAAACCGATTGGGT
Source organism: Sinonovacula constricta (assembly GCA_007844125.1). Taxonomy (NCBI): domain Eukaryota; kingdom Metazoa; phylum Mollusca; class Bivalvia; order Cardiida; family Solecurtidae; genus Sinonovacula; species Sinonovacula constricta. The sequence continues at coordinate 68,744,048 of CM017556.1, read as the reverse complement.
TCGATGCTATATCCATTGCCTCATAATGTTTGTGACGTCTACATGCCTTTCAAAAACCAACACCGGAAACACTTTTCTACAGAAACCACCTGAATTGAAGCTATTATTTAATATTTATTAGACAATGTTTTCATTGGCAGTCTACTCAAAGCCTTAATTAAAGACAGTAAAATGTGGGTTCTTTAACAGGGTTATTTGAGAAGAATGTTGCCATGTATTAGACCTAAGTACATGTTATATAAGACTTAAGCTAATACCAAGTAAAACTTATGGGTAAGATCAAACATAGAGGCAGTATGTAACGGCAATTTCAAAATCGCAAAGTGTGGTTATATTGTTTATGTTTACGTTAAATCATAACGAGTCATGTTTCAGCTTATCCAAGATAGTTAGCGAACCTTCAAAATGTTCTAGAAGTAAAATCGAGGTAAAAAAAGTCTCTTTTCCTGATCAGAATTACAATGTATTTCATTCTTGTATTAAATGTTTATCGTCTCGCTAATAGTATTGCAGACACCAATGGCGGTGTCCATTTGAAGCAATCAGGTGTTGTCTTCACTATGTAGCATGCCGTGATCACGTATAATATCACTAGCAGCCATATTTTCCTTACCAGTCCCGGGACTTTGTTTCTTCTTACGCTTTGGCAAGAAAGCTACAGAAATACAATTTCAACGAAGCATATTCAGGCCTCTGATAAAATAGGTCGAACATGCAATCTGTGAAAGGAATCTAACATTTGTGATTCTGTGAATACGCGCTGCAAATATACCGCCCTCATATAAGGTGAAGATTTCTTCCTGAAATATTTCATTAAATTTCTCTACAGCGACGTTTAGAACCAAGATCGATGGTAATTCTTTAGTGGCAGGAATTGAAGTAAACCGCTCGATCACTATACTGGTTGACAAATATGCGATAGAAATGTCGCTGCAAAGTTTCAGCAAAAAATGCCCGCAAATCTCATCCCAAATAGGTTAGTACTGTTAAATTTTGCTGCAGGTTTTTGTACGTGAAAAGCTCAAATCACAATTACAAACAATGACATTTATAAACTCCATAAAAGGTGTAATTTTTTAATGTGTTTTTGAATCTATTCTCAGACAATCTGTAAAATGATATGATAAAGATCATATTAGTATAACAACACATATCAAACTTTAACTAAGTACTCGCCGAAGGTATGCCCATGCAATTAAATGTAAAGACACAAAATCTGAGAGGAGATTGTATACAAGTAAGTAAAATGAAACAATTACCGTCTTGGAGCGGTTTTTCCGCAAAAAGTAAGACTGAGGAGCTTTAATTCGTTTGCAATTATCTAACTGACCAATTATCTAACTGACCAATTATCTAACTGACCAATAAATCTAACTGAAGAAATAAGCTCAACATGCAGTCAATGTGAACTTTCTTTTAAAGGAATAGTTTGTTTCTTTTCACATAAGGTTGTTTTGCAGCCTGCAAAACCTGGATCATCTTAACTGAATGTGGTATGTAATATTAAAACCTGTATAAATGTTAACTTTTGATATACGTGTTATTGTTTGTTCTTTATTTAACTATTCTGTTCAATGTAGCTAGGGATTTGACTGTAAACGTAACCTTACATAAATACATGTATATAACAAATAGCATGTGTTTATTAGGACAATCCTGAACAAAGTTCAACGAAATGTAAACATCTTCTCAAGCAGCTTGCCATAAATAAAGATCCAAAGAGAACAACACATATTTCTAGGAATTTTAATTCAATGGTATTATAATAAATACCTAAAATTAAAAAAGAGAAATCGATAAAGAAAGTATAAACAACCTAACGAACAGCACAACAACATCATCAGAGTAGTATCTCAAAGAGACTACAATCTGTAGATATAGACAATAGCGGAATAGTTAATTATATGGATACACCGATTGAGAGGGAAGCCCATCAATAAACATGTATCTACTTCGTGATTAGATTCATCTAAAGCAGATACGGTAGTTAGGCAATCAAAAGGAAGCCAGACCACGTAATTCGGCGATCAGATGGAAAGCGGTAAACATCCCTACAACAGTGTAACAGCAGCTCTGTGGTTATTGGGGGATGTACCCCACTGTGAGTCAAGACACCAATAACTGCACGTGTATCTAATCTTTCTACTAAAAACTACGCTTAAGATACCAAAAACCTCTTAATTACAGTCGAAATTGATGAAAAAGAAACCCAGAACATGCAATTACTAATGAAAACAAACACTTTATTTTCTCAAAGACCACTGATTTTAGGTTGTATGGTAGCAGGATAAGTGTTATTCATTCAGGTTAAACTAACATCTTTGAGTTGTTCGGGTGACGTATATATCAGTTTATGTTAAGAACTTGCAAGTAAAAGGATAAATGGAACATATATTTTAATAGATTGTTTATTTCAGATCATTTTTCGTGTACCCTTGAAATCCTATAGCAAACTGTGAATTTATGCTATTACATATCCAACTAAAACCTGGAAACCTACAAACCGCAAACTCATTCATTGCATAAAATGGCACATAAGAAATAAGCTCTGAAAGCGGAGAACAACTACTTTCTTAGACCACCTGTAACGCGAGAGTGCCATTAGTTAGAGACACACTTTTATAAGGGCGCCACTTACGCTAAACTGAAAGTACGTCAGTAACATCAGCTGTTGAATTCTGTGGGATCCGTGTCCTACTCACTTCAAACGTAGTTTCTTCATGTTTATTACCGTTAATCTACGACTTGGGCTAACGTCAGGTAAAAAGATCCTAGGAAAGGTGAAACAAAAGGTCATTATTTTCCGGTGAATCTATCCCCGCAAAGTGTGTGTAGGTTTGTTTGTGCTTTGGTTTGAACTTACTGAGTCATGCTTCAGCTCATCACGCCTAATTGCTCAATCTTCCAGATGTGCCAGAACTATAAACAAACATTTCCTGAATTTTGTGGTACATGTCTGATTATCAATATTGCAAAGCAGTATTTCGATTTACACATGTCCATTTTTGTCAAATCTTTACAGTTTAATAATAGTAATGAATTATTAAGTAATTTTATTTAAAAATTTCTAACTAATGATCAAATAATTTAAACACCAGACTATTTTGTGCTCTGGTTCAATGCAAAATGAATGTTTACGATTACGTTCTTTGGTTCTGCTACAGTAATTTCGTTCTGTGATATTAGAATGTTTATAAAAAATATGACAAAAGAGAGAGATTAATTTCAGATCAAACCATGTCTGAAGATAACATTTTCAAAATGTGATTAAGCCTGACAAGTGTATTTTCTCTTGACAGATTACACCATAACTATCCCGTTGTAATACACCTCCCTCTCACAACTGATCTCATTTAAATTTCAACAACTCTCAACGCCTAATCACTCTTAATCTATTTATCAAGCGAAGCCGCTAGTGTAAGTTCTGTTCTATTATTGAAACAAGCAGATGGTAGAAGATGTGCGAAACATGCACTGCTATCTAGCCCTTGTATTGTACAATGTAGACGGCTGATTATACGGACTATACGCCCGGCAACTGCTCGTTATTAGCCTTAACCATTCATCCAGTCGACTAAGGAGATATAAAATATGCGCCAACATATATAATGGACATTCTCCGTAGTGGTATTATATTTTGCACTAACTTATCTAATAACCAATAATTTAAATAGACTTATACAATGTTGACATGAAATAAAAACACTATATCATCACATATTGCATTACACTGCATCAGGCATAATCAAAAAGTAATTGTGTCGGTAATTTTAAAAATTCGGTGATTTGCTTCATGTACGAGGTTTGTCAAAAAAATCCAGGGCGCCGGGTAATACTCGACTGGCTTTAATTATTCATCGATTCAGCACAGATAGTTCGAGACCTGCATGGATCGAGAAGGTTGACATATGAAAATTGTGGAGCCATAGTCATGATGTGTGCATCAAGGCTTAGTCTCATCATATACACAATGCAACACAATGCAACGCAAGTCTTCAGATATACTCAGGTGAAGGGGGGCGCATGATAGATATTTACTACGTCTAAAAATCACTTAGTTGCATCGGTCGTTTTACGCAACAAATTAACAGGGTAAAAAGTTATATTGCTAAGTGTGTTCAAAATTGGGGTTGAGGTGGGATCAGCAGTTTTGTAAAGAGCAAACCATAATTAGGACTGACAAATGTCAACCGTTGTTGTAAATTGTTTCAGTGACAGTAAATCCAGTGATGGCAAATGACACGCTTAACATTATCCCCGAAATGAACTGACGAATCAGAACAACGATGGCGCAGAAAAACAACAAGTCTCTAAGGAGACGTCAGATATACTTAAATCAGAGCATGCTTTTAAGAAAGTTTGTATCAAGTTTGTTTCGATGTTTGTTGTCTACTACAGAGAACAGACGGACAAAAATGAATCATAACTGATACATTTCATGTAACTGCTGGCATGTCCATTCCGGTAATTTTTTATATAAAATAAAATATCCTTCTCCACACTGAGCTATATGCAGATAAAGTGGAGGACATATTTGTTTGAAACGTCAGTTTAGGTTTATAGCTTTTATACTGTATATTTGAACTCTGCTTTTGCAATGACAATTTCATATTAAAGATATAACTTTGGTAAGCAATTTTGTTGGATATTAAGATAATGTGAATTGATTAATTATCCATAACAAGAAAGGAAGTGTAGATGTAGATACAATCCACACGGGTTGATACGATAGATGAGTGATAGGTCCCTTTCGGAGCAACATAATGTGTATTTAGCGTTGCATTAGAGTCTCAGCGTGCCGCGCAATAATACAAACCTGCAGTGCAGCGTGCAGTTTATTTATCTGATTACAACATCGTCATACCGGACGTTCATAAATTCGAATAAATAATTACAATTTAGTAATATTTAATACAGTCGCTGGTATATTAGCATGATATGAACACATGATAATTAACAACACACAGGCCACGAACTACCTGGATAACCAGCGTATTAGCAATAGGCTATACTGGGTAGGACCCAACGTACGCTAATACATTTATTACATTAGATTCTGTTACAATTATCTAGCCTTCATATATAAAATATCCTAAAGTGCTCCTGAAAGGGTTCGGTTAAAAACTCTACACAGCGCTTAAATCCCTCGATCGATGGTTATTTAACCTTAGTGGGCCAATTTTCATTTACATTTAATGTGAAATTGTTGAAATAGCTGGTTGAGGCACTTAGAGACCCTTGTGAATGTGCCGCCTACTTAATACATTCAATCTTAAGGCGCAGTTAACATCTGGTCATATTAAGGATGGAAAATATTTTGCAGCTTTCTCCGGGCGTTCTTTAAAGCTGACCAGCGTTGCGCTGGTGGTTCTACCAAGACATTTGTTTGCGGTCTTCCTCCACCAAAATAGCACTTAATGACAAAAATTATATCGCTGCGTTGAAATTCGAAAAAAAAAATAAGGGAAGGGGCTTTCTGTGTCGACACGTTTGACTAAAATCGTTTGATTTGTAAACATGATCCACAAATTGTTACAGCCCAAATCTAGATAAATTTAACATATCTAAAATTATCGCTGTATTAAATACACCTGCTTGCAATATCCTTTGCACATGTGAAGTAGTTTGGGGTTCTTTTGAAGGTTAAAATTGTTTACACCTGTAGACACCTGCAGATCGGTCGTAACATAAAATTTCTACCCATTTTACTGTTACCATAACAACTTAATTCGCTTGTTCTTTGAAACTTTGTTAGTTGTGTTTTTTAATAATTAATTACATGTTGACGGCGTCCTTATATCAGAAGCGAGAGTGTTACGAAGAGACTAGCGATGCCAAACTAGGCATCTCTTGATTATGTTTTAATAGTTTTGATTCTGGTGACCTACTATCTCAAGGTCTATCTGCAGATTGTTTAAGTGCTACATACATGAGTATGCTGCCAGTGTCGGAAGGAGAGGGTCTGATAAGGTAAAACAGCATTTAACATAGCAGATGGTGATAAAGGAACTAGATTGCATAACCAAAGGGTGCAGTATATTACCGTAGTTGAGCAGTGAAGACGCGCGCTGTATATCAGCTGAAGGTGTTTCCATAATATTAGCCAAACACATAAGACGGCGCAGTATATCAGTTCAGCTTATAAGGCGTTTCCTTCATTTCATTTGAACACATACGGCGTGCGAAGTTTATCAGTTGAACATATAAGGCGTTTACTTCATTTCATTTGAACACATACGGCGTGCGTAGTACATCAGTTAAACACATTCGGCGGGCGTAGTACTTAAGTTGAACACTTTCGGCGTTCGTAGTACATAAGTTGAACACATTCGGCGTGCGTAGTACATAAGTTGAACATATAAGGCGTGCACAGTTAACCATTTGAACACGTAAGATACTTTTCCTTGTATTCTTAATTTCCATGTGGATTTCTATTTTCATATCCCTATATCAGGGTGTTTTTGTAATTAGTTCGTCTATTGTTTTAGATTTTAGATTTCTGTACAAATAATTGTTCAATATACATACTTTAAGTTGATTAACATTATTAATTGACACTACTATAAACAAGCAGATACCAAGACGTCAAATTATTGATACAAATATAGCAAAAACAAACATCAAGATCAATAAAGAAAAAATCGGCTATCGCAGCATGGTGTGAGGGAGTGAAGCATGTAAGGTAATAATACCCAGTTAGACACTCCTAGTAAATATAGTTAGTATATTGTAACAACCTCCTCTGAGACAATGATTCCCACCGCGTGGGTTCGTGTCCTGGTTGAGGCGAGAGTCTCAGAAAGACCTGCCCGTTTACCAGCGGTGTGCCGGTGGCTCTACTAAAAATTTGTTTTTCTCCCACGAATAAAAGCAGTATGTCGCTAGAAAACTATGGCTATGTCTCTCCGAGGTAATTTTAGAACAAACCATCCTATCAATATCTCATTTCCGTCATGTTGAAGATGCAAATTAATATAATAGTAAAACATGTTGTACAAATGATCCGTATAATTAACACTTATTGGTGTATTGGATTTCGTGTAATAGATTGACTGCAACGTGTAGAACGATGTGTAAAAGTTGTTCTAATCGACATTAAACTGTACTTTTGTTTAGCTTTATGGCTACCTGACCGCGTAAGTTGAAAACCCTTGTAAGGTATATTTCATATAGTAGAATGTAAATCTCTTTTATTTAATATTAATAGTGTGTGTTTTCTATTAGGGAACTATTTGTTCGTGTTAAGGACTGTTATAATTATAAACTGCCGGTAATATCGGGAAAGCTGGAAACAAATCACACAATATTGACGTGCAAAGCAACTCTCGTCGCTCAGTTCTGACGAGGTTATACAGTGTTACATACTAGACACATATAGCTGTGGACGTTCCTTGAGGAATTCTATAGAAATGTATGAAGTGCATTGGAACGAATGGACCGTTATGCCAGAGATATCCGTAACGACTTCTATGTAAATGAAAATGACACATAATCCACAATAGACTCGCCATACTCACTGTCCAACTTTTAACAACCAATTTGATAAACGATATGTTTTAAACAATATTCTTTGTATTTGTATTTTGTATTTGGCTATAACGGCACACCGACGCTTAATATGCCATACGTTATTGTCGAATAAGATGTCCTTTAATGTAAATCAAGAATCATTGGGGTAAAACTAAAAACCGGAAGTAGAAACATAAAGATATATGAGGTTAAAATATTCTTTGAAATATATCCATGAAAATCCATTGTACTGTAGAAACTAGTGTTACCTTGTTTCTTACCATGAATATATTTTTACATTTTAAATCATGGACTCGCAGGCAAAGGAAAGAAACCGTCCATGCATCAGCTAGAATTACAACTAGTTACAAAAGCTCCCAGATGTACCCAACGTTTTCAAGCGTTTTCCTTATATTTCGCTTATTGGAAATTAGATTTTCCTTTTGGCTAATTGTTAATTTAATTTACAAGACTTACGTGAAATATGAAAACGTGAAATTGTACATTGTTAACTTCCTGTAGATCCACTTTCCACACGCATTTCTGCCAAACTAAGTTGAAGTAAATAATCGATAAGATTATTAAAATGATTCAAAAATTTTACTATTTAATCAATCTAACAAGCCCATTCTGTAAATGCAATTTTGACCAGCTCTTACTAAGACGGATCGCAACATATCAAGCTGTTATATAATAATCATGGATACAATATTCTGTTATTACCACCAGTTTTATCAACACCCTATCCATCTTACTATGGAATCTGATCCAATTAAACCGTCAGTATGCTATTTATCTGTTCATTCCTGGGAAAGACAGTCGCCAGATTGTTGGGAAACTTCTTTCATGGTCTGGACTACACATGTATACCTTTGTTTAGGGCTTCGTTATATTGGGGATAATCCTCATCGAATTTTGTCATAGTTTAGTCTATAGACCAGGGCATAGATACTGTTAATTATGCATGAACATGTAGACCAAGATACGTATCAAAACTATACAATCTATAAATACTTAGCTTAATCATTTCAATCTATGTCGAATGTTACCTTTTTTACCTTTGTCAATGTGACAATGCAAGACGTTCTTTTGGAAAACAAGAACAGGTCGTGTTGTGATACATTTGTCATAGACATCAAGTTCCGTTATAACCCGATTTCTATCACCACAATATCCATCTTATTCCGGAATCGTATCAAATGATATCATTTGTATCTTGTATCAGTGTATTATTGGTGCAAGCAGTCTTCCGAATGGGAACTAAGAACATCGTCAGAAGCAAAGCAGCAGCATCTCCATTCTCTACCACCATCCCTAATACCACCATGACCGTCATCACCATCCCCAACACCACCCTGACCGTCATCACCACCCCAACACCACCCCGACCGTCATCACCATCCCCAACACCACCCCGACCGTCATCACCATCCCCAACACCACCCTGACCGTCATCACTATCCCCAACACCCTGCCGTCATCACCATCCCCAACACCACCATGACCGTCATCACCATCCCCAACACCACCCCGACCGTCATCACCACCCCAACACCACCATGACCGTCATCACCATTCCCAACACCACCCTGACCGTCATCACCATCCCCAACACCACCCTGACCGTCATCACCACCCCAACACTACCCCAACCGTCATCACCATCCCCAACACCACCCTGACCGCCATCACTATCCCGAACACCCTGCCGTCATCACCATCCCCAACACCACCATGACCGTCATCACCATCCCCAACACCATCCCGACCGTCATCACCACCCCAACACCACCATGACCGTCATCACCATCCCCAACACCACCATGACCGTCATCACCATTCCCAACACCACCCTGGCCGTCATCACCATCCCCAACACCACCCTGACCGTCATCACCATTCCCAACACCACCCTGACCGTCATCACCAACCCCAACACCACCCTGACCGTCATCACCATCCCCACACACCATGACCGTCATCACCACCCCAACACCACCATGACCGTCATCACCACCCAAACACCACCATGACCGTCATCACCATCCCCTACAACACCCTGCCGTCATCACCACCCCAACACACAATGACCGTCATCACCATCCCAACACCACCCTGACCGTCATCACCACCCCAACACTACCCCTACCGTCATCACCATCCCAAACACCACCCCGACCGTCATCACAATCCCCAACACCACCCTGACCGCCATCACCACCCCAACACTACCCCTACCGTCATCACCATCCCAAACACCACCCCGACCGTCATCACCACCCCAACACCACCATTACCGTCATCACCATCCCCAACACCACCATGACCGTCATCACCATTCCCAACACCACCCTTGCCGTCATCACCATCCCCAACACCACCCTGACCGTCATCACCATTCCCAACACCGCCCTGTCCGTCATCACCATCCCCAACACCACCCCGACCGTCATCACTATCCCCAACACCACCCTGACCGTCATCACCATCCCCACACACCATGACCGTCATCACCACCCCAACACCACCATGACCGTCATCACCACCCCAACACCACCATGACCGTCATCACGATCCCCAATACAACTCTGACCGTAATCACCATCCCCTACAACACCCTGCCGTCATCACCACCCCAACACACAATGACCGTCATCACCATCCCCACACACCATGACCGTCATCACCACCCTTAACAGCACAATGGCCGTCATCACCACCCCAACACCACAATGACCGTCATCACCACCCCAACACCACCATGACCGTCATCACCACCCCAACACCACCATGACCGTCATCACCATCCCCACACACCATGACCGTCATCACCACCCCAACACCACCCTGACCGTCATCACCATCCCCAACACCACCCTGACCGTCATCACCACCCCAACACCACCATGACCGTCATCACGATCCCCAATACCACTCTGACAGTAATCACGATCCCCTACAACACCCTGCCGTCATCACCACCCCAACACACAATGACCGTCATCACCATCCCCACACACCATGACCGTCATCACCACCCTTAACAGCACAATGGCCGTCATCACCACCCCAACACCACAATGACCGTCATCACCACCTCAACACCACCATGACCGTCATTACCACCCCAACACCACCATGACCGTCATCACCATCCCCACACACCATGACCGTCATCACCACCCCAACACCACCATGACCATCATCACGATCTCCAATACCACTCTGACCGTAATTACCATCCCCAACACCACCCTGACCGTCATCACCATTCCCAACACTGCCCTGTCCGTCATCACCATCCCCAACACCACCCCGACCGTCATCACTATCCCCAACACCACCCTGACCGTCATCACCATCCCCACACATCATGACCGTCATCACCACCCCAACACCACCATGACCGTCATCACCATCCCCACACACCATGACCGTCATCACCATCCCCAACACTACCATGACCGTCATCACCATTCCCAACACCACCCTTGCCGTCATCACCATCCCCAACACCACCCTGACCGTCATCACCATTCCCAACACCGCCCTGTCCGTCATCACCATCCCCAACACAACCCCGACCGTCATCACTATCCCATACACCACCCTGACCGTCATTACCATCCCCACACACCATGACCGTCATCACCACCCCAACACCACCATGACCGTCATCACCACCCCAACACCACCATGACCGTCATCACGATCCCCAATACAACTCTGACCGTAATCACCATCCCCAACACCACCCCGACCGTCATCACTATCCCCAACACCACCCTGACCGTCATCACCATCCCCACACACCATGACCGTCATCACCACCCCAACTCCACCATGACCATCATCACGATCTCCAATACCACTCTGACCGTAATTAGCATCCCCAACACCACCATGACCGTCATCACCATCCCCTTCAACACCCTGCCGTCATCACCACCCCAACACACAATGACCGTCATCACCATCCCAACACACCATGAGCCTCATCACCACCCTTAACAGCACAATGGCCGTCATCACCACCCAAACACCACTATGACCGTCATCACCACCCCAACACCACTATGACCTTCAATACCACCCAACACCACTATGACCGTCATCACCACCCCAAAACCACTATGACCGCCATCACCACCCCAACACCACCATGACCGTCATCACCATCCCCAACACCACCATGGCCGTCATCACCATTGCCAACACCACCATGACCGTCATCACCATTCCCAACACCACCATGACCGTCATCACCATCCCCAACACCACCATGACCATCATCACCACCACCGCCACCACAACTACAGCCCTTAATACCACTACAATCACCACCATCACATCATTATCATTATCAGAATCAACAGCAGCAGCAGCAGCTACTGAAGCAGCACCACACTCTACCAGCATCGTCATTATCATTAACGCCGCCAGCAGAAGCAGCACTTCTTTTTATGCCTTTTTTCACCTGCATTGCTTTTTGTATATTCGTATTCACATTGAAAAACATGTTTATTGAAATATATAAATTAATACTGTACATATAAGAGGTTTGTGAGTCACGACAGAAAACCACACCCGAACTAAATCTGTCAAGTTCTCTTTAAAGGGTCGGAAAGAAGAAAACTCCCATTTTCCTGTTCGGACGAAAACTCTCACATCGCTTTTCAACCCGTTACTTTACTTACCATAACAAAACACACACGGTACACTGGAGAGCGTTTGTCCTGATTGAGATAAATAGCAAGGACTATTTTCCGACAAAGATAAAAAGAAACCAAAACGGAAGTGATCACGTTCTCATCCATAGTTAACCTTGTACAGTTAAGTTTGAATTCTAAAGAAACATGATGTACTTTGTTTTAATGTATATAAAAATTTGTTTACTCTAGCTAATGTTTCAATCGTATTTTACTGAAGATTTACTCAACTTTCAACTTTTCTCATAAGTTGTGACAAAATCATTTAACCTGTCGCCTACAAATATTTATTTTCTCTACCTATTTTCTCACACTGTCTAATTATTTAGTGTGGCATATTGCTTCTAGTATTACGTAAGGTGCGCCCTAATCCCCAGCCCCTCCCACACCCACACCCCCTGCTGCCCACCATGGGACAACAATCTGCACTGTCATTTAATACAATGGGTCGCGGAATGGCCTAGAAAATTGCTCAAATGGCATCATTAGTTGGCTTTCATTAAATGTGTAGCTTTACATTTAACCGTACATTTTCATATTTTCTTTATATAATTAATTTAACAGAAGTTATGCTGATTTTGCTGTTTATGTGGATAAAAATGTGTAAAACTTCCTACGGCAATTTCAATTATGTGTATTCCGAATGATGTATTACGTTCAGTTAAGCAACCATATTTAGAAGTGTTATCCGACATCTCAAAGAGGTATGAACAAATCATCTTACGTCTAGATAGGCGATAGCCAGGACATATTGCTAGAGAAGTGTACATGTAACATCAGGGATGTATTATCCAGTAGAAATATGGACACATGGACACATATTTTCGAAGGAGGAAAATACAATTAATTTGCCTTTATACGTGTTCTTACGTTTAAATGATAGAATAGCTCTGAATCTTTATAATATTATTCGCCGCCCACGCAGTTTATTTTTAATATCTAGGTGTGAAACGTGAAAAAGACTAATTCTTCACACGAATGCTGAATCAAAGCGCTAATTAGGCGGGGTAAGCTTTGTAAGCGATTAATGGTATGCAAATAATGATCACTTTAATTTTTCCGTGGTAAATAGATTGTGCAATGCATTAGAAAGCATGCAAATACACCTTTCGGTAACAATTTATATTTGCACCCCTGTAGAACAGATAGAAAAACAGACAGAAATACATTTATTACGTCTTAGGTACAACGTTGTACAACATGAGGCAAGTTATATAATTCCAATATTGATGCATAATTGTTAGTTCCGGTCCAAAAAGAATAATGTATTTGAATACAGAAAGAGTTTAGAAAAAGACAGATTGAATAGGAAGGAGCAAACAAACAGGGAGGAGACGATAGAAGTAACAGGCAGAGTGAGGAGGGGGAACACACTTTGTGCTAAAAATGTAGACAGAGTATATGAAATGTTAGTAACAATAGGCATTTAATGTAGGAATTGACACATGTCCTTCGTTTTTATTTCTGAGGAGAATGTCCAGTGACAGCAAATAAACAGCACATGGAAATGAGAAATGGCGTAATACGTTGACCGAAATAAATGATGAAAGTTAGCCAGGAACAATAACAACAACAACAACAACAACAGCATCAACAACACACTGCGCAGTAGTAATAGCAATAAAAGTAGCAGGCATTCAATCTGTTTTAATTACTGATGTCAAGATCTGCATGTTTCGCAGATACGTAACCACGTTCTGAATGTATGCCTGTTTTCCGTAAAATGTGCGTTATATTTTATAAAACATTACATTTTCATAAAGAAATTCTCATTTCCAAATGTTTTTATTTATTTTATTACATTTTTAAGCATATGTATGCCATCCAGTTTAATGCATATGCTATTGACAGAAACTATCCGCAGAGTTAGCACGAAAAGGGTGGTAGTGCAGCTGCGATACGACATAGCTTAACCAGGCATTTAATAAGAAAATGGTGAAAAGCTGGAAACTTCGCATTTCACATACCCTGCAGAGCTTGTCATCCTTACTGTGTGCTTTGTGTTGTTCAAGCCAAATTAATGGAATATGCAAAACATAAATGCTTTTAAAAGATTGGATATTGAAGTCATGCCAGTCTTTAAAATCAATAGAAATAGTATAGAATTTGAAACTATATTCAAATTTTGATTTGACATCTTAACAACTGAGCATGTGTTAACTTAAATCCTTTATATTGCTGCCCTTACTGTGATGACACGGTGTGTACACCTGCCATGAACCCAACGCGGTCACATTATCCGTTCACAAAACATACATATCGCAAAACTTTTTTCTCTAAGCTTAGCAGAAAGAATAAAGATATACCATCATTATTTTAAGTTTAAGTCTTACTTTATTTCAAGGAGTTTTTTTAAGCACCAGACCAAGGAGATGATATTTTGGGAAAAGAAAACCTAGCATGTGATTATGTGAGCCTACGCTGCAAGCCCTCCTAGATGCAGTTACACAAGAGTTCCCTGTTTCATTTACTACACTAGAAAGTGTTTGACCCACGATCGAAATTTCACCCGTGTGGGAGAAATGTATTTTTTTTCCTAAAGTCACAAATCTTCGAAAATATAACCATGTTAAACTTTAAACCAATAACCATTTAAACTGTAATGGTAAAACAAAATATCTGTCAGAGATGTTATGACTTTAAAAGTCACAAAATTGCGACTTTATAAAGTACATATTGAAATCTATACAATCGTTGGATTATTTGTACCTAAACATACTTCAGGCAAATTACCATTTAAGCAAAAAATTAAAAACACCAACTTACTGACCACAGCCAGTTTTACCTTTGTGTTGTGCTACTTTAACTTTTAATCTGTGTAGTATTTTCATAGAAAATGGTCTTATTATTCTTTATTTGCATCAAAATCAATTTCCTGGATTATTACATGTTATCATCTGGATATCAGCTGCAACAGGGTCTGTTACACGCAACAATGAACTTATATACATTACACTGTGGCCACAACATCTGAATTCATTCCTCTTTAAAAAAAGTGTTTGTAACGTATTTTCTAATTAATTAAAGGTACCAGGTTACCTTTTGTTAGGCATTAATAATCAGCTGTTAAGTATCATAATGAGATGAACACCGCCGAACAAAGCGTCTCTGGTTTTATTGCTGTTTATGTCCGAGTTCATTATTGACACTCTCCAAGCACATGTCGCAGAAATGGGAATCTCAAATTGTTACCTGTGGGTGTACGCTGCTAGAATCAACAGAATATTGTCTAATAAGATGAAACACCGGGAACGCTGATTGCTGCAAGAGAATGCACAATCATCTTGTCCTAAATCTATTTTCTGCTGTCTGTAGCAGGGAAATGTAATACTAAGGGGTTCTAATTCTCATTTATTATGCATTGAAATTTTATGTCTTCTTGTATATTATGTTGTCGTAGACAAATATTCCAAAGTCACGTGCCCACGTATAAATGATAAACATTTAAGGAGGTTTACACTGCTTTGTTGACTGTTTGTATAAACATCATTCTGTATCGACCAGACCTTACGTGCAGCTTCATGTTATCATCTATTTCAATAATTGCTATATCAGTTTACGATATAAAGATGTTGCAACGTGGTATATTGACAAACCTTTGTTTGCTTTTATACATGTTCTTGTTGGTTTGTTTTGATGTTGTTGTTTTTTAAATTTTATTATACAGGAGAATTGTGAGTAGCTGTGTTTACTTGACTAGTAATTAAACTGTCCGTAGTACAAATTAAAAGTTGAACCTAGCCTTTGGAAGTAGCAGACTTGGAGCCCAGTTGTTGCTAATGAAAAGTAGTGGTACCAATTGAAATTATGTCTGATTCTGTTGTGAATGGCATGTTATAGCAGGATAAATCAAGTTAATGTTTCGAAACAATATCTTGGTTCTTATCTATTTTGACGATAATAACTACTTTTTATAAAAAGAGCAATTATATTAAAACTTATTTAATATTGCATTCTTTCTTCAACTGATACACGTTCAGCCTCCTGGATCTAAAATACCATATCTGACAATACCTTTGGTATGCGAAGAAATAATCAGGTAGCCATTATTATATACTACGCAATAAGAAAATCCTTCCATATGGCGAGCGGCCAATACGTAACAGCTGTGCCTTCTCTATGTTGTGTTTATACATACAGTCATACATCACGCTTAATATGCGCCTGTCCAGAAGCTGCTAAACTATAGACTGCTTCTTCGTACTTTTTGCCTATTTTGTAGAAGAGAGACTTCAAAAACATGACGGGGTAGAACCATTGACACATCGCAGGTCAGCTATAAAACCTTCCCTCATTTAGACCATCGCTCTGGACTCGAGCCAATGCGATGAAAAGTGAACAGTCAGACTAGTTATAAGTCCGCAACATTACCACTCGGACACGGGCGTCCTATGATTGTTTGTACCTTGCTTGTATGAATAAAGATACTTTATCCGTTATTATGCATCATTCCATGATTACCCATACTTATTTCTTATACTGTTTTCTTACAAGTACTCTAATGTGTTACAAGAAAA
The DNA here is from genome assembly GCA_007844125.1 of Sinonovacula constricta. Classification (NCBI taxonomy): domain Eukaryota; kingdom Metazoa; phylum Mollusca; class Bivalvia; order Cardiida; family Solecurtidae; genus Sinonovacula; species Sinonovacula constricta. The sequence goes on along the minus strand of CM017556.1, from coordinate 68,727,313 downwards.
ATGAAGATCTTTTATTAACAAATACTGCAGACACCGATCAGATAGCACCAAACTCTTTTAGGAACAACAGCGCTTATCTTAGCTATGCCATTTCGTGGAAACAGGTTAAGAGCATATTATATGCATGTACATGTAAATGTAAATCGTGTATAGCACGAATACAGTCTCCCATGGGAATACCATATGCAAATAGTTTACATTGCACTTCGATATTGTTAGAATGATTTGGGCCTGTGTGATGCAACTAAAAATAAGATTCCCCGAAGAATGGAAACGTCTGAAGTAAACACCTTTAAAGACACATGTTTGAAACTTAAGATGCGTGAGACAGCTTTTGTTAGGTAAATAACTGCAAATCCATATAACATGTACTTGCACACTAGTAATTTAGAAATATTAACGTAAAGAATACGGTTAGGACCTCGAGGGGATTTTCAATAATCGTTTGATATCAGTCAAACATTCATGACAGAGAAAATCTAATCTGCCAGATGAATGCAATATTTGTAGAACTATTAATTTTCGTGTTTTGTAGCTGTAACGCATATCTTGTTGTCCCGGGATACCTGTCACTGTAAGTCACCCTTCGCTTGCTACATTTGTCAACAAACCAATACTTAATTATTAGTTGAATGCTTATAATTGAATACAAAATTAACATTTCGTAGAAACTAAGTATCCACTGGTGTAGTGCCTGATCAGACAATGTCTGAGGTTGTCTGACTGACTTGGTATAAATTAACAAAACGTGGTGCTTTACAGACTAAATATTACCGAAAGGATAACGTACATACATTTATTATAAGACAGGATAGCAGAAGTACCTTCCTGTATATTGCGAGAGAGGCTGTCTGGAGCACATATTTTATCAAAACAATAAAGGTTTCCTGAAATACAAGATACTCATAAGAAAGGATGGCTGCGGTACATACATGTACCATGTTCAAGTTAAGTCAAAGTCTTTTTTATGTTCTTGTAAAAGCAATTATACAGGTTTGTTAAATTAAAAAGTTATGAAAGGGTAGCAACCGAAAGGTCATACGTCAATAATGTAGTCTAAGTAAAACCTGCACCTCTCTAATTTATTATGTAATTGAATACATTTAGCAGTCATGCTACAAAGGACTGTTTTCACTTATGCCAGTCTGGCATTTCGGCGAGGCAGGATGGTGCCAATGACCATCCTGGCGCTAAAAGACAGAAAGTAACAGGTAAAACCGTTATATATCCCTTACCTGGTATCGAAAGAATCGGGGGTAAAACGCCTCAAATCCGACACTTTGGACTCCAATCCCGTGCTGTTAGTGTGCCAGGGTTTCTTAAACTGCTTATCCAGATAGCTTGCCACTTAATAGAAATATCCGAACAATTCTGTACTCCGAAGTGCGACTGAGGAATATAAGCCGTTCACAATAGAATCAATGTCGGAGATAGCTCTCCGTCGGCCGGTTTGGCAATCTAAAGTACTGCCGAGCAGCTAGCTGTAGTGGTTGTTATCTATGCCTACCTGCGAAATCAGCCTCACAACGTATACACGAGCGAGAGCGTGGATGCCACAGACAAGCTGGCGGGGATACAACATCCGTATAACAAGCTCTACACTTTCCGCCTTGTAACTGTGCATACGACAAGATATGCAGCAAGCATGTCGCCCAACCTGGCGAACTTATCTAGTACTGTATATAGCGTTTGTCACGTGACACTATAAGATCTTCATTTCTAGCAGAAGAGAATTGTAAATGGATATAAGTCAGAGCAATAGTAAAAGTACTTACGCCTTAATATATGTATTAATTATAATTTTTGACAGTTTTGAGCTAAACGTGTTACGACATTTTTTCTGATTGATACACTTATAAAACCTTTTATGCGAATATATATTTTTATAAAAAAATGTAGGTATAAAATATTATATATAATATATATTTATAATGGGCATATCAAGTCTGGAGGCCTGCATTCGCTAAAAATCAAACGACTTTTGCGATAAAGCCCCACCCCACCCCCTCTCTTTTTTCCATACGAGCAATTAGAGAGTGACATTATAAGAATTTACGCAGCAGACCTTTATGTAGGCTTCTTTTGAGAGCATTGATCTTGAACACATTACCACTTCGATATATTCAATCAGATATATAACTTATCGGAAATCTAATAACAACGAGATAACAACACATAAAATCTCATCCTGCCGATCTTGTTAAGAAGTCATACTAAATGTATTAACACTGCTAGCGCAAAAGGTAACACACACTACAAAATGCTATACACACAGAAAAAATAGTACAGTAGACTGCTTCTACTGTGTCTCGATTTAACTTTGTGAATTAGTCTGGTCATTTCTTGGAAAGCTGGTTAAAAGTAGAGTGTTTAGACATTCTAGTATCAACAAGCTCATTGCACCGCACATTAAGTCTCTTTATAGAACATTTTCACCACATTTGACCATGCAAATGTTTCTATTTTGCAAATGATTAAAACGGTTTCTTTTGTTTAGAAGAGGCGTGAAGTAAACATGTTCATTTATTTGCATCAAGTGAGAGTAAGCAGTCTTGTTCAATTTAAGATAAATTCTATTTTGTAACACACCATCGTAGTGATTTAAATCATGCGAAAATCAACAAAGACGCTGTTCCACGACACAGCAGTAACAAGATATCATGTTATCTGAAGAACGACGACTCCGGACAGCCGGTGGTTTTTTTTTACTTAAAGCGTGCTGAAAATATTATCGAACGATTGGCCTTTCACATTAACATAACTTATGCTGCATCATTTGCACTGCAAATATATCAAATATGTTGACTTAATCACACAATTCATTTAATAACGCAATAAAACTTTTAAGACACTCATTTAAGAAATATTGAACGAATAACAATCTTAAAACTATCATACAACAATCCTTAGACGTAACAATAAACCACTTGATTCGAAGTTGTCAAAACCGGAAAGTTATAAACGTGGTAAGACGTTGAAGTAGTACAAATATGTGAAACCTAATAACCACCCGCAACAGATCGGCCAGTTCTTTGAAATAGACTTGTCCGGATACCGCCGAGGAGTTACGAAATAAATGATAACTACAACAACAGCATATTCCCAAAGTTCTAAAGCCTTCATAATGGGCGCCGAGCTTTAGCGCGGATGCCAATAAGTTTGACATTCTAACACAATCATACCATATAGACAAAGAAACATTTATCGTGCATTATTTCCAGAGATATGCATGATAGAACTGATGACATATTGCCACATTACGAGTCAAATTATTCACCAGACTCCAGACTTGTATGAGAGAACTAATACAATGCCGGTGAAATCTATTTTATGCCGACGCATTGAAAGTTAAACTACGCACGTGATATTTTCCTAAATGTTTATGGTAGTCAGTTCTTTGATCTTTTTCCATATAATTGTCGTACTTTTATAATTGTTTGGTAATTCCAATTAATCGTTTAAATGTTTAACCTGATGTAACGTACCCGACCTTAGAAAAATGGCGGGGTGGTTCATGTCGTAATATCACAAAGAAACACTTTCTAAATGTGATTCAAATTCATTTATTGTGGGGTGGGGAGGGGAGTTAAATGTAAAATATGAGATAAATAAACATGAACTTATCGGAATAACGGTTAATTGAGACATTTTAATTTAATTTTTTTACAAATATGTTTTAAAGTTTTTAGATGTTCATTCCATACATGTAAAACATAAGTGTAATATAATATCTTAAACTGATAAGAAGTTGGGATTGGGATTAGGATTAGACGGCATTTTTGCCGTTACTGCGCAGCGATATTTCTATCATTATAGCACAGGGGCACTTATGAGGTGCCCGGGGACTGAACCCGGCCGGTCCATTATACTGACACCGGCGAGTCAGGCGTAATGCTGATCCCTTAGCCCCGAGCGTTAGGAGGGAAGCCACTCCTACCAACTTTAAGTTCGTTGGTTTGACTTGGTCGGGGTTCGAACCCAGGAGATCCCGATCCACAAGCCGACGCTCTACCACCTGAGCTATTGCGGTCGGTTGATAAGAACTTGTATTGAATTCTCAGCAACTTCACAAATCGGTTCATTAAGGTAGACAACTAATACATTTCTTTCATTTCTGATGATAAGAGTTATCTTTCATGTCTACGAAAACGCGACTGAACTTGGAAACATAATTATTAGACCTATTAACACATCGGAATATCATAAAACGCCATTTAATGAAAAAAATTCTATTAAAACACGTTCACTTAGTTTAATTTCCAAACTGGCAATTCAAACAGTTTGTTTCTTCAAAAATATAGCTTTTCCGTAACTTTTAATAAATACACAGATACCGCTTTCCCAACCGAATATACATTGGACACCTTTTTAACCTTGCTATTTTTTTTTATTACTAACGTAATTTTGAAATTCTAATTATACCTCACCGGCTGGGATATTTTTGGATCTGATTTCTTAACACTTATATCGAGAAAAGCCTACTAGGAAGAGTGAGGATATAGCTACGTAAACTAGTTTTAGTGCATTGTTAACTAATAGAAAAGTATGTACTTTACAGATATTTACAGAAGAGTTTTGTAGACACGTATGTTCCAGAGGTCTGAAATTGGCAACACGAAAATAAAACAAAGTCAAGAAAAGTCTATATACTTTATTTTGCATGCATGTTTGAAGCGTTTATTTAAACCATGATGTTTTCAAGCAGCAAATAAAATTGTCAGCAATATATTCTAGCTATGTGATTGTTATACGGCTAACTATGGTTTATTGGGATGTTGAACGTCTACATTCTTGGTTACTAATGTTGCTATTGTCTTTGTTTAAATCTTTTGCTTCCTGTAGTTTCATTCGGATACATTGTTCGTTGTGTTAAACTTACAAGTGGTTACCTTCTTTCTTACTGTATTTTATTGTAGCTGTTATTGTTGTTGTTGTTTTAGTTATTATAACTTTTAGGAAAGATTCTCACAGCAACATGCTCAGTTTGGGGAAAAAGGTAATAGATGGTATTGCATGACTATTTCTATGTAAAAACACAATTCAATGAGAATTAAAAACAGGGATGGACAATAAAAATCTAAATAACGTATCTATGTGACTGCAAAATAAAGGTGAGGCCAAATGACTGTAATCCAATTAAATGCAAGAACTACAATAACACCACATTGCTGTTGCAGGACGTTCGGGTTTAAAGCAATATGTAAATAAAAAGGCATTTACAAGAATTTACAAAGACTCCAATAAGTAGAAATGTTCTTATAAAAAATGCTGTGTGTAAAATTTTAATGATTACATTTTTTTTATCATAAGCATGCCTGGAGATCCGTCTTCTAAAATATGGCTATATCAGCTGACTGACTGGATTGTAGCATGGGCCGAGTACGGTCAGATTTGTGGGAAGTATCAAACTGTTTGAAATGTCTGATAGTTGCCAACGGCCCTAGGCGCGGTTGAGTGTGGGCTTCATGGATTGGCTCTTATGTATGTGGTGTCTTTGACCCCGCACTTGACACGTGATTATTCTTGATCTAAAAACAGCAGATTTCTGACACATCTCACCAATTAGAGTTATGTTCTTAGTCCCATGCCGTAATCCAGACATTCTCTGATTAAGTCGTGGGTAACTTTAAGGATATTACGAGAATGTCTTCTTCAATAAATGTGTGTGAAATTACAAACTGCATGGGTAGAAAGTGTGCATTTGTCAGATGAAATGTGTTAACGTTTCTGTGGTACAAAAGCTATGAAAAATAAACCATTGCTTAAAATAAAATAAAACAAAAAAGCATACTAGCAGTATTGTATATTCTCTTTCTCAGAGGTCGCTCTTAAAATTGACAACACATTTATTTTCCGGATGTTCGAACAGTTGTTAAAAACAACGCCAACGTATGTTTTATTGCTAGTGGGTGCTTGTATCTGGAGAACTGACATGCGTTGAACATCTCCCTCACATTTTCCTTACCGGTTAAACACTCCATCACTATCTCTATGTAACCTCTCTTTGGTAATGTCGAATAACCAAATCTTGGTAGGTGTTAGAGTTCTTTATTATAGGGTATAGTTTTTTAGCCTGAAATTAACAAATAGGATAATCAATAACTTCTAGCATTTAAAAATATAAAGATTCGATAATTCATTACAATACAACAATTCAATATGGCAAAAGTTATAAGAATTATTCAATACAAATTACAATAGATCACTAAAATAAATAAATATATATTTACATACCAGCCAACTTATTACTAAATCTTGTAAAAGATTTGATGTGGGTATGAAAGTGTTCCTTCTAGTTTGAAGTTCTGTCAGGGAATGAATTGGTAGAGGAAAGGGATAAAGAAAAGCGGGAAAATTATTGTTAGTAAAAACTGCTCACACACTAGTAAAACAGGTTTAGAATCAGCTCACTCACTGGACATGACACTTTAACGGTACTTATACACAAGACGCCACAGGGTAGAACGATGTACAGGGACAACATGAAATGTACGGACAGATACAACATAAAAACACAAACACACCCTGGTTACATACTCCCTGCTCTAAAGGAATTCGTCCTCGAATTAAAATATAAAACTGCATTGATGAAGTGCTGACCAATGCTAAAGTACATGTACATATAACACGTTGTCATTCAAATGACCAAGGGAGGTAACCTAGTAAAAATTAAATATTCTGCAAATTTGTTTACTTTGATTGTCTCCCTTCAACCATAAGGTTTTTAACTTTTTAGGCATAGAAAGAAAACAATGCAATAAATAAATATTTACAATTTCATATTTCTACTTGTACCATTCAACATATTGTAAAACAATATAATGAAATGTGAGTACTAATGTTGACCACTATTATTTGGCCTGAAATAATGAAAATTCAATACATATAAATAGCATAAAGAAATATAAATGGCATTACATTGGGCAAGTTTCAAGTAACTAAAATACACAAACTAAAGTAAAGCTCAATACAACATGATAGCTTAAATAAATTATCCAATTTGAAAATCTTAAATTGTATTCACCACTTTAAACTTCACAGACTGCCAACCTGTAAATAATATAATCATTATACATCATCCTTTATTCTATGAAAACAAGCAATGCTAGTTAAAATTGACAAACACAGATTATTCTGTAAAGAATAAATGTAATAAATAAAGGCACACACTGAAAAATATTTTCAGTTAAACAGTAATTGGCAATATGCACAAGCATGCTGATAGGTAACAGGATATGGTAATAATGATAACTATACTGGCAGCCTTAAGTAAGTTTCTTTCCTTTATTGGTTGCTAGAGTAGAATCAGTGACTCAACGTCAAGAAACCCACTCTCCAAACCGGTCTGGTGGGCGTCTAACCCTGACGGGTCGAGCTGACCGAGGAGCAGCGGTTGGTCTATTTGCAGGTATCTGCACAGAAACCGAAGGAGATTCTACAGACAGAGACCTAGAAGTTGCACTAGGAAGGGAATAACTTGCCTGAGTGCTGTCAGAGTGCTGTTGGCTCAAAGTAACATTAGGGCTCGAACCCCGCCTAGCATCAACTGACAAAGGGTGTACTCTCGGAATTGGAGAGGGATATATATTTCTCTCCAGTAGAGTGGTTCTCATTCTTCTTTGAGGTATTATATACCTCCCACTCTCCCCAGAGCTGGAGTCAGTATCTGACTCAGAACTAGGTTCTGGAACCGGAGTGGTTCTAGTTGGTGGCTGTCGCCTCCTAGGTTTGGGTACAGGTTTATGAATAGCGACAGGATCAGGGTCTGAAGTCGTAAATGGAAGGATCATATTCCTATGAAGGGTTTTGACTGGGCCAGACCCATCCTGCAGGCAAACACGGTACACAGCAATATCAGGATCGACAGAAATAATAACATAGGGATGAGGTTCCCAGTTATCCGCCAATTTACAACGGCCTTTTAAACCAACTTTCCTGATAAGTACAGTGTCACCTTCCTTCAAAGAGTTGTTTTGTATGACTTTACGGTCATATGCCTTTTTATTGTAGGCAGCTCTGTCCCCTGCATTGGCACTTGCCACTTTGTAAGCATACTGCATACGTTCTCGCAGTTTAGCTACGTATGAAGAATAATCTTTGGCACAAAAGCCATTGGGATCTGTTCCCAGGTAGCTGTCCACTGGAAGACGTGCATGCCAACCAAACATTAGAAAGTGAGGCGAGTATCCAGTGGAATCATTTCGAGTAGCATTGTAAGCCTGAACAAGAGGCCCAATAAATGATCTCCAGTCAGCTTTCTGATCCTCCTCCAGGGTCCCCAACATCTTCAACAGAGTGCGATTAAAGCGCTCACAACTTCCGTTGCCAGACGGGTGGTAAGGGGTGGTCCTGGACTTTGTGACATTTGCCAGCTTACACAGCTCGTGAATAAGTTTGCAGTAAAAATTTCTGCCTTGGTCACTGTGAAGCTGCTCAGGAAAAGAGAAGTTTACAATGAAGTTGTCAAACAGCGCCTTTGCTGTTGCCACAGCTGATGTTCTCTTACAAGGAACTGCTTTGGCATACCGCGTAAAATGGTCGGTGATTACCAATATGTCCTCATAACCGCCTTTAGAGATATCAACTTTGAGGAAATCCATGCAAACAAGTTGCATAGGACGAGTTGTGACAACAGGAAAAAGTTCAGCACGAGGTCTGATTGGCGTCTTTCTACAAACACAACGAAGGCATGTTTCAACTCGCTTGCAAATATCTGCTTCGAGACCAGGCCAGTAAAATCTCTGTCTTGCAAGCCACACAGATTTATCCTTTCCAGGATGACCAATATCTGTGTGTATGCCTTTAAATGCTATAGTTCTGAGGGAAGATGGAACAACAAGCTGGACTACAGGTTGATCGTCGATGGTAGCGGACCGATACAAAACACCATTTCGAAGTGAGAGTCTGTTCCACTCACGTAGATACTTTCGAACTGAAATGGGTTCTGCCTCATTTTTCTCCCCCTGAGGGCGAAGGCCGCTACCAACTAGATCAATAACTCTAGCCAGAATAGGGTCATTCTGCTGCTCTGAAAGCCAGTCTATTGCTGCAAAAGAGCTCATCTGATTACAAGCTTCTTCTTGGTGCTCACCAGCCAAGCTTTCAGCTATTGGAGAAGAACATGAGATGCTGGTGCAGATTGCCTTTATGGCATCGCCAAGAAGAGGATGGAGGCTTAGGGCATCAGCATCTGCATTGCTTGCACCTGACCGATAGTGAATAGAAAAATTGTAGTTGGCCAGGGAAGCAACCCAGCGGTGTTGTGTAGCATCAAGCTTGGCTGTAGACAAGACATATGTCAGGGGATTATTGTCTGTTAGGACAATGAATTGGTTCCCATAGAGATAATCATGGAACTTATCAGTTATTGCCCACTTCAGAGCAAGAAACTCTAACTTGTGGGCTGGATAACTGCGTTCACCATGTCTTAAACCTCTACTGGCATAAGCAATGACGCGTTCCATGCCTTCCTGTTCTTGTATAAGAACTGCTCCAAGACCTTGCGAGCTAGCATCTGTGTGAAGCACAAATGGCTTAGAATAGTCTGCTATACCTAATACAGGAAGCTTGGTCATAGAGACTTTTAAAAGTTGAAAAGCAGACTCCTGCTCTGGTCCCCAAACCCACTCTACAGGTGAAGCTGCAGATTTCTTTGCCTTCTTTGTCTTTTTAGTAAGTGAATGGCCTTCAAGGAGACGGTTTAATGGCTGGGCTATCTTGGCATAGTCCTTTACAAAGCGCCTATAGTAGCCAGTAAAACCAAGAAAAGATCGAAGCTCTTTAACATTGGTAGGTTTAGGCCAAGAAAGAAGCGATGAAACTTTTGCTGGGTCTGTGGAAATCCCTTCAGCCGATATAACATGGCCCAGGTATTCCACCGAGGTCTTAAAAAGTTCACACTTGGAGGGCTTGAGTTTGAGTCCATGAGTCTCAAGGCGAGAAAACACAGCTTCAAGACGATGTACATGTTCTTCAAATGTAGATGAAAACACAAGGATGTCATCTATGAAGACAAGACAGTCACGAAGATTTAGTTCTCCCATACAACGTTCCATAAGACGCTGAAAAGTGGCTGGAGCGTTACAAAGGCCATAGCTCATCCTGTTACACTCATAAAACCCAAGATTGCCAACAGAAAAGGCAGTCTTTTCCTTGTCATTTTCCTCAATTTCGACTTGCCAATAGGCTGATCTAAGATCTAACTTAGAAAAGTATTTGGCACCAGCAAGAAAATCCACTGTATCATCGAAACGAGGTAACATGTAGGCATCTTTTCTGGTACGAGCATTGAGCATTCGGTGGTCTATGCAAAACCTCAGAGATCCATCCTTTTTACGTACTTAGACTACGTTTGACGAGAATGGACTATCTGAAGGGCGAATAGCTCCACACGAAAGCATCTCTTTAAGGTGTTCCTTAATTTCTTCATACATGGCAGGGGGAATTTTCCGATAAGGTTGTTTGAACGGTGTTTCATCCTGCAGGACAATCTTATGTCTTACAAGATTACAACAACCTAAATCAGTCAAGTCTTTAGAAAAGACATGGTCCCAATTGCCAAGAACTTGTCTAAGGTAAACAAGCTGGTCCGAAGTTAGATTCTCTGTATCTATCTTCAATCTAAGATCTTCTACTGAAGGGTTAGTTGAATCTCTTGGTTTTGAGCTAGAAGAACCATTAGTAGAGTAAGAAGAAGATACAGAATCAATGTTATCCACAATTTTGACCTCATTCACAGAACAAAGGTCTGATCGTGGCTTGATATATATTGGACGTGCTGAAATGTTGCAGATCTTTACAGGAACTTTTGCTGAAGAAGCAACTGGAGAAACATTAATTAAGCACGGCCTGACCAGATACCGGCTTTCAGAGTCTATGTTCTCTGTGACAACACTTGAGGTGATGTTGATACCATGAACAATCCCAATGATGGTTACAGTTTCATAAGCTGGGACTTCTCTTGTTCGTGGACCGAACAGTACATGGCTTACAGCTAACTGCATCAAAAGCCATTTGCCAGGCATCTGAAACTTGGGATCCCTTTTTTAAAGTATTCTTGCACCGCCTAATGACGTTGGTACCAAGTATAACTGGACATGTCATATTGTCAGCGTTGTCAGGGACCACCAAAACAGGAACATCCATAGGACAAGAGCTGATTGCAGGTACTGAAATAGTAATTTCAATATACCCAAGAACATTAAGAGAGGAACCATCTGCAATAGAAATATCAAGACCAAGGCAATCTAAACTGAGTAAAGTTAAAGATTTAAGGGATCTGAACAATGACTCAGAAATGGTTGTGACCCCACGTTGGGCGCCAAATGTAACCTCTCTTTGGTAATGTCGAATAACCAAATCTTGGAGGGTGTTAGAGTTCTTTATTATAGGGTATAGTTTTTTAGCCTGAAATTAACAAATAGGATAATCAATAACTTCTAGCATTTAAAAATATAAAGATTCGATAATTCATTACAATACAACAATTCAATATGGCAAAAGTTATAAGAATTATTCAATACAAATTACAATAGATCACTAAAATAAATAAATATATATTTACATACCAGCCAACTTATTACTAAATCTTGTAAAAGATTTGATGTGGGTATAAAAGTGTTCCTTCTAGTTTGAAGTTCTGTCAGGGAATGAATTGGTAGAGGAAAGGGATAAAGAAAAGCGGGAAAATTATTGTTAGTAAAAACTGCTCACACACTAGTAAAACAGGTTTAGAATCAGCTCACTCACTGGACATGACACTTTAACGGTACTTATACACAAGACGCCACAGGGTAGAACGATGTACACGGACAACATGAAATGTACGGACAGATACAACATAAAAACACAAACACACCCTAGTTACATCTACCTGGATTAAAATCCTCCAGTGTTTTTTTTCAGACATATGAAAATGAGAAAATGGACAAGAAAATATATATCTTACTGGTTACAATTGGTCCTGTACCAAATCATACAATTCACCGTTCACCTGGATTTATTAAAATTGTCTGATGGTATAAAGTTTTACATTTAAACTGCTGTTAACACCTGCTGCTCCCTTGTCTCCAATTGTCCTTCATTAGCTCGGCAAGTCATGTCACAAATGTAGCAAAGGCAGGATCTACAAAACGTCGAGAATTTCATCGTTAAGTTGTTTGGAACATTGGGATGGTGGTTCTTCGCCTGCAGAAGTCGACTTGCGATCAAACCAATGATAATTCCAGATAGTAAAACGACTGGAGAAAAGTAGTAGAACGATATTGAGTAGAATATGTCAATGCCTGTTGGCCCTTTATCTCCTGGGGTTTGATCTCTAAATTTGTTCAAATGTTCGCTGGTATTGTACACGTGTGTAGAAGGCTGGAATGTGTCATTTAAATGCTTAATTTCTGTCGACATTGCATCATCTAGTATATTGCATCCGTTTGTAGGCCCTAGTGGTAGCATAGGCGTCCGCTTAACGCCTGGAGAGAAGCTTGAACCAATCGACAGCCAGGCACCAACAACAAAGCTAGCAGCCGTCCCAATCGCTATACCATTTACTGATGCACGCTTGGAGAAAATCGACATTATGAAAATAACCGCTGAAGGCCCTGCAAGAGAGGACATAAAAACAAAGGCGATCTGGGGCAGGGGTCCTTGTAGTTCTCCGACAACAAGCGCCGTACCCACACAAACCAATGCTATTAATGGAACCATCAACTTGGAGACTTGTGTTTTCTTTGCCTGAGATGAAGCTTTCAAAAGGTTCTTGGAGAGTTCTTCGACTATTACAGCAGACATGCCTCCAAACAGTGAGGACAAAGTGCTCAAAGCGGCACTGGAAAGTGATGCGAGATAAAGTCCTGTAAGTCCAGGGATGTGTCCAAACATATCAAATACTGTGACAGGAATGATTTGGTTGGCATTCTTTATTCTTCCAGACGCAATTGGATCACACTCCTTATTGTTGTAATAGGCAAACGCTACAAGGCCCTCAGACATTGCTATAATATCAAGCACAATGAGGCCAAACAGAAATATAAACATTGCTTTTCGTGCATCGTTTGAAGATCTAGTCGAGTTTAACCGTTGTACGGTTGCTTGAAAATTCATGAAGATGAATCCAGCTGATATTTGCCCAATTAACAAAGCCCAAAATGAATTTCGGACGAGTGGGCTAAGATTAAAATCAAACATATCCAATCGTCCACTTGGCATATTTAAGTCCATCACCTTTTTCACACCCCCAACGCTCATGGTTCCATAAGTAACTATAGCAAACATCGTTGCCATCATGACAAAACCCTGGGTGACATCCGCAAACACAACTGCTTTAATTCCACCGAGAGCTGTGTAGACAACAGCCACCGCAACTAAACTAACGATGCAAACCCAAGTATCAAGTGTTGTTGATGAACTCAATGCAACTGACGCCCCAAAAGTTATCACAGCTGCATACAAAATAGTTGAAATCGAATCCAAGCATAATGCCACCGTTCGCAATATATGCGTTCCATGTCGTTTTTCTAAATACTCAAATACACTTGTTAAAGATAATGGAAAGAAGACTGGAATAGATACGAATACAACTGTCAAATATCCAATTATTTTACCAATCGTACCTATGAAGCATGGTATACCGTACGCATATACCTCCGCTGGAACTCCCAAGAAAAATATCGAGGAAGTTTTCGTAACAAGCAGCGAGATTGCCACCGGCAGCACTTGTAGTTTGGAATCCCCTCGATGGTATCGTTGGAATGACATCTTCTTTCTGTCTTTGATGGCAAAGAAAAGTCCAACTGACATCGACAAAGCAACTCCTATGAAAAGCACAACATAATCGACTGCTGACAACTCCATTTTGCAGAAAACAGGCAATTTGAAGGAAAGAAACACAGAAAGCAGAACTTTATATAAGGGTGAAGAAACAACAACAAATGATACATAAATATAAATGCAAATTTTAAAGGTACTCACACGAATATTTCGTTATTAACATGCGTGCACTGACGGGATAAAATGAGCAAAATACACTCTTGTGATTAAATGTCAAGTCATGAGATTATTTGAACATTGTGACTGACAGTCACCATACAATGTTATTTTCAGTATGTTTCTTTCATTTCCCTTGGTCTTTCTTAAAATCCATGTTACAATTTTCAATGACACATAAAAAACCATCTGCTGTATATGTCTATCACGTTTCTATAAATGTGAACGGTTGTGGTCTGAACGCAAGAACCTTTTTTTCAAAATAAGATCGATATATTGTCCTGGACCTTTAACAAAATATGGTTCCCTTCATTCGTGAGACAGATATATAAACAACCCACAAATGATTATTAGCTATCCTTGCTGGTGCGATTTAATTAGCATGTCTGTTTCTAAGGTAAATTAATGGTAAAACAATATTTGTTTTTTGACATGTCTTTAAAGTCACATTTATGAAAGCAATCGGTTGTATGTTAGCCTGGTGTGTTGATTAGTAGGTAATTACTATAATATTGTGTATCTCTGACGATGAAACAAAATTTTATAGTTCTAAACGTAAAAATGTCATTATATTAAGCATTCTGGATAAAAAAGTAAAGTAAATAAGAAATGTTTAAAATAATAGGCGCCATCAGGAATATATTAATATTTCAGCTTGATTTCTGTATGTACAATAATTATAAACTTTTTTCCTTTGATGGCTTGAACAGCTCGATTGCTTAAAAGAGGTCACAGTTGAGATAGGATGGGATTTTGCTGGCATTTTTGAAACAAGACTAAAATCATGTTCAAAAGCAACGTTGGAAAGTTTTTGATACATTCGTCATAAAGACCACAAAGTCCTTTGGAGCCTTATATAGTTTATTTTGTAAGATTATGTTTCAGTTTATCATGCGTTGCTTTTTAAGGTTGAAAATGTAAAAATGGCATACTTTGAAAAAAACGTATTAATGTGATTGTGTAAATATATCAACATGTTTCTTTACGAGTGGGGCAAACTGGTGTTTGAAAAGATATCTTTTCACAGACAGGCATAAATGCTCGTTTTACAGCTACGCTCATGTTTTTCTATCCCTAAGACTGATCAACGATGTATTCGCACATAGTCAATTATTTACATTTTATATTTAGATATTAATATATATTGCTTTGTACTAATATTCTCACAATTACCTGCACCATCAACAACACTGCACAATTTTGTGTTTATAATCAATGTTTGGCTTTTCATTTTTTAATGGTGTTAAATATTGACCTGTCGAGGGGCGTGGTCAAAATGGCTCTTTTGATCGATCACTTAAAACCATACCCTCGTCAACAAGTTTGTGTATTATGTCCGTTCAGCTGCTGTAATGCTTTTATAATTGCGTATTTCTTCCAGATTTGGTTTCTGCTTTTGTCGGATGTGTTTCTTTACATGTTTTCGGGGATAGGTTAAAACGATTTTTTTTCAGCGTTTAATTCTTCTTCGTATGTTCCATGTTAACAGTTATGATGTAAATAGAAAGAAACCTATGGCTAAGATTAAACACAGAACATATGAAACTAGTGTTGGTATGTAAGCATTGTGCGAAGGTTCAGAATCACCCGTACTTCATCACTTCCAAATATTTACAAGTAAATCATTAGAAAACCCCTTGACCTGTAAATTCGTACTTATATCCGAGTTTATTTCAGGAATGGGATGCTTGTAGCAAGCCCGGGACCTTGACATGCCGTTTCTATGGTAATGCCCATTTCGGTGAGGTAACTGCAATGCTTAAGATGGTAGTAAAGAAAATACCGTTGTATTCTGGGCCAATACTTTATTAAGATTTTGTCTGTGCATCAGTCTTTAATTTAAAGCGTCTTGGTAGCAGTTGGTCATTGTGCATTTTGCTTATACGTATTTATTTTTTTGTTAAAAACAAAACTTTATTAAACCAAAACACATGTAAACAAAAAACACCTTTCAGCAAATAGTTATATGAAACCATGCTGTCTTTCCAGAGATTTATTGTCTTAAAGATTGCTAAAATCCAAATAGTCGCCACCCTTAAAAACTTCCTTAAGGCTGATAAAATCCACATCGTCGCAACATTTTAAACTTCCTTAAGGCTAACAGAATCCACATGGTCGCCAGGCTTAACAACCTCGTTAAGGCTGATAGATGCCACATGGTCGCCACCCTTTAAAACTTCCTTAAGCTGATAAAATCCACAATGTCGCCAGCCTTGAAAATTTCCATAACTCTGATAAAATCCGCATCGTCGCCACGTTTTCAACCTTACTAAAGGCTGATAGAATCCACATTGTCGCCACCCTTGAAAAAAAAGAAGAAAAAAAACTTCCTTAATGTTAATACAGTCCACGTGTTTGCCAGGCTTTGCAACTTCCTTAAGGTTGATAGAATCCACGAGGTCGCTGTCTTTGCAACTATCTTAAGGTTGATAGAAACCACAGGGTCGCCAGGCTTTGCAACTTCCTTAAGGTTGATAGAATCCACGGGGTCTCGCCAGGCTTTGCAACTTCCTTAAGGTTGATAGAATCCACGGGGTCGCCAGGCTTTGCAACTTTTTTAAGGCTCATAGAATCCGCATGGTCGCCACGCTTTGCAAACTCCTTTTCAACTGAATTCAGCCGTTTAAAATTAAAGTATAACTCAAACCTCGGCATTAGGGTCTATATAGGTCATGTGTATTAGCCATTTTTAATGCACTGATTAGTCTAGAAATGATTCAACAATTTAAATTAATATGAATTTATATACTTCTGTTCTAGCCACTGTCCTGTACATACGCTAACATGTGTCATACTTACAGCGAAATTCTTGTTGTATTTCAAATAAAAAGAAATGACTGAGAAGTTCTTATTTATTTGGTAAGTACAGAACAAGGAATTGGAAAATTAAAAACTTTTTCCTAACGGAATTTTTGGACCTGTCGTCATCACCATACGATTTTAAAACAGCACGTAAAATGCAATGTAAAAATCAACAACGGATGTTAACTGCTGTCATTGTGACCTAGCAGCATTTTCCCGTGTTTGTGTTTGGACGACGAATGGATGGCAAACTTTCTTTCTTGACTATATGACATGTAAAGGTTAATGTGAGTTTCTTATTGTTTGTCAAATTGTACGAAAGAAAATACGGACTGAATAAGATATATATTTAAAACATTTCAATGTACATTTCAAATACATGTATGACACTTTTATGCTTTTACTGTACTAACTTTAAGTCTAAAATAAAGAGACTGTTAATAATTATTTCAATAAATGATTTATCTTTAATAATTACTTGTTGGTCATTGTTTAAACAATACATAACCGGGACATTATATTTTGTTCGTATTCGTATACAAAATCATACAAAAACTATACACACGTTTTCTTTGTGTTTTTTTTTTCTAACATTCTCACATATTTACTACAGATAAGTTTGTTATGCTATTTTAAATTCAAATGCCAAGGTAAAACTATCATGAAAAACATAAAATCAATGGGTCTTTTAGCGTTATTGCGACCTAAAGCAAGCGATAGAAGGCAGAAGAGTATTTGTAAACCTTTGTGCGTATTCATTCCAAACGGTACTTGGAAAGCTGTCAATCTGTTTCTGTTTTGGTACTCAGATTATCAAGAATATTTTTTACCATGTTCCTTGAACTTACATGATACTAATCACACAGCGGTTTTCTTTTCAACGCGATATAGGTTTATATTCCACTTTCATATGGAATAATTATAAAGATATAACCGATGTGTCTACCGTCGCTCGTTCATATCACTGTTCAATGCACATAAGGTCTGTAGTTTTTGGAAGTAAGGCTCGATCGAAAAAAAACATAGAAGTTGAGCGCCATCAGATTTTACTCGTACGATACCAAATAAAATGGAAAAGTTTAAAATTAGAAATGCAACGGTCGCAAAATTACACCCTTCAGCAGTATCGTTCCCTTGTGCAACATTTTACATCTTTTGTGGATTAGCTTGAGAAAAGAAACTGTTTTCACTGAGTTACGGAAGGTATGATTGATAGATTTAAAATGATGGTGCTTGTGAATTGCTACATGCATTCAGATTTATAACATAAATGAACGCGCCTTAAAATATCTGATAATCAGCATCAGCAACAAAGCTCGCATTGGAACATTAGCAACAAAGCTCGCATTGGAAATATCGGATAATGTAATGATTGAAATTATTTAAACGAAACACCAGAACAGTTATATTCTAAATGATGCGCTTACTAAACTTTGCATGTTTTATACAGTTAATGACTGCTAATAATATGTATTAACGTTCGAAGAAAGAAATGACGTATATTTTTCTTTTCGTTGCATTATATGCTGATGTCTTTTGTTTTCAATTAAGCTCAGGATCAGGTGAATGTTGGTGCATATTACACACGTTACCCTTCTAATAACATTTACAGTCATTTGAACATCCTGTTTGATAATTATAAAGTTTATTATAATTATCAACGTTTTAATAACTTAGGTACTATCATCGCGTATAAGTCAACTATTAAAACACCAACTTTTTGTACATTTTGTACCACGTGCTGTTTTATATTAAGGAGTTTAAGTGAAATTAACTGGGGGAAAGATGTTTCAAAAACGCAAATGCGGTGTAAACGACTGTCATACCGTCTATCGTATATCATATGTTGGGTTGGTTTATCTAAATATTCTATGTAAATTGTATTTTTATATCGGACTGATTCCTTAATAAAACAATTACAAACAGACATTCATAGGTACAAGGAAATGAATTACTCGTCCTTGTAAACCTATATAAAATGAAGACAATTCTATATTTTTACCTTTAAAACATTTCATTGTACCACGCGCTATCACCTTGACATCTGGCAGTGGTTTCCCCAATCAACAGTTGCTGGACGTTGAAACTTACACATATTGTTCAAATTGCGTTTAAATGTTTTGGGGTTCTTCAATATTAATTTTATATTTTAAATATTATATTCATACTCGATGACAGCAGTGTGTTTCTCTTACAAGAACATGCGTTTTCTTCAGTAATTGTTTGGAAGTCAAATTTAAAATACCGGATTACTTGTTATTTTGGTCGATTAAGCAGATTTTTCTCCTTGGTCCTTCAAAACTAACTTTAATGATATATATATATATATTATATATATATATATATATATATATATATATATATATATATATATATATATATATATATATATATATATATAACAACACAGATTTTTCAACAAGAAATATATTAAATATGACTTTCTTCCTCATGAAAACAAGAATACAAATGTTTAATGGAATGAAACAAGTTGTTCTTTCTAAAATTTATGATTATTAAAATTAAAATGTCTGGTTAGAATGTGCTTTACTCAAATCTACATTTGCTTATATAGGGCAAGTTAATTTACAATGAAGTACGAAAGAATGAATGAACTCATTGATTCTCTGGAGAGCGGTGAATTTTGTGGGGGGCTTATGGGATCGATAGTGTAGCAGGCAATAACAGGAAATCACAACTGTTCTGTCAGACCTGTTTAAAATAGGAACAAGGTCTGCTTTTAACAGTGTAGCTTGCAACAATACAGAGAATTTCTGGTTAGGCAACCTTTTGAATATTTTAATCATGTATTGCTCGTTCTGGCAAACAAATACACTTAACATAACATTCGACTATTGTGATATGGCGGGGCGATTGTACACTCGTAAATTTATAAATGTTATAAATGTTTGCAAGTGTTACATCCTACACTTACACTTTTACATTTAACTCTACAAATATATATTTAAATATAAGATTAGAAAAATATTCTCCAGGACCAAATAAAATAGCATTTAAACTGTATGCATCTTGCTACATTATGATTTTTATTTAAATAGTTATAAAAAGAGAAGAAAGAAATGCAATTATCACCACAGATATTGAGACATATGCGATTAGTACAAGAGGTCCTGTACTTTGTCCAATGACCAGCGCTAAACCAACGCAGACAAGCGCAAACACAACAGCCAAAAGCTTAGATATGTTTGTCTTCCTTGTCTGTGACGAATCTTTTAGGAGGTTTTCTTTCAGTTCTTCTGTCACAACGGCTGACATGCTGCCAAACAGCGATGACAGTGTGCTTAATGCGGCGCTAGTTAACGAAGCAAGGTATGATCACAAAAATCCTGGGATGTGTCCAAACATGTCGAACACCGTGATTGGGATGATCTGGTTAGCATTTTTATCCGTCCTGATGCCAGCGGATCACATCCTTTGTTGGTGAAATAAGCAAAGGCTATAAGTCCTTCACTCATCGCTAGAAATTCGACGACAATAACACATGGAATAAAAATAAAGAAAACTTTCCTTGCGTCTTGCTTAGAACGAGTCGAACTTAAACGCTGAACTGTTGTTTGTGAATTTATATTTACAAATTCAAAAATTACCTCTCCAATAAGTAAAGCCCAGAACGAGTTACGGACTAGTGGATTTGAGTCAATATTATAAACATTTTGAGACGGCCACTTGGCCTATTTAAATCAATTACTTTCTTAATTCCGTCAACAGAAATGACACCGTTAGTTACTATTGCTATCATCATCAATAAATAACATAAAAACACTTCGTATAACATCTGCAAACACAACTGCCTTGATACCTCCGAGAGCTGTGTAGACGACTGCTACTGCTGCCATACCGACGATGAAAACCCAGCTATCCGCTGAAATTACGGAATTCAATGCAATTGATGCTGCCCACGTAATCTCAAACAATGCATTCATGCAGACAGCGATTCTTCGAACAAATAAAAAAGTGTGTCTTCTTTCCAGATACTCGAAAACACTTGTCAGACCAAGTGGAAAGAACATCGGTATAGATAGACAAATATATGATTATTAAGCTACCAAAAATCTTTCCAAGCAGTGTGAGGAAGAATGGCGCACCATAGGCATAGACTTTAGCAGGGAAACCACAAAAATTAGTGACTACTCTTTTGTAACAAGCGGTGAGATTGCCACCGGCAGAACTTGTAGTTTGAAATCCCCTCGATGGTATCGTTGGAATGACATCTTGTTTCTGTCTATGATGGCGAAGAAAAGTCCAACTGCCATTGATATGAAAATACCTCCGCATAAAACAGCATAATCTGCCACCGCCAGCTCCATTTTGCTCAAGTGTACACGGTCCTATGTTTATGTACTAAAATAAAAAAAGTGGACAGTTGTTAAATTATCTCGTAAGGTAACTATTTTCTCATATGTGTATACAGCTTCCATCCCTGGTAACTGGCGTTTTCAAACAATAATTTGACAACTTCAGTCTGACAAATTCAGTCTACATGAATACTTTATGTTTTGGGTCAGTATTGTGGCGACTGGATTCACGGATCCAGAATCCTGTAAAAATATCATATTATAAAGACAGTAAGTATATGGAATTATTATGCAATATGATTCTGTAAGAGACTCTTTAATTATACAACTAACATGGCATGAACTCATTAAAAGTCTGACAAATTATCTCTTAGTTATTTCGTAATCTGCTATTTTGTAACCTTAAAATCTGGTCGTTTAGTAACCGGTAAGTTGTTTATTTCTTAATCGATCATACATTCTGATTGATAATTTCAAAGCCAATATACATCTGTAATGACATACTATTGTCAAGACAAAGATATTGGTCGTTTCTACAGTACGTTTATCTTTTTTGTCACAAGCAATATATGCATCTTATCAAGGCCATCTTTTTAAGTTCTTTTTAAATTAACTTTTTTTTTGTAAAGTCACAGAACTTTTTCATAATATCAGATGTAGATACACAATAAGAGAAGATAAAAAAGGAAAATAATAGGTAAAACATAAGTCAATGCTCAAAGCAACATAAGAAGAAAAAGTAACTTATAACTTTACCCTTACAAGTTTATATATTAATGGTAGTTGTTATCTCGTAGCACACGGCGTGATATGAAAATCTGTGTAAATGGTCAAGAACTGGTGTTTGTTGGGGTCGTCTAGATGGTCTAGTCAAAACAATATCGCGATTGTTTCACAGTTATTATTTGGCGTTAAAATAACGTGTTAAATGGTGTACCACGTATATTTTTTATTCTTATATGAAGAGTCTTTACTTGAAATGTAAATGTTTAAAAACCAAAATCGTTTTGATTCTCGGTACAAATCGAATCGAACGTAAGAACTTAAATGAAATCTTCATGGAAATCTGGTCTTGATGACGTGCCCTTGAAGCCCTTTAGACTACGAGCAGTTATTATAGTTGTTAACGATATTTAAATTCAAAATATACAAATATACCAATAAAGCAGCATCGTTTTAAAAAAAAAACTAATGCAAATACTCGGAGATTCAGATAAATAGCTAGTTCTTACAACAATAACATTAGGTTTTATTTCATTAAAATGATTTTGCAAGAAAACATGACCAACTGGTACAGTGATTAATGTATATACAAGACCCGAGGGTCGGTCCCTGATCTTAGGCCGATTCGAAAATCGTAGGCTGATTTATAAATTCATGGGTCGATTTGTATATAAATGATAATGCCATTTGCATAACGTGGACTGGCAGAAACAAGTAGGTAATTCTCCAACTACTGTATGATTCGAAACTATTGGGCAGAAAATTTGGTGATTTGTTATCCATATTATATTGAGGATTGGGATGAAATCACAGTTGTTCTTAATTTGTGTTTAGAAACATGCATATATAATTCGCCAACTATACACTGATCTCAAATTTTTAATACGAAGGAAACTATCATTT
The DNA here is from genome assembly GCA_007844125.1 of Sinonovacula constricta. Lineage (NCBI taxonomy): Eukaryota > Metazoa > Mollusca > Bivalvia > Cardiida > Solecurtidae > Sinonovacula > Sinonovacula constricta. The sequence continues at coordinate 68,704,589 of CM017556.1, read as the reverse complement.
GGCGCACACTTCATGGAGAAATACAAACGTAATAATAAAAAATAAAATATGTACTAATGATGCAGCGAACAATAACAATGTAGTAATAATGCAGCAAACAATAACAACGTCTACTCTACATGTCCACTTTAACGTTTAGTCTAAAAATGTGACAGAAATAACAGTGAGAATGCGATGCAGTAGTGCATGTATTTTATTTGTAACGCATTACAGATAATCCAGATGACTGTTATAATAATAATGCAACATAAACAACGACTATTCACAATGACGGCACAATGACGGCAAATCAAAAATTAAATTAAAAGGATTACATGTTTAGTGAAATAGTGATGCAGCCGTGGTATTTTTGTAACACATTACATACAATCCATTTGACTACTTAATATTACTATTGAAACTGCATACATGTACTATAGATAACCAGTAAAAGAAACACAAGTAATTTAATTAGACAAAGAGCTATTCGATGACTATAAAAACTTTCTTTTTATATTGCCGTAGAAATACAACACATACAAACAATATTGTGGCTGCTCAACGATTTTACAGTGTAAAGGGGCTTTCAGTTGATATCTGTTTAATAAATGGTATACGTGTGTGTGAATGTCTCTTATTTGGAAGAGTCCCCGATGTTTTTCTAGCAATTTTGGTACATACACCGGGATAACGAAAGAAATTTGGGAAAATGCGGTTCCTGCTGAGAGATCTGTACTAAATCATCCCTCCTACTTTCGGAAAAAAACACAACGTCTTCCTAAAGGTTATTTGTGAACTGCTCAAGCAGATATGTCTTTCGATTGATATCAGCACGTTGAGTTTTCATGATGTCCGCCTTCTTCCGTGTCTGAAAGTAAAGAAAGGCGCATTGTCACCATCAACATGAAGTTGGGTAGTGGAAGCTGAAAGCTCTGCCATCAAACCATAACTGAATCTCTTATTGCGTACATGTTTTATTTAAACAGCCCGTTAGACAAGTGTCGCCCCGGTCAATATGGACAGAACTGTGAAGGCACCTGTGGCCACAACAAATTCTTTAGATTTTCTGACATGATGTTGACTAGAAGTTAACTCAGTTACACCTTAAAAATGACTTAAACGCCCTAAACACATTATAACAAACATATGCTAACCTCAGATGACATGGTGCGAGGTTTCTGATGATTTATTGTTATGTTGGTGTTATCAGTGTGTACCATTATTGAACATTTACCGGTTCCTGGTTTTCCTTGCCGCCATCCTTGCGTGGATCGCTAAGGCATCGCTTATATGTATCGTAATTATATGCGCTGACAGATAACTTTTTGTGCATTGTTTTAATTTTGGCTGGGTTTTCCAAATTGTTGGAGAAAATAAAATTGAACGTGCACGCGAAAATCGGTACGTTTATTTAATTTATTAATCAAATCTTATATTCAATGCATTTATTGGTTTTATTTTAATTTATTTTAATTTATGCATTGTAAAATTCATCGGAGTTATCCTAATTTAATGACCTTATTAAAAAGGCATAGGCAGAATGCTTATATTGCTTATTTATATTAAAAAATAAGCAATGCTGGCAATTATTTTGCAATTCGTCATATTTCTTTTGACATATTTGATTGACGTATAATAACGGGTGTTTTGAACGCTTTAAAATTGTATTAGTAGTTTGAAAATTAAGTAAATGACTTATGTCCGATAAGACCATTTATTCTATTGGTAAAGCAAATTTGTCCGGCAATCTCAAGTTCTTCTAATAAATCCATGATATATTATGTGTATTTTTTTGGGGGGGGGGGAATGCCATTTTATTCAATTTGTTTCATATTTTACTTATATCTAAATTGAAAGAAAACAAACCTTGGTCTTAATACTACGTGTATAATGGTGTAAATAACGTCTGTGCAAAGACAACAACTGGAGGTAAATGTCAACTGGATGTAGAATCCTTGCCATGAGGTTTATCTATATACTTCAGATTGTCTTTATATTTTAATCTGTTTTATTTACGATTGTAATTGCTATGTAAACTATTATTTTAGCCACTTTTGTTCATACAATTCTAACACTTTGTAGAAGTATATAAACGAACAATTTTGCACACATATGCCCAGTAAAGGACAGATCCTTAAATTGCAAACCTATGTGCAGGTGACGCTCAATTAAACCACTTTACTAGAAAGGAGCTTAATTAGTAATATGCAAAATACAGTATCCAATCATCAAGTGATGATATGTACGGAATGGGTAAAATTTAAAATTTAATTAAGATACAACAAAGATAAAGTCAAACTGTGTGTGTGCGTCTTTGATCCCAACTTTAGACACCAAAATATTATCCTATCTCCAAATTAATATATGTACTTAGTCTGCTCGTCTATCACGGTTCTGTCTATTGGACAATAACAATTATAACAACTTGTTGATTACATTTTAAAGGCATCATTATAGGTTTTATTTTAGGGAACTGCAACCCTAGCGTAAACAAGTATTCAATAAATTATAATTGCTGTGGAAAACGTTACCTGTTCGTTTTTGTTATTTCTGTTATTTTACCAAAGATATGCACGCCTAAACCTGTCAAAAGTAGACTTCTTGCCACTTTATTAGGGCCGACATAGTAGTATGTCACATGACTTCTCTGACGTCACTAATATCAGGTATCTCGGCAATGACTATGTTGTCCATCTGCAATTGTTTCCAAATGCACGAAAAACAAGAGCCAGTACACAGCTGTGTGCACTTAGTATAGTTTAGCTTGACTACGCGATATGGTCTCTAGAGCGGTTATTGATATTTTATGTTATGCGCACGACAAGGTGTGTCCAAAAATACTACGCGTGGTATGGGTATGCGATATTGTGGCACAGTGTTATATTAAACAAAATTTGGTGCCATTTTATAACACTACTACTCAATGCAAGAACATGTTTTTAAAGGAAACACGACACTATCAATATGGAATACAAGTTCAAATTTAGTTTGTTACTAAAGCTTAATACATTTGTATTTTTGAGAAAAGTCTACAAACTTCCAGCACATTAACAACATATAAAGTATACTTTGTCCATTTAATGTACATGTTTTATTGAATTAGTAATATACCATTTCTTATTATAGACAGGTATAGACAGGTAATACAAGCCGCTGATTGGCCTACGACGGTGAAGCTGGTAAAAGTGTTGCTCAGCAAGCCCACGCTTTATAACTGCATAAATATTTCACAAGTCAATAGTCAATGTAGGTCATATAAAGCCAATCTTCAAATTTACAATAAACCTCACTTAAAATTACGCGTAAAACAAACCAAACCGGGCAGCGGTCATTAAAGTATACTTATTCATAATTTAAATCTCTAGCAAAACATATGCTTAATGGTCGAAGACCAAGCCCAAAAAGAAGTTTAAATAAGATGTTAGTTCTGAGACTGAAAAGAAGTATGCATGTTGATTGGTTAGTATTTTTAGATTATTGTGATCTGTTTAGAAAGATAAGTTACCAAACCAGTTCCATACCACACTACTCACTCAAGACAGTACAGACAAGACACAGTGGACAGAGACTGGACACACCAGACTGGACACACATTACTGGACAAAACATAACTGGCCACTTACACTAAAGGGTTACTAACTAGGACAAACAGATACATGATAAAGTAGTAATGATAATAATGAAGCCTGGGTAACATAAAAAAGCCTTATTCAAATTACCATTACAAATTAAATTGGTTCTAAAATAGTCCCCCAATACCACTCTTAGCCAATCGGAACGCACCATTTGAATGATGTGTCAGCTATTTTGTTATCCGCCATTTTTTTCAAGTTGATTGACTTTGACTGGAAAATGGTTCTTCGTTGTTGGGGGACGTGTAACAGTTATGAACGCTACACGAACATACTAGTTGGTCTAAAAATCTTTCGGTTCCCAAACCAAAAACATAAACTAGAGAAGTGTTTGTGTTGCAGACCGCATGTACAGCTGAATGTCTCACGACTAAACAAGCATAAAGCTATTTGTTCGAAGGTTGGCAATGTTTAATGAAATAATATATTGTAATGTCATTTTTAAAGAAATAAATATTTTAATTGAATGCATGAGCACATACAAAAGAATGACCTTGTCTCATGAAGGTGGACTAGTTTGTTATGGCCTCATTTAAATTACATATCTTATTGTGGAGCTTGCTGTAGGTTAATGAAAGCCATTGTACCTGTTAGCTCTAGTTGTAAAGCACTGTCTGTGATAGTGGTTTGATTCAAATGTGATGGTAACATTTCTTTTCGTTGTATTACTAAGATACAATGAGTTGAGAAGACTAGCTATTGTATTTAGACAAGTTGATGGTGACATGATACTAATTCAAAGTGTCAATGAGAAGAACTTGAAGTATTTCATGCCGGTCAAGTTTCCATCATGCCAAATGGCTCAATAGGTAGAGCACTGGACGCCACAAACGAGGTGTTTTCGGTTCATTTCCCAGCTCGTCACACCTTTTCCTTGTCTTTGCCAATAATCAGTAAATTTATTTATATTTATCTATAAACATGAATCAGTGGTTACTTGTCAGTAATGTTCTGTTACATCTATTAATGTCAAGGGATACAACTCGTCAAAGCTTATTAGGCATGGGTCCGAAACGGTCAAAGTAGTTTCATTTCGGAATCTTCGGTTTTCTTCGAATTGTTCATATCATTCGGAATGGTTCGGAGTTCAACGTATAGAATCTAGAGTAGAGTCATGTTTTATTTGCGCACAGCAAAGTCACCTTTATTATGGTCCCCCATGATCTGTAAGTTATTTATTCACTTCATTATGTTAAAACATGTGTTTTTGCAACTGTCTATATAAGTCTCTATGTATGTCATAAGCGCTTGAGCGGGTTCTTTACTTATTAAGGCTTCCACGCTTTGAGCATACATTTCTATTTGTAGAGAGATTCTCGCGGAATATCGGTGACGTCATTTGATAAATTTGAACTGTAACGGTGTATCGTTATACAAACTCCCCGCAGTGATTACTTCCCTTGACAGTACATTATATCACTGCCACCAGCAAGTTTTTCGCCCAAATACAGGCGGATAGTGTTTTTTTTATATAGTTTTTTTCTGGACTTATCTCCTCAAAATATAGTATTTTTCCTTTAAAAATATTATATTAAAAATAAAAAGTAACTTAAAATATGAAAAAATATGAAATTATGAAAGTCAAATTTCACCGTACTGTACAGAATACAACGTACTATGGAGGCCGCCATGTTTACTTCACGTGATACTCTATCGTCACGTTATCCTTGCTGGGGGCAGAGATTTAAGTAGCAACGCGTGACGTAATCGCTGTGAGGAGATTGATCGTTATAATCTCATGTTGTATAAAAGTCAGCTATATGAGCACTCACCCGTTTTGTGTCATACTATTTGGCAGTGCATTTATGCTATTTGCTGTTTAGTTTTTAATATTGTGTTAATTGTCGTAAAACATAATGGCGTAAGAATGCAAATCTATTCTTGCTGTGGGCTATTTAGTTTCGTAGCAGGCCAAGAGTTAATAAGTTTATTCTTTTCTGCTCGTTAAAGGCTATTATTCCTTTCTAGTCATATTTTACATTGTGACAGGTTAACAGTATAAATTTGTTTATTTTGTATGTATTTGATATTAGTGAAGGACAATGTATGGATCCAGATTATTTAGACTCAGTAATTTTAAGGGCATTGTTTGGTGTTGGGGTTTTAATGCTTGGATAAGTTGATGTTAATCAGTATTTAATAGAAGAAACTGATCTGGATCTATTCAATGTTCAAGTTATGTTTATTGATAGAAAGTACATCGATGGTTGTTAATTTCAGATTTTCACCGCAAGTTATCACAAGCTATGGTAAATAAATATGGTGACGCTATCTGCTGGTTATTTCTTCAACCTCGTTAGGCAGCATAGTGAAAATAGATCCATTGGACATCGGACAGCTGTAGCAGCAATTCATCTGAACTGTATGTTAGACGGTGTTGATTAAAACTAGACATGGAAGGAAGACGTGAAAAGATGTTAACGTCTAAGGAGAAGAATTATTTGAGGAAAAGAGAGCAAAATTGTTAAAGGAAGTTAAAACTGCTGAAGGAATTTTAAAAGACTTTATGTTAAAGAAAGAAAACCTAAACTCTACAAATGCTTCAAATGTTAGATTGTGCATTGAAAATCTGAAAAATGCGAGAAACAAATACACAGCAGTGATTAATGAGTTCTCACAATTTTTAAATAAAACAAATACAAGGGAGAGTATGGAGGAATGTGAAACAGTTAATGTTAATGCTAGGTCTTTAGAACTGAATGTATTAAGAACATGTGAGCAGTTAGCAACATTTATTTGTTCATCGCGAACTTCTAGTAATAAAACAAATGCCTCAGAAAAAGGGCTCGCGCGGAGGCTGCACGCGTTCGTCTTGAATATGCAAAACGTGAGGCGGAAATGAGAAAGCTGTGGCAGCCATTGATGCGGATTTGTTAGTGTTAAGAGAAGAAAATGAAGCTATGGCTGCAGATGCTGAAGCCTCGTATCTGAAGGAACGTGAAAGAGACATTTATATTGATCTCCCATTTCAGGATCCAGAAGAAAGATCTAGGGAATACATTAAAGAACTGAGTCTTGGAGATATAAATAATCCAAAGCTTGAATCTGAAATAAGTGAAGGCAATTGTGACATGCATCAAAATGTGATTGAGCCTGTGGCTAGTGTTAATTATAGCATGCCCATTAACAGTGACAGAATGCGACAAACAATAGACAATGTAAGAGTTGTAGTGCCAGACCATTTAGTGCAGAACCATCCTCCTTTATATCAAATACCTCCTAGAAGTGCTCACGTAATGAGCACAGATACAGACATTCTCACAAGTTTTTTATTACGTAAGGAGATGATGCCCAAGAGGATACAAAAATTCAATGAAAAACCTCTATCATTTAATATGTGGAAAACTACATTCAAAATTGTGATGAATGAACCAAAGGCTACACCTGAGGAGGAAGTAGACTTTCTTGTGAATAATTTAGGGACTGAAAGTCAAATGTGGACTGAATGCTTACGAGCTGCTAATGCAGCAGATGCACAACACAGTTTAGATTTAATTTGGGAAAGGCTAGAACATTGTTACGGTTCTCCAGAGAAAATTGAAGCTTCCTTGAAGGCTCGGATTGAAAACTTTCCTATACTCATAAACAGAGACACTAGAAAGCTCTATGAACTTAGTGACATGTTACTTGAAATTCAGTCAATTAAGAGTGAAATAAAATATTCCTCTCAGTTCTCCATGTTTGACACTTCTGCAGGAGTAAATCAGATTGTGGGTAAGCTGCCATATAGTATGCAGCAAAGGTAGATTTCTCATGCGACAAAGTATAAGAAAGACAAACGTGTCGTTTTTCCAACATTTTCAGTCCTGGTGGACTTTGTGAAGGACATTAGCAAGACATATAATGATCTGCTTTTCAGATAAGTTCAGTAAGTTCAAGTGACCACCCAAAGAACAGTCAAAGGTCATTTATGGTAAATAATGCTCGTGCAATAAACTTTAAATCAAATAGAGCTCATGTTGTAAACAGGAAAACTGCAATTAATGACAGTAGAAGTGAAACTACAGGGGAATCGTTTGGAAACAGTGAGGATAAGAGATGTCCTATCCATCATTCAGGACACAGTCTGCTCGAATGTAATACCTTCAGACAAAAAACCATGGACTCGCGACAGACGTTCCTGAAAGAGAAAGGTATATGCTACAGATGCCTTTTAAGTAAAGAACACCAGGCAAGGCATTGTCCCTTGTCTGTTAGCTGTGAAAAGTGTGGTAAAAAAGGTCATCGCACACTTATGCATAAGGAAAGCATACCTGTGCCCCAGACAGAAAGGACAGACTTAGTTAATGTAACATCGAAATGTACAACCTTGTGTGGGCAAGATTTTAATGGGCGGTCTTGTGGGAAAGTTGTTTTGGTAAATGTGTCAAACAGTAAGCAGTCAGACAAGAATGAACTAGTGTATGCAATTTTAGATGATCAAAGAAATGCGTCTCTGATTGCTCCATAACTATGTTATAAGCTTAATGTTCAGGGTACAATGATAGAATATACTCTTTCATCTTGTTTTGGTAGTGTAGTCATGGCGGGGAGACGGGCAAGTGGATTGATAGTATCCTCAGTAGATGGTTCAACAACCTTTGAGTTACCTACCTTAGTTGAATGTGATGCAATTCCTTAGAATTTCTCAGAGATTCCAACACCAGAAGTGACAATGAACTTCCCACATCTGAAAAGACTGGCATCGCTAATTCCCCCACTAGAAGAAAATTGCCAAATCCAATTGCTAATTGGGAGAGACGTACCTGCAGTCCATCATATTTTAGAACAGGTGCTAGGGCCTAGAGAAGCACCCTTTGCTGTTCAACTTCCTCTCGGCTGGGTTATTATTGGTGAGGTATGCCTAGGCAAAGTCCACCCTCCAGATTCCATAAATACATACTTTACCAACATAAGCAATGGTGGTCGCAGTAGTATTTTCAGGCCATGTGAATATTACTTATCGGTGAAAGAGCCCGGGAGTAACTGTCTATTTCACAAATCACATGATGACAACAAAGTTGGCCTGTCAGTTGACGATAAAGACTTTTTGAAGATAATGGATGAAAAGTTCACTAAAGATGATTCAGGTTTATGGATTGCCCCATTACCATTTAGATCTTTAAAACCAACCATCCCTGACAACAGAGACCAGGCCTTCAAACGCGCTATCCTGTTGAAAAAGAGCCTCGAAAAGAATCCGGAGAAATGTCGCCACCTAGTCCAGTTCATGGAGAAGATTTCTAAAAGTTGTGCAGCGGAAAAGGCTCCAGAGAATGATCTTGAAAAAAATGAGAATTGGTATCTACCGTTATTTGGGGTGTACCACCCTAAGAAAAAGGACCAGATAAGAGGTGTTTTTGATTCATCTGTGTCGTATAAGGGCTGCTGTCATAATGATCTACTGCTTTCTGGTCCTAATTTGACCAATAGTTTGCTTGGTGTGCTACTACGTTTCCGTAAGGACAAATGTGCCTTTTCAGCTGATATAGAACAGATGTTCTACCGATTTCTTGTTGATACAAAACATAGGGATTATTTACGCTTCTTTTGGTTTGAGAACAACGATCCAAAACGTCCTCTCACCATTTATCGCATGAGAGTGCATGTTTTTGGCAACAGACCATCGCCGGCTGTTGTCACATATGGGCTTCGCAAGACGGTGGAGAATGCAAACTCAGATGTGCGGCAGTTTGTGGAAAGAGATTTCTATGTGGATGATGCTGTGGCGTCCAGGGCTACTTGGGAGGAAGCAGTTCACTTATTGAAGAACACTAAACAGACCCTGTTGGACAACGGCAAGATCCGGTTACATAAGATTGCCTCAAACAACATAGAAGTCATGAACAAGTTTCCACCAGAAGAGCTAAGTACAACGTTAAAGAACCTAGACTTAGATGATTCACTTCCAATTCAGCATAGTTTAGGTCTTAGCTGGGATTTGAATCAAGATGTATTTCGCTTTATGGCACCAACTGTTGAGAGACCGTTCACCAGACGAGGCATTCTTTCTACCATCAACAGTGTCTTTGATCCTGTAGGTTTTGTGGCGCCTTTTACCATTAGTGGGAAGATGCTCCTTAGAAATGCTTGTACAGACGGAACCAGCTGGGATGATCCATTACCCACCACCTATGCCAAAGAGTGGAACATGTGGAGGACAAATTTAGAGCAACTAAATGGCTACAAGGTTCCGAGGATGTACATTTCCGAGTCCCTAAGCTTAGTCAACGATTACAAGGTCTACATTTACTCTGATGCATCTGAAGGTGCCGTTGCAGCGGCTGGGTATGTTGTTATTGAAGAACCTGACAACTCCATGACATGCTTCATCATGGGAAAGGCGAAGCTTGCACCTAGATGTGGACACAGTATACCAAGACTTGGGCTGTGCGCAGCTGTTCTGGCTGTTGAGGTTGGTGCTTCTATCTCAGAGCAACTGGACATCTCCCCATCTACATTTAGATTTTTCACTGACAGCAAGGTCGTACTGGGATACATTCATAACAGATCTCGTAGGTTTTACACATACGTTAGTGATAGGGCAGCATAGATCCATGTCTTTTCTATCCCTGATCAGTGGAGCCACGTACAAACTGAATTTAACCCAGCAGACGCAGCTACTAGGTCTATATCAGATGACATTGGTTTACAAACAGAACTCCATAAGTGGCTTACTGGACCAACCTATTTGTTCCAAGAGAACAGTACATTTACAGCCTCATGCTGCTATCCACTTCTGCTTCCAGATGAAGATGTAAATGTTCGGCCAGAAGTACTTGTGATAACAACAAATATAGTTAACAATTTGTCAATAATAGATTCCGTGGGCCGATTTTCCACCTGGAGCAGATTTGTTAGAGCAATCTCCATTCTGATTCACGTCGCTAAGACGTATGCTGGTCTTACCAAGTGCACCGGATGGCATGTGTGCAAAGAAAGTTCAGCCCCTGATCTGCAGCGAAATGCAGAACGACTTCTATTGTCAATGCTGCAAAAGAAACACTTTTATGATGATATCTTAGCTCTGCAGGGCAAAGGACCGCTATTGTAGAAAAGTAGTATTATTTCTCTTTCTCCATTTATGGATAGTGACGGCATTCTTAAGGTTGGAGGTCGTCTCAAGAGATTAGCCAACGATATTGGAATAGCATCTGTACATCCCTTGATAGTAGCAAAGGGCCACATAGCCAAATTGTTAGTCAGACATTACCACCAGCAAACTGGTCATCAAGGACGTCACTTCACAGAAGGTGCCGTACGCTCAAATTGGCTTTGGATTGTTGGCCTTAAGAAGTTGGTCTCTTCTGTCATTCATAACTGTGTGATGTGTCGAAAGCTTCGTGGTCCCTTGCTTCAACAGAAGATGGCTGATCTTCCAAGTGATAGACTTGTGCCCAGGCTCCCTTTGTTACAGTTGGAGTAGATGTGTTTGGCCCATTGGAAATTGTGACACGAAAAACCAGAGGTGGAGTTGCGAATGGAAAGCGGTGGGCAGTACTATTTTCCTGTCTTACTACACGTGCGACGCACATAGAAGTTATAGAGGACATGAGTGCATCATGTTTCATCAATGCACTTCGTAGATTCGTAGCTATTAGAGGTCCAGTCAAGGTGCTGCGTTCCGATCGCGGAACAAATTTCAAAGGCGCTGCTGATGAGTTAGGAGTTCATGTAATTAATGTAGAAGATCCAACATTTCAAGTTCAACTTAACAGACAAGGTATCTGTTGGTATTTCAATGCTCCTCATGCATCACATATGGGAGGAGTATGGGAAAGGGCAATTGGTGTGGCCAGAAGAATCTTGGATGGCATGCTGTTAAACAATCCTGTGAAGCAACTTACACATGAAGTGATATGTACCCTCATGGCAAAGGTATCTGCCATCATGAATTCGCGCCCGATAGTAGCTGTTGATTTAGACATTAGTAATCCTATGATTCTGTCTCCAAACATTTTATTAACACAGAAACAAGGCGAGGTACCCATGAATCCATGTAATTTTGAAATTAAAGATTGTTACAGGGCGCAGTGGAAGCATGTTAAAGTTTTGTCAGATATCTTCTGGAAGAAATGGCAGAGTGACTACCTAAATCAGCTGCAAATTAGACGCAAATGGGAACAAGAGGTCCCAAACCTGAAAAAGGGTGATGTTGTTCTAATGAGAGAGAAAACATGCAGAAATCAGTGGCCTGTGGCGTTTATTGAAGACGTATTCCCAAGCGACGATACCTTGGTGAGGAAAGTAGCCGTGATATTTGTCAAGGAGGGCCGACCAGTTACATATACGCGACCTATTAGTGGGCTGGTTATTTTTGCTAAATAATTAAATCTTGTGTATATACTTGTCATACACATTTAAGTTGTGTAATTAGTGATTAGTAAAATCCTTGTGTCAATTCCTAATTCTTATGGATCTGACTTGGTCAGTATAGGACCATTCGCGATATAAATTTATGATATAAACTTGATGCGCCTCAGTGATGGAGAACAGACTCTTGACTTGAATGAGATTCAAGGGCGACAACAGTGTTTTTGTTTATTTTTATTTTTTATTTTTACTGATAGTCATGATAAAGGTTATATCAGTAAGATATAAGACGGGGAGTGTTCTGTTACATCTATTAATGTCAAGGGATACAACTCGTCAAAGCTTATTAGGCATGGGTCCTAAACGGTCAAAATAGTTTCATTTCGGAATCTTCTGTTTTCTTCGAATTGTTCATATCATTCGGAATGGTTCGGAGTTCAACTTATAGAATCTAGAGTAGAGTCATGTTTCATTTGCGCACCGCAAAGTCACCTTTATTATGGTCCCCCATGATCTGTAAGTTATTTATTCACTTCATTATGTTAAAACATGTGTTTTTGCAACTGTCTATATAAGTCTCTATGTATGTCATAAGCGCTTGAGCGGGTTCTTTACTTATTAAGGCTTCCACGCTTTGAGCACACATTTCTATTTTTAGAGGGAATCTCGCGGAATATCGGTGACGTCATTTGATAAATTTGAACTGTAACCGTGTATCGTTATAATCTCATGTTGTATAAAAGTCAGTTACATGAGCACTCACCCGTTTTGTGTCATACTATTTGGCAGTGCATTTATGCTATTTGCTGTTTAGTTTTTAATATGGTGTTAATTGTCGTAAAACATATTGGCGTAAGAATGCAAATATATTCTTGCTGTGGGCTATTTAGTTTCGTAGCAGGCCAAGAGTTAATAAGTTTATTCTTTAATGCTCGTTAAAGGCTATTATTCCTTTCTAGTCATATTTTACATTGTGACAGGTTAACAGTATATATTTGTTTATTTTGTATGTATTTGATATTAGTGAAGGACAATGCATGGATCCAGATTATTTAGACTCAGTAATTTTAAGGGCATTGTTTGGTGTTGGGGTTTTAATGCTTGAATAAGTTGATAATAGAAGAAACTGATCTGAATCTATTCAATGTTCATATTATGTTAATTGATAGAAAGTACATAGATGGTTTGTTAATTTCAGATTTTCACCGCACGTAATCACAAGCTATGGTAAATAAATATGGTGACGCTATCTGCTGGTTATTTCTTCAACCTCGTTAGGCAGCATAAATAATCTGTTTTGAAAAGAAAAAAATGTTGTTTTGTTTTCTTCAGCACTTCCCTGGTGGTTTTGGACCTATCAAGAACTACCTGATCCTTTCAGTGCAGATGGGTCTCCGTGTACACCTGCAAGGAAGTTACCCACTTAAAGAGCCACTCAGTCTGCTGTACACATGCGAACGGAAAAGAAAACTATTTAAGTTATATTTCTGTTTATTTAAATGTTTAAAATTGTTATTGCTAGTAGACCATAAAACATGATAAACAATTATTTGTGCGCACTTATTCTCATCCTTTTTAATTAAAGGTACACTCTTGAAAACCTTGCTTTTGTGACCAACATAGTTTATTTGTACATTAAATGTTTTGAAAATATTGCAAGCAATATATTTCCACAAATATTCTTTTCTATTTATCACACCTCATGTTCAACCAACCATCACACAAACAGGTATATGAATATTTACGGGAACTGCTCAATGTTCAAACACCTCTGACCTTGTTAAGCTGTAAATTTAGGGGTTGAAAGTAGTATACATTTTTGTGATCTTGTATAATTTTATTAAAACTTTTGTCATAATTGATTATACTCACAGCAAATACTTCTGTCCCTATTAAGTCAGTGCTTGAATATATCGCCAGTTGGTGATCTGATACTATACAGTTAGTTGAACAATTGACATCTGCTATGTTGACCGAATAATATTTTACATTTTTTTGTCTTTATTGAATATAATTATGGCAGTGCTATAGAAATGGCATTTCTCGGTACACATTTAGCAAAATATAAAGTGCATGCACTTCGTGTCATATGCAAGGGTGTTTGTTTTAAAATTTAATAAATGGACAAGCTCGTTGACGTTGGCGTCAAACTCGTCTCAAAAAGAAAAAACATCAACCCTTGTCCAATAGTCCGAACTCCGAGTGGATCTGGGCTGAGCTAGACATAATTAATGAGAAAATAGATCTGTAACCATCTTTATTAAAAATGATAAATAGCAAACGTTTTCATAATTCTAACAAGTGATTTATGTCATTGCACAATATATAACATGGTTTAATGACTAAACTAAAATATATAAAATTTTGGGCTAAAGATAGAGAGATAACACAAACTAAATACAAATTAAGCTTTAATTGACTTTTTAATTTATGGTCAGAAACTTTCATTTTAGAACCCCATATAGCAGTGGAGCGGGCTGTCTCTACCAAACCATGAGGATTCAATATCTGACATTTCAACTCAAACAGAAGGATTATGTCAGTCATTTACCTGTTTCGACAGATATGGCATTGCAAAATCCCGATAAAAACAGCCAATTGATTGAGTAACTAAAGTCATAAAAGGCAAGTCTGGAAAAGTCCTCTCAACAAATTTATCATGATGAGTGAAAATTATAAATTCACAACATATATAACTAGTGACTAAAAGCTTCCCTTGAACTTGTGCATAATAAGAATGTTGTTTTTCAAGTGTAATGACTCCTGAATTGTCTTTCTTTGAATAGAAGTTACAAAGCTTGACACATGCATCAGAGATGGTGTAATTTCTAGCAGAAAATTAACAGTTTATTTCAACAATGCCACTCTCACCATTGTCACATACTTTAGCATCAGGAGTTGCATCAATAAATGAAAAATCCACTACAAAACCACATTTGTGAATGTGACGTGTTGGCTACTTTTAAAATACAGGTATACTAGCAATAACACTTTTAAACATTTAAATAAAGAGAAGTATAATTTAAATAGTTTTCTTTTTTGTTCGCATGTGTACAGCAGACTGAGTGGCTCTTTAAGTGGGTAACTTCCTTGCAGGTGTACACGGAGACCCATTTGCACTGAAAGGATCAGGTAGTCCTTGATAGGTCCAAAACCACCATGGAAATGCTGAAGAAAACAAAACAACATTTATTTTTCTTTTCAAAACAGATTACTAAGACAAGTAACCACTGATTCATGTTTATACTTAAATGTAAATAAATTTACTGATTATTGGCAAAGACAAGGAAAAGGTGTGACGATCTGGGCAATGAACCAAAGACACCTCATTTGTGGCGTCCAGTGCTCTACCTATTGAGCCATTTGGCATGATGGAATCTTGACCGGCATGAAATACTTCAAGTTCTTCTTATTGACACTTTGAAGTTAAGCATCATGTCACCATCAACTAGTCTAAATACAATAGCTAGCCTTCTCAACTCATTGTATCTTAGTAATACAACGAAAAAAAAGTTACATTTGAATCAAACCACTAACACAGACAGTGCTTTACAACTAGAGCTAACAGGTACAATGGCTTTCCTTAACCAACAACAAGCTCCTCAATAACATATGTCATTTAAATTAAACCATAACAAACTAGTCCACTTTTATGAGACAAGGTCATTCTTTTGTTTGGGCTCGTGCATTCAATTAAAACATTTATTTCTTTAAAAAATGACATCACAGTATATTATTACATAAAACATTGCAAACCTTCGAACAAATAGCGTTATACTTGTTCGTGAGACATTCAGCTGTACACGCGGTCTTCAACATGCCTTTATCCAGCGAAAACACTTCTCTAGTTTGTGCTTTTGGTTTGGGAACCCCCGAACGATTGTTAGACCAACTAGTCTGTTAGGGTAGGTTCATCACTGTTACACGTCCCCCAACAACGAAGAACCATTTTCCAGTCAAAGTCAATCAACGTGAAAAAATGGCAAATAACAAAATAGCTGACAAATCATTCAAATGGTGCGTTCCGATTGGCTAAGTGTGGTATTGGGGAGGCTATTTTTAGAACCAATGGAAACGTGAATTAACACGGGTAATTTGAATAAGGCTTTTTTATGTTACACAGGCATCATTTTTATCATTATTATTATCATTACTATTTTATCATGTATCTGTTTGTCCTTGTTAGTAACCCTTTAGTGTAAGTGGCCAGTTATGTTTTGTTCAGTAATGTGTGTCTAGTCTGGTGTGCCCAGTCTCTGTCCACTGTGTCTTGTCTGTACTGTCTTGAGTGAGTAGTGTGATATGGAACTGGTTTGGTAACTTATGGTAAACAGATCATACCCATTTAAAAATACTAACCAATCAATGCATACTTCTTTTCAGTCTCAGAACTAACATTTTAATTGAACCTCACTTTGGGCTTGGTCTTCGACCATTAAGCATATGTTTTGCTAGAGATTTAAATTATTAAAGTTTGAATGCTTTAATAACCGCTGCCCGGCTTGGTTTGTTTTACGTGTTATTTCAAGTGAGGTTTATTGTAAATTTAAAGTTTGGCTTTATATGACCTACATTTATAATTACTATTGACTTGTGATATATATATACCATTTCGTTTAAAACCAATCTTGACGTGGAATACAAAAAACAATTGGACCTGCACCGGAACTGTTATTTTTATAACCCCGGTTAACATTTATAAAAATGTTCATCTAACCTCATTAACATAGACTATGTATTGTAAATAACTATAATACTATTTTATGGTGGGTTTCACAGTAATTGCCTTTTTTAAATTTAAAACACGCTTAACGTGTAAGGAAAATTGTTATTCTGTGGCTCATAAAGCATGCGTTTAATAATTTACAAAAGTAAATAAACCCTTTTCATCTGAGGAAGTTAACAGAATAATTCATTATAAAACCACATTCGGTAAAAGGGCCAATAGGAATTATTATTATTAATTATTATTTTAGGACTTTAAAGTTATTTAAGATGTTAGACTTTGAGTAAAGGAATTCATGATGATGTTTTAATAATAATTCTACATGAATTACAACAATTAGAAGACACAACTCTCATATGTTATATTGTCTGTACCAAGTGTAAACATGTTTTATGAGCTAAAGGCCTTATATAAGATCAATAAACATTTTCTATTGTATTGTATTGTAGTGTATATTCACATCCTTACTAATTTCTTCAGTGTGTAAGATGAGAACAAATTGTTTCCATGCATTCAATTTCCAGCTTAAAGGGAACCGCAACATTTACATATTTGGCGTTTAAATCGATACTAATGTATATTTCAAACAATGTGAGGTGAATAAGATATCAAAAAAGCAAAAGAAAGATGATTTAAACCCATGCAAAAACGACGAGCTTATGGGGAGCTAAATTTTGACGTGCCACGTGATATTTTCTCTATGCCCACATGGTTTGTGACGTCCCTAATGTCGATAGACTAAGAACACTCCGACTCAAGTTTCATATGGTCACACGCAATATATGCAGTTTTAAAGCGTGGACTGAGTAACACTTTTACCACGCTTCACCGTCGTTGGCCAATCAGCGGCTAGTATTACCTGTCTATACCAAGAAATGGTATATTACTAATTCAATAAAACATATACATTAAATGGACAAAGTATACTTTATATGTTTTTAATGTGCTGGAAGTTTGTAGACTATTCTCAAAGATACAAATTTATTACGCTTTAGTAACAAACTAAATTTGAACTTGTATTCCATATTGATAGTGTCGTATTTCCTTCAAAAGCACGTTCTTGCATTAAATAGCAGTGATATAAAATGGCACCAAATTTTTTTTAATATTTCACGTAAATCACCGTCTGCTATTCTGCTATTTTAATTATCAATTCTAAAGTTTTCTGAATTTCTTCCAAGAACAACATATATGACGCTTGTATGCTTTTACAATTAATGTTTTTATCTTTTTATCTTTAATAATTACTTGTTGTTCATTGTTTAAATAGTACATGACCATGATACTATATAATATTGTGTAAAATGTATATCGTATATATATCCAAGCCATTAGCAAGCGCCTGTTGAAACTGGATATTCGTAACATATGTGATGAACAAAGTTATATTTAAACATTTTGTCATACGATCTTTTAAAAAAATATATATATAAAACAAGCATAAACCAAGACTTCAGTGGATCAGTTGCTGGGATATCCAAATGCCATAAAAGAAGAAGTGAGTTTCAATCATACAAAAACAATGCACACGTTTTTCTGTGTGTTTTTTACCTTCTAACAAATTTAGCTACAAATAGGTGTGTTATGCTATTTTTAATACAAATGCCAAGTTACAACTATCATGAAAAAGAAAAAATCAATGTGTCTATCAGCGCTTTTGCGAATTAAAGCAAAAATGGCAGGCAGAAGCGTGTTTGTAAATCTCAGTGCATCTTCAATCCGAACGGTACTTGAACAATAGTAAATCAGTTTCTGTTTTATCTATCCAATGATAGTTTTTACCATGTTCCTTGAACTTACATGATGCTAACCACACAGTCGTTTTCATTTCAACGCGATGAAAGGTTAATATTCCACTTTCATATGGAACAATTAAAAAGATATAACCGATGTATCTACCGTCTCTCGTTCATATCACTGTTCAATGCACATAAGGTCTGTAGTTTTTGGAAGTAAGGCTCGATAGAATAGAAACATAGAAGGTTTGCGCAATCATTTTTTACTCTTGCGTTACTTTATAAATGGAAAAGTATAAAATTAGAAATGCAAAAAGGAATGCAACGGTCGGAACATTACACCCTTCAGACTTATTGTTCCCCTATTTAACATTTAACTTCCTTTGTCGATTAGCTACATGTACGGAAGGTGTGATTGATAGATTTAAAATCATGGTGTTTGTGAATTGCTACGTAAATTTAGTTTAATTACACGCTTCTTAAAATTACGGATAATCGGCATTAACAACAAAGCTCGCAATGGAAATGTAGGAAAATGTTGTAATTGAGATTATTTAAACGGAATACCAGGACAGTTATGTCCTACGTGATGCGCTTACTAACCTTTGCATGTTTTATAACGTTATTGACTTCAAATAATATGCATTAAGGTTCGAAGAAAGAAATGACGTATATGATTATAATTATCAACGTTTTAATAAATTAATAGTTACCATCATCGCAAAAAGTCAACTACTTAAACACCAACTTTCTGTACCTTTTATATCACGTGCCGATTTATAAGTGAGAGTTTTAGTGAAATTGATTGGAAAAATAAGTGTTTCGAAAACGGTGCTGCGTAAACGACTGTCATACAGTATATTGTATGTTCGGTTTTAGTATCTAAATTTTTAATGTAAATTGTATTTTATATGGGACTGATTCCTTAATTAAAAACAATAACAGACACTTATAGATATAAGGAAATAAGTTGCTCGTCCAAGTAAACATGTAATAAAATGTTACAGACGACAGATTTAATGTTACCAATCAAACATTTCACTGTACCACGCGCTATCACCGAGACATCTGACAGTGGGTTCCTCAGTGAACAACTGTTGAACGTTCAAAATTACATGCTCAAATGGCGTTTAAATTTGTTGGGTCTCTTCAATGCTAACTTTATATTTTAAATATTGTATTTATGCCCGAAGCAAACTGTGTGTTTCTCATAGAAGAACATACGTTTTCTGCGGTCATTGTTTGGAAGTCAAAATTACTTTATATTTGGGTCTCTTTAGCAGTACTTTTCTTTTTGGTCATTTAAAGCGAACTTGATGCTAAATATAAAAAAACCAACACAGATTCTTTTGCAAACATATATTAAATAAGACTTTCTACCTCCTGATAACAAGAAGACAAACAGTAAAATGGAATAAAACAAGTAAATAAAACCTTTACCAAATTGTTCTTTCTAAAATTAATGACCATTATATTAAAACGTCTGGTTACAAAGTGTTAAATACAAATCTACATCTGCGTATAGTGTTCGTTGAATTTACAACGAAGTCCGAAAGAATTAATGTACTCATTGATTCTATGGAAATCGGTGTCAGTTATGAAATTGTTAAAAATGAATATTTCCAATACCAAATAAAAAAGCATTTAAACTGTATACATCTTGCCACAACATGATGTTGATTGATATAATTATCAAAGTAGAAGAAAGAAAAGGCACAATCTTTTTATTTGCGTAGAATCCACAACAATTTAACATTGAGTCCAATTCTCTAGGACAATTTAAAGCACAGCTTCAGACTCCATAGTCGGTGTGATCGTATACCGTTGCGTGCGAGATTCCTTGCAGTTTTTGGGTCGACACGAATTTGCACACGACAGAATCATCGTCAGGGAGTTCAAATCTGCAGGTTGACTGACTGGTTTAAACAGCATGCTTGCTAGAAAACCTATTAGTACTGTCAGAAAAAAAGTTGATAGTTGTAAAGTGATAAAATGAAATAGAAAAGAGAAGATCAATGCCTGAGACGGTTGAGTTATTCATAGTACTGTTTTGAAAAATGTTATTCACCGGAGTAAAGACATCAGTAGTTTTATTATGAAACTCATGTGTGTGGTTCAATACCATAACATCCGTTGCTTTAGTTTCACAATTTGCAATTGTTCCTAGGGGCAACATAGGGGTGCGCTTAACTCCAGCAGAAAATGTGGAACCTGTGGAAAGCAAGACGCCAACCATTACCCCAACAGTGGCCCCTACAATGATCCCTTTCGCCGACGTGGACTTGAAAAATATTGACAGTATAAACATCCCTGTTAATGGAATTATCACCACAGACATTGAGATATATGCGATTAGTACAAGTGGTCCTTTACTTTGTCCAATAACCAGCGCCAATCCAACGCAGACAAAAGCAAACACAACAGCTAAAAGCTTGGATATGTTTGTTTTCCTTGCCTGTGATGAATCTTTTAGGAGGTTTTCTTTCAGTTCTTCTGTCACAACGGCTGACATGCTGCCAAACAGCGATGACAGTGTGCTTAAAGCGGCGCTAGTTAACGAAGCAAGGTATAACCCAACAAATCCTGGGATGTGTCCAAACATGTCGAACACCGTAATTGGGATGATCTGGTTAGCATTCTTTATCCTCCCTGATGCAAGCGGATCACATCCGTTGTTGGTGTAATAAGCAAAGGCTATTAGTCCTTCAGTCATCGCTAGAAGTTCGACGACAATAAAACATGGTATAAAAATAAACATAACTTTCCTTGCGTCTTTCTTAGAACGAGTCGAATTTAATCGCTGAATTGTTGTTTGTGAATTTATATTTGCAAATCCAGAAATTATCTGCCCAGTAATTATAGCCCAGAACGAATTACGAACTAGTGGATTTGGGTCAAAATCAAACATTTTGAGGCGGCCACTTGGCCTATTTAAATCAATTACTTTCTTAATTCCGCCAACAGAAATGAGACCGTTAGCAACTATTGCTA
The DNA here is from genome assembly GCA_007844125.1 of Sinonovacula constricta. NCBI lineage: Eukaryota > Metazoa > Mollusca > Bivalvia > Cardiida > Solecurtidae > Sinonovacula > Sinonovacula constricta. The sequence continues at coordinate 68,683,233 of CM017556.1, read as the reverse complement.
TCATCGTCAATAACATCAGAACACATTGTATAACATCTGCAAACACAACTGCCTTGATACCTCCGAGAGCTGTGTAGACGACTGCTACTGCTGCCATACCGACGATGAAAACCCAGCTCTCGGCCGGAGTTACGGAATTCAATGCAATCGATGCTCCAAACAGGATGGCAGCTGCCCACGTAATTTCAAACAGTGCATTCATGCAGACAGCGATTCTTCGAACAAGTACAGAACCGTGTCTTCTTTCCAGATACTCGAAAACACTTGTCAGACCAAGTGTATAGAACATCGGTATAGACACACATATAACTATTAGGTTACCAAATGTCTTCCCAATCAGTGTAAGAAAATATGGCGCACCGTAGGCATAGACTTCAGCAGGGTAACCAAGGAAAAATAGCGATGACTCTTTTGTAACAAGCAGTGAGATTGCCACCGGCAGAACTTGTAGTTTGGAATCACCTCGATGGTATCGTTGCAATGACATCTTGTTTCTGTCTTTGATGGCAAAGAAAAGTCCAACTGCCATCGATAAGACAATACCTCCGCATAGAACAGCATAATCTGCCACCGCCAGCTCCTTTCTGCTCAACTGTACATGGTCCTATGTATATGTACTAAAATAAGAAAAAAGGAAAATTGTTTTATTATGTCATAGTGTCAACTTTTCGAACAGCTGCCATCCATGGTTTCCAGCGTTCACAAATGTTGATTTGACAACTTCAGTCTACTTTAATACTTTCTGTTTGGAGCTAGTACAGGGTGGCGATTGGACTCACAGATCCACAATCCTGTAAAAAAAGATTTTAAACACAATAAGTACATGCAATTATTATACTTCCACAATATGTTTCTGTAACAGACGCTTTGAATATACAACTAACAGAACATGGGCTCATTGAAAATCTGACTAATTATCTCTGGGGTTAGTCATTTCGTAAACATTCTATTATGTAACCTGTAAAATCTGGTCCCTTTGTAACTGTTAAGTTCTCTATTTTCTTAATCGATCATACATTCCGATTGGGAATTTCGTAACCGAGACATGACATACTATTCTCAAGATAAAGATATTTGTCGTGACTTACATTACGTTTCATCTTATTATGTCACAAGCATTATATGCATCTTTTTAAGGCCAGCGCCTTTTTTTTAATTTAAACTTTTTTTGCATTGCAACAGTATTATGGAATAATTTCAAATTTAGATATAAAATACGTGAAGAAGAAAAAGCAAACTTAAGTCAAAACTCACTGCAGCAAAAAAATAATGTATATTTCACGATTTGTATTTGTTTTGTGTGTTGTTTTGATCTCAAACGGGCGCTGATTTGACATTTTAATTTTAATAACTAGTAATAAATTTATCCTAATAAGTTATTAATAATTGATTAACGGTAGTTGTTATCTCGTAACACACGGCGTCCGATCTCATAGATAAGATTGATACGAAAACTTAATTAATTAAGTATTAATGGTCAAGTACTAATGGTTGTTGTTGTCGTCTAGATTGTCTAGTCAAAAATGCCTCGATTGTTTCACAGTTATAATTTTGCATTAAAATAACATGTCCAATGATGTATCACGTATATTTACTTTTTTATACTTCAATGAAATGTCTTTACTTGAAATGTAAATGTTTACAACCCTAAACTTTCTTGATTCTCTGTAGAAATCGTATCCAACCAGGGCGGTGGAGGGACCGCAATGAAATTATGGTTTATTTAATTAAGATGCTTTTGTATGAAAATATTACCAACTGGTATTGTAATGTATTTTATTGAAATTAAATGTTTGTTCTCTTGTTTTCTTCTTTTAAAATTATAACGACACAATATGATCATATTGTCGATGTCCAGTTAACTTCTGGCGGAAGAATACCCCAAACTTATAGCTAGTTACAACCAGCAGCGCACAGCAGGCTAGCGGGAAACCCTTCCCACATGAAAGGTCTCGCCTCATGCGGGATTCAAACTCATCTGGTGTGGGGTTGAGGAGTATGCAGAATTGATAAAAATATGTGTCTTTTAATTGTAAAAGACAGATGTCAAGGTACAATAGGACCTAATCGGAAATATCGACTTATTGCTTTTTTTAATTATCTTTAATTCGTTATCATTTAATTGTACACATGTGATACAAATAGTGATTTATTTTAATTATATCAATCATTTTTAACATTGAAATCGACAGATAAGTATATGCGTGATAAGAAATATAATTGTGTCAACGAGGATATCATATATTTAAATATTTTCATTTTTATTTACTGACACCAACATTTTAACGAACCATGTTATTTTAGAAACATTATAAGTTCTGTTGGGAAATTACCAGTCTTAATTTTCGATCGGTGCAACAGTATCAGATGTATGAGTTACGCAATGACATGGTTACAAAATAGCAATTTGGTGCTTAAGCTATTTAAAAGGTACATAAAATCAACACATTCTGAAAACGTTGTGACAGTCTACACCTGAACACACCAAACTTGTAACAATCAAGTAATACGTGATCCGTCAAGCATACATTGTTAAAAGGTAAGTTGCATTTGACGCACGTTTCATTAAAGCGCGACGTATATGCAATTAACTTAGCAACGGTCTTGCAATAGCTAACATTTCCTATATTGGATGATGAGTATAACCAGATATCAGATATACCTTATTGACAATGAATGGACCGAAACCTTGAAAATTCGTCTAAACTAATTCTATTATACTAATCAGATTTGAAATTAAGCCAGATTGCGCTTTTTCTTATTTTTTTCCACTGAAGTTTGCTTGGAAACTCGCTAGTGATTAAATAGGTTTCGAGTTAATGCCTAAGCAAATATACATCTAAGATCTTGAAAATATACGGCTATGTCCAATTATAGACGGCGTTTGGCGATATTGAAACAATCTGTATAAAAACAACCGTATAATAGTGAACGTGGATTTCAGGCGACACAGCTGACCTAGAAGTGTTGATTTACGGAAGTCAATTTCAGCATGAAGTGGAAGAGAACCAATCATGCTTAAAGCAATATCAGTACGTGTTCATAATGCCATGCCTTGTAATGTCCTAATACACAGGCGATGTGCACGTTCAAGATTAATAATCTCACGTTGTGTCTGGTTATACAAACATTCAGTACCATACAAGGCTTTCAGCAAAACGATGTTGCTGTATTTACGTTTACACGTGACAGGGCTTAAACAAACATCGAAAGGTGTACAGTTAGGAAAGCCGAAAAAAAGTTTTTCTTAGTTGCGAGTGAAAATAATCGGGGCGGTTTACAGAAGATTAGGTAGGCTGTGCAATTAACCCCAAGTGTTTGTATTCACAGACTTCGCTGATGAGGTGCCTCCCAGAAGTAAACTTAAGGTACTTTGAGCTTTCATGAATGACCTCTTACTTTCATTAAAACAATAACTGCACATTTCGAAGGAATTTACTGAAAACGCCACCTACAGGAGTAGTTAAAACAGTTATCTATCATTTTCTGTAAACCCTTAATTGATAGAGACAGAAGAAGCATGTAATCCGCAACTCTTGGTGCGCATACACTGATATGTCCTATTGACAATCCATAAGATGAATTTTGTAGTTCAGAGATAAGATCGTTGATTTAAAGGAAATAAAGAAATGGGGACCAACAGCCCCCTTGTCTAGGACTCTGAAAACTGGGAACCAATCAGACATGTGACCATTTAATATGACACAACAATACACGTCTGAATGCATTGTGGCAACTGTGAGCCATAGTTTGTGAGAGATACCAAGTAAGTGAAGCTTGTACAGGAGTCTAGAGTACCACACACGGTCAAAGGCGGTCATCGTACCAAAATAACAGGCATACAGTTTACTATTATTTTCTTTGCAGAAATATTCACATTCTTTTACCAGATATGACGTCATATTGCATTCCAACCCTTGTTGGAACCCTCCCTGTTAAGGATTAATGGATGTATTTATTTCTGATTGGAGCCTGCGAAGTAAAACACGCTCATATAATTGGAGGATAGATGAGGATAATGTAACGGCTCTGTAACTTTTAGGATCGTTTTTACGCTTATTGCCACCTTTATATAAGGTAACGATATAATCCCTTTTTAAGTCTAATGGGACATAAGACAGATCGAACATCAAATTGAAGAATAATAATATAATATTTCTCAAACAAAGTAAAAATATCTCCTCATAATGATGATAAATAATATATTTTATTGGAAATGTAGGACGGTGGCGGATGTCTATTTTAGCTTAGCTGAAATCCCCATCATGCTTTTTTATAGATTTAGAAAGAATGATTTGGAAAGCGATTAAATTCACCATCTATAACTATCTCTAATCTATATTTAACAATGTATTAAACAAATGTATAAGCTGGTGTTTATGCATGGATTATGCCCAAATGTCCCCAGACCAGAGTTAAGATACGATTACATAGATATAGTTAAACTGTTAGATAACACGTTTAGGTGGAAAGTTCCTTAATAAGATGACTATATTGTTGCTGAAGGTAATCCTACAAATGGAGGCAGCTTCGATATTCATCCATTGCATTCCCAAGTATATTAATGGTGAAGTTAGATAGATACGCATCGATAAAACGTGATCGCTCAATATTAGACCACCGTTAACCATGTCATTGCGTAACTGGTTAATCTGATACTTTTTGTACCAATCGTAACTTTAGATCGATAATTTCTTAAACGATGTTACTAAAATATAACGGTTCGTTATCATTCACCGCAATGCCATTCAATTAAATAATTTACAACAGTAAAACTGGTTCCTTCTTATGCAAAATAATTCAATAAAAATATAAAACAAATGGAGTCATGTGTTTTATTCAAGACATTGATCTGCTTTGCTATTATTACCTCACTGTGCTTCAAAATGCTACATCTTAATGCATTTGACTACTGAGTTGGCATTTGATATGTGTATAGTACTGTATACCCTTGATCTCGCTCAGTGACGTGTCAACTTCACTTGACCTTCAAACTTGTATATTACGAAAAGTGCTATGGATTGCGCCTTGCTGTACTATAAAAACTAAATTGCGGCGTTTTAATGCATTGAAATTTCGGTCCTTATTCATGATCGATGAATATCAGATATAAATTTGAATTTTATTTTGTTTAAAATGTAACTACATTCTCATCTTTTACAAGAAATTGTTTAAGTACCATATGTATGTGTTTGACTTGTTTAAATTGCATTTTTCCAACGATGCACTATGAACACGTCTAAGTAAAAGTATGTTCTGATGTTTGTAATCGGATCTCTTCCATCGCCTCCAAAGTTACTGCTACATCTAGTTCTTGTCATTTTTGTAATTTTATATCGTAAATCTAATTGATACCAGTTTTTATATTATTTTGTAGAAATAAAACATGTGTTCGTATTATAACATGTTTATTTGTTTTATATGTAGACAATGTCATTTTCAAATCAATGAAGACCGCCATTTTATTGTCACGTGACCGTCTGCCATTCAGTGGCTGGCACTACAGCAAAAGGTACATTGTTAAGATATATATTACCTTAAGTCATTCAATAATTAGATACGAAAAAGGTAGCTTAGCCTCCTGCATACAATTTGCAACAGCTGTCTAAATCATATAAGATGCTAATGCAGCAAACACCTATAATTGGGTACATCACAAAAAAGAGCTCGAAACAATAGGTCTCTCATATGTTTGGGAAAACAACAGAGTATTAGTATTGATTTTAATTTTATTAAACAAAGGTTCACTGACGTTGGTATTCAAAATTGACTAGCGACAATAAATAACTCAACTTGTTTATTTAAAACATGTTTTTATTTTGAAAGTTATTTAGATGAAATTGCCAAATATAGAGTAGCAATGACACAGTTTAGAGTTTCTTCACATAAACTTGAAATAGAAAAGAGCAGACATAATAATACAAATAGAAATAAAAGATTGTGCAGAAACTGTAATTTAAATAATACAGAAACAGAATACCACTTTTTTAATTGTGTGCCCTAAATTTTCACAATTAGGTTCTCTTTATTTAAAAAGGTACTATTACACTTGGCCTACTAAGAAAAGATTTGTTCCATTAACGAAAGTCAACTCAAAATGAATAAAAAGAAACATTTCAAGGTACATATATTTTGATAATAAAATGAGATTGTGATTATTATTACATTTTTCTTGCTCTTTAGATAATTCCATGTCCTTATGTCATTTGGTTTATCATTATTATCCGTTCGGCCATTACCTCAATAACTTCATGCCTTCTTCACTTGTCGGCTATGGACTCATTTTTCACCGTGACTGAAGCAAGTCTTTAGAAATAGATCTATTTATACTGATGTCACATGGATAATTTATTTGCAAAAATACTTTATTATTTTAAATAAAACGCTCAATCGCATGTCTACATACATGTCTACATTCACGTGTCTACATAATTAGTTCATTTAAACAATGTAGCGTGATGATAGTACATCTTAAAAACGTTTTCAAATCAACGTCCCCATATTCTAATCAAATGCAATAAAATAGAAATAACTAGATTCAACCATTATCAGTAAAATATCAGTTTCGATGATAGCATGGTTCGACAATTGTAGCAAATAGCCATGGGCGGTAACGTGCATGTTCTTTAAGTATTGGCTGGAAGGGCTGAAGCAGCCGAGTAACGGCGAACAATGGAGTGGATTTGCTCATTTCTGATATCATCTGTAGTTGATGGATTTGAGACCTCCTTTAAAGTCGTGATTGTCTGCTCCTTGTTACACTATTCGCTTCAGTTTATTGCTGCGAAATGACTATAATGGGTTACAATCGTTAGATAATGATTTAATCACATAGGTATTACGTAGAGTTTTATTTCATTGTATGTAGCCATTTAGGACATGGCAGGACCGAGTAGATTACTTTGCGATTGAGGGAAGCCCAGATGGTTATCAGTTAAACTGAATTCAATATTTTATTGCTATAAACAAAAATGTTTTTAGCAAGATGAACATTAGACAACAAAAAAAAATCAGACAATTGGCGAATGAAAACAAATAGTTGTAGAAAGCATGTTAATAATATATATGGCGTATTGAGGCTCTAGTAGAAGACGGCAACTTATTTCGATTACAACTTTATGACAACTTCAAACTTTAAACAGGTATAACAAGTATAGCAAGTACCTCTCCCTAATACAGCCAAATCCACTCTCAACTCAACTCAACTCAACTTAATTGTACTCGTTACCGCTTTAGGTGGTCAGTTAGCAATTTAGCATACAATACAAATATAAGACAATTACAGATTCCAGTGCAAATAAATCATGTACAAAAACACGTGAAAATAAATTAAAAAGACTATAACATCTATGACGTAACGTGTAAACAAAGCGTCTCGTGATCATAGGTGTAATTTTATCCTATTTTACATTCAGGACAAAATGTGCAACAAAGATAGGATTGATGATTAAATCCAGAAAAGGTAATACGTTATTATAAGGGTAATATTATTAACTAATTTTGATTGTGTCGATGGAATTGTTTGTCAGACAGTAAAGCATTGTGTAGAACTGATATAAGAGGCATTAGTTCATCTTTCACAAAGGCTCCAATAACTCCTGATTTTCGATGATACCTTTGGGTCCTTGGTTTATTTATAAAAGTATTTTTTGGAAAAGTTATTTGGTCAAATTGATCTAGTTTGGTCTCTGTCACGAAAAAAATATCATAGTTGCATAGAAAACCTTGAAAGTCTGTGAATTGTGCACGGTGTTTTAAGCCACAAACATTAATACACGCAGTTTTTATTTTCAGTGCATGTTTAGGATTTCCCCCGTTTTTCTAATGTGTATTTTTATTTCGACCATGGTTAGGTTTTTGTTTGATGTTGGTTTCTGTGTGTACTGCATCTCTTTGAGTGGTTGTTCTTTTGCGTGGATTCTTCACTCTGCTTGCTGGGATATAGTCTGTCCGTGTTTTGTGACACTTTTGTTTCCAGCAACTGAATGCTTAATTGGTGTAGGTTTGAGACTTCTCTGGGAATGGATCTGAGATTCAAGTTGTCTCAAAGCTTGGCTATACTCATCTGTTGTAGCAGAGTCATCATCATCTGTTACATCAGAGTTGCATCTAATATGTTGCTGCTTTGGTTCATTTCCATATGGTGTGGGGACGCCGATGCCTCTGGGTCTGGTGTGTGGTTGTGCTGTGTTGTGTTGCTCTGCTAATAATATTAGAGAAAAGATTTATGCAAAAAAATCTTTGTATGAAAAAATCGTAATGATGACAGTGTCATGGACACGTGAATAGTGAGTTAGTTATCATGCTTCGTGCAGCCGAAGACGTTCACCGATATTGTAGAAACAGTGGCTATGTGCCATTACGTGATTGTTCTAATAGTGAGACTTTGTGCCGGTAAATTGAAAAGTGATATTTGTTTCAATTAGGTTTTGAGCCTGTGTAAAATTGTAAGTGAAGTTTGTTTTAGGCTATGTGCCTATGAAGTGATACTTGTTTTTAGTTATGCTGTGTGCTTTTGAAACGATAAGTGGGTTTGCTTTAGTTAGGCTGTGTTTTTGTGAAACGATAAGTTGGTTTGTTTTAGTTAGGCTGTGTGCCTTTGAAACGATAAGTGAGTTTCTTGTGACTCTGAAGTGAGGTTTGTTTCAGTTAGGCTTTGTAAACTCTTAAATGATGTTTTGTAATATTTTAGCACTGGTCCGACACTGTTTTTCCAGCAGTAGGGGTGTACCATCTGACTGAGAGAAGGGCTGTTCCACATGTTCACATACGTGCCAAACAATATAGACTGTGCGTAAAACATTGACTATGGAGAGTTTTGTTATACATAAATATATAAAAGCTATAACACAGACGGTAAATACTTATTTAAGTATTAAATAACAGTTTAATAGGTTAATTCTTCCTTAAGAGAGCAATAATCTCACTCTTGATTAAAGTCTTTATCAGTTATTTCTGTATTTTTGTTTTGTTTGTATATTTGTATAACTTGTATTAAACGAAATGTAAAAGTTATCAATTGTTTGGGTGATGTGATTTATTCCCGAATTAAACAGAAATTAAAGTTCTGACATGTAGATGTATTAATGAAAAAAGCGATAACCGTTCTAAATGTGTAATAACAACATGCTAATGCTATTGTTTGTACGATAAGGATAAATGAGCTGGTCACTGTTGAACAGAAGCTCGACGTCGACTTTTGATGCTTCGCATCAATACCGTCTTGGCAATACAAGTAATAAGACAGTGATAGAGTGAACGTTGCACTGTGTGATATTTGACTGGGAGAAAATTTAAAATGAAATTTAGATCAGATAAAGCGATTATTAATGCAATAAACACAACAGTACTGTCGCTAAGTAGTAATTCTGGATTTTATTAATGTTATACCAAATCCACAATTATAAACAATTATAAACAATTATCGCCACCAGGGGCGTTCGATAGACGGAGAACAGTATATCGTGTGCTGTCTGGATATTTGTCCAAAGAGAGCCGCTTTTATATATGACACACTTTGATATTGGAATAACTGTATGTTCATGGTCCAATTAAAGATTCAATCAAGCTGACAAAATATTAACATAACGTATATCCGCACGTAAATGTGACTACTGAAGATATTTTTTGTGCGTGACATGTTAGTAACTATTGTAGCTGTTGTAAGACTTTGTATGTTATCGCATCTTATTTTTGTTAACTGTCCAACATTTATTGACCATGTATCTTAAAATTATTACATGTATACTGTATGGGTCAAGGCCATGACTATTGAATAAAACTTGCTATTTATAAATAAGAAGATTTGATGTTACAGTGAGAGAAACACCTAGACGAGACATTACGGATCAACTACCAGTGACTGAATTGGTCGTATTAAACAATTTTAATTATTCATTTCTTCCCTTGTGATTAAGTAAAGTAAGACATGATATTTAGTCGCAATTTTAATCTTTAGTTTTCGTGAAATAAGTCATAAATTCATAAGACAGTAAAGACAATGCAGGATGTATTTAGTCTGGCATGATTATCTGCTTCTGAGTGTCACTTGTTGGCTGATCCACCTGCCACATGACCTGTTTGAGCTAAACAAAGTATCGACGCACCTCCAAAATAAGAGATGAAGCAATTTACTATTTATTTCTTTTATAAATCGGATAATAGCGGAACTGGCGAAATGATTTTTAAGTCATATATGACTACACTTATCTCAAGGTGGCAAAAACTTTCTTCATTACTGCATACCAGCACATGGCGATGATTAAACACTCAATATTTAAATGCTGATCAATAAGTTTCAGTTCTTTTTTTATTATTTACCTAATGACGTCTATATGTACCCTTAACTATCACTGGCTATAACCATTCTTGGGCAGAAAACAGAGGCAGAGAGCGAAAATCTTTTTGTCCACGAAGTGGCAGATTAAAACCCTACCGCTTTACTCTCATCACCCTCATAAATCCTGATCCGCTAAAAACAAGAAAATATGGTTTGGGTTCAACCAAAATGCTATATAGAACACTTTGGGCAACTTTGAAATAAATCACATGGCTATCCAGATATCGTTGATTTTTAATCAAGTCCACCAAACCGATATATAGGGGAAATCATTATTTTAACATGTGTTTGGTATCGTAACAATTTATTACATATTTGGAATAGTCTGAGTCGGACCAGTCAAGTAACATGTTTGGTTGGTTTGTATTATACCACCATTTATTTTTCCATACGGTAATCAAAAGAAAACATCTTTCCTAAAGAGGATATTGTAAAATAGAATGTGTTTTCTGGAGAGAAAAAAAAACACACAACTTTTTATGATAATTTTAGATATGAAAATTAACGTTGAACATATCCATTAAATAAAAATCGGATTGGTGATTTTCGTGAAACAAGCATACAAGCGTCCTTTAAGGTATACTGCACATCAGGTGTGTTAATTTTTCAGTTCTTTTTAATGTCTTTTACACATGCTTTACCTGAAGTTGTTTTCTATATCCACGTGTATTTCTTATACTTGAAGTCATTTCAAAACTGATGAAGTTTATTTAATCGTGACACGTTCGATGCTTACCTTAACTATCTTTGTGTAAACAATTAAGCTTCGAAACGATAAACAGATAATATATGTATCAGGCGTCTTTATTTTTATACTCATATTTAATAATCCCGAATCTCTAATTAATTTAAAGTAATTAATCAAATTGGTTTAAAATGGTCCTTATTTAGCAGGGAAAAGACTGCTACATCGACTGTGCAATCCCCTGTAAAGAACAATGTCGAGTAATTAAGATTCACTCCTTTTTAGGCACGACTAGATACTGAATTCCAACAGTGACTGTCCTTAGGTGACCTATGTGAATACCTTTATCCTGTGCCTTTTCGGGTTTTGGTATATGTTGCAATACTCATAGGACTTTGTCATATATTATTATTTATGATTTACAACAATGTTACCAGTGTGGCGGTCGTACAAAATCTCCCCGAGCATATAATCTATGTTATTATTTAATTCATCCTAAAAGAATTGTTACTTGTGTTTCCTTCGTGAACGTTGGACTTTGATTACTCAATTCCATCTTTACATGAACAGGATGCTACAACCATTTATACTTCTCTGGTTATTTTCTTTTCTTGAGTCTAAACATTTATTTCACTTACAACCAACACTTTTGTGCAGTTCCTCTAATAGAAACAGTATTTCTCTTTCTCTTCTGGACGTTGTGTGGACATTATTTTTAAATGACGTCAATTCTTTCGTCATAGCTTGTCAAGCCAAATGTCAGCGCTTGACCATTTATTTAAATGGATCGGTTTTCTTTTCATTGATTGCATTTGAGAAATCCACCAGGTTAGAGCTATGTACACCGGTTTAAAAAACCTCAGTCGACTTACCGTTTCAAGGCGGTAAATGTTGGGTTTGCTCTCTTTATTATATGAGTCAACACAGATTTGTTCTTACTTTAACATTTAGCTTGAATGTGAATACATTTGTCCAGTGCCATTTCGGTGTTTAGTATATGATGCAATGCGCATAGAACCTGTCCTATACACTTATTAGTCAATGCTGTCACGTATTCTCAATTATCAGTCATCGTGGCAATCAAGAACTAGTCAAGTGTTTACTGAAATTGGGTCAGTTGCAAGAAAAGCCTCATATCGAAAGATATATTCTACAAATTTCCTTTCGATGACATAAAATTGACAAAGTGAATCATTGTGTGTTTCAAAAGCATCTATTTAGAAATGTTTACAAAACAGAAAGGGTAAAGAATATGGCTTTTAAGCATAACATGCGCAACGGAAACACCATACAAATATGTAAACATAAGGTAATTAATTTTACAGATATAAATTTCCATTTTCTGATAATGTATCAATTAAATTGAAATATAAAAATGGAATAACACACAAAGCAGCCAATATGTGTACACAATAAATAGGTACAGACAGTTATCATACAGAATGTCTCAGGCACGAGGAGTCTTCTTTTAATAACATTTTGTTAAAATAATTCCAGAAAAAAGTAACTAAATCATGTATATCTATATAAAGTGGAACCTCTATACAGCAATATTTGACGGAGGCACAGACAACTGTTGCTGCTGAGAGGTGTTGCTGTGCAGAGGTCTTCATTGATGCAATGTTGAAATACCCTACATTAAACATTTTATTTCAACATTACTTAATGGGTGTCTTAATAATATCAAGAGAGTAATATTTCAAATCCTCTAAATGGAGTAAACGTGTGCTGAAATAGAAGAGCACAAAAACATACAAAATGTCAATTAAAACACAGTAACTATTATTATTCGAAGAAACAAAAACAGATAAGTCTCAAATAAAACAGACTTGAATTTAGTAAACTAAATAGATGCTAACTGAGCAAATATGCATGTCGATAAATACCTTAACATTTAGTCAACATAAGTTCGAACTGTTAGCTGCAGATAAAGAGTAATCATTGACATTTTTCTACTTCTTACAAACTTACAAATATGTTTTAGTTGATTTAATAAACATATTTAGTCACACGTACCAATACACTGATATTTTTCTTTCTTTAGCACTATTTTGAAAGTAAGTTATCAGGTGTTTTTCGCACCTAACTTGTTACCTGTCAGATAAACACTGGATCAGCACTTACACTTAATCGGTCACCTGTGATTCCTTATCAATGAACAAAAGTGTACTTCTCAAGTAGCTCCAAGGCTAAGCAGAGGTTACCGCAGCCTTTAGTAAAATGACCGTTTATCTTAACTCAGGGGTAATGCTGTTTAGAGGTTACATTGCACAGAAAACTTACGGGGGACTAAAAGGATTGCTGTTAAGAGGATGTTGCTGCTCAGAGGTGTCTTTTATAAAGGTTTTATTGTATCTATATTTTTATAAGATACACGTATGTTTTCACCATATCTTAACACTTGCATACATACAAAGTCGAACACTTGACCCCTAAAAACCAATAATTCACACACGCACCTTCAATATTTAAAAAATAAAGTTCATTATTTATAATACAAATGTACGTAGAAATATATACGATCTGACCATATACATATACAAGTCAATTATGCTAATAACATGACTTATATTAAAGTAAAATAACTTGCTTCTTGCTGCGAACATAGTCGATTAAATACATGGATGATATTAGTGTAGAGTTGTCCGGTGGAAGATAGAGTTTTACTTCAACGAAAGGTCAGCAAAGATCAACGAAAAATTCGCAGAAAAGATCACCGGAAGGTCACCAAAGAATGTGTTTATTCACTCAGAGTAAATTCGATGAAATGAGGCTGGTAAACTGTATGTAATTCTGTAAATATCACAACAAAAGTTATTTTCAAAGTCAAATGTCACATTTATTGTACTTGTAAATCCTGACATGTCACTGTTTTTCATTAAATAAAAGAGTGCAAAAAAAAGGATTCTCTTCACATACGAAAGATACATTTTGCTCTCATAAAGCTCATGGACAGGTCATTTACGATGCATAATTCAATAAATGACACTTCTATGCTAGATCTCATCTTCGAATAAATTGGAACTGTACTTTCATGAAATTCTAATTACCAGATCGCTGTTGTAGTTCGAAACGTTGTAGGACTGTTGTCTGAAACATGGCACACAAGCATGTTTAAAATTATGGGGGAAACATGATCGTGTACAGGGTAGAGAAAGAAATTTATTCAAATATATAAATAACAAACAAATAGTTATTTGAATCGTTTTCTTTTAGGGAAGCGTCTCTTTTACCATTAGAATATATAATAATGTTATTTTTTATGTTTTAAACTAATGCTAAAGGTGTAAGAGAAACTACACCATTTGGACACCATATATTTCTCGGACACTTGACACCACTCGGACACTTTACACCGATCGGACAATTGACACCACTCGGACACTTGACACCAATCGGACAATTGACACCAATCGAACACTTGACAACAATCGGACAATTGACACCAAATGAACTCGCTTGACACACCCAGACACTTGACGCCACTCAAATTAAACCACTCGGACACTTGACACCACTTGGACACTTGACACCACTTGGGCACAACAAAAATTTCGGGCACTTGACACCAAACGGACGCACTAAACCCCTCGGACACTTGGTACACACGGACACTTGAGATCACTCAGACACACTTAACAAATCAGATATCACACGACTCGGACGCTTGACACCATTCGGACACTTGACAACACTCGGACGCTTGACACCACTCGGTCACTTGAAACCACTAGGACATTACACCATTCCAACACGCTAGACCACTAGGACACTCTACCCTATTCGGACATTTGACATTACACGTCCACTCTACGCTACTAGGATAGCATAACTCACTCGGTCACTCTACACCAAGCGGACATTCAATACCAGTAGGTTGCTCTAACTCGGTAGAACAGTGCACTATACAGATTATCTTTACATTTCATAAACTACTATAAAACTCTATACTCTACACCAATTAGGCATACACTGTATTACACCACTTTGACACGACAAACTGCACGGACACTCTTCATCAAACGGTCACTTTACATAAAGCTGACACTCATTACTGGTAGGTTATTCTAAATCAATAGTAGCCGCACCTTACGGACTCTCTACACCTTTCCTATACTCTACACCACTTGGCCACATCACACCACTCAGACACTTTACACCCTTCGGACACTCTACATCACATGGACACGTTGCACCACTCGGACATTTAACACGACTCATATACTCTAGACCACTGGAACACTACACAATATGGACAATCTACACTTCTTGGAACTTTAACATACGCAGATATTACAACACTCGGACAATCTACAACACTTTCACACTCTACACTTGTCTTCTACACTACTCATACACTAACCACCATCTGGATACTGTGCATTACACGGAAACCCTACACTACTCAGACATCCTACACTACGCACACACTCTATACGGCTCAGACACTCTATACCACCCAAACACTCTTTACCTCACAGACCCTCGGTAATCCTTTCCCCTATACCATTCAGGCACTCACCACTTGGACAATCTACACCAATCAGAGACTCTACACCACTCAGACAGTATACAGAACAAAGACAATGTACACCACTCAGACAGTATACACAACTAAGACAATCTACACCACTCAGACAGTATACAGAACAAAGACGATCTACACCACTCAGACAATATTCACAACTAAGACAATCATAACCACTCAGACAGTATACACAACTAAGACAATCTACACCACTTAGACAGTATACACAACTAAGACAATCATAACCACTCAGACAGTATACACAACTAAGACAATCATAACCACTCAGACAGTAAACACAACTAAGACAATCTACACCACTCAGACAGTATACACAACTAAGACAATCATAACCACTCAGACAATATACACAACTAAGACAATGTACACCACTCAGACATTATACACAACTAAGACAATCTTCACCACTCAGACAGTATACACAACTAAGACAATCATAACCACTCAGACAGTATACACAACTAAGACAATCATAACCACTCAGACAGTATACACAACTAAGACAATCATAACCACTCAGACAGTATACACAACTAAGACAATGTACACCACTCAGACAGTATACACAACTAAGACAATCTTCACCACTCAGACAGTATACACAACTAAGACAATCATAACCACTCAAACAGTATACACAACTAAGACATTCATAACCACTCAGACAGTATACACAACTAAGACAATCATAACCACTCAGACAGTATACACAACTAAGACAATGTACACCACTCAGACAGTATACACAACTAAGACAATCTACACCACTCAGACAGTATACACAGCTAAGACAATCATAACCACTCAGACAGTATACACAACTAAGACAATCTACACCACTAAGACAGTATACACAAGTAAGACAATCATCACCACTCAGACAGTATACACAACTAAGACAATGTACACCACTCAGACAGTATACACAACTAAGACAATCATAACCACTCAGACAGTATACACAACTAAGACAATGTACACCACTCAGACAGTATACACAACTAAGACAATGTACACCACTCAGACAGTATACACAACTAAGACAACGTACACCACTCAGACAGTATACACAACTAAGACAATCTACACCACTCAGACAGTATACACAACTAAGACAATCTACACCACTAAGACAATATTCACAACTAAGACAATCATAACCACTCAGACAGTATACACAACTAAGACAATGTACACCACTCAGACAGAATACACAACTAAGACAATCATAACCACTTAGACAGTATACACAACTAAGATAATCTACACCACTCAGACAGTATACACAATTAAGACAATAATAACCACTCTGATAGTATACACAACTAAGACAATCATAACCACTCAGACAGTATACACAACTAAGACAATCATAACCACTCAGACAGTATACACAACTAAGACAATCATAACCACTTAAACAGTATACACAACTAAGACAATCATCACCACTCAGACAATATTCACAACTAAGACAATCTACACCACTCAGACAGTATACACAACTAAGACAATCATAACCACTTAGACAGTATACACAACTAAGACAATCTACACCACTCAGACAGTATACACAACTAAGACAATGTACACCACTCAGACAGTATACACAACTAAGACAATCATAACCACTTAGACAGTATACACAACTAAGACAATGTACACCACTCAGACAGTATACACAACTAAGACAATCTACACCACTCAGACAGTATACACAACTAAGACAATCATAACCACTCAGACAGTATACACAACTAAGACAATCATAACCACTCAGACAGTATACACAACTAAGACAATGTACACCACTCAGACAGTATACACAACTAAGACAATCTACACCACTCAGACAGTATACACAACTAAGACAATCTACACCACTCAGACAGTATACACAACTAAGACAATCATAACCACTCAGACAGTATACACAACTAAGACAATCATAACCACTCAGACAGTATACACAACTAAGACAATCATAACCACTCAGACAGTATACACAACTAAGACAATCATAACCACTCAGACAGTATACACAACTAAAACAATCATAACCACTTAGACAGTATACACAACTAAGACAATCTACACCACTCAGACAGTATACACAACTAAGACAATCATAACCACTTAGACAGTATACACAACTAAGACAATCTATACCACTCAGACAGTATACACAACTAAGACAATCTACACCACTCAGACAGTATACACAACTAAGACAATCATAACCACTCAGACAGTATACACAAGTAAGACAATCATAACCACTCAGACAGTATACACAACTAAGACAATCATAACCACTCAGACAGTATACACAACTAAGACAATCATAACCACTCAGACAGTATACACAACTAAGACAATCTACACCACTCAGACAGTATACACAACTAAGACCATCTACACCACTCAGACAATATACACAACTAAGACAATCATAACCACTCAGACGGTATACACAACTAAGACAATCATAACCACTCAGACAACATTCACAACTAAGACAATCATAACCGCTTAGACAGTATACACAACTAAGACAATCTACACCACTCGGACAGTATACACAACTAAGACAATCTACACCACTCAGACAGTATACACAAGTAAGACAATCTACACCACTCAGACAGTATACACAACTAAGACAATCATCACCATTCAGACAATATACACAACTAAGACAATCATCACCATTCAGACAGTATACACAAGTAAGACAATCTACACCACTCAGACAGTATACACAACTAAGACAATCATAACCACTCAGACAGTATACACAACTAAGACAATCATAACCACTCAGACAATATACAAAACTAAGACAATCTACACCACTCAGACGGTATACACAACTAAGACAATCATAACCATTTAGACAGTATACACAACTAAGACAATCTATACCACTCAGACAGTATACACAACTAAGACAATGTACACCACTCAGACAGTATACACAACTAAGACAATCTATACCACTCAGACAGTATACACAACTAAGACAATCATAACCACTCAGACAGTATACACAACTAAGACAATCATAACCACTCAGACAGTATACACAACTAAGACAATCTATACCACTCAGACAGTATACAAAACTAAGTCAATCTACACCACTTGCATTTCTCGAAAACTCTGACTGGCTCAGAAACTCTACACTACTCGGACACTTTACACTACTCAGAAACTCTACACTACTCGGACACTTTACACTACTCAGAAACTCTACACTACTCGGACACTTTACACCACTCAGACACTCTACACTTCTTGGACACTTTACACCACTCAGACACTCTAAAAAACTTAAAAAACTACACCACTCGAACATTCTACTCGGACTCTCTGCACCACTCGGAGACTACACTTCTTAGACACCCTCCCTACGCAGGCACTTTTCACGACTCCGCTACTACATCACTAAGAAGTACTACATCATTCGGAAACTCTTCACTGGTATGTTTCGTTCGGACTGTTTTAATGCGATTTAAAAAAAAAACGTGGCCGAGCGGTTTAAATTATTCAGGGCGAGAACTTTCATGTGAGAATGTTTCCTGCTTACTTTCGGGGCTCGGGTGGTTCGTCCCAGATATACGTCTGATGTCTTCCTCCACAAATGGTTAGCTGGACGTCACCATTATGACCATAACTGTGTCGGTGAGATGTTACAAAAACAAAACAAACAAAATGTTGAGACTTACCGCCGTTTCTTTACGAGAAAGTAAAAAGAGCCAAACCCAAGCATGAGCGCGGAACCAGCTGCTAAGACGATAATTCCAATACAGACTGCAAGGAAAAATACATAACCATTTGATTTAAAACGGCAAATATCAGAAACGGTTCATTGATCTTACTTTCTTGGGAACATTTTTTGTTGTTTCTGTTTTTAATGCTAAACAAGTTCATATGTTATGCAAAACAACTATATTAAAGTAGAATATATATATATATATATATATATATATATATATATATATATATATATATATATATATATATATATATATATATATATATATATATATATATTCCACCAATATTTATCAACCCAAAGAGTGTACATTGTCATATAAATGTATCTTTACACTGGTACTTATCCTTCATTTAACAAATTTTCTCCTTATGGAAACATTGAACAAAGGCAAATGTTCTACATGTTGCTACATTAGGAATGAAGGATACTCTTCTCACTGTGATGGAAGAACACTGAATTGTTATTCCAACTCATGTGTAACGCAGGCCGGGGCATGACAGTGGTCACCAATCCATAACCGTTGCTTAACCGCGCATCTTTGGAAGAGGCTTAAAGCGCGGTGCTTCATAGTTAACTCAGGAACGAGACTGGTTTGAAGTGATTACATGTATACATCTACAAATGTAATTGGTACACATATATCACCCAAAATCCCCACGAAAACGCAGCCAACATGCGTTTCTTTAACATTTGACTTCCGATAATGACCATGACATTTGAGCCTGTGGTGATTTATGCAAGAAATACAGTCTTTACAAGGTTAACATAATGTAGACATACCAATAAACTATAATAAACAAGAGGGCCATGATGGCATTTAATAGCTCACCAGAGGACTTGGGCAATTCGGTAGGCTCATCTTTCATCAAGAGATTAAGAGCATACTTGGTAAATATTGGGCCATTAATTTAGCCTTTGGCGTGTTCACATGATTCCGCTAACATTCGACCCAGTGACGTACATTTGGACCCCACTTGACCCAGTTTCAAATTCATCCAACATTTTATGCAGACACACGTTCTGGCCAAGATTAGTGTAGTTTGGAACATAATTTTGGCTTTTTGGGGTGTTCAAAACGATGGTCTAGGATTTGGCCTAGTGACCTACTTTGTTGACCCCACGTTACCCAGTTAATAACTCCTTCAAGTCTTTATGCGGACAAACCAAACGCGCTTTTTTGCAGATTTAGAAATAAAGAATATTTTAAACGATGTTGTTTGGGTTTGTTTTGTTTTTTTCAATATTTGTACTAAGTATCACTATAGGCAAAGCACCCCAGTCGATCGGTCCCATTAGACTGACCGTTCTAAGGCGATAACTATTGGGTTTGCTCTTTTTGTTAACTGCCTCATCACAGATGTGTTCTTACTTTTACCTTTGACTTGCATTCAAATGTCTTTGTCTTGTGCCTTTTCAAATTTTAATATATCTTGCAATGCTTAAAATACTTTGTCATATATTCTTATTTTAAATAGACTAATGTGTGAGTTAATGCAGAAATAATGCCAAATTTTCCACAGGGCAAGATCTTCTCACATGTATTTAATATATGCCATGTCGGCTGCCACATTTAATATTTTAAAGTTTAATTCTTTTTCTTTTTTAAATAAATCTTCCTAAAAGGATATATTTCTTATTTCAGCCACATAAAACTGACACTACTTACCTGGTTGTAGCAAGACGGACGATTGACCATTTTGTTGTCTTGATTCAAAAAGGGTAGCATATGTTGATGACTCCATTTGTGTCGTTGTAACAGCAGCAGCCGGTGTCAAATCCATTGAGTTTGTTGATGACGTCTGACTAGTCATTTTTGATGTTGTTGGTATTGTCGTTTTCGTTTGTGTGGAAGTTGTCGTTGGTGTTGTCGCTTGAGTGGTAGTTGTCGTTGGCGTGGAAGTTGTCGTTGGTGTGGTAGTTGTTGTTAATATATAACCTGTCGTATGTGTGGAAGTTTTTGTTGATATATTACTTGTCGTCGGTGTGGTAGTTGTTGTTAGTATATAACCTGTCGCAGGTGTGGTAGTTGTTGTTAGAATATTACCTGTCGTAGGTGTGGTAGTTGTTGTTAGTATATTACCTGTCGTCGGTGTGGTAGTTGTTGTAAGTATATTACCTGTCGCAGGTGTGGTAATTGTTGTTAGTTTATTACCTGTCGTCGGTGTGGTAGTTGTTGTTAGTATATAACCTGTGGTAGGTGTGGTAGTTGCCATTGGTGGGGTAGTTGCTATTGGTGTGGTAAGTGTTGTTGGTGTGGTTTCTATCGTTAGTGCGGTAGTTTGGATTGGTATGGTAACTGTCGTTAGTGTGATAGTTGTCGTTGGTGTGGTAGTTTTGGTAAGTGTGGTTACTGTCGTTGGTGCAGTGGTTGTCATTTGTGTAGAAGTGGTCATTGGTGTGGTAGTTGTCATTGGTGTGTTTACTGTCGTTGGTGCGGTAGTTGTCGTCGGTGTGGTTTCTGTCGTTGGTGCGGTAGTTGTCGATGGTGTTGTTACTGTCGTCGGTGCGGTAGTTGTCGTTTGTGTGGTAGTTGTCGTTGGTGCAGTAGTTGTCGTTATTGTTGTTACTGTTGATGCTGCGTTAGTTGTCGTTTGTGTGGTAGTTGTCGTTGGTGCAGTAGTTGTCGTTGGTGTTGTTACTGTCATTGTTGTGTTAGCTAATGTTGAAGTGGTAATTTTCGTTGGTGTGGTAGATGTTGTTTGTAAGGCAGTTGTCATTGGTGCGGTCGTTTTGGTTGGTGTGGTTACTGTCGTTGGTGCGGTAGTTGTCGTTTGCGTGGTAGTTGTCATTGGTGCGGTAGTTGTCGTTGGCGTGGTAACTGTCGCTGCTGTTGTAGTTGTCGTTTGTGTGGTACTTGTCGTTGGTGCAGTGGTTGTCATTTGTGTGGAAGTGGTCATTGGTGTGGTAGTTGTCATTGGTGTGGTTACTGTCGTTGGTGCGGTAGTTGTCGTCGGTGTGGTTACTGTCGTTGGTGCGGTAGTTGTCGATGGTGTTGTTACAGTCGTTGGTGCGGTAGTTGTCGTTTGTGTGGTAGTTGTCGTTGGTGCGGTAGTTGTCGTTGTTGTTGTTACTGTTGATGCTGCGTTAGTTGTCGTTTGTGTGGTAGTTGTCGTTGGTGCAGTAGTTGTCGTTGGTGTGGTTACTGTCGTTGTTGTGTAAGCTATCGTTGAAGTGGTAATTGTCGTTGGTGTGGTTGCTGTTGTTGATGTTGAAGTTATTGTTTGTGTGGTCTTTGGTGGAGTACCTGTCATCGATGCAATTGCTGTCATTGTTGTGGTAGTTGTCATTGGTGTGGTAGTTGTCAATTGTGTGGTTGTTGGTTGTGGTGTGGTCGTGGTCATTGGTGTGGAAATCTTTTTACTCTGTTCACATGTTATTTTAATCTCGGGTTTCAAGCTGGGAACACCTAGAGAAAAGGCAACCATCATCATCATCAACAACAAAGACATCATCATCATCATCATCATCATCATCATCATCATCATCATCATCATCATCATCATCATCATCATCATCATTATCATCACCATCATCATCATAAGAATAGTGACTTTATATTAAAATCATTCAGTCTGTTTTTTCAGTGTTTGTATTTATTGTAATTCTTCTAGAACACTCCTAAAGTGGCTCTTATAAAAAGCTATTTATATAGCTCAAATGAAAATCTTCTTCTTCCATCTTATTCGACCGGCATAGGAGCAAAATACAAAAAGACTCTACTGAAGGTTTTAAATGAACAAAGACTCGCCAACGTTTCAGCAGTGTGAATCCTATACGCGTGTGTGAACTTTTAAACAGCGCTGTGTGAAACCTTTACTTTCACACTTGTTAACCCATATGAACACATTTAACCATGGTGTCTATGATTTGATTCTAAACAAAAGATTTTAAAAGATGAAAAAATCCCAATATTGTCTTTCATCTTTTTGTCTAAATAATTTTATGTTTTCCCAATGTATTTTAAATGCAGACAAGTAGGAGTTTCAATGCTTTTTTATTACTTTTTAATTTATGGTAATATTTTATAAAACATTAATTTTAAATGTGCCCATTTATTAAATACCTTAATTAAAGTTTGTTTAAAAACAAAAGTCGCAATCCAATCCAGCATGCTCAATTGCCTGTGAGGATCTACTGAAGTGTTACCTGATTTGGGATCCAGCGTGTGATCAGGCGAGTATCCGGCTGTGCAAACAAAAGAAACCGTATCTTACAACCAAGGATAAAATACATTAATTTACTTTCTTTATTGCTGAAGAGCACTTTAAGTCTATATCCACTGTGATGCCTAAGTATTGTAAGGACATGCTGGGCATGCAAGACATTTATGCACATGGCCTTTTTCTCTCGTCCAGTCAGGAGCTAATATTCATTTTACACTTTTAGGTCTTTTTCTCTAGTTCAATCGGGTGCAACTTTTCTTGAAAAGTAACCATGTTTTACAACGCGCAAAAGGGTGGTACTACAGTTTGTGTTTTCTATATAATCTATAACCCGCGGCCGGTGGTAAAAAACCAAAGAGGTATCACTTTCTTTTTTAACGCGACCTGGTCACATTCGGCCTTTTTTTCATAAATCACAAAATATTGTTTAACCAAAATGAATAATGATCCCCCACCTCCCCCTCTACCCCGCCCTAACCCGTCAGCTCCCCCACTCACCCGACCCCAATCCGCGACCACCACCTCGCCCTCAATCCTGCTCTAACCCGTCAGCTCCCCCACTCACCCGACCCCAATCCGCGACCACCACCCCCACCTCCCACTCTACCCCGCCCTACACCGTCAGCTTCCCCACTCCCCCGACCCCAATCCGCGAACACCACCCCCACCTCCCCCTCTACCCTGCCCTAACCCGTCAGCTCCCCCACTCACCCGACCCCAATCCGCGACCACCACCCCCACCTCGCCCTCAATCCTGCTCTAACCCGTCAGCTCCCCCACTCCCCCGACCCCAATCCGCGAACACCACCCCCACCTCCCCCTCTACCCTGCCCTAACCCGTCAGCTCCCCCACTCCCCCGACCCCAATCCGCGACCACCACCCCCACCTCCCACTCTACCCTGCCCTAACCATTCAGCTTCCCACTCCCCCGACCCCAATCCGCGACTACCACCCCACCACCCCCCTCTACCCCGCCCTATCCAGTCAGCTTCCTCACTCTACCGACCCCAATCCGCGACCACCTCCCCACCATCCCCACCACCCCCTCTACCCCGCCCTACACCGTCAGCTTCCCCACTTCCCCGACCCCAATCCGCGACCACCACCCCACCACCCCCTCTACCCCGCCCTATCCCGTCAGCTTCCCCACTCCCCCGACCCCAATCCGCGACCACCACCCCCAGTACTCCCTCTACCCCGCACAACCCCGTCAGCTTCCCCACTTCCCCGACCACAATCCGCGACCACCATCCCACCACCCCCTCTACCCCGCCCTACCCCGTCAGCTTCCCCACTCCTCTGACTCCAATCCGCGATCACCACATCCACCACCCCCTCTACCCCGCCCTACCCCGTCAGCTTCCCCACTCCTCTGACTCCAATCCGCGATCACCAACCCCATCTACCCCGCCCTACCCCGTCAGCTCCTACTACTCCCCCGACCCCAATCCGCGACCACCACCCCCACCTCCCACTCTACCCTGCCCTAACCATTCAGCTTCCCACTCCCCCGACCCCAATCCGCGACTACCACCCCACCACCCCCTCTACCCCGCCCTATCCAGTCAGCTTCCTCACTCTACCGACCCCAATCCGCGACCACCTCCCCACCATCCCCACCACCCCCTCTACCCCGCCCTACCCCGTCAGCTTCCCCACTCCTCTGACTCCAATCCGCGATCACCACATCCACCACCCCCTCTACCCCGCCCTACCCCGTCAGCTTCCCCACTCCTCTGACTCCAATCCGCGACCACCAACCCCATCTACCCCGCCCTACCCCGTCAGCTCCTACTACTCCCCTGACCCAAATGCGCAACCACCACCCCCACCACCCCGCCACCGTTATGACAATACTCACGACATCCCATCTCGTCCGAGGCGTCCGTACATTTTGTGATGTTGTCACATTTCTCCTCCTTGGTAAAGCATCCTCGGTTGTTGACGCAGCCCATCTGCCCCTCCGGACAGCCAACTATACATAACAGTAAGATTAATGACAATTTATGTCAACATGGATCTGATAAATGTGTACACTCTTCATATTTTATACACTGAATAAATTAAGTTATTTCACGCGTTTCGCATGTCATAATTGTTATTAGTGTTGTTCATGTTAGAAAAAGAACAGTTTAATGTATGCATGCAGCCAGTTCACACTGATTAATGTTTTGCATATGTATATTGTATTGTACGTGTTTTATTAAATATTTATGTTAAGCCGTTCTCTTATGGAATTAAATGTTAGTTATTTATACGTAATTTATATAAATATGTGACAAATTAGTATTGCATTAATTCATATTTCATTTCATTTAATACTCACATAGAACTTCAACTAATAACTTTCATTTTCATATTTCAAGACCCATAAGCATTAAGTAGAAAGTGGCATCACTGACCTGGACCACAGTTCTCATCCGAACCATCAGGACAGTTGGGAAAACTGTCACAGTATTCATACTGGTGGATACACGAGGTGTCGTCACATTGGAACTGATTGGCCGCACACGTGACTGCAGGTGAACACATGGATGGAAATAAATCTAAATACATACTGTTTAATTTAAGTCTAAAATGTTTACTATTAAATTCAACTTTAAATCCTTTTTCCTCTTCCTGCGTAGGAACAATAGATAGTTTCCACATCAGTGAAGATTCTTTATCTTGGCAGCCATCTTTGGTGTAGTTCAAGGGATTTTCAGATGAATTGTATAGAAGCGTAAATTTTATTTTCCTGTAATTTCGTCATTTGTGGTCCAAAAATGAAAAGCTCTACACCATTGGAAAGCTCTTGAATTTCTTATTTTCTTTAATACAATGAAGTATAGTTTTTGATCTTTGAAATGATGCATAAAAGCTGTTAAATTTGATATAAAATTCAGTAAAATAGACTGAAAATAAAAAACACAGTGGTGAGTATAATACAGCACATATTTCCAGATTTTGTCCTGTATTAGCTTCTGCCTTCAAAGTTGGCTGCCTTAAACTGTCTTATCAATGCCTATGACATCACATGGAACTATTAATGCAGGGGGGGGGGGGGGGGGATACGCGCCAAAGTTCAAAGCCACACTCGGACTTAAGCAAGAATGGTTCATAATATATTGTATTCGAACCAAAGTAAACAATCAAGAGCTGTACTGTTCTTATATAACAAATGCGTAAACCTTTTTATTGTAATGGGGTACATTGGTGAAATGGTAATTGTCTGCCTTGTAAGTTAATATCAAAGGTATTCCAAACAGTAGGTAGGTCCTTTTAGTTGGAATTTTTGGACTTTATCGCATGTTCGTTTGTAGAGATTGCAATTACAAACAGTGAATTTTTTTTTTACTTTTGCATAGATAAAACCTTAAAATCCATTTAAATACACACAGAGAATTGCCATTTCAAATAGAACATGGAAATGTTTGCTGATTATGGTTAACCTGTGTGTCACAAGAAAGGCAGAAAAGTAAGCATACACTCTAAACAGTACAAGCATAAAACCGAGTAAAACAAATGAAAGGACCTACTTGCATAAATTATGGATTATTCAGGGGAGACTACCCATGTATGTCTCTCAGTGGAAAAGAGGTATGCTATGCTTAAATAAAGGTTTGAGAAATTGAGTTAAATCCACTCAAACCTCTCCCTGTGGACACCAGGTCATCAAGGCTTTGAACTAGAATTTATAGGCGGAGTGTTAAACCTTTAGCTATCTGTCAGATATTCTTTCAATATTTAGCAACATCTTTTGGACTAGAGTTCTGTGAAGAAAATAACAATACCTGCTTCAAATTTTGCACAAAAGTTGGCTTCATACGGATCGTGAATTTTATGCAGAGTCGCAACAAACTCTTCTTTAGCATTAAGCTCATAACGTCTCTTCTCGACCAAGGAACAGTTTTTCTTTGACGTAATAGCGCTTCCTGTTGACATCATATTTAACTTCAACAATGCTCCACATCTACCCTTACTTCCAGTGATCTCTACAGACAGGAACCTGATGTTGCTGACGGTGACAGTGCAGAGGCACAGTGGGTGAATTCGCTCGTTTACGGTGGCTGCGGCTCGTGACGTCTTCAGGTAGACGACACTGGCGTCAGTCTTGGAGTCAGACTCGCACATGGCAGCAACTTTAAAGTAAAAATATACTTTGGCATGTCACTCATGTTCATTAACTTTACGCTCCTCCTAGCATACTCGTTTTGATTGACTAATTAAAGGAACTCAATGTTGGCATTTTTAGTGAGGTTTAAAGTCGATCCCTATATTTTATTTTTTTCATAGATTTTTTTTCTCATATATATATATATATATATTGTAGAAAAGGTGTGATAAATTATGGGGGTACGTGCTGTTTTTAATTTTTGTTGTTTGTTCGTTTGTGTGTTTGTGTGCTTGTTTGTGTGTTTGTTTGTTTGTGTGTTTGTTAGAACTATTACCCTGACCAAAGGGTCGCGGACTTTCTCTGTGTATTTTTCAAGCACACTTCCATTTTTATAAAGCATTTAAATGCACAATAAAAGTATAACTAACACTATTTTCTCCATAAAAAGCATGGTTATATATCATATGCACTGTATAGTCACACATATACATACGATTTCCAATACAGTATAATAATTTTACCACATTTTTTATGCAAATAAAATCATTTGTTTTTCTAAAGTTGGACAAATTTCTTATAAACTGATTCATTTTTTCCATGTTGTCATATTTTGTAATATGATATTTTTACGTTTTGATTTTTTGTAAAATGGGTATAACTGGGGCATGTGCTCGTGACGAATTCAATAAATTAAGCAATTTAATAAATTAAACTGTACACAATTAAATTAAAAACTACATGTTTCGTTCTTAATCTTCAAAGTGAAAAAGTAGGAGGAAAATATTGACCAGGCGTAACCATAATGGAAATCGAACCCTCAACCCCCAGTTTTGAAGCACTTTAACCCAAATTTTACTACCTAACTTCCTTCCTACTGAAAACCCTCTAAGCGCAAACTGAATGCGCCTAGCAGACTACAGCGATCATCGATAAATCTGTATTATTTTCAGCAATATGAGTTGAAATAATGATCAAACAATCAAAATCTTGCTTTTTATGAAAATAGGGGGCTTCATTTATCCGTGCGCTGAGACGAGACATTGCACAGATAAAAACACCGAACGGTAAGTAGACGAATGGACGGACTGGAGAGCTTGAACCGGTTGAGAGAACTCTAACCGCGCACTTCCTGTGTACTTTAAAGTCAAATATATAAGTGTTTATGATGTATATATGTTACGCTGGAGGTTGACTTCTAAATTGTCATGTAGTGGGAAACCCACTTAAAATGTAACTTAGTGATTAAGCTTAAATAAACTTAGTGAAGTGTAGGGTTTAGATATAATAAAGTTACTAATTTATAGCAAACTAGTGTTTTAATAAGCACGCAATAACAAAGATTGAAAATTATTAATTACATAGAAGTGAACGCATACCACCACCAAAACATCATCTACGTTTGTATCTTAATATGGACTCGATAATTACGTGCACTTATCTGATATGTGCCATATGTAAAGCCACTCACGGCTGTTGCTAGTCTTCACATACATTGTTGTAACCTTTTACGGGCTTCTTTAGAATCCCACCTTACCCCCACCCACACACCCACACCCATCCAGCTCCCCACTCCTTTATTGATACCACTGCAGCCTGAGGCTGCGTCCAGTCGCCTAGAACTACCAGACCGACTTCCTTCCACCAACTCATTACCTTCCCTATGTGGTCACAATATGAAGCCAGATATGGTCACACTACTGTTTTCAATGCCTTTAAATTACCATGTCTTACATTCCTTTTGGGTGGTATTTGGTATTGGTAAACGGACTTTTGCCCCCTACCTCAGACGTTTGCCCCACGGATGTTTGCCCCACCCCCCCTTCCCCACTCCATCAAAAATAAAGACTGGACAGTCCCCCACCCCCACTCCCACCCTCTTTTTAAAACTTTGAGGCCGGATATTTGCCCCAATCGCACCCCCCCCCCCCCCCCCCCCCCCCCCTCCCCGTTCCTTCTCCATTAGAAGTTATCATTTTTACACACCCTCAGTATCTCGGCTAAATGGTAGCTTGAAGAAAATAACCGATCGATATCATGTTTCAAGATCTTAAAGAAATAATGTATAGGTCAAATTGAAACAAATTACCACAGTCGAAAATTGACTTCAAAGGATAGCGACTGAAATTGTTGCCCATTGTTTTCTTTGATGTTGCAGTGTTAGCATGAGTAAAGCTGCAAACATTAATTCATTACAAATGTCACGTATATCATCGCTGATATATTCGGTTGCCGTTTACGTGACTTCTTTTGACTTGATATTTTTAGATTTATTTTCATATGGAATTACACGGTATATGGCGAAAAAACGCCATTATATATTTCATGACACATTTAAAAAAACGTTACCGTATAATTTAATGATAATTTTACGGATTTTATAAGTAAAACAAGACATAACAAAATCAGTGTCAAAATTTATTAGAGACTCGATGTTTTAAGTGCAGTAACAATGTTGTTACTGGCTGTTAATTGGCGCTAATTTGTGCAAACAAAAAAACACACAATTGTTTTCTAAGGAAGTTGTTTTATGCGACTTATGTATGTGCCTGTTCTCGGCAAAAACGTCCGGGGCGGAGGGGGTGGGGGTGGCAATTATCCAGGGGGGGAAATGTCCGTTAACCTTTGGTATACAGTCACTTGGGAAATAATGAGACTTTTAACATTTTTAACTTTAGAGAATACTTCAGACTACGAAATGCAAACAAAATTTATCTTATTGTTTATGATAAGACTAAGTAAAAGTGTGTGAGCGATTTCGTAAAATAAGCAAATAAAATATAAAATTATGAGAATTTCTTGTATAAAAGATATGGAAATACCTACCAGAATTATTCCCAGCATTCTTCTCCACTCCTCTCCAAGCATTCTTCTCCTTTAGCACTCCTCTCCGAACATTCCTCTCCCAACACTCCTCTCCCAGCACTCTTCTCCCAGCACTCCTCTCCCAACACCCCTCTCGCAGCACAGCTCTCCCAGCACTCCTCTCCCAGCACTCCTCTCCCAGGACTCCTCTTCCAGCACTCCTCTCCCAAAACTCCTCTCCCAGCACTGCTCTCCCAGCACTGCTGTTCCGACACTCCTCAACCAGCACTTCTCTTTCAGCACTCCTCTCCCAGCAAAACTCACCCAGCACTCCTCTCCCAGCAAAACTCACCCAGCACTGCTCTCCCAGCACAGCTCTCCAAGCACTCCTCTCCCAGCACTCCTCTCCCAGGACTCCTCTTCCAGCACTCCTCTCCCAAAACTCCTCTCCCAGCACTGCTCTCCCAGCACTGCTGTTCCGGCACTCCTCAACCAGCACTTCTCTTTCAGCACTCCTCTCCCAGCACTCCTCTCCCAGGACTCCTCTTCCAGCACTCCTCTCCCAACACTCCTCTCCCAGCACTGCTCTCCCAGCACTGCTGTTCCAGCACTCCTCATCCAGCACTTCTCTTTCAGCACTACTCTCCCAGCACTCCTCTTCCAGCACTCCTCTCCCAGCACTACTCTCCCAGCACTCCTCTTCCAGCAGTGCTCTCCCAGCACTGCTCTCCCAGCACTCCTCTCCCATCACTTCTCTCCCAGCACTACTCTCCCAGCACTCCTCCCGCAGCACTCCTCTCCCAGCATTCCTCTCCCAGCACTACTCTCCCAGCACTACTCTCCCAGCACTCCTCTCCCAACACTCCTCTACCAGCACTCCTCTCCCAGCACTCCTCTCCCAGCATTCTCTCCTTGCACTACTCTCCCAACACTACCCTCCCAGCACTTCTCTCCCAACACTACTCTTCCAACACTCCTCTCCCAGCAATGCTCTCTCAGCACTGCTCTCCCAGCACTGCTCTCCCAGCACTGCTCTCCCAACACTACTCTTCCAACACTCCTCTCCCAGCACTGCTCTCTCAGCACTGCTCTCCCAGCACTCCTCTCCCAACACTACTCTTCCAACACTTCTCTTCCAGCACTGCTCTCCCAGCATTACTCTCCCAACCCTCCTCTCCCAACACTCCTCTCCCAGCACTGCCCTCCCAGCACTCCTCTCCCAACACTCCTCTCCCAACACTCCTCTCCCAGCACTGCTGTTCCAGCACTCCTCATCCAGCACTCCTCTCCCAGCACTCCTCTCCCAACACTACTCTTCCAACACTCCTCTTCCAGCACTGCTCTCCCAGCATTCCTCTCCCAACACTACTCTTCCAACACTCCTCTCCCAGCATTGCTCTCTCAGCACTGCTCTCCCAGCACCCCTCTCCCAACACTCCTCTGCATGCACTCCTTTTCAAGCACTGCTCTCCCAGCACTCCTCTCACAACACTACTCTTCCAACACTCCTCTCCCAGCACTGCTCTTTCAGCACTGCTCTTCCAGCACTCCTGTTCCAGCACTGCTCTCCCAACACTCCTCTGCCAGCACTTCTCTTCCAGCACTTCTCTCCCAACACTACTCTTCCAACACTCCTCTCCCAGCACTGCTCTCTCAGCACAGCTCTCCAAACACTTCTCTTCCAGCACTGCTCTCCCAACACTCCTCTGCCAGCACTTCTCTTCCAGCACTTCTACTTCCAGCATCCTCTCCCAGCACTCTTCTCCCAGAACCCATCCCGCAGCGCTTCTCTTTACGGCAAACCCGATTCACTTACAGTTCACCAACTACATGTACATCCTTTTGATAATGCATTCTTATTTTCGGATATTCACTATTGGCCTAAAACTGATGAAGTCCTCTTAAAAATAGGTTGTTGGTGGAATGACAACTCGGCTTACCTTTGTCTTGTGGTATATCGGCAGGGCATATTCCGTTCTCTGCAAATATATAGTGTGTTATTGCCTTTTCATTATTTTTGTAAAATTCAGTTGTATTGAATGTGTAATGTGCCGAGCGGGGCACGAGTTGCTGGGCGCACACACACAGACGGCTTCAATACGACCTAACTTTACAAATAAGACTAAGTATGCAAAAACTAAATTAGCAAAAACTAAATTACACGGTCTGCCTGATCTCTAGCGAAACCTATGTGCGCCCGAGCCCTACGAAGTAACGGAACAATACAGAATGGAGGGAGCCGACACACACTACACCAAGCCTGCTTAGCTAACAGAATCCTACCTAGCACACTAACGCAACACATACAATCACAAAACATACAATGCCAGGCTGCAAGCTCCTAGTGCAGGATTAAGCGCGGTCTCCCTTCTCGGGGCTTGTACGGCGCGCCTTCGCGAACGATCCCACTGCCGTTGCCCACTCGAAGCCTGGCCGGCTTGCACCCACAAGCTCAGAGCACCAGCCCTCTTTAGCTACCGGATTAAGCGCGGCCTTCCGACTCTGGGGCTTGTAGGCGTGCCTTCGCGAACGATCCCACTGCCAAAGCCCACTGGAAGCTTGACCGGCTTGCACCTGCAACCTCAAAAGGCCAGATAACAGAAGCCTGGATCTCGGACCGCTTATAACTAACCAAGCGATGGTCAGCAAGCAAAATATGAGAGTTTCCTCTCGCATCTCTCGACTTGAAAAAGCTGCAATTATATATACAGATTTAGTTTTACGTTCCGACAGGTAGATTGTACTATCTAGAACATTGGACATTTATTAAAGGGGAGTAATTCTATATCTCGGGCGGTATAAAGGGAAGTAATTACCTGACTCGGGCGAACTCGTTACTTGCATCGTTTAATTTGCACTACATTACCCACGCCTCCGACTAGGCATGAGTCCCTCATGCGTCAATTTACAAAACATTTTGTGAAGGACACATTGAACACATTATAACAACTAAAACTTTAATAAACAACGTAATGTAAGAATGAAACATAACAGTGAACAAGTGATATTGAACACATGAGAACTATCTTATCAAACTTGTCAAACTCTATGGCAAAGTCTTCCCTTGGTATGGAAGTCCGACTCTCAAGCTTCCACCCGTAACTTCCAGAACAACATCTTCCAACCTAATAAATCCGTCCCCTCGAACAACCTCTCCAAGTCTTAAATTTGTAGAGCCGGTAACTCGTTGTGCACGTCTTTCTTGGCCGTACACCTCCTTGCCTCCGTCCTTTATGGACAAACGCCCGATCCTCAGATCATCGCTGCGTTCAAAACTGGAACCTCTGCCTTGCAAGTATACAGATAGAAATCATTTATCCAAACGGGTCTGTTACGTTTTCGTTTGCAACCAGACTCACTCTCAACCTCGTTCTTACCAGACTCAATACTCACACTCTTCGGTACGGTCTCGTCCCCCGGAAGCACTTGGGACCTTACCTTTCTCAGTCGGTCACAGTGAACAACTTGCTCACTACCTCTTTGACCGCAGTTGACTTGATATAGAAAAGGAGACAGTTTACCTCGGATTTCGTATGGCCCCCGCCAAAAGGAAGTCAGCTTCGATGAACACCCAGCACGCTTGACCGGGAAATATACCAGAACCTTGTCTCCTACCTCAAACGTTTCGAACGAGACTTTAGCGTCGTGGTATAACTTCTGTCGCTTCATAGAAGCCTCCGTGTTCATACGAACTACCCTGTGTGCTGTTTCAAGCTTGTCTTGAATCTCCCAAACCCATTCATTGACTGGGATTTGTTTGAATTTGGTGGGCATCTCATACATGAGATCCAGAGGGGTACTAGCTTCTCTTTCCAGCATCAACTGATTCGGGGAGAACCCAGTTGTTTCATTCTCGGTTGAACGGTAAGCCATCAGCACATATTGCAAGTGCTCATCCCAGTCTTTGTGATGTTCATCAACATACGCACTGAGCATGGTAGTTAACGTCCTGTTGAACCTTTCAACCATCCCGTCCGACTGGGGATGATACGGGGTTGTTCTTGTCTTCTTGATTTGTAGAAGCGAACACATTTCTGAGAAGAGGGCGCTTTCAAACTGTCGCCCTTGATCTGAATGTATCACTCGAGGCACTCCAAATCGAGTGACCACCTGTTCCAGGAGAATGGAAGCAACAGTCTTGGTTTCCATGTTTGGCATCGGATGACACTCCATCCATTTCGTGAAGTAATCACCAATAACAAGTATGTACTTGTTTCCCCGCTCAGTCATTGGAAGCTCCCCAAGAATGTCCACTGCTATCCGTTCCATTGGAAACCCGCTTCTTGTGATCCCCATCGGAGCACGTTTCGACTTTGTAGGGTCCTTCCTTTTTACACAGGCCTCGCATCCATTCACATACGTTCTGACATCATTACGTAGGCCTGGCCAATAGAAGCCCTGCCGGACTCTAGCAAGTGTCTTCTTCATCCCCAAGTGACCTGATGCACGGATATCATGAGAGTGTTTCAGCACCTCTCGTCTCAATGTTAAAGGCACAATTCCTTGCAACACATTTTTTTCCGTTTTCAGAGTTCGTACACCTTCGCATGACTACACCTTCATGCACCTCAATACACTCGAACTGTGCAACAAGAGACTTCATGTAAGCGCTTTCAGACTCCAAGTCTTTGCGCTCTGGGCATTTCCCAGATTCAATCCACTGCTTTAATCGTGTTATGTCTTCATCTCTTTCCTGGGCACTCTTAAGATCGACAGTTGAGCATTCCACTTGTGCTATCCTGTCAGCCAAAATGCAACTGTCTTGCCGCCCACACTGTCTGCATATCCGTCTGCTTAAACTATCAGCGTTCCCGTGATATTTGCCAGGTCTATGCTCTATCTTCATGTCATAGGATGACAAAACTTCCAACCATCTTGCAAGCTGGCCCTCTGGATTTTTGAAATTCAACAGCCATCTCAATGAGCTATGATCCGTCCGCACAAGGAAAGGCTTGCCGTACAGAAAATGGCGAAAGTGTTTCACGAAGCACACTACAGCTAAAAGTTCTTTCCTCATGACACAATACCGCCGCTCAGACTTTGAGAGTGACCGGCTCGCAAATGCAACCGGTCGCTCGACTCCATCTACTTTCTGAGATAAGACAGCTGCCACTCCATTTTCGCAAGCATCAGTTTCTAGAATGAACTGTTCGTTGAAGTTTGGGTGAGCAAGCACGGGCGCCTCAGTCAAGCATCTTTTCAACGTGGCAAAGGCAGTTCGACAACTCGTGTCGAAGTCGAATTTTTCTCCCTTTTCAGTCAGTCTGTGAAGAGGCTTGGCAATCTTGGCGAAATCGCGAATAAATCGACGATAGTACCCGCACAAACCAAGGAACGACCGCACCTCGCGAAGACACTTAGGTTCCGGCCACTCTCTTATGGCTTCTACCTTTGCAGGATCTGTCCTTATGCCATTCCTAGATACAATGTGACCGAGATACTGAACCTCATCTCGGAACAGCTGGCATTTCTTTGGCTTCAATTTGAGGCCTGCTGAACTGAGTCTTGTGAAAACTTGGTCGAGATTATGAAGCATTTCCTCAAAAGTCCGCCCGTGTACAATTACATCGTCTAAGTATATAAGGCATATTTGCCAATTCAATCTAGCCAAGACTGTCTCCATCAGGCGTTCAAAGGTTGCCGGGGCATTGCACAGGCCAAAAGGCATGACTCGAAATTCAAACAACCCTTGTCTGGATGAAAACGCAGTCTTCTCTCTGTCCGCCTCATCAAGCTCTACCTGCCAGTACCCTGCGTTAAGGTCCAGGCATGAAAACCACTGTGCACCCGCCAACTGATCAAGAGAATCATCGATGCGTGGGAGCGGGTATGAATCTTTTAGGGTCACATCATTCAAGCGCCTATAGTCAACACAGAAGCGCTTTGTGCCATCTTTCTTGGTAACCATCACGATACCACTTGCCCAGGGGCTTGCGGACGGCTGAATAATTCCACGCCGAAGCATGTCGGAAATTTGTTCATCAATGTCGGCGTTTATGTACACAGGGGCTCTTCTTAGCGGCTGCTTAATTGGTTGGGCATCACCTGTATTTATCTTGTGTCTAACCACTCCGGTTCTACCCAAGTCCTCATCGCTAGTCGAAAAGGCCGACGAATGCCTGGTCAACAGGTCGGCTACACTTTTCTGTTGCTCTGGCTCCATGCCTTGGACAGAACATGAGTACAGTTCGTGTAAATGCTTTGGAACGTCGGTACGCTTATTCAGACTGCGATGCCCCAATTCGACCAGAACTGGACTAAGGCTCGCCACAACAGTGTTCTGATGGAGTAGTTGATCTTCCTCTGACACATTCATTATACGGACAGGAACCATTGGAAACCCATCAACCAAGGATCTGGCGACCAGGGACGTTCCTTTCTCTAACATTTTCTTCGAAGGTTCTACCAAGTAAGGTCCAGTACAATCATTTTTATACGCAAGTACGCTTCCCTGCACAACAACCTCTGTTCTAGCAGGTATCAGTGTGTCTTTTGAAAGACGTACTCGGTAACAGCCTCCACTGAATGCTCTTTTTAGCTGTAACAATTTCCCCCTTACTTCGATCTTCTGACGCACTAAATCAAGTTTGCAACAATGAGCTTCCATGAAATCCAGGCCGAGAAGAAGATCACAGTCAATATCAGCCACGACAACCTTTGTAGTCAGTACTTTATCTCCAATCCCCACCGATAGCTCTGTGACACCTTTCACTCGCAACGGGTCCCCTGATGCGGTATACAACTCTGTATCATATGACATCAACGTGCTTCTTGCTTCCTGCGTGCCAACATTCCACACCCGTGACGATAGAACAGATATTGAAGCACCCGTGTCTATCAGTCCGAGTAAGCTTACTCCTAAGCATTTTGCGGGGAGGTATAATCCACTGCCGATCCTACCAACACTTTCACGCGGCTTCTCTTGCTTTAAAGATGGAGCCTGAGGTCTTTGTCCCCCTCTCCGTCTGAACCTGGTAGGGCAATTCCTCAATACGTGCTCTTTGGAGCCACAACCATAACACCGACGCTCTGAGCCTTGACGCGCCGCACGTTCTGAATGTTGTGGTGTATATGCTCTCTTTTTCAGAATATTCAGCTCTTTACTCATTTCTTGCATGAAGGTCTGAAGCTTCTCCATCTTCTCGAGCAATACATTCTCACTACTGGACACTTGTACGATGCCCTGCCCATCAACCTTCGCTCTCTCGGCTTTGTTGAAAGCCTCTAACTCCACAGCATGGCGTATTGCGTCGTTGAGGCTTACTGGCCGTGACTGCTTCACACGGAGCCTCATCTCATTATTATGCAGAGCATCCAGAAACTGCTCTTTGGCCAATGTCTCCCTCACGTCCATGGGAGCCGACGGGTAAGCGAGGTTTGTTAGCCTTCTAATATCTTGGCCTAACTCAGCAAGACTCTCTGAAGCCCGTTGCCGGCGCTCCCTCAGTTGTACTCGATACAACTCTGTCTGGTTTGGTGGAGCAAATCGTTCCTCGAGAGTTAAGACAAGCGAGTCATAGTCTCTCGCGTTCCCAGCTAGATTGCTCAAGACGCCCTGTGCCTGGCCTCTCAGTGACACTGCCAGATACAGCCCTTGCTCCACATACGACCATCCATTGATCTCCGCACAAGTTTCAAAGTGTGCCTTGAAATCTCGCCACGAGCTGACACCATCGTATGTCGCTGTTTTCACCCGTGTAACTGGCTTCGTTGAGGCCTTTGGCCGTCGAAATGTGATGTTGGCTTCATTGATCCCATGCAACGGAGTCACCAGTGAGTCTTTAGTCCTCCCTGCAGCCTCTGGCGTCCTGGGGACATCAATGCTGATGATACGTGGAGCTCTGGCTTCTACATACGCCGGGATTTCTGGGAGCCTACGTTTCTGTTTAGCCTCAGTTGTCCGAGTCGACAACAGCTGTGTATGACTCCCGGGACGCGGCGTCATTTGTGCCTTCATTTCGGCAACCTCACATCTAACAGACAGCAACTCCACCTCAACTCTTAGGCTTGCATTCTCCAGTTTGATGCTCTCGTGCTCTAGCTTCAACGAAGCTAACTCTTCTTCTAAACGGGACAATCTCTCATCGCTCCCCTCCATATTGAAGCCTGGGCGTGACAAGTATGGATGTCACAGTATCCCACCGCTGCCACCAATTATTGTAACGTGCCGAGCGGGGCACGAGTTGCTGGGCGCACACACACAGACGGCTTCAATACGACCTAACTTTACAAATAAGACTAAGTATGCAAAAACTAAATTAGCAAAAACTAAATTACACGGTCTGCCTGATCTCTAGCGAAACCTATGTGCGCCCGAGCCCTACGAAGTAACGGAACAATACAGAATGGAGGGAGCCGACACACACTACACCAAGCCTGCTTAGCTAACAGAATCCTACCTAGCACACTAACGCAACACATACAATCACAAAACATACAATGCCAGGCTGCAAGCTCCTAGTGCAGGATTAAGCGCGGTCTCCCTTCTCGGGGCTTGTACGGCGCGCCTTCGCGAACGATCCCACTGCCGTTGCCCACTCGAAGCCTGGCCGGCTTGCACCCACAAGCTCAGAGCACCAGCCCTCTTTAGCTACCGGATTAAGCGCGGCCTTCCGACTCTGGGGCTTGTAGGCGTGCCTTCGCGAACGATCCCACTGCCAAAGCCCAACTGGAAGCTTGACCGGCTTGCACCTGCAACCTCAAAAGGCCAGATAACAGAAGCCTGGATCTCGGACCGCTTATAACTAACCAAGCGATGGTCAGCAAGCAAAATATGAGAGTTTCCTCTCGCATCTCTCGACTTGAAAAAGCTGCAATTATATATACAGATTTAGTTTTACGTTCCGACAGGTAGATTGTACTATCTAGAACATTGGACATTTATTAAAGGGGAGTAATTCTATATCTCGGGCGGTATAAAGGGAAGTAATTACCTGACTCGGGCGAACTCGTTACTTGCATCGTTTAATTTGCACTACAAATGCTTAGTGACAACATTGACACTGTTGCTTTCTACAAAGTTATGATATAATTATATTGGAACAACAACAAACGAGTTAACTTTAAAAATGAGAACATGTTCTAAAAAATTAGGGAAATATCTCATCAATCGGAAAGGAAAATTTCTTTAGAAGCAATTGCAGTTTGCCTGATATTGAACCAAATTGTAAAATCGGTGTTGTCTGACCAACTGGAATCATTTGTATATATATGAACACAATCACGGTTATCTAACGTTATGTACACATATCTGCCAAGGAGTGAATATTATCAGTTTATTTACAAAATAGAAGTTATTCACTCAAGAAAAAACTAAGAAAATAACAAAGGGCAATAATTCTAGCAAGAACACTACAATCGGAGTTACCAAACGTTGACACATAACTGCCCATCAGTATCCACCATTTAGACAAATATAAATATTATTCATTTATTTGCAAAAGAGAAGTTGTTCACATAGAAAATAAAAAAGAAAACAAAACAAAGGGTAATTACTCTGTCAAAAACAATACAATCGGAGATATATAAGGTTTATGCACAACAAAACATCAGTATCAACCATCCATTCAAATATAAAGAGTTTCCAATCAATAACAAAGACAGTTGTCGGCACAAAATCTGACAATGAAAAACTCAATTCAAAAACGAACAACACAATTAGAGTTATTTCATTCGTGCCAAGTGTACTTCATTATCAAGTATCCAAAAGAAGGTTAGAAGAAATTCCAATGCCTTACAAAGCAGGAGCTGTCTGCACAGAGAACTTTGAAAAAAATCAGAACAACAATTATTCGTTAAACTCTAATTGATCATGTTTGACACTCGGGCATATAATGATGTATAGATGATGTTCACTTTAAAAAGGTCAAGTGTGTGCATTGTTTCTTACCATGCGAGGCTCGAAGACAGGGTGCCAGTAGAACCAGGAGCCCAAGACACACCCTAGATAATCCTTCAAACATTGCTTGCTCCTACACTCAAATCACAACTGTAAGCTATTGCAATAGACATAAAATGTGTGAATATTAAAATAAATGCACTGTGTTTGACTTGCATCAGCTAGCTCCCTTTTATTTTTTACTTCCGATACGGAAGAAAATGACTACGCCTTCAAAGGTTTGCCACACTTTGCGCTCTCTAGATTAATGAGAAATCTTTCACAATGGCGTATGTCATTCAAAGCACTTCAAAAATTATTGAAAAAACTTGACAATTACAATCTAGATGATATTAAATTATTCTCGGAGAATTATGTTGATTTTTAAACTTCAGATGTGGAAATCATATTAATTGGATTTAAAACAAGCTGTGGAATTGTATCTCATTTTATTCAAAGATATTTAAAACTAATTACGAATCAAGTTGGGAAGATTTAAAAGCAGAGTTGAAGTTCAGATTTGATGTAGTATTGGATTCGCATTTTGAACTTACAAATCTATTAAGTGCTGGGCAAGAAATTTCAGAGAATGTACAAAATTTTGCAGATAGAATTAAAACTTCTATGTGATTTATCCAGGTTTTGATATCAGTTCAGAAATTTTAAACCATCAGTTAATTGGAATTTTCGAAAATGGCTTGATTGACAATGACGTTAAGTTACATGTACTTAGGGCTTATCCTAAAACCTTCACTGAAGCCTTAAACATTGCATGTTAAAAAGCAACTTGCTTAAGACAGATTTCAACTAAGATTCGGAACAAATGCACTTGAGGAAAATGTTTGCGAAATTAAGGACAAAACAACTCACGATGAAAGTGAGAAAGAAATTAAGTCTGAGTCAAGGATTAGGACAATGGTGAGGCCCTTGTTTTGCAAAGTCAAAGGCCATGTACGCCGAAAAATTCAAAACTCTACAGAAATGTAAATGTTTAAACTAAAACGCTCTTGGCATACAAGGGATTGTGATCCAAGAATAAAATCGGGAAATACATTTATATACACAGGGTTAAAAGAAATTCCAAATTCCACATTCAACCTTAGTAAAAATTGGAGATCGTGAGGAGTCTTTTAGACACAGGCGCATCTTACATTATTACATAAACGAATGTTTAACACAATTAAACACAAACCTCACATTAGACAATCTGGATTATCACTCTGTACAGCTATATAAATCAAACAGTAATATAGAATTGTTTTATATGCTATTTTTGAGAATACCATAAACATACTACATTGTAATTGCTTACTAGTATACTATGAATAGACTTTTAGAAACAATACACGTGTATATGATGCAATTTTACAAATCCATATCTGAAACGCGTACAATCCATATGAACGACTTCCTTTTTCTATTTTTCACAATTTCAATTAGTATTTTCTCCAAATGCTTTTTTGTATATTTGTATAACACTCGCAAACGGAAGCTAGCGCACGAAGCACGTTGTGTTTAGTCGTAAATAAGTAGTTTTTGAAGCATTTAACCATACGCTGTATCTCTATTTTTTTCTCCGTTTATTATTATGATCATTATATTGATTGTTATTGATGCCTTTGGCTGTGTACTATTTGCAACATTTATCTTCGTCTTCACACGAAAGAACTCATTCTCCTTCTGCCTCCGTCATGCATCTATTTCTAAGCATACTCCTACTTTTCCACTCTTCTTTTTATTGAAGCAATGTACCGTTTTATTCTCACAGCGTGTATTGATTGCTTATTGACACTAACACCTCAACTACTTTCGTGTATATTGAATGTTACTAACACCTCATTTAAGCTTTCTAAATTTTGAGCATAGCGTGAGTTTCCCCTCCTCATTCTGTCTGTCACTTCTATCGTCTCCTCTCTGTGTGTCTGCTCCCTCCTCTTTAGTTTGTCTTTTCTCAACCCATTTTGTTTTCATATACATTATTCTTTTTGGACCGGAACTAACAGTTATGTATCAATATTGGAATTATATAACTTGCCTCGTGTTGTACAATGTTGTACATGAGACGTTATAAAGGTATTGTCTGTCAGTCAGCTACAGGAGATCCTATAGACATAACTGGCGAATCCACAATTGATCTAAAAATCAACAAGCTAAAATTAAAACATATGTTCGTTATAACTAAACATCTTAACAGAAATGCAATATTAGGTAGAAACTTTTTGGCAGAAAATAGTGTGCAATTTATTTTGATTTTGAGAGCATTAAAGGTGATATTGTTCCTTTACAAGATGACAGATGTATTGCATCAATTGTTAGCATTTCTAAAAACACAATACTGAAACCAAGAACAGTAAATCACTTATATGATAAAGTGAAACGTAATCCAAGCAAATCAAGAATATGATAGATAGATAGTTTATTTCAAATCCAGAAGGCCATTAGGCCCATGTGGCAACAGTTTACCATTTAAAAATGAAATTTTGCGCATGTGTGAAGTTTACATGGAAATAACAATAGAGACTTAAGACACTTTAATAATTTAGATCTATCCAAATTAATAAGAAAGATATAGACACACAATATATTTAAATTACTGAATATGCAATATCATAATAATGCGAAGGGCAAGAAAAAAAAAGTGAGGATTTATTGATCTTAATTAATAACACAACTTATGATTGCATATGTATTTATTATTTTTATCATTTTTGTTGCTAATAAAACAACAAGCTAAGCAGAAAGTTGTTCTGCAAAAACTGAGCTACAGAAAGGAGGGGAAAAAGGAACAAAATAAAACCAACTGTTGTGTTCAAATTATCGATATTTTAGAATTAATCCAATAGTCTGGACAAGTTTTAACCATAGTAAACGAAATAACTAACAACTATACCAATGTAAAACGAAATTAGCAAACTATGCCATAGGTTTGTAGAAGAAAGGGCAACTATACGAACTCTTCCTTTCCAATTTTTAATATTTAAATACAATAGTCTGTATAATCTACCGTTAATCATAACTATAATTTTGTGTGGTGACACTGACAGCATATATTTATACAAATGTGTAAAAATTACAGGGATCACCCCTAATGTACAGAACATGTGAAATTTATGGCGAATCAAAACAAGTGCTTATAGATTGGATAAAAACAGCAACAAGACGTTTCAAATAAATTCAGAGGTGAGGTCTCGAGCATGTCATTGATTGTCATGAACTTTTATGCAATGACAACATTGCAATGCTTATTGTTACCAGCCTTTGAAACATATTTTGTTGGATGAAATTTGTTTTGCAAGTGACACGTTTTGGACGTGGATATCTCACACATTCTCGATTTCGAAACAACGAAATCTCGCGCAATCTCGCTCCGCGAGATTTGAGGTCAGGGGGGTTCTGTTTATGTGCTCGCATGTAACTTACTTTCGTTTTTTCTTCACACACAAAAAGAGGGACAAAGTGAATCAAAATGATACACCAAATCATCAGAACTTATATTTTTATGTTTTAAATAAATTGTACTCGCTTACTAGATAGTTTTATTTTGTTATGGGACAGAACGATTTCTGCTGTGCTGAAGGTTGTAACCATGAGAGATCTCGATGTGCCACATGCAATTTTTACAAGATTTCTTACGATTAAAAGCTCAGACCTGCGTGGCTGACTAAATGGAGAAATGGATACTTTGTCATTTAGCCTTTAGTTCCAAGCAAAAAAAAAAATTATCTTCAAAATTATGTAATTTATAAATTTTTAAGCCCCCCCCCCCCCCCCCCCCCCCCCCAACCCCCATGTTTTGCAGTCTGTACACTGGAAGACTGCACACAGCTCGACCTCCACTTGTTAGCTTAGATAAAGGATAAAGGTCATACTGTAATTTCTGATAGTTAAAATGTTGTACTGCTTAGAAATGCGGAATAGTTTGACTCGATTACTGTCTCACAGCACAATGACAAAGTAAAAATATTTGCAAATTTTATTAGTGCCAATATTTTTCTCTTGCATATTTCAAGATCAATCTACATAGAAAATAAAAGTTCAGTTATCACAATATATTAGGAAGGCTAAGGGATCTGGTAATTTTGCAAACAAAATCATTGTTTCCTGCCAGCACAAATTTCGTTATTGTTTTTTGTTTATAAATAATTAGATTCAAAATATATTAATATACTGAAGGAGCAATTAATGTATAAATCAAAATCAAAATGTTCAAATTTAACTGATTCCACAACTTGTAATCTATTTCGACTGCATTTTTCACGAATGAATTTCAAAACATCAACTTTATTTAAATCCCTTATCCATCATTCACTGTATATGTTATGTCCATTAATGTCTGTAAAATGGATCACTCTGAAAACTTTGTGTTGTAGGGATTTCAAGTTGATTGGCTAGCCATGTTACTTTATGATTCCTCTTTCCTTTAATTGATAGGCCAATATGTCTTAGTACAGTATTCAGGTCTCCATTTGTCATCTGCATGGTTTCCCTGTATGACAGTGGAAGGCATATCTGTATAAATATAAAATGAAAATATATCATTAAATGTAAATAACAACTG
This sequence comes from Sinonovacula constricta, assembly GCA_007844125.1. NCBI lineage: Eukaryota > Metazoa > Mollusca > Bivalvia > Cardiida > Solecurtidae > Sinonovacula > Sinonovacula constricta. The sequence continues at coordinate 68,638,382 of CM017556.1, read as the reverse complement.
TTAAACTGTCACTGTATGCAAACATCTTATGTCTGGTTCGGGTGACCAAAAATTTAATTACTAATAATAACCCTTTACCCCATATGAATAGGTTTTATCGCGTGTGTGATCAGTGTAGAACCAGATTAGCCGGAACATCCATTTGCTTTTGATCCATTAGGTTATTTCTGTACAAGATGCAACCAGTGTAGATCAAGATCAGACAGCACTAACGTGTCAGCAGATCTGGATCCTCTCCGGTCGCATAATACAATAAAACACGTATATATGGAGTAAAGGGGAAGCCTGGATAATTTGAAATATATATGACTGCAAAGATCTACAAATTTCTTCACATAAGTGAAAGAATTTTAAATAATTCGAGCCTCTACTGTTGTCTTTTTCTACCGGATTGGACTACAAGTGGTAAGTTTACTGCTGGGTGTAGTTAACTTGTTTATTTTCTTTAAGGATGGTTTGCTTTGACAACATTGTCAGCTTTGTATTACAGCTAACTTTCATTAGATGATAACACTTGTTTTCTAAATCAATGTCTCGCCATTGCGAGAGTAACAAATAAGTAATAAGTTCATAACATGTGTTTAATTCAAACAGTGTAATCGTCGTCAGGTCAATCATGTCATTTTGGTTGCACCCAAATCGTGCGCAATTTACAAGCGAGTTCTTTTTTTAAAACGGATACAACACAACTACTTACAAGTGAATTATCTGCATCATCAGATCTCTTCCGTTGTTTAGGCATAAACCTTCTATTTTAAGTGTATGTTGTCGAAAAATTACGGGAAATGTGTTTACATGTAGATTCATCTGTCGTATATGTCTCAGTATGCGCGCGCAACCCCCCTGACATACTTATTCCCGGACCTCGGTCTGGAATTTAGAAAACGTCACAAGAAAGGGCAAACGTGTAGTTTAACTTCTTCGGTCTACTATGTATGATGTCACATAAAAGGTATGTATATATTTATATTAATAATAAATTATTCATTGAGAGACTGGATAAGTAAGTGTTAGATCCTTTTTCTTTTCATTGCTTGCATTTGAAAAACTTGTCAGGAAGTGCGAGGTTAGAGCTCTGTAAAACCGGTTTAAGCACCCCAGTCCAAGGCGGTAACTGTCGGGTTTGCTCTTTTTGTTAAATGACTTATCGCAAATCTGTTCTTACTTTTCGCTTGACTTGCATGTGAAATACCATTGTTTTGTGCCTTTTCGGAGTTTGGTATATGTTGCAATGCTCATAGGAATTTGTCATATATTCTTATTAATTTAAATAAATAATTGCCATCGTGATTATTAATTAAAGTGACTAAATATCTCAAAAATAATATCATGGTGAACATAGAGTTCATGATCAGAATTACACACTTGTTAATTGAAAAGCCATATGATAGTATTATTAACTCACACATTCTAGCCACCTATAAGAAACGAAATTACAGGTTGCTTGTGAGAGCCAAAAAAACAAACAAACAACACACACATAATTATATATACATACATTTTGACCCAGTATTTAAGGATGTTATAATAACGGGATTGTTGCAGTTGCATTCTACCAAGTTCTCCATAAATAAAGTCAGTCTGGGTTGCCAATTTTACACTTAGTATTCTCTTACAAATTGTATATGTACCTTTTCAATGGCATTACATTTTCCAAATCCCCAAGCTTGGCTGCCATAATTTAGAATAGGTACTACAAGTTTATCAAATAATTCAAGTCTCTCTTTTATTTGTTTTAGGCAAATTTAAGCAAATACTTGTTCATATTGAAAATAGCTTTCTGCCCTTGTTCTGATAGAGTGGCTTGTGCCTCAGAAAAGGAGCCTGCTGAAGTAAATACAATACCTAAATTTGAATATTTGTTTACAATTTCCAAGTTAGTGTTGTTGTAATGAAATTGTAAAGATTGGGGTAACCGACCTCTTTTTTAAATAACATAACTTTAGTTTTCTCCGTATTAACTGTGAACTTCCACCTGTCTCAATAATTCTACAGTAAGACAAGACTTCTCTGTAATTCTGAACCACTTTTAGCAAACATAACCATATCGTCAGCATAGAGTATGTAAAAATACCTTGAACATATTAACATCTACCCCTTGCATTCCCTTGTGTACAAATTCATCTTCAATATCATTTAAAAACATACTGAACAGAAATGATGATAAACATTCCCCTTGCCTAACTCCCAGTAAACAGTCAAAAGGTTCACTTAACACTTCACCTGGTTTATTCCCAGTAGTAGAACTATTGTTGACTGATGTCTTTACCCGGGATTTTATGGAATTGTACATAGAACGTTTGATGTTAAGAATGCTACCTCTTATACCAAGTTGTATAAGCTTAAACCATAAGTTATCCCTTACTACATAGTCGAATGCCTTTCTAAAGTTGATAAAATCACAAAAAAGTTGCCCACCCTCATTCAGAATATGTGATAAAAGACCATGTAATATAAAGATATTATCTGTAGTACTCACTTTAGCTCAAAAGCCGGCCTGTGCCTCAATATAGACGCTGTATTCTTCTGCCCACTCAGACAGCCAATTGTTCAGTATTATTGTAAATAATTTTCCCAATGTACTAAGTAAAGTGATTCCCCTGTAGTTATTAACATCATTTAAACTACCTTTTTTGTGCAGTGGTACAATGTAACCCTCTGCCCATGATGCGGGGAAATAGCCTAACTCAAAAACCTTATTAAACAAGTTGAGTAAATACGGGCCTAGAAATTCACTTTCATGTATGAAAAATTCATTTATATACAAATCAGAGCCACTACTTCTGTTATTTTTTAGTTCTTTGATTGCTTTATTTAAGGAATTATTACTAATGGGGGCATTTAGCTCATCGAATAAAATATTAAACTCGTTATCTTCATATCTTTTCATGAAGTGTTTAACATCTTCATCAGGAGTGAAAAAGGGGTCAGATGGTTTATTGATACTCTGAAAGTATTCTTTAAACAAATTAGGTGAAATGTTATTATCAGTAACACCTGCACATGACTTGAGCATTTTCCAATATAGTTTTTCGTTAGTTAATTTGGCTTGTTGAAGTCTTTATGTCTGTTTAATATCATAATTCAGTCTACATTTTCTAATGCAGTTTTTATACTCAGATCTTGCTGCATTTGAACTCTGTTCTCCTCACTTTTGTTATTGCTGTATTTATTAAGCATTATGTAAAATTGATTCCTTTTATCATGGCTGTCTTGGTTAAACCATTGTTTATGTATTTTTGATTTATCATTGTTATAAGTTCCATTATTATAAGAAACCTAGGCGAAGCAACTTCATCAATAATGCTAGACAGGTTTTGTGTACATTTATCAATATCATTGGGCAAAACAGCATTTGACATTTTCATTCACTGCTGCAAGTTTTGACAAAGTTTCGCTATTAGACAATTTTCAGTAAAACATCTTTCTTGTTACACTGCCATCTATATTTATCACCTGTGGTCTTCTGTACAAAATCAGAGTATACTGGTTTGCCCATACCATCACATTCAGATGGGTTATTAAAAGACATGTTAAAATCCACTAAACAATGATCGGATAGAATATTTGGGTCATTTACATGTAAATAATCAAAACTACTCATTAGGTTAGAGATGCATATTACATAGTCTACAAGACTTGAGCCTCTTGTACTAACATGTGTAAACTTTCCTTGACTATCCCCCTTGTAACGCCCATTGACTATTCGTATACCAGTATGTTTGCACATATCAAGCAAGTTTTCAGTTAAAAAGATGTCACGATTGTTGAAGATATCTTTAATTTCAGGTGATTGAAGTTTGTTAACACGTTTTGTACAGAGTCCTAGGACGTTCAACAATGCACATTTTAGTGTGACCTTCTGGGCGTTCTCCTAAGTATTTCTCAGAGTTTGGTTTGTGGGTATGTCGCCCCTACAATCTGTGTTGTTGAGCTACGCCTTTGGTCAGATGCAACACTACTGCCTTCTGACACAGAACATCCCACCTCCTGTCTGACCAGCGGCGATGTACCACGAGGCTGCACGGGCTAGCTGCATCTATTTATAGCCTTACACAAAGACTTGGTGCTATTTATAGTGCTTGGTAACACCGGATCTACGTCACGCGTCTTACTAACGTTGTTCTGGCGCTTGTACGGGATGGCTGACTGCGATCTGTTTTGTGACCTTGCTGTAAAAAGGGGTGTACGTGTTCGTCCGCAAACACTCTCACTGTTCACTGTCCTTGGGGTTCATTGCTTCACATTGTAGTGACTTAAGGACATTTTGTTCAGTTGTTGATGAAAAGTTGGACTGTTGTCGGGACACTCATGATGCTTGTACACTTGCCTGGGTCAGCATGCTTGTCCCGTCTTTGTCACCAGCAGTGACTTGTTGTGGTGTGGTGACAGTAGTTGTAGTTTCTACATTCATTAATAGCTGACCTTGTGTTTGTATAGGTTTTTGCATATGGACAGCACTCTGCGATCCAAGAGTTGGGACAATGTCATGTGACTTCACCGTGCCACTTATGTCACTCGTGGAGGTAGGAGACATATAAACAGCTGCGTTTTCATTCATGGACCTGTCCGTGACGTCATGACTATAAATTGAGGCCGTGTTGTCCGCATGGCCGGGTAACACAGGGTTACGTATCTGGTGGCCCTTAACATGATCCAGTTGGTGGACGTGTGTTAGTTTGTTGTTACCTACATTTCTTTGCCACTCAGGAAGCGCATCCTCAACAACTCCACCGTCTTGTATCAGTTTGCCAGGTTATACGATTTGCTCTCTCGAACTGGGATTTCGCCTTTTAATGTCTTTTTACATGGGCCAAAGGCGACTTCGTGCCTCTTGAATCTCTTTTGGATAATCATAGTCTACAAACATACTTGTACCTCTTAACAATGATACCCGACTCATGATTCTTGCCACATCCCCGTAATCTCTAAAGTTAACTATTATCGCCCTGCCGATGCGTCTCTGAGGGTTACGTGGTCCTAATCTATGGGCTCTAGCAATATTCGTTCCAGGGTCCAGATCGAGTCTGTTCTTTATAAAATCTCGAACGATGACAAAAAACAATCCTCACCATAATTTTCTGCAATGCCCCGAAATACCAAGTTGTTCCGCCTAGATCTAGCCTCGAGATGAATGCATTTGTAGGCTAAAGTTTTGAGCAAATCAGATTGTGCATTTGTGATCACTGTTACTTGATGGAGCTTTTCGGTTATCTGACCAACTGTCTCTTGGAACATAATCATTCCTCTGCTGAAATTTACCTGTTCGTTTCGTATAAACCGAATCTCATCAAACATCAACAACAGTTTCTGATCCATGGAACTCTTAACAAAGTCGACCCTGTTTACACTAAAATTGTCACACTCACCATTTTCCCGCGTACCGAGTGCTTCAAATCTGGTGTGGGTGGGGAAGTGTAGCTCCATGACAACGTCCAAAATCACGCAAAAATACTTCTAGTGCCACTGAAATCATCCACAATACTGCACAATACTGTTCCTATTGTTTAGTATGTATTCAACACCACTAAATGCTTATATTCAATCGCGATAAATTAAATAACTTTATTTATTATCGAGAGCTTTCTATTTTTTTTTTTGACCGACCTGTACTCACGCATGCGCATATGAAGTTTGCAATGTAGAATCTGGATTCTTTTATATTGAACCTTGTCTGCAATTAACACAAATGTTAGTCACATTAAGGGAAAATAGGTTATTGCCAATTATTTTTACCAATCATTCTTATAAGACAATCAGACTGCGAAGAGGAGCAATCGGTGCTAAACTGAGTAGTAGTTATGACATTGTACTAACTAACGAGGAAGAGACGTTAATTAATGATGGAAATTTTAATTGCTTAATTGGGTCAGTTGAGCAAGATGTCAATCCAATCAAGGCAGGTGTGAATGGTTCGCGAATAGCTTATCGTAATACCAATCAAGTCGCATCATTTAATCTGAAGGAAGTAATTACACCGGATGAGCATCGAGATAAGGTGACACACTTAATAAATGCCAATCAAGAAGTCTTTTCAAGGCATGAATTTGATTTAGGTAAAAACCCACATTTTAAGGCTCAGTTAAACATAAATAATCAGCAGCCAATCAAATAGAGACCATACAATTCTTTCAATTCAAACTTTTATTGACATAACCATTTTGGCTATTGCCAAGTACAAACGATATACAAAAGTTGGAGAAGATGGCATATATAATACAGTACAAAATGACCAAGTATTTATAGAAAAGCATGATTAAAGAGAATATGAATATTCATTTATGTTATACCTGTATTATTTCTACAAGCAATTCAAATGTTTCATGAGTGTATTATAAGTAAATACATCTTTAAGCAGTTATGCACCATTTGCTGCAAGCGGGTACAATAGGGTATGTACAGTAGGGTATGTTTATATACTATTTTTATAAGAGAAATTTTCAGAAAAGTTAAATAGTTACGTTTATATAACAATTTACTAAAACTGTAACATACCATTGTTTCACTATTTTGGAATAAGGTAAGTACAATTGTGTATGTGTATATGCCTTTTAAAAGAGATGTTTACAGAAAAATTAAGAGGTACGTTTCTATAACAATTTACTAAAACTTTAAAAATACACAATTGTTTTTTTATGTGTTTTTTTATATATCTTGTTTTGAATTAATTGTTCCATGAAAATATTATGATAATAAACACATAAAATACAGTCAGGTACTACAAAAATAGTGTCTATACATGTGTGTTAAACGTAAAATCATTTCTAGTAACCATAGCCTTGTTTATATATTTCGACAATCTTATGATGAGGTTAGTGTTATGAGTGCTCATTAATTGAACAAACTTATTTATTGTGGGCCATCTTAGATAGACTCTGGGTAAATATTGTTTTCTCACTTCAGAGTAAAAAGGACAAACTAAAAGAAAATGGTATTCATTCTCAATAACATTCATACTGCAGTAAGTACAAAGCCTGTTTTCTCTTGAAACATGTGTGTACCTCCCTTCTTCAATACTTAGTTTGTGTGCTGAACAACGGAATCTGGTAAGGTGTATTCTGATTGAGTCATTTATAACAATATCAAGAAATTTTTCGAAATAAAATGAAGTTTTAAACAATCTGTAAGTCTCGAGTTTAGACGACGAGCTTACATCCGAATACCATTTTTGTATATAGCTATCTTTTATTCGTTGTATAATCATGTTTATATCACATTTAGATACAATTTCTTTATAGAATATATATGCAAAGCCCAAGTCTTGGAGAAGATTTTTTATCTTAGCTTTCCAATTCCGATCGTGACATGATATCACGGAATCGGATGCTGCTGTGAATATTCTACCAGGTAGAGACTCAGGATTAGACTTTAATTTATACCAATAGTTTATCATTCTTATATTTCTTATGACATACAAGGGAAATCGTCCAGTTTCACCATAGACCGTCACATTTGTGGTTTTTGGACCAACCCCTAGGATTTGTTTTAAAAATTTAAGATGGACTTTCTCAATATCAGGACTAGAATGGAATCCCCAAACTTCACTTCCGTACATCAATATTGGCAATATCATTGAGTCAAATAATTTGATCTTATCAGATATCTTAAATGACATTTCATCAAATAATCTATTTAAAGAAAAAAACAGCTTTCGCTGCCTGCTCAGATAACTTCTTTTGCGTCTTATAAAAAATCCCATTAGAAGTTAAGGTTACTCCTAGATAATTAAAGCTTTCCACAATCTCAACCGATGTGTCACCATATTTTATGTCCAAAATCTCTGCCCGCTTGTTATTTTTCTTAAACACCATCACTTTTGTTTTATTACAATTTACTGATATTCCCCACTCCGTCAATAAATATCTCGGGGATAAGATTATCAATACCACCGCTTTTGCCCTTGTTGAGATTAGAAATAGCTTTTATAACTTCGTCAATATTAAACTCCTTGTCTTATGTATCAATTTTAATATTAGCATCTAGTCTATCGCCCAAATTGTCCTCTACATTTGGGTTTTTAAAACTTTCATCACAAGAAAACAACTCCTTAAAATGTATATAGAAATCATCAGCAGAAATATTTGTATCATAAGTGCTGATTTTATTATATCCTTTTAATTCCTTCCAAAATTTTTGGGGGTCAGTCCTTGCATATGTGTGTAATCTATCTCGTTGTAAGAGATTGTATTGCCCTTTTGCTTTTCTCTTTACGAAATTATATTCTTTACGGGCCTCAGTAAAAGATAACCGATTATTTTCACATTTATTTTTTGCAAAGATCCTGCTAGCTTTACGAAACTTCCTCCTTGCCAACTCGCAATCATTATTAAACCAAGGACTTGTGAACTTCCTGGTTGATGTATGTTTCTTTTTAGAAATTCTGCGAACTAAATCATATACATCAAAAGCACAACTATATAATTCATTAGAGAAAGAATCTATACCCTGATCAAGACAAATATCAGTAGAGAGTATACTTTCAGCTATGCTCTGAAATTTCTCAATATTTCTAGACAGCATATCAGTATAGGATTGTTTATTAGCTGTCTCATTATTCCATTGAAGGCTTCTATAGGTAACAGTAACATCCTCTTCTTTGGGTTTACTAACGTCAAATTTAAAATTAACTTGGATTGGTGCATGAGGAGAAAAGGAAAAAAAAGTCGTGTACAACGAAATTTGATACAATAGGAAATAAGTTATGCGAAACAAGCACATAATCTATCAAACTCTTCCCATTATCAGACACAAAAGTTGTCCCCCCTTTACCGGCATCGTCCCCGCATCGACCATTAGCAATCTTCAACCCAGTATGAATACAAAGATCAATCAATTTTGCGCCAGAAGAATTAACTGTAAAATCAGTCGTAAACTGATCTGGAAAATTAAACTCAATAATATTATTTATATTATCAAGAGTGCTAATAAACCGTTCTGAGTAGTCATTATCACTGGGGAAATCATTTTTATCCCCACAGCGAGCGTTAAGATCACCGCAGACAGCTACCAAGCCTTTACTGGAAAAACTTCTAACAGTTCGTTCAATATATTCAAAAAAACCTTCGGGATGGATCTTAAAATAAGGTGAGTTCTGAGGTGGAATGTATACAAAACATAGGTATAAATCCAACTGAGATTTGCAAAAATTACTATCTAATTTAATCCATATAAGGCCGTTTTCGCCAGTTTCTTGTACAGATATACTACTTTTTAAATAATCTCTATAAAATAAGCACACGCCGCCGTGGCCGCGCCTGTTTCGTTTCGATAAAGTACGGGATCTTGGTACATTAATGCATTCGTATCCTTCTATACAGGGAGTGTCATTAGAATTTAACCATGTTTCACAACAGAAAAAAATATCAAACAGATTAAGAAAATTAATAAAGTCTTCATCATCTAAACATTTTTTAGACCGTTCACGTTCCACGATACTATACTAAGTTCATGCTTTTCTTGTCCGTCCTAGCTATTAGCGGTCGGGAGCTGGAATAGCCGATTGTTGACATATAGTTTGTCACGCACTAACACGGCTCTCTTGCCTTCACGGCGTGCCGCTAGCATGTGCTCAACGAGCACCTTGCGCCTTTCAAGCACTTCCGTCGGGTACTGGTCCGCGACGTTAAATGGTGTATTTCGGAGATCAGCTCCTCGAAGTGCATCCTTCACACGAAGCTTGGAGTTCGTGTCTTTGAAGCGGACAACAATTGGGCGTGTTTTATTGGAGGTCGGGTTCCCTATCCTGTGAGATCTGTCAATTTGAAGCACTTGTCCCGGATTATCGATGTGTAGCATGGACTGGCAAAACTGCAACACCTTTTCAGTGCAATCCTCCTTATTTTCACGGGCCAGTGTCGAACGTACGTTACTGGCATTTGGCATGGACTGTGCGCCGTGTTGGAGTGGTGGGGTTGTCACTCGTACACTTTCATCCTCCTCTTTAATGCCAAAAAAACAAAAGATTATCCCGCATTGAGCGGCATTTAAGATCTATCATATCTTCACTCAAACTACTATTAATCTGTTTTAGCGATTTGTTCTCATCCCTTAAATGTGTTACGTCACATTTCAATTTGGCCACATCAGATTGACTTACATCAACATGTTTGGATATGGTTTCATATTTACCGTCAATGAATATCTGTTGTTTTTTTTTCAATTTCATTGCACTTGTTTTCAACCATAGACAATCGATCAGAGATCTTAGAAATTGAAACGGTTATTTTGTCTAGTTGACAAAGTTTGTCATCAATTTTGTCCAAACGGGAGATTATTTTAGACAACATATCCTCACTATCAATGTTGCGTGAACTTTGGGACTGTGATAGCATAATGGGCGTACCCTGGTCTGTTGTCACAGGAGACTGCGGCACCGGCGCACAACCTGGCATCATAGGTTGATGATACAGCGGATACTGCGGATATTGAAACATTGGGCTTATGGACATGTTGGAAATGTTGGGCATGTTAGCGTTTGCGTGCTGTACCCCATACGGCGTTTGTGTCATGTAACCAACAGGTGTCACCTGTGTGGACGACTGTGTAACTGTAGACATACCTGTCGTACCTGTCCGCTTAGGCTCTATGTTGGGTGGGGTAATCACCTCACTGTTCCTCTTGTTTGACGTTTTGCCCATTGTGTCGCATTAGAAGTCCAACAAAGTCCAATAAAGTGATTAGTCACTACAATAATGATTTCCACCGTGAAAAAAATCCAAAAATGTCAGAATATCTCTCGAATTTATTAAAAGTTTCCTTTTTAAAATCCCGAGTTCAAAATACCACCCGCCATCTTCTCACGCATGCGCAGGATACAAGACCCCATATAATGATAGAGAATCTTATAGATCACGGATAGAAAAGCACGTTTGCGAACAAGCTAACAAGGCACTCTATGTACTGTATTCAAGAATACAGAATTTAGACTTACCGAATAATTAAATATTAAAGCTATTCGACCATACAATCTCTCCAATTCTTTCTTATGGTTTTAAGATATTTGGCTTCGAGGACCTAAAACTTATAGAGAAAATACATTGTAACCTCTTAAGACATATAACTCCCACAAAATTTTCTTTATGAAGAACTGGGCAGATACCCTTTATCAATATTGGTGCACACACGCATGACCAGTTTCTGGACAAATCTCAAACAAACGAAAATATCATCATTAATTTATAGATGTATGGTCAATGAACACAGCATCAATTCTGCGCATGCGTCGGAACGACAAAGTCTTGTTCGAAAGCTAAGTGCTAAATTTTCAATTATTTAAATCTTTTGCTTGTTAATATCTTGTATACTTGGTTTAGTTTGTCCCCTTTTAATCCCAGTTTACCCACTTTTCGTGTTTTTTTTTTGGTGCAGGTAAAGGTTATCTCGAGACTCAGCAGGTTTTCCCACCCCCAGTAAAACTGTCAAAAACAACCGCCTTTTTTGTTCACTTCCGGTCTAGTCTGTTTACAATAATGAAGTTAGAATTTACTTGTCTCACCCTTCTCTTATTGATATATGCACATAAAGTTACAAATACTGATCAAAACTGTTCATCACCCCAACTAGGATCCACCTTGGTTTCAATTAAAAGGTCCATTAGGGTAATTTCCCGAAACCAAGCTAACGTTGACAGTAAATGCTCGCTAATATTTCTTCACTGTCTCCTAGCAACCCAAACATCCGACATAGAGACCAACCCGGGACCTAACCCAAAATATCCCTGTGGAACTTGTCAGAAGGAGGTTACCTGGAATGATAAGGGCATCTTGTGTGACGCATGCAATACTTGGCATCACTGTGATTGCCAAGGACTAGGGGACATAACCTATGACTTCCTGTCAAATTCTAGTTTCTCTTGGTTTTGTATTAGTTGTGGAAGTCATAACCACTCTACATCGTTAGCAGAATCACTGGACACATTAGGCTCTAAATCTTTCTTCACTCCTTTAGAAACAGCCCCTGAATACTTTAATCCTCAAAGCAGTCCAGTGAGGAATGATAGGCATCATGTTCAACCAAAAGCGAGCTCTACTCCTAAAATAAATAAAGCTAAAAAGACTAAACCTACTAAATTGAACCCAGAAGAAAGACTAACAATCCTTAATATTAACTGTCGTTCTGTCAATAATAAGATTCCTGAACTCCACCAAGTTATAGATCAAGTTCAACCTGATATCATATGCCTCACAGAAACATGGTTAAAACCTGATATTCACACAGCGGAAATATTACCATGTCACATTGGTTACCAAATATACAGAGACGACAGAACATCAGGCAAGGGCGGAGGTGTCCTCCTTGCGGTAACAAACAAGTTCTTAAGTGATGAACAACCAGAACTTAAGACTGACTGCAACATAATATGGTCAAAAATTTCAATCACAGGCATAAAAGACATTTATGTCTCCTCATTCTACAAACCACATGAACACGACGAACAGTCACTTAAAGAATTATGGTCATCAGTAGAGAAAATTCCACAAAACAGTCACATATGGATCCTTGGAGATTTTAATCTCCCAGACATGAACTGGTCAAATGAGTCACCATTAGACACATGCAGATTCAAAGAACTGTATGACACTTTCACTGAAAACATGATAAATCACAATCTTGAACAAATGGTCAAAATCCCCACCCGAAACAACAACATACTTGATTTATTTCTCACCAACATACCAAGTCAAGTTCATGAAACCAAAACGTTACCAGGATTAGGCACATCAGATCACGATATAGTATTTCACGAAATCAAGGTCAAACGAGGTCGCATCAAGCAAAACCCCAGACAGGTTAAATCATACAAGAAGGCTAACTGGTCTGACTTTAAGAAAGACTTGGCCATCTTCACTAACACATTCACGTCACACAAACACAAAGACCCAAACCACCTTTGGGACATGTTTAAAGCTGAAGTCAACCGGTTATCCACCCTACACATACCAACAAGACAAATCAAAAGTAGAGCTGATCTACCATGGGTCACACACGAAATAGTCAAACTCATAAGAAAAAGAGACAAACTCTACACAAAACTAAAAAGGTCATGCTCACACAAAAGTCACTACATTGAAAAGTTCAAACATCTCAAGTCAACCATACAAAACAGATTAGAAATGCATACTGGTCATACCTAGTATCAATTATCTTTTCTGACACACAAGGTCCTGGTCACAAGAAAAAGTTTTACAACTTTGTAAAACACAAAAAGACAGAAAACATAGGAATTGCACCACTAAACTCTGAAGGTCAAACTCACTCAGATCCAGTGTTGAAGGCCAACATACTCAACAAGCAATTTGAATCAGTCTTTTCAAAGCCTTCGCCACTCAGCCTCAAACAAATAGCAAAAAGTTCAATGTCTAAATTAGATCATCCACCCATGCCACCAATCACCATCACAGTTCAAGGAGTTGATAAACTATTGACAGGACTCAACCCAAATAAAGCCCAAGGTCCGGATGAGATCTCACCTCGGCTGCTTAAAGAATTACACACAGAGATAGCACCGATTCTTACAATCATATTTCAGAGGTCACTGGACACCGGTATTGTTCCTAAGGACTGGAAACATGCCATAATCACACCAGCATTCAAAAAAGGGTCAAAGTCAAAACCAAGTAACTACAGACCAATATCACTCACATGCATAGCATCAAAACTAATGGAACACATCATTGTTTCAAACATGATGGATTACTTTGACATTCACAACATACTTTGCCCTCAGCAACACGGATTCAGGTCAAAACACAGCTGTGAGACTCAACTCATTGGCTTCACACAGGAAATAGCAGACAGTTTAGATCAAGGTCAGCAAACTGATGTCATTGTCATGGACTTCAGTAAAGCGTTCGATAAAGTTGATCACCACAAACTCGTTCACAAACTGAAACACATGGGGGTAAACCCATACATCACCACATGGATTAAAGACTTCCTACATAACAGGTCACAACAGGTCTTAGTCGAAAACAAGGTCATTCACAGTATCCCTGTACATTCTGGTATCCCACAGGGCTCGGTCGTGGGCCCAAGCCTATTTTAGCCTACATTAACGACCTACCAGGAAGTGTCAGGAGTCGTGTGCGTCTGTTTGCAGACGACACAATAGTTTACCTCACAATAAAATCACACGCATCTGCACAAAGTCTTCAGGAAGACTTACACAACCTAGAACTTTGGGAAAAAGAATGGTCAATGGAATTTAACCCTGACAAGTGCGAAGTTCTCAGAATACACAGGAAAAAGAAACCGGTTATCTTCCCATACACACTTCATGACACCACTCTCAGAACAACAGAACACGCAAAATATCTCGGGGTCACTATCAGTAGTAACCTCGATTGGTCATCTCACATAAACACCATCACAAACAAGGCCAAAAACAGTCTGAGATTCATCAGACGAAATGTCAAAACACAGAACAAACAACTAAAAGAGGCTGCATACAGAACATATGTACGCCCCCAGGTCGAATATTGTTCAACTATATGGCACCCATGGCAGAAACACCTCACACACAGAATAGAAATGGTTCAAAGGTCAGCCGCAAGGTATGTTCAAAATGACTACCACTACACAAGCAGTGTCACTAACATGCTCAGAGAGTTAAAGTGGTCTACTCTCGAGCAACGCAGAATTCAAGACAGTCTCAAAATGCTACACAAAATACATAACAAACAGGTCAATGTCGATCACTGTTATCTCACAACTACACGAAACAACAAATTCCTTATTCCCCACTCAAAAACAAAACACCACATGAACTCATTATTTCCGCTGGCTATACGACTTTGGAACGGACTACCGACTGAGATTAAGGATGCCCCAACTGTACCTGCATTTGCAAGTGGCCTAAATAAGTTTTATGCTTTTTAATTGATATTTTAAATTATTAGTCTTAAATTGTCAATGTTCAGGACTTGCGCCTGCCTTATGTAGTCAGTATTGACTTTTGGCAGTACAAAGTTGAAGTTGAAGTTGAAGTAATTCTAAATGGTTGAGTAAAAATTAAAACATTCTTATAACAGTTGGCCGACCAGCCCTCTGGGAAAATCATTACAACATTCTACTTATTAGCATATACAAACACGTTAACCATATATTTATTGATCAATTTAAGCAGACTTGGCATTCTGAGTTAAGTCAGTCTAACAAAAGACTACCTACCTAAGCTTAAAAAACGAGCATAACTATGACAATTATTTGCACATTTTAAAAAGAACGAATTAATCACATTATATAATACCTCTGTCCCAGTCCAGTATTAAAGATGAAAATCCTTGTACAAATTTACACCGCTTAACTTACCTCTTTGTACTCCAGTTCTGTGTTAAAGATACATATGGTAGTTTATCCTTAGATTCATAAGATTGTTGACGTTTTACTTTCAATCATCTTTTAATTTATTCTCATGTCTTTTTATTGGTCCGTTTCATGTATTACTTAACTCATTTGTTGTGAATCTCTCTTATTTACATGGACATTGTACCGGTTCTCTTTTTATTTGTTAGCGTCAAAGTAGATAACCAATCTGTTTGCTTTTTTGTTCAAACATAAATGGTTATTTTTAGACTACTCTTAAGTAAATGTTAAAGGAACTATATAGTATTTATTACTAAAATAGATACCGGTATTTCAGAAAGAATCCTAATATTTACCTCATTTCATAAGAAACTGGCTAACTCAGCATGTTAACATCGTAACTAGAAAAAAATGATTTCTGACAATTTTCCCTTCTTTTTATAAAAGCATTTAGAACTTTTGATAACATATATTACGAATGTTGTTGTAATGTATTGGTTTGGTCATCTCTAATGGAACATTATAAATAATTGTAGTATAACATTCACATTACATGGTTTAGTTTTATTTTTTCCCTATAAGAAAGCATGTGCAAAGCAAACTGAAAGTTTATGTCTGATAACTTTACACATGTTGCGCTTTGGGATGTATCTGGGCGTGTTTGAGTGTGAGTGTGTGCTTGCACGAGCGTGTTGTGTGTTGCGTATGAATACGTAAGTATGTGTATGAGCGCGTGATACCAAAAATACTTCTATATTATGCGTTTTCATTTCTCTTCTTTACTTCTTGACTAACGAACTTTTATTTGATTGTTGAATTGTTTGTTTACTTTGCAAACTATTGTAAATCTGTCGCCTCATCTCTTTACCTGAACACTCTAGTTCGCCACTACCTTACAAACTATCGCACCCTTTCAACTTCTTCAATTCTCTGCCTTTCTTTCGCAATGAAGCGAAACAATAATTTTGCGCCAGCATTTAAATATTTTGTGTGTTCCCCCAACCTTCCAACCTTTAGCAAAGTATCCTTACACTATAACTAATTTATGAAAAATGATACTTTCTTGGTAAAGCCGGAACATTGTATTTTGTAAACCTGTATTAGTGTACATTACCCCATGTTGTACCTATTGTACCCGGGATGAAGTAAAGGAATGTTCTGTTCTGTTCTGGATAGATGATTTATTGAAAGCAGGCATTATTGAGGAACCACATAGCGACTGGGCTTCTCCTTGTATGCTAGTCCGGAAGAAAGGTGGATCTAAAAGGTTAGTTGTAGACTAACAAGGTTTTGGTTACAGCTTATCCTATTCCAAACATAGATGATTTGTTAGCTAGTTTTCATGGAGCGAAATTCTTTACTCTTTACAACATTGCACTTGAATTCTGGATATCACCAAGTAGAATTAGATCATAACGACAAGTTTTTAACAGCTTTTACTACTTTTCTTGGATTATTTCATTATAAATTTCCTCCGTTTGGTGTACACGTAGCTCCCGGCATTTTCCAATCAATCATGACACACGTAATCCGAGTATTATGGAATTTACAGACATATCCCAAATTAAAATTTTAACATAGTTTTTTAGAGATAGAAACATCACAGTCTTGTTAACAAATGTACTAACCCCTACATACAGCACATCGTTGTTATAATGTACCTCTTGGCTATAAATGTAATATTGTATGCCGAAATAAGCATTGTATTGTATTGTATTGATTAGACAAATTTTGTTTCACAAACCTTAATGATATAGTTATCTTCTCTAAAGACAAGTATAGTAACATTAACCATGTTCAGCAAGTTTTCAAAATCAGTGTTTTATCAACTATAAACCAACATGTCAAACTGTCACAACATCGGCCTTACTTTCAGCAAGTTTACATACAACTATATAAATGGACATTATAAACATTTCCATCAGTTACCAGAAGTGCCACCCATACCACAAGCCAACCACTGGAAGGATGTGTGGTCACGTGGTATGGACAAAAGCGGTGATTTTTCCTCTCTGGATATAATCAAAGTTTATTTTGTAACTTAAAGTGTTTAAAGTTATATATTGATAATTAGTTGATTGATTACTTAATTGTTAGCGCAGTGTTATTAAGCAGAAGACCATTCAAACAATAGATAAATTAATGAGAGACATGAATGAATAGTCTCCCCTGAATAATCCCTAAATGCAAGTAGATCCTTTCATCTGTTTTACTCAGTTTTTATGCTTGTCCTGTATGGAGTATATGTTGACTTTTCTGCCTATCTTGTTAACCATCATCAACAAACAATTTTCTTTTTTTGGATAACACATTTTTATAAGTATTTAAATGAATTTTAAGCTTTTATTTATGCAAAAGGGAAGAAATTTCACTATTTGCAATTGCAACATCTACAAAAGAAATGGCGATTAAGTCCAAGAATTCCAACTAAAAAGACATACCTTCTGTTTGGAATACCTCGGAAATTAACTAACAATTTCCATTTCACTAGTGTACCTCATTGGGTAATTAATTGAATTAATTAATTGAATGTTTCATGTTTTGAAAATTAAGAAGCAGAACGTCAAACAAACATTATTATAAGAAGGTAGAAGGAATTTTATGTTGTATTCGATATTTTTTTATTTTTTAAATTTATTGTGTGAATTACAAAAATCTAATACAAGATTTTTTTTTATTGATAGGGAGGAGTGTAACAATATTACCGACCTAGCCTTTATACCATACATAGATTAGCCTTAAGGGCACATATATGCATGGACAACATCTATTGGTCATATGCTAAATATGTAAGACATCTAGTGCATGCAAACATGCGCGTGGTCAGACCAGTACAGACGACAGAACAGCACAGATCGCAGAACAGCACAGACAACAGAATAGTACAGACGGCAGAACAATAGAGGCAACCGACAAGAAAAGAACACGGCCGACCGACAAAGGAAGACGCTCGACTATCGGTCTGTTAAGATGTATATGTACTGCCTCTATTCATCATGAGACTATATATTAAATAAACTATGTCATCTTCAAATTAGACTTTAGAGTGTGTTTAGATCCCCACACTATGTTACAATATTATGGGGAAGGAGGTATGAAGCCTTGAAGCCTTTCAAGAGTGCGATGCGGTTTCACAATAATCAGAAATGTAACAACACAAATCACAAACCAGGAACACAAAAGATGAGTTTGGCATTACATAATTTTTATTTGGATCAAGTAAAATTTCGACAAACAAGTTCTAAGGAATTCTTTATTAGTTATTCTAAAAAAACTCTAATAAACTCTGCGTTCACTCTCATATAATCATACCATGCCTATAAATGCAGACAGAGGTACAACGCAAATACAAGCAAAATTATTCATCTGACGTATAGATTATGTGCCTGGTCTTGGTCGCTTTGAATCCCGATATTATGGGAAAGTATGATACACATGCCCTTTTTATAATAGTTCGGATTGGTTTGACTCTTGCGTGATCCATACGAGGCAAGCATTACACTTACAAGATAAGTAATTGGCGCGAAGCATGAAATGCGACGCAAAAACCGGAACAGGCAAACATGTTAAAGCAATATGGGAGCAAGTAAGAAGACATATTTGAAAAGTTATGGTTTCATTTGATAGTTTTTCAGTGTGAATAACGTATAATCCTGAGACCATACAGTGGTTGAAAACATAAACAAAATATAAAGAAAATCCCAATACCATTTAGTAGGTTTTTCAAGATGTTACATACGTAGAAGAAAAAATGGCAAAACTATTAAACTTAATTATAAAACTAAAGTGTACAGGCAGAAAATGCACGTGAGCAGCAGCTTTAGAGTACATAAATCGTGATTGTTTAGGTTGTATTTTTCAGGAACATAGTATGTTGTTTTTTTCGTTCTCAGTATCTTATTGTTTATTATCAAAGATGTTTGCATGG
Organism: Sinonovacula constricta; assembly: GCA_007844125.1. Classification (NCBI taxonomy): domain Eukaryota; kingdom Metazoa; phylum Mollusca; class Bivalvia; order Cardiida; family Solecurtidae; genus Sinonovacula; species Sinonovacula constricta. The sequence goes on along the minus strand of CM017556.1, from coordinate 68,619,151 downwards.
AAGCATTTTTTTATATCTATACGATGTACTTGCATATTACAAGCTATTTTTGGCTTTGGACTGTTTTGTTGCTTATAGTCATAACATCGAAAGGCGTACCGAGAAGCACTCCTACCTACTTACGGAAATATGAATATGTAAGGGCGTTCCGAGAATACATGTTCAATGCTTAGACATGTTAATGATAAAACCCCCTAAATATCTCGTTTTCTGCGATGTTTGTCCGAAAGTTACAGGCGCACAAAATTAAACATAAAATACAAATAGAAAAGAATAATAAAAAAGTACTCTGTTTTACGAATTAGGACCCGTTCTTTATCATGGATATAAAACACCTTAAAACTGACTTTCCCCGTGTGCGAATTTCAGTATATAACCATATTTATCCATATCTAATTTGCGAGGTAGGCAAGAGTTTCAGGGCATCGTAAGGGTGACTTGCGGCATCCGTTCAAAGCTCTTGTGAAAATTTGTCTGTGGTGTATGAAAGAAGTGTTAAGTCATGTCCTGGATATGTTTCTTGTCAATGTCAATACCTCTTAAAAGGTTATAAATTCGCAAAATAGTTTAGCGCCGTCGTGAAAAATCCCGTACGAAGTTCAAGTGACAGTAAGTGTGAATCAACAATCATACATAGCTCGTAATAGTTGCTAACAGTTATCACAAACTCCTAACGAGTTTGTTTTTGCTTTTTCCTTAAGACGTATCAACGATCTGCTGCTATTGAAATCAAACGAGCCACTAAGTTGTTACCGCCCACTAAAATAATTGGAGGCTCGTCTGGATTTTTCAGATGTTTTTTAAACTAATAACATTTTATCATTTCTATGTACATCGGACAAGGAATGTGACTGGGACATTAACATTGTAAAGTTTTAAAGAAAATACTACAATACCAGTTTATCATCTACATTATTAAACATCTTTTCTTGGAAATCTATTGTTTACAAACTTTCCGAAGTTTAAAATTATAAAAGATAATATTTATGTTCTAGTACGTGCTTTTCAAAATACTTATAAAGCCTTTTAGCACTTCAAAAAAAGAACACCAGTGTTTTTGTACAAGCAGGGAACCGTTATAAAACCAGGCTCGTAACTAGTGCTTTTTGTTTGTCTATATATATATATATATATATATATATATATATATATATATATATATATATATATATATATATATATATATATATATATATATATATATATATCACTAGTTACGAGCCTGGTTTTATAACGGTTCCCTGCCTACAATGTGTGTATTGTAGCGACATAGAGTCTTTTAAAGGCCTCCTAGAAAAAATAGATTTTTATCAATACTCAATTAAACTAAAAGATTTTAGAGGAACTGGTAATTTATGAAAATAGACAAAATTACAGCTGGCTCTCTTTTCATGAATTTTGTCAATTTTATTTAATGACAGCTATTTAATGGAAAAGATGTGACAGAAAGTATGGATAATGCAGGATGGCAAACGTCATGAATGGTATAGATAGTACAGGATGCCATGTCGCGGATAGTACGGAGTGTGCAGGATGGCAAACATGTCACTGAGCGCATGGATAATGCAAGATGACAAACATGACACAGATAATATAAATAATGCCGGGTGAAAAAGATGTCACGGGTAGTACGGATAATGCAAGATGACAAACATGTCAATGATAGTTTGAATAATGCAGGATGACAAAGATGTCACTGATAGTATGGATAATACAGGATGAGAAACATGTCACTGATAGTATGGATAAATCAGGGTGACAAACATGTCACTGATGGTATGGATAATGCAGGATGAGAAACATGTCACTGATGGTATGGATAATACAGGATGAGAAACATGTCACTGATGGTATGGATAATACAGGATGAGAAACATGTCACTGATGGTATGGATAATGCAGGATGAGAAACATGTCACTGATGGTATGGATAATGCAGGATGAGAAACATGTCACTGATAGTATGGATAATGCAGGATGCAGGCTTGAATAACGCAGTGTGACAAAGGTATAAATAATGCAGAGAGACAAACATATGACAGAAGGTATAAATAATGCAGAAATACAAACAATGACAGAATGCATGAATAATACATGGTGATAAATATGCGACAGAAGGTATACATAATTCAGTGTTACAAACATGTCACAGAAGGCATGATAGAAGGTATATAATGCAGAGTGACTTACACGTGATAGAAGGTTTATAATGCAGAGTGACTAACACGTGATAGAAGGTATATAATGCAGAGTGACTTACACGTGATAGAAGGTTTATAATGCAGAGTGAATTACACATGATAGAAGGTATATAATGCAGAGTGACTTACACGTGATAGAAGGTTTATAATGCAGAGTGAATTACACATGATAGAAGGTATATAATGCAGAGTGAATTACACATGATAGAAGGTATATAATGCAGAGTGAATTACACGTGATAGAAGGTTTATAATGCAGAGTGAATTACACATGATAGAAGGTATATAATGCAGAGTGAATTACACATGATAGAAGGTATATAATGCAGAGTGACTTACACGTGATAGAAGGTTTATAATGCAGAGTGAATTACACGTGATAGAAGGTTTATAATGCAGAGTGAATTACACATGATAGAAGGTATATAATGCAGAGTGACTTACACGTGATAGAAGGTTTATAATGCAGAGTGACTTACACGTGATAGAAGGTTTATAATGCAGAGTGAATTACACGTGATAGAAGGTTTATAATGCAGAGTGACTAACACGTGATAGAAGGTTTATAATGCAGAGTGACTAACACGTGGCAAAGGCTACTATTAAACATTGAATAAAAGTCATACATTTGTTTTCAAATTCCACATTTATTTTTAGTAATAGTTTCACGCAATCAATTTGTAATTACTCTTCTTAACAATAAAATATATGTTAGTATTATTATATACATGTAGTACATATGTTCTAATTGCAAATAATATGTAAGATGTATACTATATATCTCTAACATACTTAAACATATCACGTAATCCATGCAGCTTCGTCAGAAGTAGTCTCCCTTACTACAGACAACGGATACATGACTTCACAATTACATTTGTTTAAGCATTAAAATAACATAGTTGTTCTTTTTATACGAAAGAGGAAACTAAGAGGAGTATCTAAAAATTATTCCTTTCAGTTATACATAAAACTGAAGTCAGATATTGAAGCTTTATATTTCCCGCTGTAATCAGGTGATTGAACAAGTTTTAACAATAAGTATTTACATGTGTACCCCATTTTTGTGATGGGAACTTACTCATAAATTTTTCAGATATTTTCATTTTATTTCGGTGATAATTCCTATTTAAAATGGAGTGAGCTGGACACAAGTAGTATAGGAATAAACTGCGCTTAAATTTATAAATGCAATGTCTTAACACAGGATATAAAAATACAATAACCAGGCAGAGAGTATTATATTATTTACAAAGAGTTTGTGACTTCTTAAACAGGGGATTATGTGAGTCCATGTAAATTTAATGTGCGAAAGTGATGATAATGATGTGAGAATACATGGTGTATTAAATATGTAAGTTCAAGTCCCTGAAGCATAATTCGGGGTATATGCTGACATTTACTATACTACATCCTGTCATATATATGCTTTATATAACAAGATATGTGAAATAGATTTATGTATATTAACTATAACAATTCATATTTTAATTTCTTTAATATGCCAGATGTCATGTTTCAAGGCCACGATCCTGCTTTTAAATGTCCGAGAACTTCAACTACAAGGACCTACCTACTGTTTGGAATACCTCGGATATTATCTAACAAGGGAGACACTTTCCATTTCATCAATGTACCCCATTGTCTTAACAAACAGGTTTGTAAATTCTCCAGGCATCAATTCCTCTAATGTCCAAGTTAATGCATAAATACTAGTAAGTAATATTTAGGATTGGAGTGTGGCGTGGAGTGGGTATATACATTAGTTAATAGCTTCAGTCATTATAGAATACCTTTACTGTAATTAAAAATAGAACTGCAACATCTGACACACAAACTCCACATCACTTACATATAAAATATGAGCCTAAGTTGTAAACTAAATTAATAAATTATTGGTTTGTCTGTCCAGGATTGACAAAAGCGTTAAGATCACGTCACATACCATGTACCTGTCTGATTAATCCAATTTTATTAACACATCTCACTTTTCTTTCGCGATTTAGTGTTCAAATCGTCTTTGCCAAGTCCAAATTATGAGTTTATGCAGAAATTATGCCCAAATTCCCCAAAGCAGTGGTTCGATATTGTTAGATTAATTTGATATAGCCAAACTGTCGGATACCAACTGTAAAGCTATACAGTGATTTGGAAATAACTATTCATGCATTGAAATATTTAAATGTCATGACGCCCCGCCCCCTTTCCCTAAACACACACACACTATTGTTCAAGCTAGTCCTGGCAATTTTGTATATAGACCACAGAGTACGCGTTTTATTGTTGATTTAGGGTTCAATATAAGTTACTGATGCTAGAACAATTGTGTATCCTAGCAGTATGCCCTAAACCATATTGTGGCTCGCTTAACTTACAGCGCACAAAGAGTTGTTACATAAAAAACTGATCGAAAACAGAACTTATGACAGGGGCCTCTTTATTTATTCTTATGCTATGTAACTGCAACGTATTTCCGTTTTTAAAATAATCTTAATCTTTTAATGTAAATAGAAAGCTAAAACTTCATAGAACTGAAATAAAACAAAATAGGCCGTAATAGACTTTTACCGAAAGTACATGTTCTACTGATATTTGTCAGTTAACGACTGGAGGAATTTAATTTAATGAAACAGAAACTCCTTACTAGTCAAAAAAATGCTTGATTATTTAAGGGGCTTTCTGATAAACAAATGAAAGCTCGTTTCTCCTTTGTAAAGTTATTGTGGTCAGTCGTAACTGGATAATGGTGAATTGTCTTTCCAAAGTTTTCCGATTTACAATAGACTATAGAACAACTTATTTAGTGGCTTTAATCACAACGACAATACAAACAGCATTGTAAACATCGGCCTACTCGGTTTCTTTTGTTGGACAAGATCTCTTTGGCTGCGATTTCCTGTTATTGCTGCTACATTATTGTTCCCATGAAAATTGCCATTCGCATAATCTTCGGCCCTTTCCGTACACGTTCGGAAAAAAAACAACTGAAAAGCAAGCGAATTGACACACCGAGATTCCCGGTATGTGCTTCGGACTTCCTAAATCGTTAAGTGCTCCTGCATATTTGAAGAAAGAAATGTTGCCACTAAGTAATAACACAATCAAGTTATCAAAATGTCTTATTTTAAACAATGCTTCGTATATCCACATCAAACCTTACAGTCAGACGCATGTGTTTAGCTCAAGTCAGGTCTGCAAGACATGAATCGATACTGCAAACAGTAACAATTAAAAACAGCTTAATAACATTTGTATTCAAAATAATAATAGTTTAAAATATTAATTCATACATTTCAATATGTTTCTAAAACACCACGTAGCTCTACATATTTATTGACAGCATGACCTTTCGAATTTCTTGAATTCTCCAAACTTCCATGATGCGAGTCTCATATGACCCCCCATAAATTTGGAGTTGGCAGCAACAGCGAGAAACAATGAACAAAAATATAGGCAATGTTATTTGGTCATGTTATCGTTTCATTTTGAGGATACAAGTGTACATTCTCTCATAATACAATCATTAATACAATTATGAAAATAGAACAATATGTGTACACAATAAATAAAAACTACCTGTATACAATTTTCATAAAATCATTTTAAACACTATCATACGCAATGTATGTCTGGGAGTACATAAAGCAATTATTTGGAACTAATTATACAAAATGCATGCATCAGGAAGAATCATTCTTTTTGACATTATTTTTCTTAAAATATTTCCCTCAGAATCGAAGTACCAAACTTCGCGCATGTGTAGCCATGCGACCCATTGAAACATTTGGTAATCATGTGTCCGGGCTTGGTGACGTAATTTTCTATGGATCCAATTTAAGGAATATTCTTCTTCGGACATCCGCCGAACAAAACGATCGTGATTTCAGTAAGTATCATTGCACCAGACAATCGAAACTCCTCGGGTAATTCCGTCCTCGGGACACTCATCCCTCGGAGGTATCTGGTGCAGTAATACTTAATGAAATCACGATCGTTTTGTTCGCCGGAAGTCGGAAGAAGAATATGCCTAAGTAGTTCGCACAAAACATAAACACTGCCATCGTTTGACAGCTGCGTGTCTGCTGAGCTGGGTAAATTAAAATCGGATGATTTAAATTTGAAGCCGCCACAAATAAAAGTTTTACTGGCATCGTCCTGTAAGTGAGCTGTCACCCGAGCTGCCATCTTTGTTTTGACGTCTGTCTCAAAAGAAGTCCCATTTAGATAAGTGACCGAGGTGATCCGACTACCTACATACATCCGAGAGATGATTCGTGAATTATCCGAGGTGTTCCGATTGTGCACCAGATACATCCGAGGGATGATTGTCCCGAGGACGGAATTACCCGAGGAGTTCCAATAGGGTAGGATCATCCCTCAGATGAATCTGGTGAAATGATACTTACAGAATCGGTACTTTCTGTTCGCAGGAAGAAGAATACGCGACAAAAAGTTCTTAAAAAAGGCGACTAGTATAGTCCAATAAACCTTAATTCATCAATTTACATTGCGTTAGAAATACAACTGTTACGACATGCTCAATGGAGATTACACATTATTCATTTTTTCTTTTTTTATTACATGATACTATGATAGTATGTACCGACATGTATATTTTCGCGGAGTTCTTCCTTTATAAATCCTACAGATGATTCATTAATTATCCGAGCTGTTCCGAACGACCGTGTAACTGGCTTGATTAGTATACATATCTAAAGTACCCTGCTATAGTTTACCGCTGTAGAAGTCCGGCAGCTCCGGTTGTCTGAAACATACATGTATACAAATATTAATTGTGTAACGAGACATGTGAGAAAATATTGATGTCAATTAACGTATAAAGTTATCAGAAACATGTAATTTTATAGTGATTTTGTCAATTTTATTATAATCATTTTATTATCTGTTGGTTATTATGTATTATTGCTTTTTTATGGCTTAATTTAAGTGTTTAAACTGACGAATCAAACAATGATATTAGCTCATGAAAATAGAAACTATAAAATTTTATCCATGTACACAATACTATTAACCCTCAAGCCACTCCGTACTAACTACTTCACTCGGTTCATTTTAAACACTACGGCACTTAATAGAACACGAACACAGGGGCGGATCCAGATAAGGTGGTGGTGGTGGGGGGATATGAATTGAAATCCATTCAACTTTATTGCAGTAAATATTGGATATACACAATAAGGGATCCCACCTTCGACCTAAGAAGTCAATAGACAAAGTTTACTTTAAAAGCCTCGTATTTTTAAAGCCTACATGTGTATGTTTCACAAACTACCTCCTCCTGGCTCCATCCCTGATCAAACACTCTAACCACTTCAGACCCACTAAACCACTTGTCCGCTCTAAACAACCCGGACCAGTCTGACACGCCATATCACTCAGACAAGCTATACGACTGGGGCACTCATTACTGGGGCCACTCTACACCGCTGGGCCACTCTTCACAATCAGAATACTTTACACGACTGGGGCACTCATGACTGGGGCCACTCTACACCGCTGGGGCACTCTTCACAATCAGAATACTTTACACGACTGGGGCCACTCTACACCACTGGTGCATTCTTCATAACAGTAATACTCTACAAGACTGGGGCCACTCTACACCAATGGGGCATTCTTCACAATCAGAATACTCATCACCAATGAAGCACTGTTCACAACACTTATACTCTACACCGCTGGGGCACTGTACACAACTGGGGCACAAAATCAGACTACTCTACACGACTGGGGCCACTCTACACTACTTGGACACACTTCACAACCAGAATACTCTTCACGACCAAGGCCACTCTACACCGATCAGACACTCTTCACAATCAGAATACTCTACACAACCGGGGCCACTCTACACCACTGGGACACTCTTCACAATCAGATTACTCTACACAACCGGGGCCACTCTACACCACTGGGGCAAAATCATAATACTTTACACAACTGGGGCCACTCTACACTACTTGGACACACTTCACAACCAGAATACTCTTCACGACCAAGGCCACTCTACACCAATCAGACACTCTTCACAATCAGAATACTTTACACGAATGGGGTCACTCTACACCAATAGGGCACTCTTCACAACCAGAATATTCTACACGACTGGGGCCAGTCTACACCAATGGGTCATTCTTCGCAATCAGAACACTCTCCACTAATGGGCCACTCTACACAAATGGGGTACTGTTCACTACACTGATACTCTACACCGCTGGTACACTCTTCACAATCAGAATACTCTTCACCGCTGGGGCACTCTTCAAAACTCTAATACTCTACACAACTGGGGCCACTCTACACCACTGGGGCACTGTTCACAACGCGAATACTCTACATGACAGGGTCCACTCTACACAACTGGGCCACTCTACACTACAGAGACACTCTTCACAACTCTAATACTCTACACAACTGGGCCACTCTACACCACTGAGACACTCTTCACAACCCGAGTACTCTTCACGGCTGGGGTCACATTACAACACTGGACACTCTTCATAATCCAAATACTCTACACGAGTGCGGTCATTCAACACCACTGGGGCACACTACACTACTGGGACACTCTACACCGCTAGAACACTTTACACCATTGGGACACTCTACATTACTGGGCACTCAATTCCACTTGGTCACTCAACATCACCCGGACGCTCTTCTTCACCGAGACCCTCTTCATAACAGGAATATTAACATGATTGCGGCCATTCTATACCAATGGGACACTCTTCACAACACGAATACTCTACACGACTGATGCCACTCTACACCGCTGGGGCACTCTACACAACTCGAATACTCTACATGAGTGCGGTCATTCTACACCACTGGGGCACTCTGCACTACTCGGGCACTCGACACTACTGGAACACTCTTAACCTCATGGGCCTTCTACACACAGGAACAATCTACACCACTGGGGCACTCAAAACCACTGGGACACTCCACAACACTTGGACCCTCTACACCACTGGGGCACTCTACACCACTTTGCCTCACTACACCACTGGGTCACACTACACCACTGGGGCACACTACACCACTAGGACACACCGTCTCGTTGGCTCTCTACACAACTGGGACACTCCACACCACTTGGACATTCTGCGCCACTGGGGCACACTACACCACTGGTATACTCTACACCAATGGTACAGTCTACATTTCTGTGACAGTCTACACCACTTGGGCACTTTACACCACTGGGACACTCTACACCACTGGGGAATTCTACACGTCTGAGACATTCTACACTACTCGTACTTAACCTCACCTGAACACTCTACACCACTGGGACCTTCTACGCCACTGGTATACTCGACACCACTGGGGCATTCTACACGTCTGAGGCATTCTACACTACTCGTATTTAACCTCACATGAACACTCTACACCGTTGGGGAACTCTACACTACTGGGGCACTCTACACCACTGGGATACACTACACCGCTGGGACAATCTACATAACTGGGACACTCAATTCCACTTGGTCACTCTACATCACCCTGACACTCTTCTCCACTAGGACACTCTACACCACTGGGTCACTTTGCTACACTGGGAATCTCGACACTTTTGGGAAATTCCACACAACTGGGAAACTCTAAACCACTAGGACACTCTATTCCAATCTCACACTCTACCTCACTCTATCCCAATGGACACTCCACTCCCCACCACTCTACGACTGGGACCCTCTACACCACTGGTATACTATACACCACTTGGGCACTCTACACGTCTGATGCATTCTACACTACTGGTACGCAACCTCACCTGAACACTCTACACCACTGGAGCACTATACACCACTGGGGAACACTACACCAATGGGACACCCTACTCCACTGGGACACTCTTAGCCACAGGAACACCTTTCCACTCAGACACTCTTTATCATTCAGACCCTCTATCCCAATGGACACTCTACTCCCCAACACTCTACGACTGGGACCCTCTACACCACTGGTATACTCGACACCACTGCGACACTAGACACTACAGGAACACTCTAAACTACAGGGCCCCTCTACACCCTGGGACACTCTACACCACTGGTGCACTCAACAACACTTGAACACGCTACACCACTGAGGTAACTACACAAATGGGACACACTACACCACTGGGGCACACTACACTACTTGTAAACAACGAATCCTGGGCACACTACACCACTGGGACACACTACACTACTGGGATACTATATCATTCAGACACTCTATTCCACTGGGACACCATACACCATTGGGGAACTCTACAGCACTGGTGCACTCTACACCACTGGGACACACTACACCACTGAAGCACACTACACTACTGGGACACACTACACAACTGGGATACAATATCATTCAGACACTCTATTCCACTGGGACACCATACAGTATTGGGACACCATGCCACCCTGACACTTTACACCAGTGGGGAACTCTACAGCACTGGTGCACTCTACACCACTGGGACACTACGTCACGCGGACACTCTACAACAGTGGGACACTTTACGACCACTGGCACACTTCGTCACATGCACACTCAACACCATTAGGACACTAAGTCACTTTGACGCTCCACACCACGTGGGCACTCTACACCACTGGGGCACTCTACACCACTCGCACACTCTACACCTTTGGGACACTACGTCACTCTCACACTCTACACCGTTGGGACACTGCGTCACTCACACACTCTACACCATTGGGACACTACGTCACTCACACACTCTACACCGTTGGGACACTGCGTCACCCACACACTCTACACCATTGGGACACTACGTCACTCTCAAACTCTACACCGTTGGGACACTGCGTCACTCACACACTCTACACCATTGGGACACTACGTCACTCTCACACTCTACACCGTTGGGACACTGCGTCACTCACACACTCTACACCATTGGGACACTACGTCACTCTCACACTCTACACCGTTGGGACACTGCGTCACTCACACACTCTACACCATTGGGAAACTACGTCACTCTCAAACTCTACACCGTTGGGACACTGCGTCACTCACAAACTCTACACCATTGGGACACTACGTCACTCTCAAACTCTACACTGTGGGACACTGCGTCACTCACACACTCTACACCATTGGGACACTGCGTCATTCTCACACTCTACACCATTGGGACACTACGTCACTCGCATACTCAACATCACTGGGGCACTTAGTCCCTCACACACTCAACATCACTGGGACACTACGTCACCTTGGCACTCTACACCATTAGGACACAACGTTACTCGTACACTCTACACCACTCAGACACTCTACTTCACTTGTACACTCTACACTATAAGAAAACTCTTCACAACTCATATACATTACACCACTGGAACACCCTTTCCTATGCTCTGTTCATATGACATCAAAATAACAAACCTATGAGGTCGATGTTTCTTCCTTAAGGCGAAGTAGAGACATGAGCCCAGGCCAACTATAAACCCGACACCTGCTGCCAGCACGATAAGGCCAATCGTGACTGCAAGGAACAAATACACGACTTTATAACAGAACAAATTTTTGCTTACTTTACTGAAAAAAGTATTGCCGAACAGTAGGGGCTAAATAATCTTTCGGCAGTTTGTGCTCAAGTTGCACACGTGCTTATTGGTCAAACAATGGGAACTTTGTCCAAAACATTTAAATAAAACTTTAAAGCTAAATGCATTTTTGTTTTCAAGCCAGGTTTTCACAGGACAACAGCTTCTCCCCCCTCGCCCGATAAAAACATGAAACTTCATACCTGGGTGTAGCAAGAGCGAAGATGAGTCCGGACCTTCAATGTTTGAAGAGTTTGTGTTAACCATGTGCGTCGTTGTTTCTGCATCCGCTGTTGTTGAAATTGGCGTTGTCTTTGTAGATGATATCTGGCTAGTTGTGATTGGAGTTGTCGTTGTGACAGGTTCGCGTATTGTTGTTTTTTCTGTCGTTGTCGTAGGAGGTTCGGTTGTTGTAGTTGTGGAAGTGGTAGTCGGCAGTGTGGTGGTTGTGGTAGTTGTTGTGGTAGTTGTCGTTGGTGTGGTAGTTGTCGTTGATGTAGTTGTTGTCGTGGAAAACATTTGACTCTTTTCACATGATATTGTTATCTTGGGATCCAAGCTGGTATCATCTATAGAATATGTCAAAATCATTATCGTCAGCATTTCCATTATCATCAGCATCATCAATCAATCAATCAACATCATCAGCAGCATCATCATTAATTTCATGCATTCTCAACATGGTCATCATCATCTTCTATCTTTTCTCCGTCTTCTTTTACAATATAAACCTAAGATTGATTTTATAATCATCACTAGCATTGTACGAACAGACAGAAGAAAAGTCCTTTATCTTAAATCCAGTCATCAAAGTGACTTGTTAAGAAAAAGGTCAATATTGTCTTGGATTATAAACAACAATCTCAAACTATCTTAGATGCAACAATGTCTTAGACAACAGGAGTATCTTCATGCTTTGTCATTAATTCTCGCTACAGCTTTACTGGTTGCAGTTTGAATGCTTATTTTAGTTGTAACAACGTTATTGAATGCCTCAAACAGTGGTTGTTTGAGAACAAATGTCGCAATCAAGGCCAACATACACCCCTTCCCCAACACCAACACACACGCATCCCCGCCCCACCCCCAACACACACATGCCCCTCCCCCCTCCAACACACACACACACACACACACACACATACACACACACACACACACACACACACACACACACTAGTCACTGATTATAGTATATCTACTGAAGTGTTACCTGATTTGGGAGCCATCGTGTGATCAGGCGAGTATCCCGCTGTGCAAATATAAGAAACCATATCTTACAACCAATAATAATAAAACACATTATTTGGCTTCTTAATGCTGAAGAGTTCGTTCAACGTGAATCCACTATGTGGCCTAAGCATTGTATTAAATGTACGACGACTTTAATGGAATGCTTAATAATGTGTGGTCTTTTTGTTACTCAGTACAAATGATTACATCACTTGTGAGTATTACAACAAATGAAAAAAAAAGAAACAGCGTAAAATGTATTTGCATGCCAAATGAAAATCAAAGTAACAAAAAAATAAGAAGAGACTACGTGTATACACAAGAAAGAGAAAACCCATCACTTACTACAAAGCATCACAGATCCCATGATTTAAAACCGGAATACCTCGACGATGACATAACAGTTCTGGTGACTTTAAAATCCAAATATCCCAATGATGGCATCTCAGATCTCGAGACTTAAAATCGGAATATCTCGATGATGACATCACAGATACAATGTTGTGTGACATTTTAAAATCTGAATATGTCGAAAATGACATCGCCGATCTCTTGGCCTTCAAATTTGATTATGGCGATGATCCCAAGACTTTAAAGTCTGAATATCTCGATGAGGACATCGCAGATCTCGTGATTTTCCAATATGAACATGGCGATGATGACATCTTAGATCCCAAGACTTTAAAATCTTAATATATCGATAATAAGTAAAGATTGCTATAATAACAAGACCTCGCCAAACGGCTGCGAATTCCTGTAAATAACCGCTACTTTTTATAATTGCAAGCTACACTCTTTGGTTGCAAGCTACACTGTTAAAACGGAACACTATCTTCTTTTCTCTGAAAAGGACCGAAAAGAACAACTGCGACATCGTGTTATTAACTACTACACTATCGTCAACATAAAAATGCATTTCATAAGAGGCACCGCTCTAAGGAGCGGCGCAAACAATAGATTTGCACAAACAAATGAGTCGGACACAGTGTCGACTATAATGATACTTTAGTGATAAAGTGATAGTGCTGTGAAGTAGTAGTAATAGTAGTAGTTGTAGTTCTTATAGTAGTAGTAGTAGTAGAAGTAGTAGTAGTAGTATTGTTAGTAGAAATATAGAAGTAACATCATCTGGTTTGGACGACAGCGCTCGGGCAAAATGCTGATATGCAAATTTGAATTAAAACGGTCGTCTGTAACTAAAAATAGTAACAATGTTAATAAAAAAGGCGTCTGTTTGTAAGACTTAACAACACCTCCCATCGAAAATCCCCGCCTGAAAATGACTGTCCTCACTCTTGACAAACTTCACGGCGAATCAGTTTTGGACAATACCCTCCAAAAACAACCCCATCTAGCTTAAATACCGCCTTGACGGGTTTTCTCGACATACCGCCTACAACGACTCCCATTCTCCAACAAATTCCTTTTCACAAAGGTATCCATGGTGAATGTATGCCGAAAAATTTCTCTCTTGAACTTTACCCATCCGAGACGTTTTGCAATACGAATAATTTTCCACCCAGACGAATTGTATTTTGATGGGCTATTGACGAAAAAATACTTACGACATCCAATCTCGTCCGAGGCGTCCGTACATTTTGTGACGTTATCACATCGCTCCTCCTGGGAGAAGCACCCTATCTTGTTCAGGCAGCCAGTCTGACCCTCCGGACATTCAACTAGACATAACAGAAATACTGGGAATAAATATTAAAGCTAAATATAAATAGATATGCAGCAACTATGCATGTACACATGTGTGCTGAAGACCATTTTCTTACACGAACAATCCAATTTTATATAAAAATAGCAAATAGATAAAAAAAAAAAAATTATTACATTTATATATAAACTGGGATGATTCCAGGTAATGCGTTTTGGGTTATGAAGTATATATTTCCTCCACATGTGAAGATTGTTACAAATAACATAAATAATGTGCAAGCAAAAGTTTGACGTTAAGAACGTCAGCAGTCACTAAAACTTGTCTAAACAAATTACATGATTGGCAGCAAGTCACGTGATCAGCTGGCTTTCCTTTCACAAACAATTGGAACACCTCGGATAATTCACGAATCATCTATCAGATGTATGTAGGTAGTCGGATCACCTCGGCCATTTCCCTAAATGGGACTTATTTTGTGACAGAAGGTCAAAACAAAGATGGCAGCTCGGATGACAGCTCACTAAAATACAATGCCAGTTAAACTTCAATTTGTGGGTGCTTCAAATTTAAATTATCCAAGTTTAATTTACAAAGCGCAGCAAACAAAACAGCTGTCAAACGACGCCATTGTTTATGTTTTATGCGAACTACATTTTAGGCATATTCTTTCGACTTCCGGTGAACAAAAAGGTCATGATTTCTTTCAGTATCATGGCACCAGATACATCCGAAGGATAGGTAATTGTCCCGAGGACGGAATTACCCGAGGAGTTCCGACTGTTTCACAAATACACTGTACACGATTTCGGGAGGCAATGTCGTACAAAGTTCCTGTCTTTTATAATTTTCTGTGCAGACATATTGGCAAAATATTACAATTTGTCAATTATGTTTGTTTATTTGTCGGTGAGTTCGTCCTGTTCTAAGTTGTTATTACCAAAACTATGTTCAGATTTCAGTTGTGATGCCACCTCTTTAAGTATATCTGTGTTAAATTTCAATACATGTATCTGTTTTAAGTTTAACTCACAATTCGAAATAAAATAACACATACTGAGAATCTACTTTATTTTTATGGTTACTTATATCCTTGTGAAAAATGACTAAATTTTAATTTTATAAATTAAACAGTAAAACATGATATAGAAAGTTGAAACAAATAAACTATATCACAATAAGTACACAAGATAATGTGAATACAATATAAATACAATATAATTTTACACCTGCTAATACATATAAGTATTATGTTTAAACACAAAAAGAGGACCACTAAGTTAAGTGAGACACTTTTAAAAAAGGACAGCACGTTGTTCGCTTAGCAAGGTTTTACTGAAAAAGCATTCACCATCGTCGATTGTCAAGAGAGTTGCAAATTTCAACGTCCTCTATTTTGAACAGATACTCATATAAGTACACGTATAATGATACAGCAATGTGCTGTTATTTTGACTTGCAACGTCATTAAAATTTAAATACAGCACATATTTATACGTATTTGTGCAGTGGTTTATGCAGGATACCCATTTCTTGACTTGATGTTTTGACTGATTGCTGAAAGCACAGTGGTAAGCGTTCAAATTGTGATTTTTTTCTGCTAAAATTGCATCGCTATCGGCATATAAAAATGGAAAGGCGGTGTTCATGACTCGGATGGGATTCTTTTCTGACTTTTGGAAAGAACCCCTATATTTGAGAATTTTCATCATTGTTTATTTGTAAATAGAGTAGAAATAAACAAAACCGACCTGGATTGCAGTTTGACTCGTCGGATTCATCTGGACAGTTCGGAAGACTGTCGCAGTATTCAGACTGGGCGATACATGTCATGTCGTTACACTGGAACTGGTTGGCCGCACACGTGACTGCAAATGATGGAATTCTACCTTAATAGGCAATGTTAAATTAAGATTAACCTAAATATATTTATAGTCGACTCATTTCAACTTTATCCTTAACCACTGTTCACGTTTTTGTGACTCAGTATGGCGTATCTAACCGGGACAACACATAGTAAATAATGATGCGAAACATCTCATACGAAACATGAAGTTTGATACTAAGACCACTGACCAGAAATACGCAGACCACTTATACACAGCCGATACTTGTAACAGGCAATAAAATCAATCAGAATCTTAAGTATTGTGTTTGGTTCCGTTTGAGTGAACACCATTTACTACATATTTTATACTTTGTCACTGAATATCTTCTTTTTGAATATCAACTGCGCCCCCCCCCCCCCCATCATGTTTATGTTTCGTAAACAACATATCTCAGTCAAATAAAAGCAAGTAATGTATTATTATAAATTCAAACCAAAGTAAACAAAGAAATGCTTTAATACTAACCATTATATAAACCTGTAGTATTACGGTTTTGTACAGATGTCACACAATAGAGATACAACGATATTTACCAGACATTCTTGTAAGAATTGTTAATGTTTAGCCCTTAGCTTAGAATCGGACGGCAATATCGTATAGTATTACAAAATCAGATAAGACGCCGGTGGTTCTACCTAGACTTTTGTTTAGGCCCTACCTCCACCAAATTAGCTGGACGATATAGTGACCATTGATTTGTCGCTTCGATGTATTTCTAAAAACAAAACAAAACACAAAAATCATATAAGATGTTCTAAATACCTGCTTTAAATGTTGCACAAAAGTTGGCATCGTATGGAAAGTGCGCTTTCATCAGAGTTGCCAGAATCGTAAATTTAGCCTGAGGCCGAAGAACCTCACTCGTGACGACAGAGCAGTCTTCTTGAGACGTAATTACTTTTCCTGTCGCATTTAACCTCAGCAACGCACCACATATACCCTGACTTCCCGTGATCTCAACCGACAGGAATCGAATATTACTGGTAGTAACTGTGCACTGGCAGAGTGGCACGATGCGCTCGTTGACTGTGGCTGCGGCACGTGACGTCTCCAGGTAGACGGCGCTGACGTCACTTTTGGAGTCAGACTCACACATGGCGGCAACTGACGTCACACGTTAAATTAGAAAAAAGAAGCACTTTCCAAGTTAAAATGCACAAAAAGTTAAAATGCACAAAAACGATAATGATACTATTGAAAACAACGAACAATATGGCTTGGGGTTCGATACTAACGTAAGATACTTCAAAAAATATAGCAGTATGTTGAATGTAATATTTTTCGTAAAATGTTCAGGATATACACATATTTACATGGCAGTTCTAGCACCATATGTTGATTAATATGTTATAACAGCTCATTTTTAAAGAATGCAAGCAAGTTCAACTTTAAGACTTGCATTTTTCATCACGCGATAAAACCGTGCTAAGCCACCATATTTCTCTAGTGGCTTCCCTTTCTTTCATTTGTAACCACTGTAATGCGATTAAAATAATACTGGAAATCTATTTGTCCATTTCTTTTGGACCTGTACACAGGCTAGCCAATTAAAAGGGAATAAAAAAGACGAAAAGTTTAATTGAAACAAAAGTTTTTTGCGGGAATCAAGCCTGAAAACTGCTTTAAAACAGTACATTTCTCTACTGACATCGCAGTAGATACATGTTAAATGAAGTCTCATTGTACTTTACAACTGTCACATGCTATGTGTGTTTACATAAAGCTTTCAACCTAACCGATTTAGACCGGGCTAATCAGTTTATTTGAAATAAAGTCGGACCCTATGAAGTGTCAATTGTCACTGCTTTGTTGTTGTTGTTTTTTTTCAATCTCGTCTGTCATATATTGCTTGCTTTTGTGCATTTTTGTACTGAAACTTTGGTGAATGATGGCTAATATAGCTGTACGGTACAGAAACTGTCATGGACACTATTGAACAATTAAAAAGTCAAATATTTATATTATTGTATCTCTAAAATAACTGTATGCAAAGTCTAAATAATTTATTCCACAGTTATAGGCCGATAAACATTTTTATCTTAAACTCAAACAATTAGTATCGATTAGAAATAAAAAGACAACGTGTATTATTTTGTCAATTTCTATTTTAGATTTGCTATTTAGTGTCATTTAGGAACTAATGAAGGATAGTACAAATAAACCATACACGTTGAAAGACTGTTTGACTACAAATATTCCAATGTGTCATTATGTTACCATATTCTCGTTTAAAAGATGACTTTATTTACTTCCAATTATAGTCCTTACATAAAAACGTAGCTCTACATAATTGAGATACATATGACAAAGATTACCCAAAATGTTACCAGTTGTTTGGATGATTTATCTAAAATAAACTTTTATCATGTGCTTTGGCATTTTTTCAGGTGGCTTTTTTGTTATCAAAGTGAGTATTTTGTGTGAAATAAAACCTTTAATATTAAGTAACAGAGAATAAAATAGAAGTATGTTTTCCTCTTTACATCGGATAAAAGTGATAAAGAAGTGATGACCAAAGTAAACAAAGAAAAGAAAAGTTGACCAAACTAGGATTCGAATCCACTACTGCCAATTCAAAAGTTTTGGAAAATATTTTTTGTCTAATTATGAATACTCCTATTTCGGAGCACCGTCAGGATCCATTGCCACTCATACCGCTCCATGGTGGCCTTGGTAAACCAGGCTGGTAAAAGTTGGTGTTGATGCATATTCATAGCAACCAGTCCAATGACAATGCGAGTTACATCGCCGCTACTCTTCTGTTGAAAGTTTAAAAAAACTTTTTCTCATTGTCAAGATGGTCGCACTAACCCGCGACACCTGTTGTTTACAAATTGTAATTATTTTATTGGCTAAATTTTCGTGCTGCTTTGGACACGGAGCCAATAAGATGTTTCATGCATATTTTTATGAGAAAGAATTTTTTGGCCAACCGACCGACGGTATATGTATGAAGTGATAACGTAACATGTATAGAGGGCTTCGACAATGATTTCGGAGTTACTGTAATAAAATAGCTTCAAAAAAGACCAACCATACTTAGACCAACTTAGCAATAAAGAAAGTAAAGATGACAATCTGGAGATTAGATATGGTCTTTGAAATTACTCGTATGTCAGTAGAAAACACTTGGATGTCAAGTATTCAACAAGCCATTTAGTATATTATATAGTATGATATCACTGGTTGAAACAGGTCAAACCATAATGAACGGACATATACTGAGTGCGAGATATTACACGTATCTGCCATTAATATATATATATATATATATATATATATATATATATATATATATATATATATATATATATATATATATATATATATATATATATATATATATATATATATATATATATATATATATTTTTTTTTTTTTTTTTTTTTTTTTTTTTTTTTTTTTTTTTTTTTTGCGGGGAATGTGATCGACTTTAATACTTTTTCAACTGTATTACATGTATAAATATTAGGTACTTTATGAAGTTAAATAAATTTTGCAAACTTCAGAGGTGGACCTCTACATTTTAATGAAATCAGGATCCAACTTTCAACAAGGTAAAGCCCTAAAGGTTAATCTGGCTTGTTTTTGAAAACTAAGTAAAGTAGAAAGCTTAATTTTTATAAAGCATTAATTTGTAGACAGTCGTTAGTGTTACAGGAACACGCAATAAGAAATGAAGGGTCATAATGACAGATGTATCTACTCTCCTATCTACATAAGTGCTCTACAAACTACGTGCTGGTATGCGTTATATTTGTGACCACCTACTTCAGTGCAACATACACTTACATGTAGGTGGAAGTATAAGATGGAGCTAGCTGAACTGGGTGTGTCCTGATCAATTCGTGTTTAGCAGGCTGAGGGGTGATGTCAGGACGTCTTTTTACTATTGGGTCATATATAATGTGTTTATTTTGTTTAACTCTTTATTTGTTACTGTTTCAATCAATAAGCAATTGGTAATATGATACTAAGGAGCTAAAGTTTGTTTCAGCACTGTTGTGTTACCCTTGTACGTCTATAATACAGTTTGCTGGTTGGGTGGTTTAAAGCACCTTGGTCAATGTTTTCTGTAGGTATATGTTTCTTAGAACCCAAGTGTCAGTATTTCATTTTTTCATTAATCCCATTATAATATCACCATTCAGCCAGTCATTGTATTGTAAATGACTTGTGTATACATAAAAAATATTATTGCATGTGCAATTTGGACATATACTTTTTTTGTTATTGGCTTAAAGCGGTTAAGAAATTTAAAAAAAAAAATCAACGTCGCTGCGCTTTTGGGGCTCAGAACATAACTACACTGGTCAAAAAAATGTGGATCCACTTTTTGTAATTCATACAACACACTTGCTATTAACACCCGATATTAATTTTGTCAACAATTGATTAGTCTAATGATTTTGTTCACAGGTTACTCAAATGTTAAATGTCTTTGTAAAACTTGCTCAAAAAAAAAGAACTACGATAAGATTTACAATATAAACGCGTTATTAACACCAACGTTATATCCCAACGAAGATCAATTTTTAAAGAATTGCGTCATTTTTCAGTTCCAAATGTTAACATTGTACCCTATACTTTAAGTGAAAATACATAGCATAAGTGTTAGTAATAACACACTTTCAAGTGTGTTTATCTTTTGATAAGTGGGGCGTTTCTTGTTGAGATGAGTATATCCACGCAAAATGCACTTTCTACCAAGAGAACACTTTGGTAATCACCCGGACTGACATTGCTAAGTAATCTATACATGAAGTTAGACAGCTGCGCCGAAAAATGCCAATATTACATTGACCAAGTCTTCTTGGTATTTGTATTATATATTTCTGCTCATAAAGCAAAGCTTTGTTAATTCATAATAAAGGATAAACTATTATTTTAATCGTTCATAATAATTTTGTGAAAAAAGGCGGTCTTCAAAATGTTGATGTTTAAGGTTAGGAGAAACAAAAGCGTTGTCACTGTTTTTAATAACCTAGTATGGCTCTGATGTAAGTCCACAATAATATCCAGCAGGTGTATTTGGATTGGATATCATACTACATGGCTTGTTGATTACTTGACATTCATGGGTTCTGTCTACTGACATAATTTAAAAGCAGGGATGGATCCGGGGGTGGGGTTGGGTGTATCCCCACCCCAAGGTAAAAGAGTAGAGTTGTGAAAAACATACATGTAAGCTTATAAATACTAAGCTTTTAAAGTAAATGTTGTCTGTTGACTGCTTAGGTCGAAGCCAGGGTCCCCGTGTATGTATACCCAGTATTTACTGCGATAAAGTTGAATGGATCTAGATTTCTACAGTCCCCCACACTCCCCAGCAAAATTTTCTGGATCCTCCTCTGCGGTGTATGCAGCAATTATAAACAGGACACAGATTGGCTCGAAAGTGTCGAAATAATGTAAATGAATATTCTGCTTACAACAGAAATGAATTTTGAAAATCATGAAATAATGTGTATATATATTATTGTGAAAACAAATTATATTAATTTAAAATGATATTGCATGAATAAGTATTATGTTTTGTTTGAGACTGGGTATATTTTTTGCGTTGTAGTGGTTATATATTTAAATATAAAATAAAATAGACTCACCTTTGTCTGGTGGTTTATCCGCAGGGCATATTCCGTTCCCTGTTTGAAAATGTAATATTAATAATTTGACTCGGTGGTAAAAAACACAATTTAATAAAATGTTCATTGAGAACCTTGACATTGAAGCCATTGACAAGGTATTTTATTTCATTTTACAAAATACATGCACGAAACAAACAACGGCCTTTACATGCAAATTTGAACCACTTGTTAATTTAATGTTTAATTTTCCCATGGCCGCGCGGTAAATTTGACAATGGAGACAACTTAACGTGGGGAGGACTTCCAGCGGATCTACGGTGCGCTTGTGATTCTATCCAGACATGTCTGGGAGATATTTTTCCACACAGAACGACATCCAACTCTGTCAATAACATTTACTTAACAGCTGGACGATGTTGTTATAAAACCCCAATTAGTCTGTGGCTGTATATTTGAAAAAAAAATAATATTCATGTTTAAAGCTCAAGTATGAGTGTAATGTTTCTTACCATGTGAGGCTCGAGGACCGTGGCCAAGTAGAACCAGTAGCACAAGAAACCCCCTAGATAATACTCCAACCATGACTTGATACCATACACAAACCAGTAACATCAAGTTTACTGGTCGTTACCAAACATGTGGTTATTAAAATACACGCACGCGCTGTGTCTGACTTGCATCCGTAGGAGCCTCTTCACCACCGATCCTTCGCAAAACTTATAATTTCGATTGTACATCTTTTCAAGTGCATTTAAGACATGAAACAATAATGGTTTAAGTAGATCCCTTATAAATAATAGAGAATAATATGATGGAGATGTAACACAGAGTGGGCGTTCATATAGCTATGATCTTTGACCTTGTCCAACATTGTGTGTGTCTAACTAGTGTCTATTAAGTGAGTAATAGGAATTGAGAAGTGTAGAAGGAACGAGTGCACTTTTCATCTTTTGTGAGTCGAGTCAAACCAGTTAATGCCACTTCGTTAGTTTGGCCTCTTACCGCATGCACAGTCGAACACTTAAAAATTGAATATTCAAATCGACCTAATTCTATCTAACAATTTAACAAGTCAGTGTTTTCAAATGTCGATTTGCAGAGAGACTGGGTCAAAAGAAGTCCAACACTATAAAAGGAATTCATTTTAGTATATAAAAACTTTCAAATAAAACACTACATAGATCCATATGACTAGCCGAGACAATCATGCTCTTGGCAAGAATTATACATAAAACCATCAATTAAATGTACTTTGTGTCTGTTATATAAAAAAGAATGTAAAGCGACTACAATCAGGTCCATGCTCTCCTGACTGAGGTAGCTCTTCCTCTTGAGTTCGCAGAGACGGCTCTACTCTGTTATAGTGCCATACAATGTCTATAAAGGCAGAGAGGGGTACAGCTGCCGTCGCAACAATTTACATGACTAATACATTAAGGATTACGTTCGGCGATCGGATCTAAGAGTCCACTGGGGAGGTCGTCGGCTCTTAGTACGGAAGGTTAAGGGTTAAAACTCAGATCGCGACACATTAAAGGGTGGTTACATTAATACCGACCGGAAGTTGAACCTGTGACATGGACATTTTCTCTTTAACAACAGACTTTTGCTTTGTTTTGGCATCAGGTTTCTTATTTTGAAGGTAATCTTAATCTTTTGGTTTCAGAAGGAAGCTGAAACCATGAAGAATTAAAATAAAGCCAAAATCTTGAAACTTGAACACCTATGCACAATAATGGACTGATCAACTTTTACCGGAAGTACATGTTTCATTGAAATTTGGGGGTTACTGACTGGCTATTTAGCTGTACGTGCATTCTATGATGAAGAACTTTCTTGCAAGTTGCAAAAGTACGACCGGGGTCTGGAGAAGCTCTGGGAAAAATAGTGCAAAATCCTGCATTCTGGGCCTCTCCTGAGCACCTTTTGATGTTTTCAAAATCAAGTGGGTTTTTTTACAGATTTTTTCAAACTTGAAAAAAATGTTATGATTTTTCATGCCCAGAACTCGATATTTTTGGGACACTTTGATATTCCATTAAAACTACATCCCAGTGGGGGAATTTTTTTTTCAATAGATCCTTGCGTACAGAGGAAATATAGGTCAAACATTGATGTTGGTAATTAAAAAAAATCTTTTTTTGTTCTTAGTTGCTTGTTAATATCCTTTTGTCATTATCCTAATGCATTGTTTTCAAATCTGGCAACTGCCTTAATTTCTTTAACAATTTAAGACCAAAGAAAAAGAAAATTATCTTAAACATGTGTATTCAGTATCAACAAGTAAGAAGTAAGTGACACAATAAACTTGATAACAAGTCCAACTGATTTCAGTGTTCAGTATAAATTATTTAACCCTTTATTTTGCTTTGTTTGCAGACTCAGAATGACACAGTTTCGATTTTTTGGCGGCCTTTGCAAAAAGTTCTTTTGCCTTCCTTTTTGTTAACACCTTATCTCTTGAAATGACAATGTTCAATGTTCGTTTTCGCTCCTCTGGTTGTTCCTTCTTTGTTGCAAGAGCAGCTTTGTACTGGCGACATGAACTTCTCAAATTTGCACATAATGATGCATCAACTTTTTCATGCAAGTAGTCTTTCTTCTTGAAATATTACAAAGTAATAGAACAATTGGAGCTTACTATCTTCAGATTATCCCTATGGATTTTTTTTTTATCATATGTTGCTCCAGACTCCTCCAACCTCTCCCACCGTAATTTATATTCTTTTTGCAAAGTTCACACTTTGCCAGTCCTCTCATGTCAAGCTTTCTAATAAAACGTCAAACTGGCTCCCCGTCAACGTTTTTCTCGAGCCATTCCCATGGGTTTTTAAGCCCTTTATCCACTAAGAGCTTTGTATTTTTTGCCTCTCCACAACTTTCGTAGCCATGATACTCACATGGCATTTGTAACCCAAACTCGTTTAATACGCGTTTAACCATTTGACAACGCTTCGATCTAAGCCAATCAGATTGCGGCTCACATTTCACAAACCGGAAACATGCCGGTGCATGTTAAAAGCGGAACAATGTCGACGAAACGTGGTTTTGAATCCGGAGCGGAAATTAAAATTAAAAATCGGACGCACAAAAAGCGGAATTCGCTTTAAAGCGGAATAAAATCATGCCTGGTTACAGTTTCTCATTGTTGAGCCGACCAGTCAACCAACCAAGCATTCTTGCTGATTGAAGTCCGAATGAAACATATTTAATTTAATTGAATTTTATTTAATAATTGTAAGAAGAATTCGAGGCATCAATCATTTATTTGTAAGACAGCTTTCATTCTTTTAATTTATGTTTTTGTGTTGTTTCTTTTTACAAAACCAAAATTGATTTACGTCAAATTTTGAACACAACATCACATTGTCCAAATCATTGAGTACAGCCCATGGTCTAAAAAACATACGTGCAAGTTTGTTTATTTTTTGACTAGTATCTACTTTATTCTAAGTAACTTTTGTCAACATCTAAAATTTAGTTACCAATACATCGTGAATACTTATATTTGGACAAGCGGAGTGTATATAGCTATCTTTTGTATGATTTCTTGAGAAAAGATGTTTTCACTACCGTTTCCACATACATGTTTGCACAAATCGATGGCATTTTGTTAAGGGAAAATATGTGATATAATTGTCTTCATATAAAATATGAGCGTCGGTGATGAATATGCTTTTTAATTCGTTTTTACGTCTGAGGCGGTTGCCATTAGCGCTCGCGCCTGAAACCTCTCAGACGCGGAGTCCAGTTTGTCTACTTAAGCCATGAGCGGTAGGATACAGTCCGAGAGTATGGCAAGTGGGCTTGCGCTGCGATGGAATAGTGCCCAGGAGCCGATTCTCAATGCTTCTTGAACTAAGTTTTCCTGCAATTTGTTATTGTATTGTTTAATGCATGTTGTAAATAGACAGACATGAATATGTACTGACAAGGGACTACACATGCCAAGCAGTGTACTGACAGGAAGTAGCTATTGAGAAAGCCCATCCAAATGTATGCCTGACTTATGTTCTAACAGTATTGTTTAACAACAAGGAAATTAACCTTATCTACATCTATCCTGAGCAGATAGGAAATGAAATTTGATTTTTTATTAGTGCAAAACACACTGGGCTAATTTGAAACAAGAGGGCCATGATGGCCCTTAATCGCTCACCTGATGACACAGGCTTTATGTAGGCTCAAATCTGGCATTAAGTAATTAAGAGTTATTTACTTTAGAAATCTTTGGTGAAGATTGGACCATTGGCCACTGGGTTGATAACATTTTCTAGAATTTTACCAAGTAACCTACTGAATCCTCATGACTCACTTCAAAACATATGTAAGATTTCATACTGGCAAACATGATGGTCAAGTTTGGTGAAGACTGGGCCATCAATGTAGCTTCTTAAGTGTTTTCACAAGCTTTTTCTAAAATTTAACCTAGTGACCTACTTTATGACCACACGAGACCCAATAACGAACTCATCCAAGATTTCATGTAGACATACATTCTGACAAAGTTTGATGAAGCTTGGCCTATAAATAGGGCCTCTAGTGTGTTTACAAGCTTTTTCTAAGATTTGACCTTGTGACCTACTTTTTGACCCCACGTGACCCAGTTACGAACTCATCCGAGATTTCATGCAGACAAACATTCTGACCAAGTTTGGTGAAGATTTGGCTATAAATGTGGCCTCTAGTGTGTTCACAAGCTTTTTCTAAGATTTGACCTAGTGACCTACTTTTTGACCCCACGTGACCCAGTTACGAACTCATCCGAGATTCCATGCAGACAAACATTCCGACCAAGTTTGGTGAAGATTGGGCTATAAATGTGGCCTCTAGTCTGATCACAAGCTTTTTCTAAGATTTGACCTAGTGACCTACGTTTTGACCCCACGTGACCCAGTTACGAACTCATCCGAGATTCCATGCAGACAAATATTCTGACCAAGTTTGGTGAAGATTGGGCTATAAATGTGGCCTCTAGTGTGTTCACAAGCTTTTTCTAAGATTTGACCTAGTGACCTACTTTTTGGCCCCACGTGACCCAGTTACGAACTCATCCGAGATTCCATGCAGACAAACATTCTAACCAAGTTTGGTGAAGATTGGGCTATAAATGTGGCTTCTAGTGTGTTCACAAGCTTTTTCTAAGATTTGACCTAGTGACCTACTTTTTGACCCCACGTGACCCAGTTACGAACTCATCCAAGATTTCATGCAGACAAACATTCTGACCAAGTTTGGTGAAGGTTGGGCTATAAATGTGGCCTCTAGTGTGTTCACAAGCTTTTTCTAAGATTTGACCTAGTGACCTACTTTTTGACCCCACGTGACCCAGTTACAAACTCATCCAAGATTTCATGCAGACAAACATTCTGACCAAGTTTGGTGAAGATTGGGCTATAAATGTGGCCTTTAGTGTGTTCACAAGCTTTTTCTAAGATTTGACCTAGTGACCTACTTTTTGGCCCCACGTGACCCAGTTACGAACTCATCCGAGATTCCATGCAGACAAACATTCTGACCAAGTTTGGTGAAGATTGGGCTATAAATGTGGCCTCTAGTGTGTTCACAAGCTTTTTCTAAGATTTGACCTAGTGACCTACTTTTTGACCCCACGTGACCCAGTTACGAACTCATCCGATATTCCATGCAGACAAACATTCTGACCAAGTTTGGTGAAGATTGGGCTATAAATGTGGCCTCTAGTGTGTTCACAAGCTTTTTCTAAGATTTGACCTAGTGACCTACTTTTTGACCCCACATGACCCAGTTACGAACTCATCCGAGATTTCATGCAGACAAACATTCTGACCAAGTTTGGTGAAGATTGGGCTATAAATGTGACCTCTAGTGTGTTCACAAGCTTTTTCTAAGATTTGACCTAGTGACCTACTTTTTGACCCCACGTGACCCAGTTACGAACTCATCCAAGATTTCATGCAGACAAACATTCTGACCAAGTTTGGTGAAGATTGGGCTATAAATGTGGCCTCTAGTGTGTTCACAAGCTTTTTCTAAGATTTGACCTAGTGACCTACTTTTTGACCCCACGTGACCCAGTTACAAACTCATCCAATATTTCATGTAGACAAACATTCTGACCAAGTTTGGTGAAGATTGGGCTATAAATGTGGTCTCTAGTGTGTTCACAAGTTTTTCCTAAAATTTGACCTAGTGACCTTCTTTTTGACCCCAAGTGACCCAATAATGAACTCATCCAAGATTTCATGCAGACAAACATTCTGACCAAGTTTGATGAAGATTGGATAAAAATTGTGGCCTCTAGTGTGTTCACAAGGTAAATGTTGACGACGAACGACGGACGACGAACGCCGGACGAAGCGGTATCACAAAAGCTCCCCTTGAGCACGTTGTGCTCAGGTGAGCTAAAAAAGAAACAACTAGCACAGGGGTCTTACAAAGTACATGATGAACTTTCCAAGTAAATGTATATCTATGATAGCACATGAATATCTTGGATAATTTGACAATGAGTAATGTAAGGCACCATTTATTACAAAACACACTGAAGTAGAAATCAGCAAACCAGGGAGAAAGGAAGCTTTTGTTATCAGTAGGAATTGTTCCAATAAAAGTCATTGACAGCTATCCTTTCAAAGACAGCCTCAGTCTTTCAATACACAATTAGATAAAAAAATTACACAACACCAGTAGCACATTGTAAAGGTTTTAAAAATATTTCACTTCTTTCTTTATTTTCTTAAAAAAATAATACACATGTTTATCATATAC
Organism: Sinonovacula constricta; assembly: GCA_007844125.1. Taxonomy (NCBI): domain Eukaryota; kingdom Metazoa; phylum Mollusca; class Bivalvia; order Cardiida; family Solecurtidae; genus Sinonovacula; species Sinonovacula constricta. The sequence goes on along the minus strand of CM017556.1, from coordinate 68,590,239 downwards.
ATGTTTATCATAATATACCCCTTCTCATTTACAGAATTACAACTAAGGAACTAAAATAAACACTTGGTCTTAAGTACAGTTAGCAAGTAGGATCAATAAAGAAAACATAAGCAAATAAGTCCTATTTTAACAATTTAATAACAGAATAACTAGAACTATATACAGGGCAATAAGTTATGGGAATAGTTTGGTATATACAACCATATCACATGTAATAGGAATACAACAACCAGTTAATAACAGGGGTCACTCTAGATCTTAAAACAGTATGAGAACAATATACACAAAATTTACTGCAATCTGATTGGTCGATACTGTTCTGACAACCAATCAAAAATTCAACAATGTGAGTAAAAGTCAGGAAAGTAATTGTAATTAGCACTATTCAAAGAAAACTCACTGGAAATAAAAGATATGAAGACTATTTAAAAAAAAAAGTGAAGTTGTTGTTGGAAGCAAACTGTTGTGCTGAGATTAACACCAAGCATTAGTGATTTGTTAAACTTTAAACATGTCAACTTGTATAAATATTTAACAGTATTTTTCTATTAATTAACTGTATAATTTGTTATATCATTAGATAAGAACTTCTAATAAATCTTTTTTTTTTAGATTTTCAGAACAAAAAGTTCAATGCACTTATTTTATTCTGCCCCCAAAGAAAAGGATAAAATATCTAAATTCAATGTGATAACTTGTTTAATAAAAGTCATAAAACTGGCTAATACAGGAAAAAGTAAACTTGAACATATCATTAATCAGACAGATTAAAAATCAAGTTGCTTATTTGTCAGTCCAATAGAATTTTCTGTACCTACATTTTGTCTATTAATGACTAATTTTTTTTCTAAAAATATTTTAAGACAAACCTGATTTAAAGACAAGAATTATTTTATGAGAAAAAAATGGATACATTGGCATATTTTAAGACTATAAAATAATACCATCTTGATTTACCATAAACTAGTGAACACTGCTCTGTGTATTAAACAACAGAAAGGAAACATCTTAGTCTAAGGTTGTTCAAGAACAATGAGTGATCTAAGTTCATTGTTAACAGCATAGGAGTTGAGAAGGACTAAGATGCATGTTGCTTTCTAGGACGAAACACATTACTACATAAAACTGGTTTGGAACACAGATCCATACAAAGTCTTGGTCATTTTAAGAAACACACCATCAGATATACAAGACATGTGAGACACCTTCACTAGTTACAGGTCTTTGGCATCTGTAACAGCTAGATACACATATTTATTGACACAGGTAATGCGTCTAATTGACAGTTATTATAACCGACTCATTGGTAAATGATGACTTATGACATCCCAGACAGGATGAGCTTGAGCAGGATGTTTCATTAGTTTTTGTTTAAAGTTTGTTTTACAAGCAGACTGATGTCTGAAACATGAACAACATGTGGCAGTGGTGTGGAACAGCACAATGTTTCACAACAAACCGGTTATACACTGTATAGGGTAAAGAGATAAATAAACCAATATCCTACACACAGCTTTCAAGACAGATTTTCTTCTGCATCTGCCTGAACGTGAATCTGCACATTTGTGACCAGTGCCACTATGAGTTAACAGTAACACAGAAGGAAACAGTGTTCCATACACAAACACCTGCTTCCTTGTTTAAGCTGTCTGTATGTTTGTCGTCAAAGGAAACAAAACCCAAGTCAGCTGCGACTTCATGTTTGACTTGATTCAATTAAAACTGTTGGTTTTGTATCATTGTGTCATTGATACTTTTTATGTTGGACTCCCAAAAACTCATGGCTTATGCTTTAGATGCATGGTTCACAAACTCTATGCTCTATGAACAAAACCTCACTGAAATCATTAACACTAAGATATTGGTATATGGCTGATGCTTTAGATGCATGGTTCAATACTGCTCCTTTATGCTCCTTGCAGCCTTGGAATTGCCATGCTGTACAGTCATCATCCATCAGTTGAATGGCAAGTGGTTATTGCTTTACTTCTCACAATGTTTCCACATGAAACCTTGGACAACAACTCAGATCTACAGATGTTCCCAGATGCTCTGGTAACCTGTCAGATGGTTTATATATTTTTTATGAACATACAGTAAATAAAAGTTTGTTAAAACACATTGCTTTGAACATTCCCTGTTACACATTGCACAGTCTTTGACTTTACAAACTTTTACATAAATGAACCATCAGCTGACAAGCAAGTGGACTGTTGCTTTAATGGACCAGGTAGTCTTGGTTTATGGTTTTAGATGCAGGGCTCCTGGATGTTCGTGTAGCTGACTGCCTCACCGACTGTGACTGGGAAGAGAGACATGATGATGGATAAGAAGGCCATGAGGAAGAAGAAGCAACCAAAGGTAAGCCTGATCCTCCAGCTAGAGATGGTCAGCTGCGGCATGTGGTCCTGGTAGTGCTGCAGCAGGATCTCCTTCAGGCTCCTGCAAATGTGGAAACTTTTACATTAGTTACATTGATACTTGCAGGGGTGGTTAGTACAGAAGTATCTATGATGTCAATGACTATTCATCATAGTTGTGTAATGCTTTTATGCCAAAATGTTAATTGTCTACAACTTTATATGTTTAATATACAGTGGAATCACAACAACTAGGATTGCAATTTAAAGTCTTAATGAGATTAATACAAATACATCGGCTGGTTGCAAAGTCTATGTAAAAATATTAAGATAATTCGGATGCAGATGCATTAGATAACTACACTCAATCAGCTTGCAATCATAGTTCCTAGTAGTGCTGTGGTGAGTATCACAGTTCTGGGATATCCATGAATCCTATCACAATATCAGGTATGATGTCATTGCAAAGATCAATGAATCGCAAAGTCATCAAAATGATTTCTGTACAAAAGTTAGCATTACCAAAATAAAGTTAGGCTTTAAATATTTTAACAAAGTTTTCAAAGAATTATTGTTATCAGGTACAAATGTTTGCCATTGCAAAGATCATTGAATAGTGATCATCTATCAAAACATTTTCATCAAGTAATTATTAACCAAATGCAAACTAACAAAAAAAGTGATTTTAAATGATGTTTTGCAAAGGCTTGAACTGGAAGTAAAGAAAGGTCTTTTTTTTCAGGCTACTTCTAGCAAGTGTTAGATTCGGATGCAAGTCATCGAAAGAATTTCTGTATAAAGTTTTGTACTATCAAAATAAAATAAGGCTTCAAATAGTTTAACAAAGTTATCAAAGTATCCTGCCTTGTGCATGAACATATTGATCAACTGCTTTTTTCAAAGAAAAACTTCGATGAAGAGAAGGACATCACCTGTGTTCTTCATAACCTGAAATACTTTTTGTGGACAGGAAGACAGACTAGTCTCATGTTATCTACTTCTTATTGATTTCTTGACCTGTGCTAGTGACATATCGTCTCATTTTCATTGTGGAATTGTTCTGAACTTAAGCTAGTTTAATTTGTCATTCAAACCAATCTTTAGTGTTTTGTCATTTGCTACACTGCTGATTTCATATTTGTTTGTTTATTGGGTTTATCATCCCACCAACAGTATTTCAGTTATCCGGAGACAGTAGATTTTATATTTATAAAAATTTTCTTAATTTCTAAGCCCTTAAGTTATGTTTGTCACAAGTTGTTTAATCGTTTTAACTAGAAACTAATGATTGATCTGTGAATCGTTAGTCGTGAATTATGGATCAGATCGCCACTTACCGGAAGATTCATAATCCTAGTTCTTACAATTAATTACATACTTCATTAAGTCGCAATTTTATTAATGTGGATGCATGTCAGTGTATTTTCACTCCTCTGAGAGTGAACACAGTTCTAGTATAAAAACTCCTATTTCATCAATTGATATGTCAAGCAAGTTTGCATCGAACAGCAATTATGCTGTTGTAGCCACTGACATGACCTTGAGCAAATTAGGTAAAGATATAAATGGAATGAATTTGAAATGAAGATAATAATCCACCTATGAAAAGCTGTATTTGCATTATTCCATGCTTTCATTTTATTAAGTTGTAAATTGTATTTGGTCTTAGCAATCCTGTGACCAGATTGTAGATGCCCTACATAATTTGATGGAATTCGAGGAGTCCATCACTGACAGTGAAATGTCAGCTGACTGCGGTATCATTGATGTAAAAAGTACTGAAGGGGTGTTATCTTGAAGGCATGTCTAACATAACACTGACTGTGGCAACCATGAAGGTCAAAGTAAAAGGTCATGTTTAAGGTCATTACTAATACATGGCTACTTATGCTCTATATGTATGTCTGCATAACTGCTATTAATCAAAGGTAATCCAAAAACTTTACCATCTAACTGACAAACACTTGAACGTATACCAATTGCAGTGTCACTCTGAAGGTCAATGCCATACTTAAATTCATTAAATCCTGGGGGGGTAATACAATAATGTCAATGACATTTTTCTAAATTTTCTAGCATGGTAAGTTATGGTACTTGGTACATATAGGCGAACCTTGGTTCGTCCATCTCCTTGTCCATGGAGTCCATGACAGCCCCCAAGTTCTCATTGATACGGTTCTGCTGCTCCCTCAGACTGGAAAGGTCCTGTCCAAGACTGGCCCGCAGTCCCTGCTCATAGCTGTAATAAGGGAGATAGTGAAGGGCAAATACGCGGTAGTTCAACACATTAGAAATAATTATGTAAAATAAAGGAAACATTGGAGAAAATCATGTAGAGATATGACTGGACAGCCATGTATATAACAAAGAATTGGGGAGACAATCATGTATAGAAATATGACTGGACAGCCACGTACACAATATGAGATTGGGGAGACAATCATGTATAGAGAAATAACAGGACAGCCATGTATATAACAGGATTGGGGAGACAATCAAGTATAGATATATGACTGGACAGCCATGTATATAACATATAATTGGGGAGACAGTCATGTATAGAGATATGACTGGACAGCCATGTACACAATATGAGATTGGGGAGACAATCATGTATAGAGAAATAACTGGACAGCCACGTATATAACAGGATTGGGGAGACAATCAAGTATAGATATATGACTGGACAGCCATGTATATAACATATAATTGGGGAGACAGTCATGTATAGAGATATGACTGGACAGCCATGTATATGACATAGGATTGGGGAGACAATCAAGTATAGATATATGACTGGACAGCCATGTATATAACATATAATTGGGGAGACAGTCATGCATAGAGATATGGCTGGACAGCCATGTATATAACATAGAATTGGGGAGACAATCATATATAGACATTTGACTGGACAGACATGTATATAACACAGAATGTACACAATAATATTATAGAAGTAGATAACACATTGACAAACTATTTCCTAGGTCAAGCATCATTTAATAAGGACTAAACACTTAATAGTATGTACAACACTAAAGCAACATAAACTTGCCAAACACAAACTAATCAGTTATAGGTAAACAGTGTCGATCCTGACCAACCATTTCCTGCTGTCCGATCAGGATCTACATTTATTGCTGCAGAGTAAGTAGCAATATGTTACCTATGCATGTAGTTGCAAACAGTTGAGCCAGAATAGTGTATCATTATTGACATATCTGGCAAGTTAAGAGTTAAAAGTGTAAACATTGTCAAGACAATAGTAAGTGGCTATATCAGGGTCTTACACATCATTGTCTACTTACCCTTTCTTAAAGGCCTCCTCTTCTAAATTGTTCTGCTTTTCTTTTTCTTGTTCACTTAGTTTTGCACTGCAACACATGTGAATCATATTGATAGACTTCTTCCTTATTAATAAACATTAAAGTTCAACTCAATATTTGCCTTTATCTATGAATACTAGGAAACGTTATACAGTCTACATGGAAAAACAGTTGATCTCTACATGTAGATTTATTCTCATGTCAGGTAAGGCAATAGACCACTTGCAGAAACGTTTCTCAGCTGAGATTTTTCATAAGATTAATATTGACTTCCAGAATACTTCTTATAGAGCTATAATAATAAAAATAAATTCATTTTGCCAAACCATTAACCTGTCATGGTCAAGGTAATGTCATATTAAAGTGATATGTTTAAATTACTACAGGTAAGAATTGAGCAAAATCTCAACTTAGCAAGTATTCTGCAAGTGGGTCTAGCTCAAGTCATAGGGCTGTGATGAAGAGGTAGGCCTGATGACCAACATTTAGATAACTTGATTCTTGCAGACCTCTATAACTTCTTATTTCTGGAAGGTAATTTCATTTAAAATGACACTCAAGTCATACCATGCTACTGATTCAGTGATGATTTACTATGAGTGTGTATTCAGATTTATGATCAAATCATTCCTTGGAACCTTTAACAAGAAGAGACTGTTGAAGATGGGTGATGCTCCCCAAATGGGTTTTTTGTCACAAAAACGGTTTGTTGTTACATAACAATAAAGGTGAATTTTGTAAATGGAGTAGTGCTTTAAAATCAGACATAATCAAACCTGTCTCACCTGCGACAATTTATCTTGATATTACGATCATTTCTGTGAATGCAAATAACAAAGTCATGGGCCGGACATGATTTTGCTTCAAGGTCACCCTATGACCTTTACCTTCAAGGTAGCAACCCTAATTTGGCACGCGACAAATCTTCTCGATACGGTAATCATATCAGTGAAATAATTTTAAAATCCAACTATAAATTTACAAAGTTAAGGACCTGACACGATTTTGCTACAAGGTCATGCTATGACCTTGACCTTTAAGGTAGCGACTTAAATGTTGCATGTAACATGTCGTCTTGATATGAAGATCATTTATGTGAAATAATTTTAAAATCCAACTATAAATAACAGTTATGGACCGGAGACAATTTTGCTTCAAGGTCATGCTGTGACCTTGACCTTCAGGGTAGAGACCCGAATCTTGCGCACAACACGTTGTCTCGATATGATGATCAATTCTGTCAAATAATTTTAAAATGCAACTTTGCAACGGACAAAAATGCGGGACAGACAGACAATGCAATGACTATAATAGACCATTTCAAACATCCAGTGCGCATGCGCCGATTTATATCTCGCGCTTTGAGACTTGACCCGTTTTCTCGAGATTTTCAAAACTGGGGGCTCTTGCGCAAAGGATTTCATCATTTGTGTCCGTACTTTCTTAGAAAACAAGTGTGTTTTTTCGGTTTGCACAAATTAGCGCCAAATAACGGCTGTTAACAACATTGTTCACGCACTTATAACATAGAATCGCTAATTACATCACTGTGATTTTAATTTCTTCAAGGTTGTAAAAAATAAATGCGGTGTTATTTCTTTCTGGCGCGGAGGGCTCTCTGGCTTACACTGCAACATCAAAGTACACGTGAACGGCGTGTGCTATGAAAAAATATGCAACGTTATTGACGATTTTCCTTCGCGGCATAAATATATAAGTTCTGATGGAGTGAGAGTTGAGGGGGGAAACTGTACTATGTAGTAATATTTCAGACTGCGCATGTTTTACTTATATAAATATCCTTACAAACTTCTTTAGTCCATTGAATGATCATAAACATTTTTTATAAAGGAATTATTTATATTTAAGGTATGGATTAACTACAAAAGAATAGGCGAGTTATTGAAATAATACATTTACAATAAACACGAGATGAAAATATACATTATGTTCATTGAAATCCCCACATCCACGTTTCCTCTTCCTTAACGAAAAAAAAAGTAGGGTTGGGAAAGGGTGCACCATTGTGGGTACTTCTAAATATAGCGTTAGGTCCTTTTATGAGCCAAAAAAGATATTGTAGACCTTAGTGTTTTGTCCTTTTTGTTGTCCTCGCGTAAGTCAATGCAATTGCTCTTTAAAGGGTGAAGGTCATAAACCACACGACTGCCATATGGTGACAGTTTCAAACACAGCTGCATAGCGGATGCATGTGTTAATTCTTGCGAAGGGGAAAAGACGCCAAAACACGGTCACACTTCCTGTCCACTAGACAAACAAGGTGTCATAAAACTGCCAATTAACTTAATTAGTTGGGGTGTCCGCTCATGTCTTAAAATTAGGGATTCAATTAGAGTAGAACTTTATGATGGTATGAAAGGGACCCACGCGCATAGAGACACATAAGATGAATTTACAAAACGATATTTAAATTAATACATTTCTATCTTTAAATGGGTACAAAAATTAAGTATTCGGTAGGGCCCACATTTTGGCATAGAACATTCAAGCCATGAATGGGAAAATAAGCCGTAGCCTGGCGTGTAGACCCTCATTCAAATAGTTGCAAATCAAGTAAAGTCAAAAGTTGTATGCATATTTTTAATCACAGTCAACAAATTCCTATTAATCATTTATACGTAATAGCGCATTATGGGACCGATGCATTAAGAAATAGGGATTTTGACACCATTGTCCAAATTTACAACATTGTTCATTATAAGATATATAACAATTAAGATTAGAAGCATAAGAAAATTTGCTTGACAAAGATCCATACCCCTGTAACTAAAGTAATGATGCAAATGACGGCGATGCTGCTGCTACTACTGCTGATAATGATGACGGTGATACCGATGCTGTTTATGATTATGTAAATGGTAAAAACGGTTACGATGATGCCCATGACGATTACGATGTAGATCGTGATGGCGGTGATGCTGCTGCTGCTGATTAAAGGTGATCATACAGGTAATATGGGATCATGATGATGATCATGTGTGGCCAGGTAAATTTAATGGCGGTAATGATTATAATTTCTTTAATATTAAACATGTAAATGGACGTGATATAAGTTCGTTTTTATTACGGTTGTTTTATTTAACTGTCAATTGCACTATTTGGCAACTTATGGTTATTCAGACGTTGAACTTTTGTCAATTTCATGATTTTCAGTACTGTATTACGTTCAATTAGATAACAAAAAATCCGGAAGTGAAGAGCCCCCAGTTTTGCAAAACACGTCGAGTCTCGCAAGATTTTCTCACAAAGCGTCTACTTGATCAGCGGAATAGGATTGGCCAGACGCTTGGTTTGAAATGGTCTATTATGCTCCCCCAAATTTTCATGTGGGGAGCATAACAAGCCTGGGAGAGCTCAGAAATGTTTACATATCTATGTCTGTTCACCTCTAGGATATGTAAGAATGAGGTTGCGAGTGTGAGGTATAAGTACCTGTCCGCAGAGTTATTCCTGGACACATTTGGAGGGGTGTTGGTCGGTGATCCTGACTGAACATGGTTCTGTTTCTCTAGTGATGCTTGACGCATTGTGTTGGCTACGGCAGATTTGAGAGTGGCAGATGCTACAGCACTCTGGAACCGAGTTCGAGCATCCTGGAAATACCACAACAACATTAGGCAGGATATGGTAACAGTTCATGGTAATAACCCATACTCATTGGCTATTATTGACTAATGTGCACTGGCATGGTATGGTTTGGTAGAGACGAAGCAGCAAATAGTGCTGAACCAGATAAGACATCTCTTATTAAGAGCTGCTAGATCTGAATCTACACTATTTGAAACAGCCTAACTAATTCATGCTTAGCAGGCTAAGAGATAATATCTAAAAAAAATATTATGACAATACAATGCAGAAGGTAAAATAATATAGTAAGAATATGATTACAAGGATATATTGATGAGGTTAGGAATATTTCTAAAGAATCTCATTACGTCGACATACTGGTATTGCTTGGTGTAAGAAAATATCTGAGAAAGAAATAAAGTAATTATTGTGTTATCCATTTTAATAAAAGGAAAAAGAAATCAGCTAGCTATTATGTTATAATAAATTGATACACAAAGAATAGAAAAACTACACTTGTGCTATTATAGTAATAAAATAATACTTGAAAGAATATAAATTAAAAATTACTTACCAATACTCTTAAACATGCAATGTTAAAATGCCATGTATTGATGTGTCTAAATTCTTTAAGCAAACAAAAGTAATAATAAATGCAGAAATAATGTACAGCATTAACAGGTGCCAGTACAAATTAATTAAAAGGGAAATTATATAGATGTAATTGAAAGGATACACATACACCCACTAAGGATGGATTCTGACAAAAGGCTATTACTAACAGACTGTGAATTTAAGAAACACACAAGACAAACAATGCCAAGGAAGAACAACAGGAAAACGAGGAAGTGGACCAGTGGGACAAACAAGACAACAAACTAGAGCTAGTGAAAACTGATGGTATAGACAAACTTGTACAGTAACAATGTTTGTATTTAATCCTTAGCTTGCTTCATTACAAACTATACATTATTTGATTACAACTACAGACCAAGAAAACAAGAAATACTGCTATCAACTTATTGGCAGCAAATTGTAGAGATCCTGATCAGACATTTCCCCAGAAGGGAGTTGGCTGATCTTGCTCTACACGAATTGCCCAGGCCTTATAGATATGTGAATATTAGGCTAGGAGTTTATATACTTGTTCCTATGCAGTCTTATCTTATTCTAATCAATCAGATTAACATAAATATATTTATGTTTGTAGGGCTATGGCTAAGACTATTACAAAAGAAACAATTACATAATACATTGAACAAAAATTTAAAAAAAGAAAAAGATTGCATTGTTGTCCATGGCACTTCACATACAAAGCTTACTGGACTGAGAAATATAGCTCACAACACACCATAGACTACATATTACATAGAAACGTTTTTATTTTTGTTTCAATGAACAGAACCATATTTTTCTTGTTTGAGAACCACATTTCTGTATTGAGAATTTTTTGTGTTATGTATCTGTCACTTCTCAACAAAATAAGAAAAAAAGAATAAATAGAGAATTGAGATGCAAAATACATAAAGTTGTTAGTGTTGGGCACTTGGTTCCAGAACCATAATCAGTTACAACCAAATTATTAGATAATCATAACCAATCAATGATTATCATATATAGATAGTAAATCATGATCAGACAGTAAATCATAATTCATTATTAATTTTTGCCAATGTTGTTTCTTATTCTTTTTTGTTGTAATCGATGATCAGCCCAACATTAAATGTTTTACTAGAAGAAAGCAAAAAAAAAAAAAAAAAAAAAAAAAAAAAAAGCAAAAAAAAAGGTGAAATATTGTCAATAGCAGGTATCCTTTACACAAGGTGAGCGCATGCACACATTCTGATCTTTAATATGGTGACGCTTAAGCTAGAAAATTTAATGTGGTAATAATGTTTCTTTTTTTTAATATTCTAAATATTTTAATGAACTAATGCTTTAATTTGTATAATTCTTCTGGGTTTTACCTTTTTACTGTCATTGTTACCACTTCTGCTATTTATATGAATGTACAGTAAGCAATATTGATGAAGTGTTAACCAAAAGCCTGCTAAATGTCTTAAACATTTTTTCATGCTGCATTTTGTTAAATCATTAACTAAATTCCTAGTGTTTTTTTTTATAACTTGTTTATAATTTATATCTTACATACAAAGATAAATATACTCATAAATATTTTCTTATAAATAAAGACCAAGCAGCAAGTAGTGTAGATCCTGATCAGCATGCTCCTAGCAGGAAGCTGTCTGATCTTGATCTAGAATATTTCCCTAACCTTTACAACTATGTGATTAGCAGGCAAGGAGTTAATAACCCAAACTAATTCTCTGTTATTTGCTTACTACTTCATTGATGGTAAAAAAATATATAGGGGGACATGGCAGCAAATAGCATACATTCTAATCAATCTGGCTGATTTGGATCTATACTATCTGACTAAGCCAAATTCATACATAGCAGGTGAAGAGTTAATACAGCAAGCGGGTGTTACAGTTATGGAGATGTTCATTGACATGCTACCCACAATGCATCAGCAGTCACATGTCTAGAGGTCAACCAATCACAGCTTACTTTATCAAGAATTCGACCAATAGAATCAGAGTCATGAGATGTCAATGCATTTATGCTGCAACCCTGTGTGAAAAGAGACAGACATTCAAGTATGACAAGGAGTCTGGGCACTGCAAACCAAATCAAACAAAAACAACCAAATAAGAAGTTTAATATGACAAAAAGTATGAAATGCAACAAATGACATAAAAGGATTTCAAGTAAGTTTAAATTTATACTGAAACAATATTCAATAAAACATAACATTTTCAATAGGTCAAATGAGAAGATTAAAAAAAACAACACTTTTTCAAACAACATCAAAGAGATCAATATTTAAACTAAATAAAAAAAGATATGAAGCATTAACGTAACATGTGAATGCTACCTTGCTAATCTGTATATTCAGGGCCTGGAGATGACCAATAATGTCAATCTACAGGATGGAAACAAATATAGAGAGAAAGTGTCAATGGAAACATATAATTTTACCCTTTATCTAATATAAGCAAGATATCTAATGACAGTGCAAATTCAGGTATCAGTCAAACCCTGTAAGATCTACAATGGGCTGGGGTTAGGTTAATGTGACTGGATGTGGTATCATGCCAGGTGTTCATGGAATGATATGCACAGCGAAGCAGACCCATAGACGTCTCCAGTTAATTGAAATTTTGTTGGAGGGATGATAAATCCAACAAACAATTTTCTTTGTATGACATTTTAGTCCAGAGTTGATTTTGTCAACAGTATATAACCAGGCATAAAAACATTATTTGAATTGAAAAAGATGCCTAAATATGCTGTCAATTTAGGAATGCACACTTAATTTCACCATATTTTATCTTGTTGGTCATTATAACAAAATTTGAACATTTCATGACATTTTGTCATTTTAACTAATTATATGGGTAAAGCTGGAAAATTTAACCATTGCTTTAGTCAGTAAATTGGGGATAGCTGTTCAAGGAATATACATTATAAAACCAGCTTCTGTAAGCAGGGTGACAAACAAAGGCTACTTTAAAACACTGAATTAAAGCTCCATATTTTTGTTATCATGTATGTATTTGTTGAGACTATTTATCATACCATCACCTCAGACATTATATATTAATCCATGTGAAATAACATTTTCTTCATCAGTGACTAGTGTAATAAACAAGTAATGCACAGCCAATTTAATTTCAAGCACTAATTGACGGTCCAAATGTCATTAAATAGTATAAACTTTTAAATATTATGGGATGCAACAGCTTGTTACAAAAATAAAATAGTCTAGAATGAATAAAATCCTGTGTTTTTTTTTTATTTATGCCAAGATGTCACATGTTGTGATGTAAATTCCTTTGAAAACCATACTTCATTTATCTGTCTCAGTTTTTAAGCACAACATGTCTAAGCAGCAATGGTGTTGTATGTGTTATAAGTAAAAAAAGCAAATGTGTTAGTTTACAATTTGGATTTGAAATAGCGTGATGAAGAGATAATCAACTGTATTGGCTTTTCATTGATTTGGGTCGCAGGGAACAGTAAAAGATGATATTCAAGCTAATGGTTGTGAGAATGATTCACAAATCAGTTGACTCTGTTTCATCAGTACCTCACACATACAGGGTCAATGGCAATATAAAGAGTGAAGATATGGGGATGCACTTACTAGTTTTAGTTACCTTGGCTACAATAAGTAATAACTTACTCACTTTTATTAAGGATCATGTTATGAAGGTTTAGCAATTATGCATTTTTTTTTGTAAGGTGTGGATGAAAACATATTCTCACAACCTGCAAGAAAATCTAAAAAAATCATCTAGCAAGTGTTACAATACAGATTTGTTGTAGCCTCGTGTGATGAAAATTTCTTTCAACCCCAACCTAATATCCTCTATATCAACTTTTATCCGACAGCATTTGTTTTAATAACCAGTGTTAAAATTTAAGTTATCTGCTCACAAGTTCATGCTTAGGTTACAACCTGTAGCAACAGATTTGACAGCAAATTGACTAGATTCTGATCAAACGGCTCTACATTATACATCAACACTATATGCCTAGCTGGAATAATTCATATTTAGCAGGGAGTTTATAAAAAAGCCCATTCTTTCTTATTTTTTGCTCACATTTTGCTATAACAATATTTATTCCTGAACAAACAAAATATTATTTCTAAGTACTAGCATGCATGGAAATAAATGTAGCTACGGCAATAAACAATAATACAGACATATATAGTATAAAGGATCTAATAGCCAAGGTATGTAAGGGTATATAACTCTAGCATAGTAAAACATGGGATAGGGTTATTCTTGAAGCTCCTTCAGTATTGATCTCCCTTTAATAAGGTACCACTGCCTCCACATAATCAGTATAAACTTAAAACCCTATTTACAACCTCACTTTATTTTGTTATAAACATATCTGCTTACTTCCACAAGCATGTGCCTAGCCAGATTGCTAGAGACTCTGCATCAAAACAGTGTAGATCCTGACCCTATTGGGACCTAGCTGACCTGGATCTACTAGCCTCAGCCAGGTCAATGCATGCTTGGCAAAGAGATAGTATTTTACAAAGAGGTTTTCTAAGGAATTGTCTCAGTTGTACTTAACAGTCATAAATGCTAAATTACTTCTAACTTCTGATCTTTTGCTACAAGCAGAGCAGAAAGTCTGATGTTAATAATGCATATGTGTACCACAGAAAAAGAGTAGACACTCTAAAGTAACTTGGACACCAATGCCCACCTCACAGAAAATGTCTAGGAAATAAGGTCAAGGGAAACTAACTTCTGAAAACAACTTGTGAAAAGTAGCTGTACTGTTATTTACATCTTAGAGCACAAATACTCATCATGCCAACTATTTTGATGTAAATTTTGAAGAATCACAGAGACAGAGAGATGCAGTAATTCTTTTTTATGGCTATTTAATGGAACTTAAAGATGTGTTTTAAGTATTAATCCTGTAACACTAAACAGAAGATCTTTTTTGTTTGTGAAGAACACAGCTTCCAGTACAAGGAAGAAAGGAGATATTTGTGAAGGCAGTGGAGACGAACTTCTTGTACATGTACACCAGTAGCAGCAGCAATGACAGCAGACCCTTTGGATTACATCTTACCTCATCCTCGTCACAGAAGGATCTCGTGCGAGGACTTGAGAAGCGTGGGGACCGCGGCTCATTGTATGTCAGGTCCTACAGATACATGCACAGTCTACACTCTGTCTACACTCTCACAGCACACTATACAGTACATCATGCAACACCATCCAACTAACACTCAGTATTGTGTGGCACAATTACCAAACTTGTTAAGCAAATTTTGATTATGTTTAGGTTAAATAGTGTGGGTCTAGATTAACCAGTTCCAACTGGGAGCACTCTGATATGGATGTGAACTAACAGTCTAAGAGATGATATACAATTGATGGCAGAATACTAAGAATTAAGTTTAAGTTAATAATAAATTTAGCATGGTACTGCAGAACCATTTCTATGCTACGTTTGTCCAAATAATCTTCAATATTTGCTACAACCTTTATGTTAAAGTTGACAAGAAAGATTTCTAAATACATGGCAGCAAATAGTCCAGATCCTGATCAGACACCTCCAAGTTGAACTTACTGATCTGGATGTACACTATTGTCCTAAGCCTGATCAATTAATGCTTAGCAGATTTACAGTAAATGCTTAACTTAACCATCATGTTTAAGTTTGTGATAAGGTAACAACTTTTTGGTGTTTAACTTGGAAAAAGTGAAAAGCATATGGCACATATTCATATTTCTAAAAACTGTTCTATTTGATAATTTATTCAATCTTAAGTAATTAGTTGCCAAGCACAGATAAAGAATTGTTTTTTTAGAGATATTAATAATTTTAGTTGCAATTCTTTATAAGAAAGCATAAATAAAATAAGCTTAAGCAAAAGTGGTAGCTGGATGAAGTACAATATAAAAATTAATTAAAGTATTTCAAATTTACAACAAATTTGATATAAGAAAAAACAAACAAAAACTAATTAAAGAACATTAACAGAAAAATCCAATTAAAGAAATCAAGTTATTAAAGTATATAAACAAGTGTAACATCACCAGATGTTTTTCGGGACATGCTACCATTGACTTACATGTAGCAAATTAGATCTGACATTTATCATGTAAATATGGAAGAGCCTCAATGTCAGAAATAATATGGTGATTTGCAATTTAAGTCAATGAAGTAGAATTGGTAATATACATGTATTAAGTCAAAATGATATTTCTATTAAGTTGATGTCATGCTTTTTGAGAGTTCTGTGGAAGATGGAACATATACTTATATGCCTTAGGGCAACACATACATGGATGGTAAAAGCATCAACACCATCTAGTGACATGCTTATAGCTAAGGTCCAACAATACATTTATCTTTGAAGTGACATGGAGGAATTTTAGTCTGAGTTATTGACAAACTCTCATCGATTCCTTCTTGTTGACAAAAACAAAAATTCCCTAGAGAATGAAGTCTGAGTCATTCTCTTTGTCTACAACACTTTAAAATGAAAAACTTGCATGTATATTTGTAGCTTTTACTTGTAATTAAACAAATGAAAAAGTAGAGATCTGTTCTTGGTATATTTTAAAATGAAATAATGTGTCTGGTATACCAACATCACTTTATAAAAACATCTTTTCTGAAAAAATGTCACAAGCCTAAGATATCATGTTCTGTATAATGACGATTGATTAATGAATAATAGCTATATATAGACAATATATATCAATGAATTATAAATTATAAATCAATCATAGTGTAATGATTAATCTCAATACCCCAGGTATACCTTGTGCAATTGCTAGAAAGCACAATGCAAGTATAGTTTGGATTCCTTCTATCAATTACCAATTACCCTAAACATGTTGTAGGAATAAAATAACACAACAAGGATAAAGAAAATAAGTAATTTCAAAGCAAATATTTGGTCTAAATTAAATATAAATAAACAGTGTTCTGCTAATGATACTTGCTCTTGTCTTTAATATTATTTTACTAAACATA
The DNA here is from genome assembly GCA_007844125.1 of Sinonovacula constricta. Lineage (NCBI taxonomy): Eukaryota > Metazoa > Mollusca > Bivalvia > Cardiida > Solecurtidae > Sinonovacula > Sinonovacula constricta. The sequence continues at coordinate 68,573,375 of CM017556.1, read as the reverse complement.
TTCATTTGTGTGTCAACAAGTAACATATTTAATTTTGCACACTGTTATTTTTTTTTGCATATTAATATTTCACTCATTCTAATCAAATGTTACACCACACATTTTATACACGCTAAAAAACCCCAAAGTTAATACAGCTAAAACTGAGAAAATCATTTTTGCCATGCCAAATACAATAACCCACAATTTTTTCATTATAACATATCCAGTTAGTCCATACGGACTGCTATGAGATGTTAGAGCAAGCACCATGAAGTGTGTTACTATGGTGACAAGTATAGAAGAGGATGAAACAGTAATGCCAGAGTCTATTGCTGTACATACCATGGAGGAGGAAGGATGCAGGTTTGAGATACCGGCACCTCCAAGCACTTTGGGCAGGGCAATCTCACTCACCCGGCGTCGTGTGGTAGCCTGGAGAAGGGACATAATAATACCGATACAGCATGTGATAAACCAGTTTTGATTGGCAATATTGACGTGGCATTCAATGAATAAGTCAGTATAGTCTGTATAATTCACAAGAAAGACTCAATCAACAGTCACTAAAGACTGAAAATTTTCAACTGATAAATAAAAAATGTTCTTAAGACAGTGGTTAGCAAGTTATTACGATATTCAAGAAAGTAAGGGTGCCACTTGCCCTGTTTATATGCGGGTTTAAATCTAAATGTAATATTTTATGCTTTTCTAAATATACTAAATACACATGTATTATCTTACTAAACTCAATAAAATGTATGTCAATCTTCCTCATGAAAACATTCTGTATATTTTATTTGTCTTATTATATAGCTTGAAAGCAATCACATTTTCCCATTTCTAGTCACGATGTCACACAGTAAAAAACATAATGGAAAAAATATACTCAAGGGAACATCTTTATAATAATATTTTTGTTACCATTCTGGGTATTTTCTTCATCATTCTGAGAACAAAGTGGACTCCTTTATCAAAACACTTTTGTATTTAACATCCAGCAAAGAAAATAAAATTTAAGAATAAATAAAAAAAATAATAGCAAATTAGAAATTTATACATAATAGAATCCAGATGAATTTATTTTGAGAAGTATAAAAGCATCAAAATCACTTTTGTATTTAACATCCATATTTTACAATTTTAAAAAATTAAAAAAGAAAATAAAAATTAAAAATTAAATAATAATAATAATAAAAAAATATTAACAAAATAGAAATGTTAACATAATAAAAGAATTAAGAAGAATTAATTTTGGAAAGTATAAAAGCATAAAACAATTGTCAATGATTTAGACATGACATTTTGGCAAACTAAAAATATGTATGTCCAAGAAGAGGAGTTGAAACTTTGTCTTTTAGTTTAGACGTCGGACATTTAATTTATTACACATATCCTAACTATCAAAAGTGGTTCAATTTATTTATTAAGCTATTTTAATAATCAAGTACATGTTACATCTGGTTAGTTAGATCACAGGAACTTTCCAGGACACTAACCAGGGACCATTTCAATGTTGCCAAAAATAATATCATAATATTTCTCATAACATTTATGGCAAATAAACAGCTTCAATATTAATGTTGGTTACTTGCAATATCTAACATTATCATTTAGACTGCTAAGCACAAATTAATCTGGTTTAGACAAAGGGTGAAGAGACAGATCAACCAACTCCTGCTGGGAGCTGTCAGATGAGGAAGTGAATTATATGCTGCAGAGTTTCTAGCACTATGTCTGGTAACTGTTACTTGTAGTTATAACTTAATTAGTAAAACTATTGTATGGACCACTTACAACTGCAGCAGACTCAGGGTTCTGTTACTGCCACATATGAATTAACAAGAGGCCGTCAGAGACGGGTGATGCTCCCCGAATGGGTACTTGTCACAAAAAAAGGTTAGTTGTATGAATATTGAGGTTTATTTTGAAAATGTTGTAGGACCTTCAAGGTAGGGACTTAAATGTTGCGCGCGACACGTCGTCTCAACATGTTGGTCATTTCTGTGAAATAGTTTCGAAATCCGACTTCAAATAACGAAGTTATGGGCCGGACACGATTTTTCTGCAAGGTCACGGTGTGACCTTGACCTTCAAGGTAGGGACCCAAATGTTGCGCGCGACACGTCGTCTCAACATGGTGGTCATTTCTGTGAAATAGTTTCGAAATCCGACTTCAAATAACGAAGTTATGGGCCGGACACGATTTTGCTGCAAGGTCACACTGTGACCTTGACCTTCAAGGTAGGGACCCAAATGTTGCGCGCGACACGTCGTCTCAACATGGTGGTCATTTCTGTGAAATAGTTTCGAAATCTGACTTCAAATAACGAAGTTATGGGCCGGACACGATTTGGCTGCAAGGTCACGCTGTGACCTTGACCTTCAAGGTAGGGACCCAAATTTTGCGCGCGACATGTCGTCTCAACATGGTGGTCATTTCTGTGAAATAGTTTCGAAATTCGACTTCAAATAACGAAGTTATGGGCCGGACACAAATGGGACGTACGGACGGACGGACAAGGCGGCGACTATATGCTCCCCCGAAAATTTTCGGGGAGCATAATAAAAAGGCACACCGTTAACCCTTAAACTTGCAGCATCAGTTTTTAACCCATACTATTTTTAGTTATTTTGTTGCTCACTAAGGTGCCTAGAAATACTGCTAGAGAGTCATCAGCAAAAGTGCAGAACCAGAACAGACAGCTCCAAGCAGGAAGGGAAGCTGGCTGATTTGGATCAATGCTTATTGCCTAAACCTTATAAATACATGTTTATAATGGTTAAAAACATTTCCTGCAACATAAAACTTGACTGGATATTATAGATAACATGTATCTTTTGATCTTTTCTCTCCTTTCAAATTAAAAGATGCAGTTAAGAACCAAAACCTGCTTGAATGATTTTAAATATTTTGTTATTTTTAGTATACATTTCTAATGAAAATGATCTGACATGTGCAATTCTGCATAAAGGATTAAAAAAAATACAACAAGAAACATGGCTATTCCACGAAACCAGGTTTTCAACAATTTAACAAATCCAATTCCAAGCTACGTCTTCATACAAGGTTTATCCATTTATATATATAGACTGGAAACTGTTGTTCTATTTTTAGTAATGGCGACCTTGACCCGACTGGCCCCAAATGCAATCCCAAGCTAGGTCTTCATGCAAGCTTGCTATATCCAAAGTTTCAGCAAGATTGGTTTATCCAAACTGAAGTTAATTACTGGAAACTGTTTTTCTATTTTTAGTAATAGTGACCTTGACCAAACTGGCCCCTAATCCAATCCCAAGCTAAGTTTGCACAAGAACTACTTCCAAACAAAGTTTCAGCAAAATACTTCCATTTTTACACAAATTTTTAAGCGGAAACTGTTTTTCTACTTTTTAGTTACAGTGGCCTTGACCTTGACCCAACTGGCCCCAAATCCAATCCAAATTTTCAGCAAGATTGGTTTATCAAAACTTAAGTTAGTAACTGGGAACTGTCTATTCTTAGTAACAGTGACCTGGACCCAACTGGCCCCAAATCCAATCCAAATTTTCAGCAAGATTGGTTAAACAAAACTTAAGTTAGTAACTGGGAACTGTCTATTCTTAGTAACAGTGACCTTGACCCAACTGGCCCCAAATCCAATCCAAATTTTCAGCAAGATTGGTTTATCAAAACTAAAGTTAGTGTCTGGAAACTGTCTATTCTTAGTAACAGTGACCTGGACCCAACTGGTCCCAAATCCAATGCCAAGCTAGGTCTTCATGTATGCTTGCTATATCCAAAGTTTCAGCAAACTGAAGTCAGTGACCAGAAACCCTCTTTTTTATACACTGCTCGCCTGCTATACCCCAATCTAATAAACAGGATTTTCATTGAAAACCTGGTTAAAAATATACAAATAGAAATGTCTCCCCTTTCCATCAAATTTAATCAATACAGGAATACATATACAACATAGATGCAAAACCAATATTAACTAAATACTAAACTAAAAATAAGAAATAAAATGGTGATAAAAATAAATAAAGCTCATATTGAAGTGATTAAAACAGGCACATAATAAACTGAAGTAATACACACAGCTACATTAACACAAAAAAATCCCATCTTATCTATTATTTTACTAGTTGTTTTGAAAACCTTTGACATGCATTTATCTTTTCAGCCATGGTATTGGTTGGTTAATGTGAAATATAATTTTGCTTGTTTTTTTAATTTGTTTAAAAAGCAATATAAAAAGGAGTCCTTTTGTAATTTAGGATATGCTTACAAAGATTTTCATGTATTTAAAGAACATAAATTTATAAGTATGAAACCTTTTGTTATGTAAAAATCATTAACACATACTTCAAATCTCTACATTATCTCTACAACAACACCTGTGCATGCATGTGACAGTTGTCTACCTTCAATAGTTTAATAGCTTTCATGGCTGAAGGAGTTATAGCCCCTGGTAGTGGGGTCCCAAGAGGGGCAGGCTGTGAGGAGATAGGGCAAGTCAATTACACAGAGATAAAGCATGCAACAGATAGCCTAAGCCAATCAAAATGTGAAGACAGAAATCTCTATGGCTGAAGTTACAGCCAGTGTGGATTTGTAGATGCATGAGACAAGCCACCAAACCTTGGAACTTTGATCATGTGGCATCTCACATTACACAATGACATACATGTACTGAATTTGATTTGTTTTACCACATTCAAAGCCAAGTTTTGTAGGGTACACAAGGATTTTTTTGTGTAAGAAATATTGTCGCAACCAGGTCAGCTGCAAGAGCTTGCCATGTGAATTTTTAAGCCCTGTAGTAATAGCCTCATAGTGAAAGGCAATAGAGTCAGTGTAGTAACATGTCAGCAAATTCACCCACTAGGATAGGGACACCCCAGTACACAACAAATGTACAAGATGGATTCTTATCTACATAATATCAGTGTTTTACAGACAACTCCTGTTTAGTTTGCCTTTACAACATTGTAAAGAAACATTAAGCAAGCTAACGTTTAATTTATTAAAGAAATGTAAACGTCTAAGACATTTATAATTAAATCAAAGGATGGTAAAATGGGTATCAAAGACCTATACCTCTCTACCGCAATTTATCATCCTCAAGCCACACCTGAACTTTTATTGGCAACACTAATTTTTTAACAATAAAGAATCAAATAAGTTCTACACTAGACTGTATAATGTGACTTAACTTTATCATGGGACAAAAACAACAACAACAACAAACTTTCAAGTAGTCAAACAATAATTTATATGATCATTTTGTATCACATAATTCTTCAAAGCCTCATATTATTGCTTTTCTATATTGCCATACTTGAGGAGCTTCAATTGACAGTACCAAATCTCTACCATTACAAACAATAAATTGGGAACTCCAATTGACAGTACCAAGTCTCTACCATTACAAACAATAAACTGGGAACTCCAATGGACAGTACCAAATCTCTACCATTACAAACAATAAATTGGGAACTCCAATGGACAGTACCAAATCTCTACCATTACAAACAATAAATTGGGAACTCCAATGGACAGTACCAAATCTCTACCACTGCAAACAATAAATTGGGAACTACAATGGACAGTACCAAATCTCTACCACTGCAAACAATAAATTGGGAACTACAATGGACAGAACCAAATCTCTGCCATTACAAACAATAAATTGGGAACTACAATGGAGAGTACCAAATCTCTACCATTACAAACAATAAATTGGGAACTCCAATGGACAGTACCAAATCTCTACCATTACAAACAATAAATTGGGGGAACTCCAATGGACAGTACCAAGTCTCTACCATTACAAACAATAAACTGGGAACTCCAATGGACAGAACCAAATCTCTACCATTACAAACAATAAATTGGGAACTACAATGGACAGAACCAAATCTCTACCATTACAAACAATAAATTGGGAACTCCAATGGACAGTACCAAATCTCTACCACTGCAAACAATAAATTGGGAACTACAATGGACAGAACCAAATCTCTGCCATTACAAACAATAAATTGGGAACTACAATGGAGAGTACCAAATCTCTACCATTACAAACAATAAATTGGGAACTCCAATGGACAGTACCAAATCTCTACCACTGCAAACAATAAATTGGGAACTCCAATGGACAGTACCAAATCTCTACCATTACAAACAATAAATTGGGAACTCCAATGGACAATACTTAATCTCTACCACTGCAAACAATAAATTGGGAACTACAATGGACAGAACCAAATCTCTGCCATTACAAACAATAAATTGGGAACTACAATGGAGAGTACCAAATCTCTACCATTACAAACAATAAATTGGGAACTCCAATTGACAGTTCCAAATCTCTACCACTGCAAACAATAAATTGGAAACTCCAATTGACAGTTCCAAATCTCTACCATTACAAACAATAAATTGGGAACTACAATGGACAGAACCAAATCTCTGCCATTACAAACAATAAATTGGGGAACTCCAATGGACAGTACCAAATCTCTGCCATTACAAACAATAAATACAGGAGCTCCATTTGACAGTACCAAGTTTCTACAATTACAAAAAACAAAGAATCTGAAGACAGTCAATTAAACTGAGCTTACACTGGAAGCATACAAGTATGTGAAGACCATAACATAACAACAGTATCATTAATGTATTTTGTTATCAGGCTCAAGATACATAAAATAAGAGCTGCCATTAGACAAAACCATACCTGACAATTATTACATTATACAAACTGCTTGAAATTGAGTATTCCAGTTTGGGTAAAAGTTTTGGAAATACAGAACAGAAAGGAATCTCTTCTTAAGCTAAGAGAAGAATAAATATGTTTATCTTTTTTTTATAACTAAAGAGAAAGAAATGACAACCAAATAATATAGGTTTGAGAAGTTTCTATAGAAAGACCCAAGAGAGGCTCACTTACCTTGCCACCCATATTGTTGGGGCACACCGAGGCTGACCGCTTGGAGAAAAGTTCCCCTCCTGCAATCAGATAACGTCTTTTATCATGTTATGCTTTAAATCTTAATAACACTTATTTACCTAGGTTTTTATGCTTAATGACACTAAAGTACACACACCATTAGTGCAATAAATGATCAGTATCTAGATCTGAAGTTTTCCAATAAATGAGTTTTGATCATCTGATTGGTCAAGCTTGGAGAATACTTTATATACAATTCATTAGAGCCCATACTTGTAACTAGTCTTAATGTACAGACTTAAAAGTAACATAACCTTTGAAACTTATTATATAGAAATATCTTATGTTCCAAGTCATGATCACATACATTATGACTGCAAATGCCCTTGATAACAAGTCTAAAATTAAATATCATTTATTAAAAAGAAGCAGTAATGTCACTACTTTATTTGGTGGAAAAAAGGACCAAAGTCTGAGTATGCTTTCAGAGAAGATGCACACCACATTTAAAATTGTTAGTTCAATTGAGACTCCAATCTGAGCTATTAAGAGCCTCAGCAAGTCTAACCACTAGGCCATGAGCACACTCATCCGGAAATTATTTGAGAATAGGTGTGAAATTTTGTACACGGACCTGAATTATTGAGCAAGGTTACCCACACCATTACTTTATGAGCTTTCATAAATAACCTCAAAACAATAAATTTATTTACATAATTATAAAAAAAACAAAGTTATATGCAATTATATTTGTAAACTAGAACACAATACAAGCAGTAAATGAAAATCTAAAATCTGTTGCATATATGTTCCTGTTTATGAACTTATTCAATAACACCTTTCTTCTAAGATACTAAACAGTTTAATGCAGACGTACCTGGGGTCAGATCACTGATGGTTGAAGGCGCTAGGGACCGACTATCTTGTAACAGTTTCCTGGAACACAATAAATAATGATAAGTTATTTGATAGGACCTAAACACATGGATGAATGCTGTCTATTTAAAGGGCATTAGGTCGGGTAGCGGCAAGATATTAGGCTCCTCACACTCATGCCAACCATGGTTTTTGACCAGAAACAAACTTTTGCCTAAATGCTGTGTAGATTATTGGTAACATACTGAAAGTTAGTACTTAGTAGCTAAGTATGACAAAAGTTGAGAAAAGCATTGATCCATGTGATAAAACCATTTAGTTTACTTGATCATGTCACATTTGCATGGGAAATAGTTATCTAAATCAGCCTGTTATATTGGTGTGTACCTAGCCTCCTCAAGCTCTGCATGTTCTCTCTCGTGGACCCGGCGGATATTCTCCACATGATGTACCATGATGTCCACAGCCTTGCTCATGCGCTTCTCCTGGAGTACAGAGTATATACAGTTTTTATTTATTGGTATCAGTAAATAGGTCAATGAACTGAATTTTTATTTCACAAAAATAAATCTACATAGTATAAGTTTTTGACAACTTAGATTATATTCCAGATAGAAGACTAAGGTGTAAAAAAACCTCTAACACTGCAGAATCTATGTAACTTTATTTCTTATACTTTAAAAAATACTTTTTCAACTGACCAATGTGCTTGAGGGGAGTTCTTTCAACTTATATTAATCCCCCTTGACTGCCAACTTCCAGTTTAGAACAAGTACTCTGGTACTGAGTACCTGAAGCAATGTGCAGTAAAAGAGTCTTGCTCAAGGAATAACATCACACGGTCAGTTTTAAGGTTCGAACCCGGAACCCTCCGATCCAGAGTCTGACAACCAAGCCAATAGACTATGTACATCTCTGTCATTGATTAAATAGAAGAATATGATTTTTTTCAAGTAAAGAAAGAAAATTTGATAAACATCTTACATAAATGTATAAATCAATACATAAAATAAATTAAACAAAAGAGAAAGTAAATAAATATTAAAAAGAAACAAATAGTTGATAATGGAAAGAAACACAAAGTTATGAAGAAAGAAATTATAAAAGAAATAAAGATTAAAACCAAAACACAAAAACACAGTCTAAAAACATCAAAATCAAACATGAAAGCAAATACAGTAACTAACAATTTTAGTTCTATTTTTAATTCCAAGACAGTGATAATGGTACTAAATTATGGCTTTTTTCTTCTGTCTCCTGGTCTGTAAGGCTGATTTACTTTACTGGGAAGCATAACACTACTCTATAATAAACTGGGAGACTGTGATAAGTTTCCTCTCTCTGTTGATCTAGATTGCTTGTCTCTTACAATATATTGTTCAACCAAGCAACTAACATAAGACTTACTTACATAGTGGCTACATTCTGAACTATCAGGCTCCTAATCTGCCAAACACAAATTAACCAGGTTAAGGCAAATAATGAAGCTCTACATCAGCCAGCTCTCTATTGGGGACAGCGCTCTGGATCTACATTTTTTGCATTAGCCTTGTATGATCTTATTCTATATTATTTGCTTAAGCTTGGATAATTTCTGCTGAGCATGCTATGAGCTTATCAAACATTTTGGTGTTGACACACAAGGGAAACAGGGACTGGATATGGCCATCCATTAGTGTTCAGCTGTCAAACTGACTGAATATTTATTTAAGGACTTAAGCAGCAGCCAAAGAACATTTACATAGTTGGTAATGTGTTTTTTTTAAGGCTGCTGAATACTAGAGCAAGAAAATCTGGGTAATTATCTTAACATATTCTCAAACTGAGTCAAATCCAAGTCTTACATTACAAACATTTTTACCTTGGTAATAGTAACACCAACCCAAGATGTGTTGGGATATAATATATAATACGACAAAAAACAGAACTAAAGCCAGAACTTTTAGTATTCACTTTATTTTACTCAGTGCTGGGTGGTGTGTGTAAGTTATTAACCTTAACAAAACCTTAGCAGACATTAAAAAATTCAAAGAAGGGGTATAAATGTGACAAAATTAAGATGGGTGTGGCATTTGATAGTGAACAAGTATTTAGAGTTTGAAGTGAATATCAGACTGTTTTTGAAAAACACATTAAAAGGTGGTATGTGCGATTTTCCTTTATCAAATACAAACCTTACCCTTGTTCTGGGGAATGGGGCGTCATTTCTGCAGAACTCATACTTTTGTCAAAATAAAGGCAGTTCTGAACCTTAGCTTAATTGTAAGATGGTAAAAAAAGAAGCTCTTAATGATACCAATATCCGAGTGGATTACCCGGATGATGATACACAGAGATCTCAAAAGTAATCACATCATTATCTAAGTTTAGAAATAGCTTACTGTGTAACATGACACAGCCAGGAAAAAAACAAACTGTTTAACCAACATCGAAAAGAGGGTCTAGATAACAGTTACTTTCATTTTCTTTCGAAAAGAAGAGTTACAAAAAAGAACTGGAAACAGAGAAATAATTCAATTCCAATATGGAAAGCCATGTGGCGAACTGTTAGCCAATTTTCTTGACTTTCCTTGTAAATGACTTTTGAATATGAACTGATAAACAAGGCTACAAAAAGAGCCACACAAGACTTATAAGGTGATTTTTAATCAAGGATGAAATCACAAAAAGTCTACAGTATATATTCAGCAAATAAACCCAAACTAATTTTCATAAATATATCACTATAAACAAATAGACCACAAAAACTATGTAAAAGCTACCTGTTATCAATGACCAGACAAGAACCCACCTGCTGTATAGCACCAAAGACCTCTGCCCGGCTGGACACTCGTGCAGTGGACTTCTCAAGGATATCCAGATGGCTCTGTATCTTGCTGAGGACATCCCGCACCTGGGGGTCTGTGCAGATCTTGTTTAATGTCTGAAACAAAGTAAATACAATGGATAGCTGAATCAACTGATAAGCCTCCGTCTTCTATTAAATTTTGTTAAATACCAACACCATTACTTTATCCTCCTACATCAACAGGTAAAAGCAATATAGCAATATAACTTAATTAGTTACAATAGTGCAGATAACAGTCAGACAGCTCTAAGCAGGAAGTGGTTGCTCTGGATTGACACTAGTTACATTTACCTAAAAAAATGTTGCTTAGAAGACAATAAGGTAACTATGGGTACATACAGTGAGATAGTCCCTCAGCGCCTGTAGCTCCTTGTCAACATTCTGCTCTGCGATGTCCCGAGACCTCTCCTGGATTTCAAGTCGCTTCTCTAGGGTCTGACTGTCTGTCTTGAATGCCAGTGACAGACTCGAAAACTTGCTCTGAAAATTACAGGACAATAAAAAATACCATATGCCAACTTCTTTCTGTTGATTGGCTCTGAGCTCACTCAGGAAGGTCATACAAAGATGAGGTACATTTTAATGGTGAGGCATGTTTTAAAAAATAGTCTTATTTCAACATAGAAGTTCCCTTACAGTATTGGCTATGTAGAAATTAGAAAGGGGGACCCGTTGCATTGTAGTCGTCGCCGACTTGTAATGCCTGTGACTGATGAGCCTCACACCGCGTGAGTTCGGGTCCCATTTGTGGCAAAGTACTCAATATGGGAAAGATTTCCAATTAACTTGTGAGGCCCCAGTGGTTCTACATAGACATTTGTCAGGGGTATATCTCCATCAAAATAGCTAGATGTCGCTGGCTGCTGTGATGAATTTCAGAAACAAAAACATGAAAGTTAAAGATTGTTGCAAGCTCCACGCCATTTAAATGATCAAATAGATGTTATAAATCATAAAATATTTATGAGATAAATGTATCACATTGTTAAAGAGCTGTATTGAAGGAATTACTGAAAAAGATACTGAAATGTCTTATTTTTTTTCAATATAGACTTACAATTGAATTGCTTCCAAAGAAGCTTGGTTTAAATATACCAGTTACAGTTACCAATATATATTAAAAGTATTAGTGCCATGAGACATAAAGCCATAAGGCATCCAACTGTCCTACCTCAATTTCCTGTTCAGACAGCTCATCAGAACTGAAAAATAAAAATAAAACTCTGCTTTAACTAAAACCTATATTCCACAGTTGATGTCGGGTTTCCTAGATAAGGCATAATATAAGAAAGTAGAATAACAGAAAAATGTATTTTTCTTCACTTTATTCGATAATGATGTCTTCACTGTAATCAAATATTTTATGTTGTGAAGTCTCTGTGGTCTAGTGGTTAAGACTTTGGATTGACAGGTCTGGAGTTCAACACCTCGTCTCCCCCACCATCCCCACCCGCCAACATGACTAAGCAATTATTTCTTGAGCATGGGATTTGCTGGCATTTTTGCTGATACTGTGCAGTGGCATTTGTATCATTATAACACAGGAGCACTTATGAGGTGCCCAGGGACTGAACCTGGCCATTCCATTATACTGAAACCGACGAGTCAGGCGTAATGCTGCCCCCTTAGCCCCTAGTGTTAGGAGGGAAGCCACTACTACCAACTTTTAAGTCTTTGGTTTGACCCAGCCGGGGTATGAACCCGCAACCTCCTGATGCTCAAGCCAACGCTCTAGCTCTTGAGCATGATAATTTGTAGCTCAATGCTCCAGGTACTATGTACCTGTGTACTGTTTCTACCCAGGAGGTAGGCAGTCTAGAGGGATTAATATAAATTGAAAGAACAAACTTTAAATAAACAAATCAATTACAGCTAAGTGGTACAAACAACCTACGTCGGTTCTTAAAAACAAAATTGTTTTTTTTCCTCTATTTTCAACCCTTTCATCAGGTCTTTTTCAGGATAAAAATTACAAGGACTCATTTATTGAAGTACTAAAATTAGGAATCCAATGTCACATGGTGTATCTAAAAATAGATTTAGAGGAATCCTCTAAAAATAGAACATAAAATGTCAAAGTATATTATATGCATTCAAATACACATAAAAATATACAAAGAATACAATGTTATAATTATTGACCAAGTCTATAGATATGGAATCAATTACGGGGACCTGTAATGCTAGATTTGGGGATGGATTTCATTTCTGTGCTTACACTGTTCCAGGTATTGTATATGATGCTTAGTTCCAGCAATTTGAATTCTCAGTTTTTTTTAACACTTCAAACTGAAAGAGTTAACACTAAGCCAGCTAATCATGTATTTATAAGGCATAGGCCAGCAGTGTACATCCAGATCATATATACATATATATACAAAATAAATAAGCAAAAAGCTAGGAATTTATAATCAGCATTTAGCCAACTGTAGCATGGTAAGGGTTAAGTGGTAGCCGGAGATAGTGATCTGGGGTCCTGGCTTCAGGGTGGTTATCCTTTATTAGTGTGACAAGGACATACATCTATATCAAAGGATGTAAAGGTGGTATATCTAGGTCAATATACATCAACAATTCTTAGGTAACAATAGCATGAATAGTCAAGAATTTAAGAGACATAAGATCTTGAAATTTAGCCTGATACTTTGAGATGATACATGTGTTGTCATCCCGACAGTTGGTGGATCGATACCAGTTCACATCATTTTACATGAAACAGCCTAATTCCAAAAGCAAATTTTCAAAGACCCAAATAATTGGTTTCAAGCCCTAACCACAGTTACTACTCAACACAGACACATTGCCCAGGGTGGATCCCATCATGTTCCCAAATATCACCATGGCTAACCAGGGGTGTACAATTGTTTGATAAGCAACTTTCCCTGTACGGCTAGTTGCCCAGAAATTTTACTTGCCCTTATAAAATCTTTACTCGCCTTTACATTTTGTTACAATATATTTATATGCAACTTCTTAGATCTGTCTGTTTTGACAGTGAGGGAAAATGACATTTCTGTCAGATGATGCATTGCAACTCGACTTGATTACAAAATGGGTTATGCTGATGCATTAGCGATACCATAGAACGATTTTTTAAGTCAATCTATGGAGCATGCACATGCCTCCTCATGTAAGGACAGCGGATGTATCCGATAAGACTATTGATTCAGCTCATGATTGAATCTTTCTAAATGTTTTTTTTATTTTTATCCTACTCTATTTTTATCCAATCAAGCAAGGGTATGTCAACTTGTCCTCACCAGAAGGGATTGCAAACTCGCAATGGAAAGTGGATATTTCACTTCTGTTGTCGGAATTCTTTAGAATTTCTTCTTCCCTTAGCATTTGTGCGTCAATACAAAATTGTCTAAAAAATACATAGGTAGCACAATGTCACAGGCCAGAGTCAAAGCTCTGGCAATAATGCATGTGCATTTTTACAAATGCCTTGACATTGACACAATAGCAGCAAGATTCTTGCAACTACATCTCAAAAGACTTGAACTGACTTGTAAGGATTTGAAGGCATTTTTGCTGATATTGTGCAGCAATATTTCTATCATTATAGCACAGGGGCACTTATGAAGTGCCCAGGGATTGATCCCGGCCAGTCAATTATACTGACACCAACGAGTCAGGGGTAATGCTGTCCCCTTAGCTGCGAGCATTAGCAGGGAAGCCTCTACTACCAACTTTAAAGTCTTTGGTTTGACCTGGCAGGGGTTTGAACCCACGACCTCCCGATCCACAAGCTGGCGCTCTACCACCTGAGCTATTTCGGCTGGTAAACTTACTTCTAAAGACGTATAAATATTCTAAATAGTCATCTATAAACACTGCATATAAATATTTTAAATAGTTGTCTATAAACACTGCATTGAGTGAGTACCAGTTTTGCACAACATTTGTTGTTTGTTGTTTATTAGATGCTTAAAATCTATAATTAGTATTATAATGCTGCTTTTCTAAAAATGGTTGTGTGCATATTATGTTGCTCATGTAATAAAGTACATTTGAAAATTTACAATGAAAGAACAATTTCTGACAATGCTTTAAAGCCATTTCAATAACAGGTCCCTGAAGAGCACTGGGAAACAGGATAAGTTAGGTGCCGGCTATGACTGAGTCTTTTTGCTATTTTGGAAGCAAAAACTACCTAAGCTTTTGTAATAAATCTCAATCCAAAAATAGTATGTGGCTGTCATTATGTATATTCAGGCAATCAATTACTTCAGAGAGTAATGTCAGTCATCTTTGGCAACCACTTGTAGATTGAAAATTGAGGTTTCCTTAGTTTAAACTATAAGACAATAAGACAATTAATAAAGTGAAGATATGACATTAATTAGTTTTTGCTTACTCCTGACCATTTTGCATAATTACTTATTATTGGTTGGCTTAACAAAGGTACATGCAAATAGAGAACATCACAATCTATATATTTTTATTTAAACTATTTGTGTTACTATCAAGCCAAATAGCATACAAGTTATGACTCCTGCAAGGGCAGCAGGGAGATGTCATAATGCATTTAATTTTCCCTAAAACACAATCTTAAAAAGATTGTTAACATATAAAACCTAGTAAGGGTTGTAGTCATGAAGAATCTTAAGTTATTTTTTCTTACTTAAACGAAGAAAATTTCTTAAATCTTGAAATATTTCCCTAAAGATAATTTCTTAAATTTTATCTATGAAATCATTTAAGAAATTTCTAAGAACTTTTCTAAATTTAAGGAAATTTCTAAGTTTAAATAAGACAAATGAACTAGATTCTTTATGAATACATCCCCAAAGGTATAATATTAAACCTTTATTTGTGGTTCTTTTCTCAAATATATTTTTATAAAAAAAAAAAAAAAAATGAAACTGTTAGCAAAAGTTATAAAGTTGCTTTTAAACTATTTATGTTTTAAGCAAACAGTAAACAATGAAACTTTGGAGTGAATCGTTCCAATTCTTACCATAGCATGTGGCACAAAGTGAATTTAGCAAAGTTTCTCCTGAGACAAAAATCTCACATTCTCATATTGACACAGTTAACAGATATAAGTTATATGGTGTCAATTATTTCAAAAACATGCTGGGTAATCTGTACATGAGAGACATTTATATCCTCTAGTGTGTGAACTTACTTTTGTTTGTCAGGCTTGCTGGCCCGGACAGCCTCCAGTACCACCCGAGCAAATGCCATCCTCACCATCTCAGAATGACCAAAGCCGCACACAAACACTTGCACATACAACCCCAACAAATATACCACTCTCCTTATCACTGTAAGGCTGACAGCTGTCAACACTCCAGACAGTTTGACACTTGAGCAACTCCCACTTTGTCACAGAAATCTTGAAGCACTTGTCTTAAATCCAGAATTAAATTTTCATTTAAAAGGGAAAAGCACTTTTGCTAAACACCTTGTTCATAGTTAGTTTGTTTATTTTGTCTATTTCTCTATGCATTAACAGTCTAGCTCCATCCTCTCTTCTACAACTTGACAGATTCAATTCTTAATGCAGATCTCTTGGTTTAGCCACCTTGTATGATTCTAATTCTAAATAGAAAAAAGATGAAAGGAAAAAGTGACTTCGCTACAGAACAAAACAACCTGACACACTCAAACACTGTAATTATTACTGCTTCCATCAACTTAACAAGAGATTGATTTGTACATACCTACAACACATGACTTTCCATACTTAACAAATAAAACGTTTCAATAAACTTCAGTAAAACAAAACTTGGCCTGCAACATTTGAAGCCAAACCAGCACCATTAGAGGTTCCTAACACTGACACTTGGACAGCCAGCCTTTCACAATGTCTCCTACATAAAATAGTGAGCTCCGAGCCCAATCAGCACAACTAGCAGTTCCTTACACCGCCACTAAGAGAGCCAGCCTCCCACAATGTCTCCTCCATAAAACTGTTTCTGCCAAGGCACCAAGTCAGGACCACTAGCAGTTCTTCACACTGCCACAGGACAGCAAGCCTTCCATAATGTTTCCTACACACAGACAGTGAGCTCAAAGCCAATTAAGCCCCACAAGCAGTTTTCTCACGCTGCCACTAGGGGGAGCCAGCCGCCCACAATGTCTCCTATATAAAACTTTGACCACCATGCCAAGATGGCACCACTAGCAGTTCTTCACACTGCCACTAGGACAGCAAGCCTTCCTCAATGTCTCCTACACAAAGACAGTGAGCTCCTAGTCAAGCCAGCCCTCACACTGCCACTAGGAGCCAGTCTTCCACAATGTCCCCTAGACACGATGAGGTATAGAACTTGTAAAGCTGCAGGGAGATTTTTAATGTAAAGCCAATACTGGTATACATTAAAGGTGGTAGCCAACAATTTACCTACACCAAATGCATGTAACAATATTTTTCCTTGGTTTCTGGGAATGTATGCATAATTTATGCATAAACATATACTTTAGTCTGAGTAAAGACGATTTTGAATAAAATATATGTGAGACAGTACACTTTGCGAAAAAATAACTAACAAATGTCAGCGCGGACTACCTGGATGACAATTATAACACGATCTCAAAAGTAAGTTGTCACATAGTTTTCTTAGTTTAAAATAGCTATCTCTTCAGCATGCTCAGATAGGAAATACCTGATTGTAATGATGACTTAGGTGTAATGCTTCACTTTTCCCACAGATCTAACGCATCAACGAACAACATTTTGCATGAGCTTTTCAAGTAACATTGACTTAATTATTTGGTTATTTGATAACAAAATATTTGGTCCAAACTGTCGGCTACCACCTTTAACTGACAGTTACAGGGTGGACTTATTCAACTGAAAGTTGCCTCATTTAATCTGATGTTTTATTTAATGTTTTAAAGTGCCACATTAACATTACTTCCATCAATTCTTCATTACAAAGCATGATAATTAAAATGATTGATTTTACTTAAACTGTTGACTAGATTTCTAATCCACTGGACATGTTACTCAGTGACCACAATTAGTTAAACTTACAGACAAAAGCTAAACAAGCGTTAAGTATTATTGTCTTATGTAAGTCTGGATTTGTATTTTTGTTTTGTTTTACAGCACACCAACACTTGATAGGTACCGTAATACAGCGCGAAACTGGGTATGAATCTGATCCAGAAAAGTATTGAATATATTAACAAGAGCACAAAGAGGCAGAGCATTACACATCCAATGTCCATGTCAAAGGTTTGTAGCACTAGAATTCATCTGTATTCCTCTGAGATATACGGTAGAAGTAACCTGCACCAAAGATTGCTTAGAAAAATACAAAGGTCAAAGACTCCGGATCACACAATACAATGTCAGTAATCTCACCTTCATTCACAACATCACAAGAATCTGACAAGAAAAATAACAATATATTAACTCTGAAATGAACACTGCAATGTGAGCTATCTCGCAACTACATACCCATATCCATCACCTATGCAAAAAATTAAGATAAAATTCAGACAAGATATACAGGAGGGGTTATCTGCACAAGAAATTGCTGATGGGTGAACAGACAGACAGACAAACAATGTACCATACCATAGGACAACCCTAGGATGTATGAAACTGAGTTACTCTGGAAATAAGAATTCTTTCAGAGTTATGTTATGCAAAACTACACAATAAAATCAATCATCCATGCAAGAATTAAGAACTTTCAATTACTAATAAAGATGGAATTGTACGCACAAAAAATTTGCTTATAAAAAATAATAAATGTTCAGAACAAACATTGCAATCTAAGTTATCTCACCTTAACACACAATAACACGACAATAATTATCCCTGCACGAATAAAGTTTTTAAATAAAGAAGGAGGAGTAAACTGCACAAGAAACTGCCACTGAACATACAGGCGGACAAATGATGCAAGCCATACCGTAATACAACCCTTCAGCTTATAAAAAAATATGACACAGAAGAATATCACAACAATTTTGATATTGAGAAACAAAGATTTTGGTTGATGCAATGCAAAATGTGCAAAAAGAAAGAACATACAAACAGGCCCAGGCTTCGTGTTTTGAGTTTGTGGTTTCTTCTCTCTGCTAGACAGAAAGGTATAAAAACCCAATCAAAGGCTCTGCCATGTTGTATGAGGTAACCTGATCTGGGGTTGCACTATCAACAGCTGTCCTGACACAATGGGAACCAAACTCACACCAGAACAAGGGGATGGGTTACAAGCACTGCAAAATGTGAGGGAAAGCCATTCTCTTCTAGAAATATATGCAAAAAGAAACTTCTAAACTTTGAGACAAAAGATGAAAGGACTTGCAAGGAGCGTTCATTTCTTTTCACAACACTTAACATTGAAAACCCTTGGTATAGCGAACCTGCGAAGGACAGTTCAGTATGACCGTCTCGGATGGTTTGGTCAAAGAGTTCATATGGAACCAGAAGAATGGCTCCAATGGTATTGCCATACTAGGCAGGCCACAAATACATTATTGAAAGGTTGTGTACGTGACATGAGGATACTCAAGCAGACACAACACAAACGGCAGACTGCAAACACTGCTAAGGGATGACCTGAAAGCTGTGTTTTGTCCAACCCAGGTCAACACCAGAATTAGATTCTGACATAAAATATAGTATATATATAGCTTCTGTATATACCATTATCATTGCAATTTGAATATCGGAGAGAGTAAATTCCGATTGTTTTTTTAAATAACAAATATACATTGCTACAAGCGGATTTACTGGAGTTATCCTCTCACTACAAATAAGTTCTAAAGATACATTTTCCTTACAAAAACTATTTCTCCCAAGTAATCCCCAGTGCTACATCCAATAGAAATTCCGATGCACAGTTGTGAATAAAGTTGTCAGTGTTTTTCTGCTCTTATGAGCAGAGAAATGGTTTCATTAAAATCCTATCACGCAAACTTCCAATCTATCAAGAAGCTTAATGGATTCTTTTTTAATTCAGGCACACTGTCTCCCCCAAACCTCTAATCAATGGATTTATTCTCATCTGTGCATGTAGGATTTATATTAGACTGCCATGATGTTAGTTTCCATCATCTTTTCATCAAGCCAGACAGTAATTGGACGTGAGCTATATCATGTATATACCACAAGACCGTAGACCAATTAATTCCAATATTTTGTCAGAAATATTTTTATCTCATAAAAAACAACAATCTAAAATTAATTATAAAACTGGTAAATCTAACAAGAGCTGTCACAGAACAGTGTGCTCAACTATTCAAGTGCTTGGTAGTATAATGTAAATTTAAAAGTACCTGTACACAAAACTTAAACCAACATGTGTATGCACTAATATTTTATAAGAAATAAAAAAAAAGGTTGTCATTCTCACAAAATCCAACCAGGAACAATTTTTGGGAAAAAAAGACAATGAGTGTCAGCTTTTTATTTAATCCATTTTTAAATCTTTCACATAGTTTATGTTATTATATACTTGAAATTTAATATGCTTAAAACTTAAACTAGTTAAGCTCCATTCCAATCTTTAAAATGGTTCGAAAAGATATAAGCTTGACAGGACTTTAAATTATAGATTTAACAAGAACTGTCAACAATAAGGAATCCAAACAAGAGACTGCTTTGCAACAATTACTTCAATCATGTCATTGGAGGGAGGGAGGGAGAGGAGATAGAGAGAGAAAGAAAGAAAGGGAGTGGGAGAGACAGATAGAGAGAGATAGATAGATAGAGAGAGAGAGGGAGAGAGAGAGAAGAGAGCGAGAGCGATTCCATGTACTTTGTATCTGGCAGTATAAAAATGATCCTAATTTCATTTAATGCCTCAACACTTTATTAAAATACTTAAGAAAGACCCTGAATGCCCCTAAAAATAATTTAACAATCATGACTTGAAGCATGTGATAGGACAGCAAACCTACACAAAGTCTAGTATTCAATCAAGCTACCCAACCTTGTAGTCAATGACTGACATTAGGAAAATTAACAGCTGCAGGGAGTGGGTTAGAAACCTGCCTCAGTCCAGATCTCTTGCCAATTTCATTCTTAATTGAGCTGGAATTGGATGAGATTAGATATCTCTTAGCACTACCCAAGGTTTCACATTACAACCAGCACGACATGAATTAATTGCAACCTTCTTAGATTGAAAAAAATGTTACGTGTCAGAAATGCATAAAATAAACTGCAAATGAGAAGCATAAATTAGACAGTTCACAGTATCTATTTAAGATTTTATACATTGCTTTATAAATGATAAAAAAAGGAATAAAAAAGCATCATCACATGTTAAAACCCTGTAAGCCATCAAATGAAGTGGAAAACATAGTCACAAGTCAGGCTGTTTAAAAATTAGTGTAGTACTATTAATTGACATAAATAGTAGCTAACAAAATCTTTACTTAAAAACACACACAAAAAACTAGTATGCACTCTTACATGGGTCCTCTAGTTTTGGAAGGAAGTAGGTAACCAACCATTCAAATAGACCATCCAGACAGAAGGTACACTAATAAATATTGCTCATTTTAATTAGGCTTTATTGGAGACTACACCCTTTTCATATAGAGAACTTTCCTAGAAATTACATTTTCAACTTTAATGTGCCACAAATTTAGAAGATTTCATTGTGGAGAGACACCAAACCTATATGAAGACATATGTTTAGGAAGGTAAATAGTGCATCAGACTTTACTTAACTGAACTTAAAGCAGTAATTGTGATGGTACAAGGTTTTCTTTCCTTTTTTGTGGAAAATGAACTCAGTGACAGACAGGATCATTAAAGAAACCCCTACTACTTACAGTACAGGCTCCCTTGATAACAATCAAAACCTAAACTTTCCCACAGTATACAAAAAGCTGTATTGCTATAATAATTAATACCCTCAAGGTATAAAGGTTAATGTTTCACCTGACTTAACATGAAGAAGTTTTGTTTATAATGTTAAATACAGCATGTCTTTCTTTATTGAATGTTGTTAAATGGTTGGCTAGAAACAAAAAGGTGTCAGACAAAACACACAACATAAAAACTGCCTCATGCTGAACACCACCCTCCACCTAGCAGTGCATAAAAATACAACCTACCACAAGAAAACATTACTTATCACTTTATAAATTAACAGAATAAAATAACCTTATACTTTACATCACTGATGTCTAGCTCCTTAAAATGTGAATCACCACCAAGCAATATATGACATGTCAAAATAATTCTCCAAGATGTATTGAAAAACAACATAAAACTACTAATTTAACATCCCAAAACACAACCCAGCACTTTATAAACTGTAGCACTAACTAAAACTTGGTGCCATTAGACACAAGCTTGTACTACATAAACCCTAGCACTTCATTGAAATTAACTTAGCACCAGTAGACACAACCTAGCACTATACAAACTCTAGCACTCTCTGAATCAATGTGGCAGCATTAGACACAACCTAGCACTACGTAAACCCTAGCACTCACTTAATCAACTTGGCATTATTAAACACAACCTAGGATACAACATTTATAACACCCTCTGAATCAACTTGATACCATTAAACATAACCTAGCACTACAACAACCCTAGCATCCACAGACTACTACCATACCTTCACACAAACACACTAAAAAATACTTAAGCACTGCATAAAACATAGCACCATGGTCATGTTCACTTAAACAATAAAGCACCACATAACCCAGTAAGCATTTCCTGGGACAAGCTACTGGGCACCTAGAACTGTACAAAGTAGCATCTCCCAAACCCTAAATCCCTTTCCTATATCGACCAGAACCTTAGCACTATTTATGTAGACTTGGCCCTACAAAAAACAGGCACTTCATACAGCAACCTAGCACTTCTTTTCATTGGATACATGTAGCACTGCATTGACAAGACAACATTTCCTTACACCAACAACAAAAAGCAAGCACTACACATTCAAATCCAGTCCAGCTATCCAGACTTTTTTTCAAAGACCAACCTGATAGCCCATCACAATATCTTCATAGGTCATTAAAACATGTTTACAATCTATACCTTGCCTAGAGTCAATAAATCACTTTGATTTTCAACCAACAATCCTTGTAAAACATCCACCCTTGGTATCAGAACCCTTCAATCACTATCTGCACATAAAACCAACCATCAAACCTGCCCTCACTAGATGTATTAAAGAATACATGCAGAACAGGATGTGAATTTATAACCTTATGATAAGATGTATTAAAACTCACTTTTCCTTAGTAACATTTTGGACATTTTGATGACTCAGGGTTTGCAACTGGTAGTAGCAGTCAGTCAGGTCTAGGGAGTTTTAGTCAAACTAGTGAAGCAAGACACCCCCACCTCAAATACCTGGCTTTTTCTAATTACAGTACTCTGTATTGGTATCAGAGCTGTCGCTATACTGATTGGTATACTGGTATAGTGCGGTACTGAATGAAATCGATACTGTACCGTGATACACATTGTCGGCATCGGTTTTTGGCCATATTTTGTATAATTTGGTTGCTGCCATAATTTTGTGCATCTCATCAAAGATGCTCATATCACTAAAATAAGAGCGCCAGTAACCAACTAAAAATGTAGTCTGAAGTCAAATCCATGTCAGGGGGGTCCATTCTAAACAGCCCGGGAAGGGTGGCCTACTCGTTTTGCATTTGTGGTATTCCTAATAATAAGAGTTTTAAATGGGGATTTGACTTCATTGGCACAATTTCTCGATTTAAGAAAAATTAATACTGATTTGAAGCATGAAATTAATTGGACATACAATTCACTGTAATGGCCATATTGTTATGAGACAGTGCACTGCACAATACTTAGAACAGTATTATTACCTACTGTTCGGTAATTTAATCAAACCCAACCATTGCAATTTCTTTGAAAGAATGTTGAATTAGATGGCAAGAGCAATACATGTAATCAAGTCAGGCTGAAGGAGGACAGATCAACAAGGAAAACTGATAAAGGAGTCACATTGTGTGGACATTTTAATACACCTGTAAGATTTGGTAGAGGCCCAACCTAAATACACCCTTATATCATCATCATCAAAATTCATTGGGAGCATCACACTACACTGTTTTGAAGTTTTCAAGTTAATTATCTTTTAAAAATGTGTTTGTACTTTGCAACTTTCTAGTTGTTTTACTTACTTTCTTGTTTCTGTGTTTACATGTTGAGAAGCTTATAAAGCTATGTCATGTTTTATTCAGGTATTTCTTGTTCATTCTGCACATTATATTGAGTGCAATAGCTCCTTATAATAGTTCAAATACTATGTGGTACTAATTGTAATATGCTCTTTTGGTATCACAATATATCGTGGTATGCTTGAAGTATTTCGTGACAGCCCTTATTGATATAAATACAGTATTATATCAGCCAGACTACTCCATGTGCAGTATATTATTCACTTTTCTTCTTAACAGTTCCGCCTATATAACCTACAGAATTTCCACAAACTATAATATGTTCATGGACTTGCAAAGTGTATGCAATCATTTAACTTTTGGCCATTTAGTTTAAAGTTGCTTGAAGAAAATAAGGTTGTCAAGGTAGTAGCTGGTTTTTTGTTTGTCTGTTTTGATGGTTTTGCTTGTCTGTTTTTTGTTTGTATGTTGTTTTTTGTTTGTCTGTCTGTTGGTTTTGTTTGTTTTTAACTATGACATAGAATATCAGTTGGATAGGGAATGGAAACAATGCGTAGGAACTGTGACTGCCTCGATATAACTTTCTACAAAAATCTTAAAACATACCTATGGGCCATATGTTTTGAATGTGAAAATAATGGGCCCTTCACATAGACTCAATCCCCATCTTAAGGTGTCTGAGTAGTCAGATATGGTTGAAGAAGGGTAGTGGTAATAGCAAGACCTGAAGGGGAATAGTGGGTGTACCCTCTTGACTGTTGGCTTGGTAGGCATTTTGTAGACTCTGCAGACCAGCACAGGTGGGCTGGTGGTATTGTAGATGATAAATTAATGCCAACAGCATGCTTTAAACATTGTAACTTTCAAGACAAATGTCTGGCGCTACAGAATTGATGGCTCATTTAAAAGTATGACATAGAGTGCCTGTGGTCAAAGGATTGAGATGAGGATTTGTAATATTTCTCACTCCACAGTCTCTCACCACATTGGTCTTCCAGCTGACCTGCAGTGCACTCTAGCCACATGTTATCTTCCGCCACCAAAATAGCTGTATGGCGATATAATGACAAAAACTTTGTCACTGCAATTAATATGAAGTGAAAACAAGGTCTATGAAAATATTAAATCCTGGCTGTTATGATCTTGATAAACAATATTTACAATTAACATACCTTTAATATAAAGCTTGCTTTCAAATATAGTTAAGAGATAATAAAACATGAAGTTTAATATTTTCATGACTCTCATGCCAAATGTTACATCTTTCACATTTTCAAATAAAAAAAAAATGTAGAACAACAGTATGTAAGGGCTGAAAGAAAATGAGTAGACAGGATTATATTGATTACCAATCAATAATAGAAAAATCAATTAAGCAATAATATATGCTTTATAACAGTTCCAATTTCTATGAATATGTCAGCTAACAAGCATAAATTGATTAGAATAGATCCAGACCATCCAGGCCCTACTAGAAGTTGTCTGACCAGGATCTGCACTAATTATCGATAAGTGTATTGTGTAACTAGTAACAACATTTTAAGATGGTGTATACAAAAATGTAGGGTTATACACATAAGATATCCAAGTACCCTACAGGATTAACCCTAAGCTGGGTACATTTTGTTAAAAACATAGGATTAATTCTTATATTTTGTTTATATATTAAATAAGTGACCTTAACGGAATAATATACCTATTAATTGAAAATAATCTGAGACCTACTAAAAGCTGTCTGATCAGCATTTACACTACTTGCCTTAGTCTTATAAATAGATGAAAAGCCAATAATTTTAAGGCTAAGAGTTAAATATTGATACAAACCAGGGCCTGTCTAGAACAATGTTCCTAAAAAATTTATGATTAAAAGTAATCATTACAAATGACAGCTAGGTGAAGACCTTACAGTAACCTTCAACAATAGCATCCAAAGATATTGAAACACTTTAAGCAAAAGAATAAACAATCAGCAAACATTCTTAAGAGTCTGGCGTTAACAGAGACTGTTCTAGGTAGGACATAAACTTCTCCTGAACATCAAGTAAATAAGCAATTTACTGACTGTGCCAACAACTTAACCCTTCTCTTGCTACATTTTAAGCATTTCTTATCTTGAGAAAATACTATATTAAATAGTAATAACATACTGCTAGAGACTCAAATGATACTTTAACAATAATGATCTTGATAGAGACTATATGGCTATGCCTGATCAATTTGGGTGCAGCAGGCAAGAGCTAGAAATCAGAACAATATCACAATGCCAGACAATACAAGACAAAAGTAGTTGGGGTTTCTCAAAATATATGTCTAAAGGGGTTTGGATCAAAAGTTACTTACTGCCTTATTGCTTTCACACATTACCACTTTACTGCCATCAAAACATAACAACAAACCAGAATTTGTTCTGGCAAGGAATGTGGCAGCATTGGAGTAAATAAATCTTGACTTTTATTTTCCACAGCAGTTAGCTAATGTAACCAATAAATAATGAGAACACAACACAATGTGATGTCCATCATTCAACATTAAAAATTTAAGGAGATCTATTGTTCAGTGCCAGGTCTTTGATGAAGGGCTATCTATGTTGGAGGGAAACCTTCCTTTCACCATCTTAGGTATGCTTTGATAGATAGGGTATGTATGTTAGAGGAAATCCATAACTAAAACAGCCCATTGACCATGCTAAACCAGGCAGATGCTTTACAAATATCAACAAGCATTTTTCCAGGTAATCAAATAAACCCAAGTGTCTGGTGGCTACAATACATGCTTCTGACATTTGTTTCTGAAGTGTTCCTAAGCAGCTGGAATATCAGATTTTTCAGTAGGAGGCCAAAGAAAAAAATTTCAGCTACAAGAATCAAAAATATGCTGACATGATTTACATATAACTGTACCAAAAGGGTATATATGGAAATATGGTAACAAGCTGAAGGACTACCATCAACGTCAATGTCATTACAACATTTAGTGTGATCTAAAATGGGCTTACCGGTATTTCAATTGTTGTATATGCTCACTTTTCATACCTTTGTAAAATTGTCATCAATTTGCAAATACTATATTAACAATTCAAAACTAAATAAACATTTTTTTACCAAATCTATTTTAAAATAAAATCGTTTTTATTTTTAGTAATGTAAAATTAGGCAACCAAAATAAAAAATAAAAATTAAATTGAAAATATACCAGTTTTTTTACATAAAGACAAATTTTGGGTTATTGCCATTGTGTTTGTAAGATTAGTGCTTGCTTTTTGACTACAGAGATACTAAGTAGCAGGATACATAATTCCCTCCTCAGTTGGAGATCAGTTAAAGTGCCTAAGAAAGTTTGAGCTCTTGTGCTGATGACACTAAGGCAAAACGGTATATATTGTGTTGAATATGTTTTTACTTTATATTTTCATTAAAAGACATTGTTTAGGAAAAAACTTATGAGGAAATAAAGGGAAACTTTTTATAGAATGTTTATGGGTTTTTTTTTTATATTCAAATTTTAATGTTTTGTTAAATATTTCATCCAATTAATTTATAAGCATTGAACTTTCAAGGGCCTGTGGCTGATTTCATCAATTCTTGGTAAAATATTGCACTGAATACTTCTGAATGATTTTTATTACACTTTTCTGCCAGTAGGCTTCACAAAATGCCCCCAACACATTTACACTCCTGGATCCTATAGTATCATGTCTCATTGCGCTACAGTTTGTTAAAAACCAATCAATATAATATATCTTTAAGATGCAATGATTAACACACCAGTACCTTTTACTAGAGACTAAGCAGCAATCAGTATAGATCCTGATCAGTAAGCTCCCAGCAGTAAGTTTGCTGATCCAGATCAACAATATTTTCCTAAGTCATATAAGTATGTTATTAATAGGCTTGAGAGTTATGGCAACCTTTACATTATCTTTGCATCTTGTATCACTCAGTCTTCATGTACTCTACATGTACTGTAACTAAAATTCCATTTTCGGAAGCTATCCTCCAATATGAAATCAATAAGGGACTCTCTCTAAACTGATGTTGTTTACTGTACAGCACATAGAGACACGACAGTAAAATGTTCCATACGTTCCATGGATCCATGCAAGGTCTGAAATGGATTAGCTCTAGTTACCTGGTAATTTATTTATGATACAGAACCTTAGCCCTTAGTTGGCTTAATAAGTATTTATATGATATTGGCAAAAAGTGTAGATCCAGATCAGCCAGCTCCTTGCTGGATCTACACTATTTGCTACTGAATAGCTTCCAATATGTCTAGGCACCTCTGCATGTCAATGTAAGAAAATGACTAAGAATTAGTCTGGGTTATTACCAAATGTAGCAAGCTAAGGGTTAACTTCTAAAACGTTCTTAGGTGGAACCGATCAGGCCTGAGCAAGGGTAAAATGTAGATCCAGATCAGAAAGCTCACATGGTATGCATCTGTAGCAGCCATGTATCTTTACAACACTTCCTTTGCAAAATATTTACTGCACAAAAAATATTGCACAGTAGGGGAATTCCACAAGGTGGTCTCTAGTTTTTCTCATCCTTTGTAACATCATACCTATTGTATGTAGTCTAAAACAGCATTTGAACTTGGACACCTTGCTAAATATAACTTGTAACATTAATTAGACTTGAAACAGGAAATATTTTCTTAGTTTCAAAGGAGCTAAATTTAGAATGATTTTTATAGTATCATACAATAAAACTTTAACAGTACAGAAAGCATGTCATATCATTTGCAGAACATACTTTCTTAAAGAATATTACATGACAAATGTACAATCCGGAACAAGAGATAAACCTATATAACATAAGTAAGATGGTTGAATATACGTGTTCTAAGAATTCATGCACAGCCATAAAGAGTTCCCACTTAGTCATCCATCTAAGCTAAAAAGATTGGGCCCATTTTTGTCACTAGCTGGGCCCAATCTTTTTAGCTCAGATGGTTGACTAAGTGGGAATTCTTTATAGCTGTGCATGGATTCTTATAACACATATTACTTTATATAATTTTATTTTACATTGTGACTGACACAGTGTTTACTAAAAATGTCAACAAAGCATATGTTATTATTTTGACTGGTTTCAATGGTTGCTTATCAGTGTAATATGTGGATAAGGTTGAGGCGCTGTTGTGGTCAATGTTCTGTGTCTTACACATCTTGTTATTAATTGTGTTGATCCAATTACACTGTGTTCAACTGAGAAAAAGTGTGCCTTTATATAAAAATTTAACATAATACCTTTTTTTCTCATGTCCAAATTGCAAGGAATTTAGAATAAGCATTGCTGAAACCAATCTGAAACTTAACTTATGAAAAATATCAACAGCAACAAAATTTTGACAAATTTTATGTCTTTTAAAGTTATACCAGTTATCCACTCCTTATATATTGACTTTTAACAAAAGCTAATGAGGAACATATTTCTGTAACACATCTTCATGAGAGCATATCAAAACCTCTATACAATAAACATTTCACATGTGTCCTGTAACCTTTATCATAATCCAATAGTTAGAAGCTGTTACAATCATCACTCAACCTTTAAGGCTTCGCCTGTAGCCCAATACTAAGAGTCGCCGACTTATTACTCCTCAGCCCTTCACCTCGTGGGTTCAAATCCTGGCCGGGACAGAACCTTTCATGTGGGAAGGTTTTCCAGGCAACCTTCAGTGTGCCGCTGGTTGTAGTCTTGGATCTTCCTTCACAATAATTAGCTGGATGTCACCAATATGACCATAATTGTGTCAATTAAATGTTACAAAAAAATAAAAAACCTTAATTTAGCTTTCCTTGATAACAACCTTTATCAGCTTTCCTTGATACTGTTTATATAATCAATACCTAATAACTGCCTTAGGAGGGCAACTCGTTAGCTCAGTGATTAGGACTCTTAAACTCTGAGGTTATGGTATTGGCTTGTGAATCCGCTGGCCGTAGTTAGAACCCTGCTGTGAAGTGAAACATTTTCCAGCTACACTTTGTTACAGCTGTCCATTATGAGACAAAATGGCTTTGCCTAATCTTATATGTGGGAAAGTGTTAGAGACCCCTCAACCCTCAATGAGTAACTTTCCATGCTTCTGTGTATATAATGATCACCCAAAAACTGCATTAGAGCATCAACTCTCTAGCTTGGTGGTTATGGTATTGGCTTGTCACTAT
Source organism: Sinonovacula constricta (assembly GCA_007844125.1). Classification (NCBI taxonomy): domain Eukaryota; kingdom Metazoa; phylum Mollusca; class Bivalvia; order Cardiida; family Solecurtidae; genus Sinonovacula; species Sinonovacula constricta. Next base: position 68,543,458 of record CM017556.1, on the reverse strand, counting down.
GTTTGCCTTGCTTTCAATCATGCTTATTTCTGGGAAATTATCTGTCTAGCGTAAAGTAACAGAGTATGAATTCTTATGTATCTGGTCACAACTTCCTGCCTGGATTACAATCAGTATTGCCTGACTTGGTCACAATGCGTGCAGATCCTGATTAGAAAAGCTGGCTGATCATGATCTGCTCTATTAGTCTATGCCAGATCAAACTGTGCTTAGCAGAATAAGTGTTAAGAGCTATTTCTTGAACAGAACATTGCCTTTGTTTGTTGTGTTAATATATCAAGGGAAGTAACTGTGGATGATATTCTTTTCTGCAGTCAGATACACTACTCTCCCTTATGTAACAGAAATTTTACATGTATATCTTCAGTAAAATGTGGAACTATTAAAAAAGAAAAGCAGTTGATTTATGTTTCTGATAGCTAAATATCAACATTAAAAAACAAGTTATGCATCAAAACAGTTTTCACACAGCTCTGCAGTATATTTAGGACATAATTTATGAACTGAAATAGCCCTAACACATAGGAAAATATCAAAACAAAGTATTTTGTACACCTCTAGACATAGCAGAAATCATCCAGCAGGCATCCACTCTAACACATGTAAAAATATATACCAGAAAAGACTAATGTAAAAAAAAATCCAATATTGTACCCAGATACACATCAAAACACATCTATGGCATTCCAGAAATCAAAATGTTCACAGGGGAACAAACCGCACTGTCATATTAAAAGACTACACACCAGCCCACACAACAGTTATTTATGGTCTAAGGGGTAATTTAATATTTCCTTATGTAACATAAATGGCAGGTACGAATGGAGTGCACATAATAAAACATGCATTATCTGCATAACTAACATTTGAAAGAAAATTACCCAACCTCTAGCAGGTTGTGACTTAGCCTAAAGAAATAAGGGTAGAGAAAGTAGGATAAACATGCTGCCTATATTGTTTGAATATTAGTTGTACAATTATGTAAGGTGATGTAATGCAGTTAGACTGTGCTCCTACAATAAAATGATTTCTGTTGATGGGGATTTTACGAAACTATCAAACTTTTTTCACAATTTTCCACATGTGAACATTGATGCTACTAAATTAAAAAGCATGATTTTTGAACCCAATTTTTGCCCTCCCTAACATTATATTTGCAAGTTGATCTTCATGCACAGAGAAGTGCTTTGCATGCTTTATAATGTGTACACCATGCTGTATGAACAATGTGGCAACTATTTGCTCAGCACAGCAAGCCATGAGAACAGGCCGAATACCTCAGTGATACAGGTATGCACCACTGCCTGATAACTTCCTGATTAATGTAGCAATCTCGCCACAATTTTAAATCAGTTACCATATGTAGTTAGTGTAAAACATGACTTAAATAAATGACCAATTTAAAGGTATTCACATTTCATTTTCAGTTCAATCATAAAGTGTCAAGAACGTTGAAAATTATGGTATTTCATGAAATAGAAGCAATCTGAAAATTTACTGTCTTGGAACAGTGGGCTTGTATAAGACATTATGTTTGTTTAGTATTTAGAAACATCACTGTGATAAAATTATATTCACAAAGTGGACACTAAAGTGCATTTCAGCTATGATTGGTGGAGAAAATCCCTAGACAAATGTCTGGGTAGAACCTATGACATGCCTCAAGTCAGCGCAAGGAAATCCCTTCATGAAAGCTTAGGCCCCTGATTTTAGTTATAAGAAGTTACATCTCAGTGACTACCCAGGAGACCACAGGTACCCCTGTGAATAGACTCATCGAACATTTGTAGTTATCAAAAAAACATGATCCGGGTCATCTATGATTAAAATAATTAAACATTTGAAAATAGTGAAGAATATGATTGGAAAGTTTGACTAAGACATAGTGTGCATCACTTCTGTTTCATTATTCACTTAAATGATTCTATGTTAAAACACTTTTTGAGTAATATATCTATAATCATGTATGAATCTTTGTTTTTCTATTTTAATATCAGTTTTCATGGATATCTTTTGGCTTTACTGACTCTTAACTGTGTCCTACAAAATTCTTTTTTTTTACTTTACTTTTGGTAAAATTTCATTCTGTCTAGACTGTCTGATGTCTCCTCCCAAATATGTCCTTGTTAATAGCCATTTTTTTTTACCATCAGTTTGCCTGCTTACCTATCTGCCCAGTTTCTGTTTATTTGTTTTGTCAATCTTATCTAATATGTTCTTTGGTCTCTTATCTGTTTCCTGTGCTCCTCTTGATCTATCAAAAGACTTTGCATGTCCACATGATTTATTGTTTATGTATCATTTTATAACAGAAAATTATACATACTGATTATCTCTTCATGCTAAGCTAGATTTGATCAGATTATGGTAAATAGTGTAGATCAAGATCACTTAGGTCGTATGATCAGGATATACACTAAAGAGTCTCACAAATAATGCCTTAGCTTCTTTGCATGTAGCAAACAAAGAATTCACAATAAGTTAACAACAAAAAAATCTTCGAATCTTGGTACTTCGAATCACAGCTTAACAAATATGTGGGCTACTAAAAATACATTGGCAGGTCCTGTCATTCTGCCTATATATTCTATGCAAAAGAGTGAAAAAGCATCGAATGTCCATGTTCGATGACAATCATTGTCTCTCAAATCAATTAGCTTCTTAATCAGGTCACAATTCTGCAAATGCAGAAAGTGGACCAGCATTAGTCCGTTTTCACACCTCTGCATATGACCATCGCTATTACCATTCAGACTCCAACTAACTTAAAAGAAACATCAAGCAATTTTGCAACATGGGAGAAAGTGCACTTTTTTTCAACACAACAGGCTAACAGGACATAAAGTAAATATGGTTAAGATATTAATGGAATGAATTTGAATTGAAGATCATAATCTGTCTACGCATTTTACCTGATGGTAGGACGACTTAAGTCACTATGTAACCTTTACCAGACAACCATCACATACGCTGTGTCAGCAGAATCATGACACAGTGTGTCAAATGATGAACTACAGCCAATGTATACATCTGTCCTTTGGCTACTGTATAATGTATCTTGTCACACAAATTGTTATGTTATTATCATAAAAAGCATGTATCTAGTAGTGAATATTTAAAAAATCATCGACCCATGACTTTCTTTTATTTCCAATCTTAAAGAAAAATGTACAACATATTCATAACATTAAATCAAACAAAGATTGATGAATGACACAGTGATGGCTAGGATGAGTATAAAGCAGTAGCACACAAGTACAGAACAATCTTTTCAGACTCCATGGTTTTATGAATATCTTGGCCTATCCGGTGGACATTCCTTTTATTTCTTGCATGACATTTCACCTGTAGCATGACAAGGTTAATGATTCGAGAGCAGGTATATCAACCATTTCATTAAACACCTTTCCTCAACAAGAAAACACCATGGGAAATAATTATCAGGAAATGAATCTGAATATTGGATTAAATATTGATTTTCTACATTACAAATAAACCATTATCTTAAAATTAACATGAAATAAATCTACATAAATTCACTTCTAGACATAAAATTGAACAGAAATACTTGAGTATTTTATATTTCCTTCCTGGTTAGACCTAGTGGGCAGGAAGTACATGTTTCATTTTATTCACAACTACATTAAGTTATGTTAATGAATTCCTACTTTAAGGACAAGAAACAGTAATGGATATCAAGTTTAGATTTGGGACCCTCAAATCAAGGTCTGGGGTTTTATACTGTGTGAATGGTAGCTTTCTGATAATTTAGTTTGTAGATACTCCACATGACACAATTGTGATCATATTAGTGCCATCCAGCTAATAGTGGTAGAGAAAGACTCTAAACAAATTTACACAAGCAGAACCACTGGGCAGTTACAGGTAGCCAGAAGAAGTTAAACCCTGACCATCCCATCAAACCAATACAGTAAGCAGGTGAGGATTTGTATCTGGGCCACAGCCATAGCCCCCATATTTCCTTTTGAAACTCTTGCCAATAGTAAACAGAAACTACAACAAAAAGACCTTGAAAGATTCATAAACACAATTTGTTCAAGAAAACTGCACACATGGAATATACATACAAAATACATAAACAGTACCTTTCAAACTGTAAGAGTTGTACTACTTCCATCATAACAAATGTTAAATAGAAATAACACTGAGTATCACTGAGGGAATATTGACAATAAGCTTGAACGTGTATTAAGTGAGACTATGTATGCCCAGCTCACTATAGGAGCACCCTGGAGAGTGATAATTGTCACCATTTTAAAATAATCTACTGTGATACACCTATAGCACACTATACAATGTCAACTTTCACTCACTAGACTTATACCCTCTTCACTTGATCATATTACAACATCATCGTTCATCTGAATTTCATCTGAATCATGTATCGCCGGATATTATCTAATGCTTACAGAAACACATACTTCAGTTGTGTAAATTTAAGGAAAAAATGAAAATTGCAGTACAAACAAATTAAAAGTATTTATACTGCAAGCACAGTTGGCTTCTTTTGTCACCAACTTTTGACTAATGTATGACAAATGTCTGTTTATCCTGCATTGTAATCCAAAAATCAAGTTAAGAGTCTGATACAAAATTGGTATTTTCTTTTTTGTGTGGTAAAAGAAAAATAATTACCACTCAACTTAATACAGAATAGTCTCAGAGTTGTCTTCCTTTGGTAAAAATGGAAACACAAAAATAAACCCCAAAAATAACAAATACAAGAGAATTTTCTAAAGAATGACCAAAAAAAGCTCCCAATACAAGCTGACTCAAAAAGATAAAGTACATATTATAAATTAAAAAAACAACAACACTACAACAACAAAATGACCAATGGAAATGCTGCAAACTTAGCAAATGGTTAACATTATCTACTTTGATCATGTTCAAATGTTGTACATATATTTCATAAACATATATGTACATATATTACATAAACATATATTACCCTTATAACATAATCTTTATTTTTTTGTTACATTGCACACACTAAATTATAGTCATATTTAAAGGTGGCATCCTGATAATTATCAGTGGAGGATGACTCCAAACTTATCTGGGTAGAACCACTGGCACACCACACATTAGTTGGAAAACCTCCTCTTAAAAAATAATTGTTTGGTTTATAGTCCGACTAAGAAAATTTCAATTATTTGGAGAGAGTGTCCACTTGAAGCAGATATAGTTTGCCTTTACTAAACTGAAATTAAAATAAGACAAATCAGGGTTGAATATTTCAAATAATAATTAATTCATCCTACACAAGAAAACTGTGAACAATGCATTCTTACAATGACAGTCTCAAGTCTGTATGTGTAATCTTTATTATCTATTAATTAACACATGCTCCATATTTGTACCACAAAAGACTCAAACTTGACTAAAGTTGTCACATTTTGAGATTGATTTAGATAAATTGTTGTACATAGTTTTTGTGTTAATTAAACCACTCCTTCTTAAACTATACAACTCTACATTCAATGTAGTCAACATTTGATAAGCAGAAAGTTAAGGGTCAAGGACCAAGACTGGGAGAGATGATCTTTTTCGCTCTGTGGTACATTTGTACTTACATAACATGTACCACATCTCACAGAATGCTGTATTTCAATGCACTCTAGAATGTTGGTTATGTATAAAATAGTTCATTTTTGCATTACCCTTACATCTAGTTTAAACAGGTTGATCATAGTCTTTTGAATTTGATTGTTTGTTATGGGATTTTAACTTTGTGACAATCTTTTGTTTCTTGCCCTGCAATGGAAAGAGCTGTAAGTTTTTCTTGTTGTGCAAGGAATAGTTGAACTAACTGAATAATGCTTGTTAGTTCAACTACTTTTCCCTAAATGGTAACCTTGTATTCATTGCTAAGTGCATACAAAAAATGGCCAGGTTTATCAGACAATCACAGAAAGTGTATTGTTAAATATCCCTAACAGTAATAATCAAGTTAATTTATCAGTGGTAGATGGGTATCAACACCAACTTCTTTTATCCATAAGAGCCAACTGAGATCAATTAAACACCAACAGATAAATAAAGATAATAATTATGACTTCAAAGGATTTGGCATGCAAAAACTAAACAATTTAAAGCTGGCTGTTGACTAGGCAAGATACATTGTTTTTTACATTTCTTAAAGGTGGTATCTGACAGTATGGGGAAAAGATTTTTTTCTGAAATAATAAAAAAGTCACTGTTATCTGAAAAGGTCCTTCAAAATGCTGTTCAAACAGGTATTTCCTACCTGAGCCACGCTGCAGAGACAGCTATTTTCAGAACATGTGACAACTTATTTTGAAGGTCATGTTATACTGTCTTCTGGGGAGTCTGCTGTGACATTGCTGTCTATTTTTAGCAGAGATTACTATCATGCTTTATGTATAGATTTGAAAAGATTGACATTTGGAGTAAATTCCCCCCCCACACACACAATTTGTACCATCTTATATAATATATAGTGTTCAAAATTGTTATTACCTATACTAAAGCATTAGTGCATGCAAAAATTATGCCTAAATTCCCCTAAACAGTGGAAAAAATATTGAAACATGCATTTGATATAGGCAAACTGTCACTTAACACTATTAATACTAGACTGTTATTCATTTCGGAAGTAACAATCAAAAGTAGGTCTGTATTACCTACCTTTATGTGCCATGACACATTCACTTTTTGTAAGGGTTGATGTAAGTAGGAATTTTACAACAACATGGGAACAATTAAAAGTTCACCAAAATGTGTAGGTCTGGTTAATTCTGGATACATCACAGTGCCAAAATTACGCTCCTATAAGTAAAATGTAGCTATATTTGGACAACCCCAAACTATGTCTGGTTAGAACCAATGGGCGCAGTGCAGATGAGCAGGAAGACATCTAGCTATTATCAGGACTGCACTGTTAGAATGAGGGGCTGAGGTCACTATCCCTAATCTCATTGCCAGTGATGCCCACAGGTTGTCATGTACACCAGGTCATCTCGGATAAACTCTCTTGAAACATTTGCTTTATTAAAATTGCCTTCATGTCATAATAAAATAATATGTTTACACTTTAAAGGATTTGTTTGAGAGCTGGAAGAACTGGATGTTGCATCTGATTAAAGCAGCTGATATTGGGCCCTGATAACATAGCGGTAGCAATGTCAACCACATAGCATAGATAAAGGTAAACTTGACAACAGTAACAGTGCACATGCTGTCAATACCACTTGATACAAATGTGCAATGTAGCCAATTATAATCACAGGTGTTAACAAATTGAGATGCTTGTTACAGATATGTTACTTCTCATGGCTGTGACATTTAAAATAAAATAAGAATGTTAAGTCCTATATTGTATTTACCAAAAGGTTAGACATACTACATGACATAAATTTATCAGTTATCTGTTAATTCCTACCCACACTACTCCCAACCATAAAAAAAGAAAAACTCTAAGCTAAAGTTTGCAACAAATCTCAACCAATTAATCATAGGCTTTTAGCATGGCCTTTAAGTTTAACATAAAAATCAATGGCCACATAGGATGAAACTAGTTGAAAACTGGCTAAGGCTGGCACTGTTCTTTACAGTAAAGAAAGGTTATTGGAGACCGCTGGATAGTTATGCCTATATATGGAATGCTCACTGAAATTTGCATTTTTGGGGAACGCCTGTTTTGGGGTCTTCTATAACCCTGATAAGTAAGGGTCCTAATTCTTGTACGCCTGTAACTTATGGCAGAAGAAAATGAGATTTGGGTTTATTATTAATCTTGAACGTAATTGTACATGATTCTCACTATGCCCTTACGTACGTCATATTTATGCAAGTAGCTAGGAATGCTTCTCAGTACGTCCTTCGATGTTCGGACTGCATATTTACAAGGTAAGATGATCTATCAGCAACAAATAGTCTTTTACCAAAAATAGCTAGCAATATGCTTTATGATTCTTGGGAAAGCAGTTAAGGTTATGGAATTGGGATTGGAGGGTTCAAAATTCAAGCTCTAGACCTGTAAAGTTTTCAAACAGACCTAATTCGATTAGGATGATCATTAATAAACATCCAATACATGAAGCATTTATATCATATTTGAAGTATTCTTGGTCAAATGGGATTGGAAGGTTCTGGGTTTATACCCAAGACTCGACATAAGATTTTAGTCCTTACACAATTCTTTATTTTCATGTACATTTTGCAAAAACAGAATAGGTTCAGACCAATTATTACTTTTGTGACCACTTCCTTACCCCAAGATGTACTAAATAGCAGTATCCATCTTTAGTAATAGTAAGCTTTACAAGCCTGGATCATCCAATATGCATATGACAATCTTATATTTTTGACATCAGTTCAATGTGTAATTATTAACCTCTTAACTGGATTATCCAGCCTTAGTAATGTTTTGTATTAAGACAATGTCTAAATATCAAATAAGATTGCACCAAAGTTTAGCACACATTTCGAATAAAAAACCTTTGTACAGGTAGATAAGCTGGATTAACAACCCCTGTATTGCTTATTTTGTTTAAAATCCATTATAAACCCTGTTTTATTTTAAATAACTTGCAAAAGACATATCATATTGCTAGAAACTCAGCAGCATACTGTGAAGATTCTGATCAAACAGTCTTAAAGGGGCATCTGATCTGAAGCTACACTATATGCTTATGTTATATTAATTCATGTTCTACAGGATAACAATTATAAAACATAATACAATTAGTATATACTTAATAAAGCTGTTGCAAATAGCAGGCATAATAACCGATTTATTCCAGTTAACCATTGCCGAAATACATGGATTTACAGTGGATGTCTGCGCATGCACAACCACAAGAGTTGTCTTCCCTGAAATCTTGAGTAAAACCGAGCAATGTGCCTTATACTTGTATACCGATGTAAAGTTAGAATACAGTTTTACTTTGAATACAAAGGAAAATTTGGTTTTATTTGTATGTGTGTCCTTGAATAGTTACAAGACAACCTAATGTGACAAAGTCTCAGGCATTCTTGCTATTTGATTTTGCACCATTTTTTGCGCAACTTTTGATGCTCACAATGTTTGAAAATTAAACACGCTTCATTTAATTTTATGCACATTAAAATTACAATAGGTTAAATAAACCACATGAATTCTAATCATACTTTAAAGCACACACTTTCTAACAAATCTTAATGTCATAAAGTGACAATAATTCATAATCATGAAGACATACCTAAAAAATTTAGTAGTTTCTGAATATCAGTGTAAAAAATCGACTACACAAATATTTTGTTCAAAATGTTTTATGAGCAATACAAATTGAGTGGAACATATGGCTCTGTTTTAGCACATATTTGGTCATTGTTGATAATACTGTAAGTTAATTATTAAAAAAGCATATTGTAATGGGCATACAGGTAGAGATATACGTTTATGTGAGTAAGAAAGAAAATGTTTTCCTTTGAATCAATCATTCCAGTTCAAAAGTATACGGCTACAGCATTTTTACTTGATGCAGAAAACACATATATGAATTCCTTATATAATAAATACAGATGTACTTGAATTACTGTAATATTTCTTACCAGCTATTAGTTTTGGTTAGTAATTTATTTAATGCACACAAAGCCAATAGCTCACTGTAAAGTAAAAAATTGATATGTTCTTCTTCCACATATAACTAGCTAAACAACTCACTATGAAGACTTTTTTTTCTTGAAAACAGGAATGTGTATATAAGGTATAACAGATAATTTCATCACTGTTTGTGAATGAGCAAATTTTTGTTTCTGTGGCATTTCACTTTTGTCGTAATCTTTTCCTGACAAAATAAATGGAAGGTGGCATCCATGTACATAGATTACATTACCGCTAATAGCTGTGCCACACAAGTCTACTTGATGTCCATGCCCCTGCCAGTGTATACTGCAGGACCCGCATCCACTGTTAATTGGTGTATTGCCAGTGACCAGGTGTCTTTAAAACATACCCAAATTATAAACACAATATTTAACAGGTGTAAGCTTTTTTTAATATTTCTTTAATTTTCACTTTAGGATTATAATAAAAAGTGCTTTTTATCAAAACCTTACACAATGATGAACCATACAAAAGCCTGTGTCTTTCTGAAACATTACAGAACAATAAAAAATAAAACATGCCAACTTCTTCTTCCTGTTGATTGGCTCTGCACTCACTCAGTATGGTCCTACAAAGGTCAGGTACAAGGTTATGGTGAGGGGTTAATTAAAAACAAGTCAAATCTCTAAACAGTAAATGCAGGGGAAAGGAAGAGGCTCCCATGGCATAGTGTCGCAGACTTTTAACTCCTCTGACTGCTTAGCTTTAGCTGCATGTATTTTGAGTCTCGATCAGGGAGAAGGACTTAGGGTGGGATGGTCTTCCAGCTGACCTGTGTAGCACTGGTGGTTCTACCCAGACACTTGTCTGGGGTCTTTACCAAAACAGCTAGACATTGCTACAAATACCATAAATGGTTGCTATTATATACTTAAAAACACGCACACAAAAACAACAAGAGGGCCATGATGGCCCTTAATCACAAACCTGAGGACACAAGCTTTTAATAGGCTCGTATAGGGCATCAAGTAATTCAGAGTTATTAACTTTAGCATCTTTGGTGAAGACTGGACTATTACTGTGATAACATTTTCTGGAACTTCACCTAGCGACCTACTGAATCTACTTGACCCAGTTCTAAACTTAGTAAGATTTTATACAGGTAAATATTTTGGCCAAGTTCGGTGACGATTAAGCCAGAAATGTGCAATTTAAGCATGTTCACAAGGTTTTTCTAACATCTGACCTAGTCAACCCTCTTTTTGACCCAACATGCACCAGTTACAAAATTACCTAAGATTTTCTTTAGGCAAACATTCTGGATACATTTAGTGAACAGTGGGCCATAAATGTTGTCTCTAGTGTGTTCAGAAGGGTTTTCTTAGAGTTGATCAAGTGACCTAGTTTTTGAAACATGTGACCTAGTTACGACTTCATCCAAGATTTTATACAGGCAAATACTGGCCATGTTTAGTGAAGATTGGGTCATAAACATGGTCTCTAGTGTGCCCACATATCTTTTCTAAGATTTGACCTAATGGCCTACTTTTTTATCACAAGTGACCTAGTTACGCACTCATCTGAGACTTTATGCAGGCAAACATTCTTGGCTAGTTTGGTGAAGATTGAGCCCTAAATGTGGCCTCTAGTGTCTTCACAAGTCAAATTTGACCTAGTGACCTACTTTGTGACCCCACAACCCAATGATAAACCCATCAAGATTACATGCAGACAAACATTCTGACCAAGTTTGGTGAAGATTAGGCTACAAATTTGTACTCTAGTCAGTTCAAAAGTTTCTTTCTAAGATTTGACCTAGGTTACTACTTTTTGACTCTGCTTGACCCAATTAGGTGCTTATCCAAGATTTCTTGCAGACAAACATTCTGACCAAGTAAGATAAGGATTGGGTAAAAACTGTAGCCTCTAGTGTGTTCACAAGCAAATTGTTGGCACTGCAAGATGGACACCAGACAAAGGGTTATCAGAAAAGCTCACCTTGAGCACATTGTGTTGTGCTCAAGTGAGCTAAAAACCATAATCACAAAGTTTATCTTTATGTTCAGTTACGCTTTTCATTTCATAGATAAAACATTCATAAGTACCCTCAACGTTCATATGAAGATAAACATTCTTACAGATTATGTGCATCTTTTTTTTAATTTGTATAACTATATGTGTGCCAGTAGCTCTTCATAGATATTGATATGGAGTCTTACTCTAAAAATTTCAGTGTACAATGTCAATATATAAAATTCCCCAAACCAAATCGATTTATTTAAGAATAAATTGTTTACAAGTATTACAAAATTTGCAATGAAAGACAATAACAGAGATTAATTATCTAAGATTGCTAAAGTCAGAAACTGTTCTCCAGTTACTTATCTGACCAATTTAAATGATTCCATTATAAAACTAGCCCAGTTCAAGCTTCTATTATTTTGCTACATCGCAAGGACATTATTATGTTTATATTGATGTTGTCCAGCTAATTATTACTGGAGGAAGACCCCAATCTTATGTCTTGATAGAACCACTGGCACAGCAAGTTAGGTGGAAAACCTTCCTACATGACAGTTCTGGCCCCAACTGAGACTCAAACCTACATGGTGAGTTGCTAGTAAGTGACTCTGACCACTTGCCCACGGGTGTACCTCACTCAAGCTTCAGGTTCACAAAATCAGCCTCAAAGCTTTGTGTGGGGCTGTGTAAGGCTGCTTGGGTGTGTCAGGCTATATGTGGCTATGTGAGGCTGTGTGTGACAGTGTGGAGTTGTGTGAGGCTGCATGGGGCTGCATGAGGCTGTGTGGCACTGTGCAGGGCTGTGTGGCGCTGTGCAGTGCTGTGTGGGGCTGTGTGGTGCTGTGTGGGGCTGTGCAGGGCTGTGTGGCGCTGTGCAGTGCTGTGTGGGGCTGTGCAAGGCTGTGCCCCATGTTGCTTGAGCAGCATATCAAGCATCGGATTTTTATCAGATTTAAATGTAAATGGAGTTAGTTTGAAGGTCTCAGTGTTTTCCTACCTCTCCCAGTCCTCTGAGTACTGCCCATTGAGCATGTCACAGATCTCCCTGAAGTTCTCCATGGCACACTTCACACAATATACACTCTATTATTGTTATAGCACTAATAAGAAACGTATTGTAATACACAGTCACACCCCTTACTTTACTTGCAGCATTACCGTGGCTTGACTCTTTATTAAAACTATAGATATACAATGATTTGCTGATTCCATACAAGCCACACAATACATCTCATCATTATTTATCTTCATTAACCTATAGGATTACCACAGTTAGTCTCTCTCCCTATGGCCAGAACACTCAAGAGGTGATAATTCAAGGTCCTACACAGAACCTATTTGAGGCATCACATTACCACAGACAGTTTCTCTAGCACTGGAACAATCAGGACAGGTCCTAACTCCAAAGTCCTATGGAATTCCTCATAAGTCCAACAGAATTCCTCATGCTATCACAGTAAAACAGTAAGTCTCCAGCCAAGTATGTCAAGTATAAAAACCTTCCGACAGTCTTATGATACCGGTATGTACATCAGAAGTCATGAAGTTCCACAAAAAAAACCTAAGAAATATCACCATCACAGCTTGTCTTTTGTAAAATGGAGAGACAAATAAAGCCTGAGAAGATCTGCACTGGCTGCTATTACATGTCTACTGGAACTAGAATATAGGGTCCCTTGTTTTATAGACATGATTCAAAACCAGTACACTTGTTCAATCGTTACACAGTTGCAAAACTTATCTCAATCCCAGCCAATCAATGGCCACATCAGTTTTAGATTCCCTATTGCAATATTGAATCCCAGGACAAATGTAGATAAATGCAGAAACCTGCTGTGACATGACAAGTCATAGAGATAGGCTGATTCTTTGAATTGTAGAAACCTGGCATGGTGACTAGTTACACTTCGTGGTGTGAAGTAACTGTTATCAGTGATGTCCGTCCCCATTGTGTCTCTGTCACCATTATATACATAGTGTATGTCTCTACATAAAGCATACATGTTTATACAGTGTATACCGAGAGGACATGAAGTTTAACAAGGGCAAATTTACAGTCAGCCTCCATCAAAAGATGTCATGGACAAATATCCTCCTGTCGCAACTGTAAAGGTCATAGAGAATTATTCAGTCTGGATAACAACACTTGCTTACTTCTAACAGTTCTATAAGAAAGCTACCTTAATTGAATATTTACACAATCTAATTATGGTAAATTTACTTAGGACATAATTTTGTTTTTCTAATTCACACTATATATTACTATTAAAAAATGTAACAATGTAATATAACTTCATGTCACGATAGTACAAGTCACCACCAGGTCACCATATTTCCAAAAACCATTTAGCTACAATCAAACACCTATTTGGAAAGCCTAGGTTTGGGGATTTTCAGATAAGGAGATGACTTGAGTGTATTTTGCCTGTATATAAACACCGAATTGCACATGCAATGGAGATAAAATGTCTAATGAAAATTGCTGTCCTTACTAGACTTCTCGTATTGAATGTACAGAATCTCAAATGCTGTAATAGGCAAGTGCAAACAAGAACATTATTTTGTAAAATAGCTCTTTATTAAAACCAAAATACTCTTACACAAAATGTTGCCTACTTCAGTTATAATCTTGCAGGTATGATTAATGAGTGAATAAATGAAAGTTGCCATGTGGAGGGAACTATTTAACCTTTTATCAGCAGTAAACCTGCCCCATACAGAGATATTGTTATCATTTAGCATGAAGGGCTATGTCATCGATACACAATACACCACGTGATTCAGCTGAAATGTATGTTCAAAATATATCACTAATCTCTTGACATGGTCACATCTTTATTTTTTTCTCTCCCAAATTTCTTCAACACAGTAGAATTTCTTTTTATTCATCCCTTTAAGAGTTACAAATAGCTCTACCTTACTACAAAACTTTATAGAGCATCTGACATGATTTGACATTTAATACAAACGTCTTATAAACAAGTTCATGAAAAGTAATAGAAAGCCAGTTTTATAAATGTTTGTAGTAAGTGACAACAACTGTCGGATTCTTTTTATTACATGATTTTAATTGCCAAGATAGGATTTTAAAATTTTTAACGACTATACCTGGTTAAATAGTGGTATGAGACAATCTGCATTATGATGACGTCATCAATCAAAAAGGTGTATTACACTAGTATAATATAACAAAGTGTGTCATGGGTGTATTCAATGGAAAATAAGGGGAATCATGTGATGAATTATTATTTATAACACTTTTAAATTCTGTCCCCTTTAATTGTTATAATACTTAAGGCCACTAACATTGCTCCTCACTTATGTATAAGTGTACTCGGTGACCGTGCGGTAGTAGCTGTCCATTATCAAGTCTGGAGCATTCGAAAGTTGATCAATGTTAAGTCCCCAAACATCCACTCTGTATTACCTTGTAGGAAGTAAAATTGCTTATCAAATTAAATGACTTTTTTTAAAATCAATTGGGCAAAGCATGTTGACTTAAAGGCTTCACTAAAAATACTTTTGGCTTTGCTGTGTGCTGTGATTGGCCTCAGGAATAGAAAGGAAGTAGTAGATTACGGAAGTGATTCCAATACTGCTCACATATAGAAAACCAGGTTTTCAATGATTTAGCAATTTAAGAAATATTATTAAGAGTAAGCTGTGTTTTTTTACTTTTAGTAACAGTCACCTTGACCCGATTGGCCCTAAATTCAATCCCAAGCTAGGTATTCATGCAAGCTTGCTATATCCAAAGTTTCAGCAAGATTGCTTTATTTAAACTGATGTTTCTGACCAGAAACTGATTTTCTATTTTTTAGTAACAGTGACCTTGACCTGCAGGCCCCAAGTCGAATCCCGAGCTAGGTCTTCATGCAAGCTTGCTATATCCAAAGTTTCAGCAAGATTGTTTTTTTCCTACTGAGGTTATGGACTGGAAACTGTTTTTTCTATTTTTAATAACAGTGACCTTGACCTGATTGGCCCCTAATCCAATCCCAAGCTAGGTCATCATGCAAGCTTGCTATATCCAAAGTTTCTGCAAGATTGGTTTATCCAAACTGAAGATAATGACCGGAAACCCTCTGTTTGACGCCGCCTGCCTGCCAAACCTCAATCTAATACTAAGATTTTCATTGAAAACCTGGTAAAATAGCAAAATAGATGACAAGGTTTTAAGCCGCAATGTCTAGGATCTGGAACAAGGAAGTGCATATGCATGACTAGCCATATGGGCAGTAGTGCCAATTTAGTGGTCTACATTCAATGGGTGCTTGGTAACTGTCAGGCTACATCCAGAGTGTCCCCAGCCAGTCAATGGACTGCACCAAATATCTACAGGCATACAGCTGTCATAAAACTGTACTTATGTCAAACAAATTAACAAAAAAATGTACAAATAGCTTGCACACCAAGGATTATCTGTCAGCCCCATATAGTTCAATTCTCTATTAATTCTTTTGTCATTGTGCACAGATAATATAATTTTGACACCTGGCCAGCTAATCATAAGCAAGAATATGTTACTATAATCATTTGTTTAAATTACTCTGAGGATTAAGGTAAAGTTAGAACTTTGCTTTGGTGATTATTACAACTGTCAGATGTTAACCCTTTGCATGCTACAGTTGTTAATATCTCAGACTAATTTGTAGTCATCTTTTTAACATTGACATGCAAAGGTGCCTTGACATATTGCTAAAAATAGCAAATTGGTTCAACAGCAAATAGTGCAGAACCTGACCAGACAGCTCCCAGCAGGGATCTGGCAGTTCTAGATCTACACTATTTGCCTAAGTTGAATAAATTGTGTTTAGCAAGCTAAGGGTTAGGAATAAAACTATGTAGATAGTTAGAAGAATATCAAAACTGAAATAAATCACACTTTTCCATCTTCTCATTTTCACAGTTATGAATTCTGTCAAAACAATTATTTATGTTTTAATCCTAAAATGGAAACAATGATCTCAACTCATTTACTGAAAGTGACTGAAAGGTCACCTCTTGTGCTAATGTTTGTCTACTCATCAATTTAGATGTCTTCAACTTTGTCTTCAGTAGTTAAGCACTTTTGGGTTAACAAGTAGTAAATAAGAGTTTCAATGAATTTACAACATCACAGGTACTAAAATTGCAAAAAAAATGCAATAAAAATCTCATTAGTAGGCAACAAGTGACATAAAATCTCACTTTATGCTAAAAGGACAAAAGTGAGTGAGGGTTGTTTATTTGACATAGCATTTCCTTTGTTTTAACAAGACACCTAAAGTAACCTTATAACTTGGCTGTTTTATTTGAACTTGTTATGATGCATATGATTATGAGAAGATTGTTTCATAAACTAGTACAGTAAAACAGGTGTGGCTCCAACAATATAAAGCACCTATAAAGTGTTGATAGGAAGGTTATAAATTAGATGAAAAGGACTGGTTTGATTAAAATGGAAATACACTAAACTCCTAGTCTGCTTATCACATATTTATAAGGCAAAAGGTGTAGCTCAAGATCAGGAAGTTCATTACTGGGAGTTGTCTGATCAGGATCTACAATATTTGCTGCTTGGTCTCTTTTAAATGATATATTAACATTTACTTGCAATATATAATGTACAAGCTTAAATCTAAACATTTACAGTGCGCTTTAAACAAACTTGTAGCAAGGCCACAAGAGGTATTGGTAGAGACCAGACAGCAAATAGTGTAGATCTGGTCAGACAGGTCTCAGTGGGAGCTAGCTGATCTGCTGCTGCAGTACATGTACCTGCATTTCCTGATCAACTGGTGCCTTATGGGTAAAGAGTTACTTATTGTGTACATATATTTTAATATCAGAGAAAATCACAGTGTTCTAAAGAGTTGACAGCTCAGTTGGAAGTACATTGTGTACATCATTTCCTTTTTGTAGGTACAGACGTAAACAAAAGCTTCATTTGTGTTTACAAAGATGAAGCTATACCATAAAAGCAGAATCTTATTATATCAAATTTTCTATTAAAAACATGAAGTAAGTGCAGGTACTTTATAAGGTACTATTCAAGGAGAGATTAAAACCTTAATAATGTAGGCCTATTATGACATTTTATTAATGACAGACTCAGTATGACTAATGATAAACCTTACATATTTTCTGACATTTTCACATCACCCAAATCAAAACTTCTGTGATACAATACAGATTAAAAAATAGAATAATTTCAATTGTACAACTGTACATATCTGCTCTGTTCACCTAAGTGCTAAAATAGAAAGTTTTCTGTGTGCGATCAAGATAGAAAAGATGTGGTCAGCATTGAACTGAAAAAACTAATGTCGCCCATGATTTACACCAGTCAGGTCACAAATAGAGTTTTATAAGATAACACACTCCTCACATTAATTATGTTTTTCTGGAGTGGAGATCATGCTTATGTAATAATATTCCATTTGATTTACATACAATAAATCAAAACATTTTTTTTTTAAATGTCAACACTACTTAGACTATATTGATAGAATTTAATAATAATGGTGTGCTTTAAAAAAAAAAAAAATTATAATCTCATTCAAATCATTTTCGTCAAGCCCACTGCCGATTTTCTTTTTGATTGCAGAGGTTACTGTGGTCTGAAAGGCACATGACCAAGGATAAGGAGATTGATAAGATGAAAGAAAACTTGCCAAACTGTCAAGCTAGAGATAAACTCTGAGATCATAAAAGAGCAATTGGGGTCTTCTTTGCAAAAAACAACAACAAAAAGAACAACAACAAAAACACAATGATTCTTTCAATGATATCTAAAGATGAAAGCACAGCAGTCCAACAGCAAAGAGGAAGTACAGTAATCTTTAAAATAAACAAGAAATAATGATAATAATAAGATAATGTTCAGTTTAAAATTCTTCAACTTTATAAGATGAAAACAAACAAGGCAAACTGCTAAATCCTGAGGAAATTGTGATGGGAAAGCAGACATGTGATATTCCCTTGGTCCCAAAGAGGGAGACTTAGGCTCCCAGAGAGGGAGATTGGGGTTCCAGGGAGGGAGATTTCCGTGAATGCGCGTTAAATTGACTGTGTGGCTTATTTCTATTTGTAAAACAGTATTTTTTGTCTTTTTTATTAATAATAACAGTAATTTCAGTGATAAAAATGTTCTTTACAATATTTTAAAATGAATTTTGGAATATATCTAGCATATTTTAGTTCACTATCTAGACATAAATTGTATGCTTTGGTTTTATGCATGTAGCCTTCAAAAACAACAGCCAAACATAGTGTAAACAAGTCAAGTGTCAACAGCACTTACTACTGAATTGAAAAAAAGGTTTCCAAAGAAATAATGAGTATGCAAGCATAAAAATAGTTTATATAATTTGTAAGTAAGTGACAAAAGAGTTTTAATAATTATAAAATATTAGTGGTAAACACATTGATACCATTACTTTCTAAACAAAGTTAAATGAATTTGGAATACATGAAGACATTATACTAATCAAGAATAAATAGCAAACAAGTGTTTTTCTGTGACAAAGTAGTAAATAGATATCTGTCCGGGTTTTTTACATATATAAACCACATACTAATGTAAAAAAAGAGTTAAAATTATGTTACATTAATTAAAGAATTCATCTTTTGAGAATGTATGATGTAAACTGATTGGAACTACCAGTAGTTGAAATGGAAAATATGTTTTAAAAGTGTCTAAGGTTGGCATATTATTTACCGTTCATGCGCTAAATGAAATGGTATCAACTGTCAGAAAACCATTTACTTTTATGATAAATGTATATTTGCAGGAAGAAGACAAATTTTCTTTCAAATAGAAACAACACTATTGTAAAGTAAAGAAACGTTTACTCCTCTTAAAAAGCTAAAGTCAAAGTAAGCTTTACATAATGTTGGGAAATGTTCACCATTTCTTAGATTTGATCTGTTCCAATGTTACTGTGACCCTTGCAGATTTGTCTCCTAATTCCTACCCCGACATATTTCAGGGCTAGAAGCTTGCCTACATATCTTACACAATGGGTTGTTTTGTGAATGCCGATAATGTCCTAAATAATAATTTTGCAGTTAGCGAAAGGCCTTACAAAGTATCAAATTAAAATCATTGATTGTTTTAGTAGCACAATGCACAAATATACATGTTGCAAGCTCTGTGTATTCAGCAGTGTTATTGTTTCACACATTCATCTCTTTCACGCAAACTTGTTTTTATGTTA
Organism: Sinonovacula constricta; assembly: GCA_007844125.1. Lineage (NCBI taxonomy): Eukaryota > Metazoa > Mollusca > Bivalvia > Cardiida > Solecurtidae > Sinonovacula > Sinonovacula constricta. Next base: position 68,523,661 of record CM017556.1, on the reverse strand, counting down.
ATTTCATATGCACATTATTACTTTAACATAATGTTTATTTCCAACCATTACACGCAACAAGTTCTTAATATAGGTTTTGAATCTAAATTTGTGATTCTTCCAGTCGGTTCATTTGGATTTGGGTCTGCTCATTTTGTTAAATGACTCATTACTTATTTACTTTTACATTTGACTTACACGTGAATTCCTTTGCCCTGTGCGTTTTCAAATTTTAGTATATATTGCAATGCTCACTGGACTTTGTCATATATTCTTATTCATGGAAAAGAAATCACGATCGCTCGCTTCGTTCGCTCCCTTTGGTTTTTAATTCCAGGACGAGTCGCTCATTTAATTTAGACACTAACCTTAACATAGTAAAATTATACACAATCGTCTCGGTTTAAGAAAAATAAAATCATTACTGAGTAAGGGTTATTAGTACACACGAACGCATCAGTTTCAACATATGCGGTAGTCTGCTGACAAAATGGCGCTACGACGCGATGACGTCACACATATAATTAGCACTAGTTTGTCTTTTGTTTGTTTGTAAGGCACGTAGGCAGGTCAGTTGTTAAACGTTTTTGAATTATTCTGTCATGTAATTTGCATGCATTCAAGTGCATGGATGCCCATTTTTCTGCATATTTACATGATTTACGTCGTGTATTTAGAGTACCGAAGTAAACGGAAATCAGCGTACTTTTTTGCAGTCAGGAGGTTTGTCAATCGCAATAATAATGCTGGAAATTATTACCTTGGCTTGGTAAGGAAAAAAACTGAAGATGTTCAGTCTAATTATACGGAGCCTGCGTTTGGGTAAATACAAATTAATTCTTATATCACCCTATTAACGGGTTATTGAACATTCAAAATTTCAAAGCTCAGTCCCATGTATTTGTCCGCACGTGCGTTAGGCATTGCTTCCATTAGTTGTGTAAGAAATTAGATTAGTGACACTGATTGGGCATGATCTCCGCCGTTCACTAAATGGGTGCGGTTATAGTGTCAATCAAGGGATTACAGTTTGTGGCGGTTGCCTTTTAACACCATGAGGCGGGGCACGAAATTATCGTCGCGACCAATTAACACTGATTGGCAGTGATCTGTTTCGATTAGCTGCACACAAACACACGCAGTTGCTTGTCGCTTGCAGTAGGATATATTGCGTAATCAAATGATCGGCTGGTAGCTACTGTCTGGGGCAGGCTTTAGGAGGAATGAGATTATTAAGTCTGTCAAAGCGGGAGAATTGATGTGCTCAGCGTGAGGCGTGAGACAGACCCCTGATATCGGGAGTCTCCCGGCGAAATCGGGAAACATCACATGTCTGGGAAAGTAAAGCAGGTGATCACACAATGTTAATAATTTCAGATGATAAAAGGAGAATAAAGCTTTTATAAAGCAAATGATCTTTTCGGATTCTAAGCCAATTAACAGATACTTACACTCTTACATCAACAAAATCAATGATCAGTTTCATTGTCATCTTGGCATTAACTTGTCAATGGTGTTTTTATACAATATCTTTTTCATGCTTTGTGTTAATTTGAATTTGATTCTAATTTCTGAACTTGAATAACTTAAAAATGAACTGGCTGAACAGCCAAGGCCCAGTGACAATGGGCCATAGGGAAGTACATCAAGATGTCATCTACTGTATATTAGTGTTACCTCTGTGAGTCATCCCCGTCGGCAGAGAGCCCCAACTTGTGAAGGAACTCATTTGGGATACTGGGCATGATGTCTGGACTCTCTGATTCCTCCAGGTAGCCATTCTGGTAACAGACAAAGATTAACTCTTAGCCCACTACAGTACATTTGATCAAGTTAATGCAAATGGCGCAGATCAAGATCGGCCATAACATGCTTCAGGGTTACTAGCCTTAGTTACATTTTCATATAGTTACCAGAAAAACCCAAGATTTTTGTGTTGTTTTAGGGATTTACAAGGGCTGGGTAAAGGTCATACATTTGTTCAAACAGTATCTAACTGAATTAGTGAGAGATTCCCTCTCAAATTGCAACAAGCATGGACAATTACAATTCTGAAAATTTTGCAAGATATCGTGACTTTTTCTGACATTGAACTGCTATAAAATACGAATATCTTAGATCGTAGACTACACCATCAGCACATCAAAACTTTCTTAAATACCTAATTAAGTCTTAATTCTGGTAGATAAATTAAAAATTGCATATAAATGTTAACACAAATGGTTATATTTTTATTTTAAGACATTCCAACAAGTACAAACATATACAAACATGTAATACCATTGGCAATAAAACCATGTCAACTGAATTAGTCTGTGCACAAGAATGTTCCCTTTTGGCATTGTTTATAAACACTGTAAAGCCCAATACTGACAACATCTTCAGTAGTATGCAAAACATTTAAGTGACATACCATCAGCACATTTAGAGAACATTGGGTTACACACTATCTGCCTAATCAGATAAACAGCATACCAATATTTTGGACACATGAACAGTGTCTCTGTGAGCATGACATAGACTGCCCATAAACAAACAAATGGCTATAGTTTTAACAGGTAATACTCTATACTTAATAGATGGATCACAACTTCTTGCATAAGGTACAAGCGAGTATGGAATAGACTTAATGGCAACTTATGTATATCTTGGTCAGACAGCTCTAACATGGACCAGGCTGATTAGGATCTATACCAATTACCATTACCTGACAGTCATGCTTTCACTTAGAGATAATTAATATTTATATAGTTTTTTGTTTTATTTTTGATACATCCCAATGACACAATTATGGTCATATTGGTGATGTCCAGCTAAATACTGGTGGAGAGACCCTGACTTCTGTCTGGGTAGAACCACTGGCACACAACAGGTTAGCTGAAAAACCTCCCCACATGAAAGTACTTGCCCAGGCGGGGACTTGAACCCTATACAGTGACAGGTTTAGAAGTTAAAAGTCAAATTAATATTGCTATGATTCAATAATACAACAAAGCAATAGGGTTACAAACTTTTTGCATGCATTAGTACAAAGACCAATGAGCAAATTAACAAACAGTCCTTGTACAATTTTCAAACTCATGAAAGAAGGGAGTTATGGATGGTTATGCATACTGCCTACTGTATTAAGGTGACAACATACATTTTCTATCCTCCAAATAAGTATGTAAATGATTCTTGTACATGTACAATTAAAAGGCAATGACTGAAGGCAAAAACTGATTTAGTTTTACTGCATGAATAATAAAGTTATTAATATACTTTAACAGCTTTTAACAACTGATCAAGTTTAGTCAAATAACATGCCCGAACTGCATTTTTGTGTGTCTGGTTCTATAATAATGTGTCTAGACACCTGCTAATGTCGATGGAAGAAGGAAACTAAGTATTATTTTGGGGTATTCACCAAATGTTACAAGAATGGTTAAGTACTTTGTAAGTCAAGTTTCACAAACCAATTAACAGGGTCTGTACTTTGTCCTGTCCCCTGTGTCTGTCAGTATTTGGCCCCATTAAACTGTACGGGTCATTACTAGGTCCTGTCTCTCTCCTGTGTGGGCCAGTGCTAGGTCCTGTCTAACACCTGTGTGGGCCAGTGCTGGGACCTGTCTAACACTTGTGTGGGTCAGTGCTAGGTCCTGTCTCTCACTTGTGTAGGTCAGTGCTAGGACCTGCCAAGCACTTGTGTGGGCAGTGCTAGGTCCTGTCTCTCACTTGTGTGGGTCAGTGCTGGGTCCTGTCTCTCACCTGTGTGGGCCAGTACTAGGACCTGTCTAACACTTGTGTGGGTCAGTGCTAGGTCCTGTCTAACACTTGTGTGGGTCAGTGCTAGGTCCTGTCTCTCACCTGTGTGGGCCAGTGCTAGGAGCTGTCTAACACTTGTGTGGGTCAGTGCTAGGTCCTGTCTCTCACTTGTGTAGGTCAGTACTAGGTACTATCTCTCACCTGTGTGGGTTCATACTAGGTCCTGTCTCTCACTTTTAAGGGTTGGTACTAAGTCCTGTCTCTCACTTGTGAGGGTCAGTGCTAAGTCTCGTCTCTCACTTGTGTGGGTCAGTACTAGGTCCTGTCTGTCACCTGTGTGGGTCAGTACTAGGTCCTGTCTCTCCCTTGTGTGGACCAGTCTTAGATCCTGTCTTTCACCTGTCTGAGTTAGTAATAGGTCATATCTCTAATCTTTGTGGGTCAGTACTAGGTCATATCTCTCACCTGTGTAGGTAAGTACTAGGTCCTGCCTCTAATCTGTGGGGATCAGTACAAGGTTCTGTCTCTCAACAGTGTGAGTCAGCACTAGGATCTATCTCTCACCTGTGTGGATCAGGATTAGGCCCTGTCTTTTACCTGTGTCAGTACTAGGTCTTATCTCTTACCGGCATGGTCCTGGACTAGGTTCTATCTCTCACCTGTGTGGGTCAGGACTAGGTCCTGCCTCTTAACTGTGTAGGTCAGGGCTAGATCCTGTCTCTCACCTGCATGGGTAAGTCATATCTCTTGTGTGGGTCAGTACTAGGTAATGTCTCTCATCTGTGTGGGTCAGTAGTAGGTCCTGTCTCTCACCTGTATGGGTAAGTACTTGGTTCTGTCTCTCATCTGTGTGGGTCAGCAGTAGGTCCTGTCTCTTACCTGTATGGGTCAGTACTAGGTCCTGTCTCTCATCTGTGTGGGTCAGTACTAGGTTCTGTCTCTTATTTGTGTGGGTCAGTAGTAGGTCCTGTCTCTCACCTGTATGGGTCAGTACTAGGTCCTGTCTCTTATCTGTGTGGGCAGTACTAGGTCCTGCCTCTCAATTGTGTGGGTCAGTACCAGGTTTTGTTTCTCACTTGAGTGGTTCCCTTTTAGGTCCTGTCTTTTATCTGTGTGGGTCAAAACTAGGTTCTGTCTCTTACCTGTGTGGGTTGTTCTCCAGCGTCCTCAAGCCCCTCCTTCTCTGCCAGTTCTGACAGCTGGGGCATTTTGCTCTGATGGAGATGGTCACGGCGGCGTGCCAAGTTGTTCTGAAACAGACCAAACAAATTGCAATTTCTTTCCATAGCAAAATTTTTCTAAAGTTTCTTTAAAATCAAACAAAATAGTGTCAAGTATTAAGGAAAAGGATGAAAGGTCACATATTCTGACACTTAAAACTAATACATGAAAGCATTTCTTGGGAAAGAGTAAACTTTTATTCTTAGAAATAAAATGAACAGTTAATGTTTAATAAAATTAAAAGGAAACTTGTAGTTTAATCAACCTTATTGAGCTACATTTTGTTAGTATAAATTCTACAACAAATGATGCAGATCCTGATTAGACAGTTCCCAGCAGGTAGCTGGCTAATCTGTATCTACACTATTTGCTTGAGCCTTATAAATATGTGATAAGCAGGCTAAGAGTTTACTTTCCTTATATTGATGTTTGTCTCATGACTACGAAAAATACTCTACTGTAACAAAATAACAGGAAAAGAACTACAGCAAAATAACAGGTAACAGGAACAGTTTATCAGTAAAAACATACTCCTCATGTCTTCTCTGAAAGCTTGACATAAAACAAATACACAGACTGCCAGCACTCATTCAGATTTCCAACAATTAACAACACCCTGCTCTCTTTAAGTGGCATCTTGAGTGCCACAAAGGTAAATAGTAAACCCCAGGTGATCTAACAACTTTTTGGTGGTAAAGAGAAATTTGCCAATTTGATAATGAACTGCATCAATTAAGTCCTGATAGAGCAAGTAAGGTATGGTGCTTTCACCAGGTACAGAACCAGTGAACAGTGTGCAAGTTTATAATCATGACCATAACATAGTAACAGAGAATGTACTTTTCAGAGCACTTAGCATTGCAAGTCAATAGAAATTAACAGTTATAATAAAAGATGAAATCTTACTTTTATAGTAAATAGAAATTTGAGCTTCAGTTTTTTTTAAGTCATCAATATTTTTAAATTGTAAGGCTTATTTTTAAAAACTATTTCTTTAATAAATCACCAAACCCTTTCATGTGCCCTAATGTTAACTGACACTAACACAAAAAGTAAAATCAGTGATGCATTCCAAGCCTATTACTTATATATATAATCAGTAAATCTAATGGTCCTCCCTGAGGCAATATTTTTCACACCAAATAATTAGCACAAGCATATGTTAAACAATACTAAAATGAAATATGAAATGTTAAAGACACAGGATGACAAGGATGTACTTGTTTGTGTATTTTATTGCCCTTACAACAATCACATAGTAATCTTGAGCTGAAGAAGTCTTTAAAGCAAAGTTCATCACTACACTCAACTTCTTAATTAGTCACAAACATTAGGATCACTTTTGACAGGTTATTGCAAAAACAAAAAAAAGCTGTAAAATTGGCACTTCAAAAACTTCATACATTCTACTGTTCATGCTGTGACTATAAATCTTATGACATCCAACTTACTTTTTTCTATCAGATATGTGTATCCTTCATTAAAATTGCAATATCCTGTTTGCAGAATAGTATCCTTGAATAGTAAGTCCAAGCAACATAACATTGCAAAGACGAATGATATAAATATATCTCAATATTCAGCCAGAGGACTGCATCTTGGTGAAGACGGATACATGTACCTCCTGCCCTGCTCAATCCCAGGCATCATCTGACAGCACCAATATCCCTACCTTTATCAGTCACACTAACACAAACAACACAGTAGTTGCTGAGGCTGTCACAGGCAAGCACTGATCACACCCAGCAAAATCAACACCTACACAGACTACAGTATTCTCAGATTGTGTCTCAATGTGTGTCCTCCATAGGAATGTATAACACTAGAAGACTTATCATTTACAAAAGCACCTCTGGCACCTTAGCAGCAGCAGCAGCAGTAGTTAACTTAGACACTGCAGCAGCACATGCTGTAGCAGCACTTATCAAGGGTGTGTCACCTTCACCAACTCCTAACACCATCACACTCATCAATAACACGGCACCAACAGCACAAGAAGCAGCAGCAGCAAGCTAAAAGCTAAAAGAAGGTGTGTCACCTGTCTGAAGTAATCACATCAGCACTCATGCAGCAATGGTCTCACAACAGTACTCCCACTCTGATACTGTTTCTGTATCACTATGTGGGGTTAATAATGGTCTCAAATGTCCTACAGGACAGAAGCATGTTTACCAATATGATGCAGCTCAGGTGTCTTCTTACATAAACAGACACACAAGTGTATCAATCCTGGAGACACTTAAGATATAGAATGACAACAGATCACAGTTCTTTTATCTTTTAAGGTAATATCCAACAGTTTAGACCAAAGTTTATTTTCTCAAAGATCATGAAAAATATTAAATTACCTTTGTGCCTATTTAAAGATCAGAAACAATGAGCATTTAGATCAATTTATTTCATGATTGGTACTGTCTTAACAATTGAGAAAGTGTTCAAATTGTCCTTACTAAATTTCTATTTTATGAAGACATTGTGTCCAAATCCTCAAAGCAAGGATAAGAAAATGTTACATGAATTTTATATAGGTAAACTGTTGGATACCACCTATAAATCAGTGGATAAACAATTTCACCAAGCTAGTAAACGTTGTCTGGAAATGCTGTGACACCATGTCAACGAGACTCCTATCACTTCACTAAACCATATTGCTCTACATTTATGCTTAATAAATACAATGACAGAATGTCATAGTTATTTGTTAATTAACAAATGCAAAGATAGAAGTATATGTTGCTAGAGACTTAGCAGCAAGTAGTGTAGATCCTGGTCAAACAGTTTCCAGTGGGAGCTTGCTGATCAGGATCAACACTATTTATTTAAGCCTGAACAACTTGCTCTCAACTCTATGCTGAATATTTGCATATTTATAAGGCTTAGGCAAATAGTGTAGATCCAGATCATCCTGCACCCTGCTGGGTGCTGTCTGATCATGATTTACACTATTTAAGCTCCTCAGTCTCTGTTTATAATTATAACAACTCTGACATATAAAATATATAATATGAAAGCAAACAAATCCTAAGAATTTAGCATGGATTTTTAACAAAATGCAGCAAGATTAGTGTTGGCAGGCCAAGTGAAGATGAAACCTTTACTAGCACTTTACTGTCAACCACTGACTGCCACTTTTTATCAAAAATCACTTGTCTGAATTCATGCAAATACTCTTGTATATAATAGAACACAATCTTTCAACGTTTCTTCCTAATTACTACCCAAAGTTAGCAGCTCTCAATTTATGTTGCTGAAACATTACTTTTTAAATATAGGTAATCCATGCACATAATTGTAAAAGAACTTCTGCATAAAATGGCATAAAGTCACATGCTTCCGTTGAAATAATTAAGATGAAGAACATGTGCACTTAAGAAGACTGGCTATGTAACAATGACTACTTCAGTTTGTGCCAGTTTAATTTAACCATAGGTATACAGTTCACTACACATAGGTGGGTTAACGGACCATGGCCACTATCCACAGTTCACAACACTATCAGTCATCACCTAGTATCAATTAACATTCATGAAACACAATCATGTTCCAGTAATTGACCATTGTGAAACAAAGCCATCATTATGACTGCAAAGTTTGGCAATGTACACTTCCTACCTACACAACATTAATGAAGCTTAACCAGTGTAACTTGTAACAAAACAAAACAAGGACTTATCCCAGCTAATTATTGTGGAGTCTCTATTATTAGAAACGAACATATTTGTTAGTGATCATACCCTTGATGTTTTATACATATGATGTAGACCCTCAGGTAAAAAAGTGCCCTGTTCATAGCAGCCTGATCAGGTAAGTATCTGGATGATTATACAGTTTACAAATAATAAAGTCCAATTTTTTAGGTCAGGTACTTGTATACAAGACAGTTTACATGTGTTAAATTGTTTTAACAAACAGCAGGACACTAACGACAAGTGATGATCATTAGGTGAAATGGCCATGTGGTTCACACCAAAATCTACCAATCACTTGTTTGAGTGGGTTTTTTGTCGCTGATTAGGAATTAAATGCTGAATACTAGTGATGTTGTTTGAGAGCAGGTCAATTGTATTCCTTTTAAAATGACAATATCATTATGTACAAGAATGATATCCATTATCATTTTTTAAACGTTTGGTAATGTGTTCACTCAAACAGCTCTATTTGTGGCTATTTTATGTTTGTTTTGTTTTTGAAGTAAATTGCAGTGACCAATTAAGATTATTATAGAAACATCCAGCCTTTTGACAAATGTCTGGGTAGAACCACTGGCGCACCATGTGTCACCTGGAAGACCTTCCCACATTAAGTCTTTCGCCCCAAACAGGACTTGAACCCACGCGTTGAGAGGCTTCATCATTACTATTAGTCCAATACATTCTACAATTGTTAATTACCTCAATTTACATTCATTCTTTATAAGCTACAAGCTAAAATATCTACACAAACTGCAAAAAAAAAAAAAAAAAAAAAAAACAACCTTGAGAGCTGTCTGATCTCAACAATCTACAATTATAATAAAGTTATCACTTCTGTTTGTTTACATTAACTTGTTACATTGCACCAACACAATTATGGTCATACTGGCAATATCCTGCTTATTATTGGTGGAAGTTAATAATCTTACTGATACCAACATTTGACCAAAGTTTAATAAAATTCCTTTTAATGTTTTGGGAGATGTGGAAGGCAAACAGAAAAGTGTTAAAAATGGACATGTGAAGACCATTCATATAATTCCCATCCTGATTTATACCTAACATCAAACAAAATTAAAAAGTCCATATTTTAACTAAGTCTGCATTCATTCCTACAGCCAAATATATTTCAGCAAAACAAAACAAAAATAATTTTACCATGCAAATTTGTCAATTTTTAAGTGGCAAAAAGGCCTGGAGAAACAACATGTATTATCTGACAACAGAGGCATAAAATTAAGTGATTAATTTAAAATAAAGAACATGCAATTTTATCAGAGGAAACCAAGCCAATTCATTAACTCATTAACAGCTTCATTAATGTTGAAAATTCCCATTAGACACTGTGTCTTAATGTTGCAACCTTTTGGAAATCTAAGCTCTCCAATTCTGCAACCATCATCTGATTCAGTCAACAATTAATTCAATTTCTATCTTGTTGAAGTTTGTGATTGTGGAGACTGTGCCATGAGATCTTCATGTCGTCTGGTAACCTGATCAAACACTGCATTTACTCTTAACCTGCTTAAGTTTAAGTGAATTTGGCTCATCTAGAAAGTGTAGGTGTACATCTGCCAGCTCCTGCTGGAAGCTTTCTGATCAGGATCAACACTATTTCAGGCTGAAGCAATACAAAAAGGTATTTTTACCTGTTGGTGAAAGAAGATGGCCAAGTATAGGTAAGGATTATTAACTAAAAAGAAGATGGACAAGTATAAGTAAGGATTATTAACTAAAAAGAAGATGGCCAAGTATAAGTAAGGATTATTAACTAAATGTACCATGCTACTGCTTACCCTGTCAACATTATCTTGAATACATAGAATAAGAGCTGTCACAGAAATGCTGATTGACTTTTGATGAGCAGAAAATTATAATGAAGGCGTCATAGAATTTTCAAGCAATAATTTGACCTGCATGTACATTCACATAAAGAAAGTCAAACCGGGACCATATTTTTACATAATTCAACATAGAACTATCATTTGGTAAAACAAAATTATGTAAAGTTTCATTATGGCGTATGCTGGTAAAGATAAAAACTTGGAAAAAAAAATTGCAGGCAACACTACTGTCTGATGATACTAGCATAGAGGCTCAGTCAAGTGGAATTGCCCTCCTTATTCACTGATGTGCAGCAAGCCAGAAGCTTGAATCAGTGGCTAACACTTTTATACAATATTATTTACTTATTATAAACTTAACACATACTGATCTAGTCTAAGAGCTTGAGAACATGACTATCATGATAAATAATTAACAGATCTGACTATAATCTTACTGGTAAAATTAAAGTTAACATATGGACAATATGGTGCAGCATGCCAAGGACTAAAATCAAAAGTCTTAATTATAATGCAATAATAACTTGCTAATAAATGTATCAGCAGCATGGTGGCCTTGGCTTAGTGGTTAGAATCACATACTTCATAACCCCTCACTGCATGGGCAGAACCCCTCACTGCATGGGCACAACCCCTCACTGCATGGGCACAACCCCTCACTGCAGGGGCACAACCCACGGGCAGAACCCCTCACTGCATGGACACAACCCCTCACTGCATGGCCAAAACCCCTCACTGCATGGGCAGAACCCCTCACTGCATGGGCACAACCCCTTACTGCATGGGCAGAACCCCTCACTGCATGGGCACAACCCCTCACTGCATGGGCAGAACCCCTCACTGCATGGGCACAACCCCTCACTGCATGGCCAAAACCCCTCACTGCATGGGCAGAACCCCTTACTGCATGGGCACAACCCCTCACTGCATGGGCAGAACCCCTCACTGCATGGGCACAACCCCTCACTGCATGGCCAAAACCCCTCACTGCATGGGCAGAACCCCTCACTGCATGGGCACAACCCCTCACTGCATGGGCACAATCCCTCACTGCATGGGCACAACCCACGGGCACAACCCCTTACTGCATGGGCAGAACCCCTCACTGCATGGCCAAAACCCCTCACTGCATGGGCAGAACCCCTCACTGCATGGGCACAACCCCTTACTGCATGGGCAGAACCCCTCACTGCATGGGCACAACCCCTCACTGCATGGGCACAACCCCTCACTGCAGGGGCACAACCCCTCACTGCATGGGCACAACCCCTCACTGCATGGGCACAACCCACGGGCAGAACCCCTCACTGCATGGACACAACCCCTCACTGCATGGCCAAAACCCCTCAGTGCATGGGTTCAAGTCCTTCTTGAGAATGTTTATGTGTGCAGGTCATCCAGCTGTCCAGTGATTTATCAGTAATTATAATCAGATAAGACAGGACCTTCCTTCATCAAAATTTGAGGGATATTGTTTCCACCACACTAACTGTGATTGTTTAACTGTGTTCTACAAACTAAACCAACCAAATCACCCACATACTATCTACCTATTCAACCTTGCTGTACTGGTACTAACCTGAAAAAGCTTTTGACTTTTGTCATTATGGCATAAAACGTTTAACAATGTGTGACATTCATAAACCTTAACTTGCTACAGTGATTGATAAAGATAACAAAGTCTTCATTATTATTATTTCACTTATAAAACAAAGATAACAAGAATTATTGCTAGACACTATGCAGCAAAATCTGTAGTTCCTGATCAGATAGCGCCCAACCAGTACAGGTTGATCTTGATCAACACTATTTGCTAAAGCCATATAAAAACATGATAAACAGGCAGAGATTAAAAAGAACTTATCAGTAACTTTTATCATGTTACATGTGTTAATAACCCAAACTAAATTTTCAAGAATTTGCTAAAATATTTATGAAAATGTATACTTTATTAAGCATAGTAAAAATTTAGATCCGACAACTCCATGTGGTGATCTAGTGATCTGGATCTACATGATTTACCTGGGGCTGATCATTTCACTTAGCAGGTTAGGAGTATACAATGTGTGACATTTACTAAGACATGACAACCTCAAATTTAAAATGGAATTCACAATGAATTGACAAGGAAAGCATATATTCTTTGCTTATAAAACAGACATTCCAGTTATTAAAAACATTAGTATATAAAAGAAACACAATTTATTAGTCTTAATGTTTATAAGGTACCACATAAAAACTTTTTTAATGAATTGAAAACATACCAAGGAAGCTGTTATATTGTCATAAAGAAAGTAAAATGAATCCAAATAAAAAAATGCACAAAAATATTCTTAGAATTATCAGTTTACATTAAAACACAACCATGTAAAGGAAAACATTAGATTGTTTTTGTATAGTTCTCTAATATAGCATATTTTACATGATAATGAACATTTAGATTTTAAGATTAAAATCAGAATGCTGTTTAAAGGTTGGTTTTCTACCATCAATTCAAAGACACAATACTTCTTTATCCATTTGTGACATCATTCTTAAGCAAACAAAATTATAAATCAAAATTTTTCAGCTTCTCTGACATTTTCTTCTAGCTACTCTGATATGCCTTTGTTATTTTTTTAAATATCTTTCTATCTAAGTTAATAATGCATAATTTATAAACAAAAAACAAAAAAAAAACAATGTATCTGTATTTTCATCATCTTTGACAAAAATGTTAAGATATTACAAAACACTTCAATTATCATGAGATATGCTAACATATGGGCTGGTAAACTGAGACACCGTGCACAGTAACAAGACTGGTAAGCATGTGGTGAAGCAACAAAAACAGTATTCTGGGATCATGAATCAATCATCAGACTGAACCACTGACAGGACAGTTATTATATTCTGGACTGGCTATAACATGTCAACATTCAGCATGGGGGTATATAAAAGTTCCAGAACAACAATGTAAGATATACATGCAATGAAAATACAAGATATTGGCCCAGGATTTTTCTCCACAAAATTGTGTCTGTAAACATTGCATGAAGTAACATGCATTTCTTGAGGTGAACAAAACAACAACAAAAATGCTGCTTTGGTGAATCTTTTAAAAGATAGGTATGTGTTAAACAATACAAAGTACTTGACACTTTCTCTGTATGGGTACATGTACGCATTAAACAACAATGTAGCAGTTTATATGACATATTGTTTTGTAATCTGATTACAAGTCTAAAAGTTATTTTCCCCCATATAGGAATTTTGCTGTTAACTTTGGGAAAATGGTACACTTATTTCTGTTGGGAATAAAGCCAATAATGGCTATAAAACTGACAAAAAGCCCCGACTGCTAGAGACTGCAGCATGAAGTGTAGATCCTGTTCAGACATCACCCATAAGAAAATGGTTTATACCGATCAACACTATTCACATAATCTTGTTAAACACATACTTAGAAGAATAAGTTAATAAAAAAAAGAAAAAACATGTTTGCAACTGAAAAAATCATTTCGAAATAGAAAGTTTCTTGCAAGGAAAACATAATAAACAACAAAAAGTGTTATTTAAAAAAAAATATTTTTTTTATTCAATATTTAAGATCATGTTGATGTTGATTCATACCTTTCTCAACACAAACATACTCTAAATCATACTTCCTGTATGAAACATGAATATTTTGTGAAAGGGTCAAAATGTTGTCATAACATTATGCTTGACATGCACCATGTAACATACAGGGTATATACATAAAATTGAAATTACAAACACTTTCTGTTTGCTTCATCATTTAAACAAAAGGTACATAGCTTTCTAAAATAATAGAAAGGTCTACATTTACTTATAATAAACTAAGATATAGTTTTATACATATATTGTTTTTGTATGTACAGTAGTACTTTTGGTTCAGATACGTTAAGTGTTTGAAAGTGCTTGTAATATATTATATATTTTTGGCAATAAAGTAAACATATTAACCTCCCCCACATCCTTCACACCTCAACAATAATCAGGTAAATGGCAAATGACAAAAAGCCCTACCACAACAGTTTCCCTTTACAGAAATTAACCATTCAGAACACTTATACTGATTGAAAGTGTTTTTAGAATGCACATTTTACTCTACATCTAACCCATTTCTACCCTTGTAAACAGCACATCCTACATCATTAAGTTATTTACTACTAACTACAATCAGGGGAGGCTAACTATATACTGTTAGAAACAACAGCAAATAGTGCAGATCCTGATCAGATAGCTCCCTGTGCCTATTTATAAGAATATTTGTGTATCATGCTGAGCTAATTATGTGTTTTGCCTTACACAGAAACTGACATAGCTCACAATCATAAACAGAGTAGATAACTATAAAATCAACCATCAGGGGAATGGTAGATGTTAACTGTTAAGATAATTCACAGGCTTACAGTCATTATTATAGATAGCAAGTATACTTTATGTCAATTATATGATTTAAGAAAGTGTTGTTTTTTACTTGTTTTCTACTATGACATCTCTTCATTTTTTTTTCATACATCATAACAACACAATTTCATGATATTGGCATCAAGATAATAATGCAGGAGGGTGATTTCATACAAATGTCTGGGTAGAACCACTGACTCAGTGAATTTTAGCTGAAAGCTCTTGCATTCAATGCAGCTAGAAACAATAGGGTTGAAGAGGGCTTTAAGTCAGAGAAGTTAAGTTGACACCATCAGCAAGACCAGCCTAGTAAATTATTGATACCTGAATAGATCCATTGAAAAGAGTTTAACTGATGCAATAGATCTAAGTGACATGTGAACCATAACACACCACTGGTCAGTACAAACACGTTCCCATCTGAGCCATGTGATCACTTACATTTAATAATGTAATATATGATGTTTATAATGTAATATGAACATCCAAGAAATTTGCTGTAACGTTGGAATCTATTTTTAGCCAATATTTCCATTGTGCTTATTTATAGATTTGGTAAAAATGGAAATTTAAAGTGATTTTTTTTCATGATTTGTACTGTCTAACAATCAATGTAGAGTTCAAAATTATTTTTTGCTTAGATTACAGTATGAGTTTATGTAGAAAGTATGCCCAGATTCCCCAAAACAGGCACAATATACAGTTATATGCATCTGAAGAAGGCAAACTGTAGGATACCACCTTTAATACCTTTTTGTGGTATGAAAAAATGGTTAAAGAATGATTGACATTAGTATAGTTTTTTAATTTGCTTTGCTAAAATATCATGTAGCATGTAGCTTCTGACCAGAGAGATTTTCAGACTTTTCCTTTAAAACCATATATGGGACATGGTCACACCCCTGCGAGCCATGTCTGTTAACTGATCTGAATTCTGTGAAAATGTTTACTGGTGGACCACCTTTGGAACAGGAATACCAAATATCAAGACTAGCTC
Source organism: Sinonovacula constricta (assembly GCA_007844125.1). Taxonomy (NCBI): domain Eukaryota; kingdom Metazoa; phylum Mollusca; class Bivalvia; order Cardiida; family Solecurtidae; genus Sinonovacula; species Sinonovacula constricta. The sequence goes on along the minus strand of CM017556.1, from coordinate 68,507,771 downwards.
TTGTACTTCTGACAAGAAGAATTTAAATTTTTTCATAAAATCATAAATGGAAAAAAGACCTAGTCCCAGGCAGCCATGTTCTTTGACGTGATTAAAATTGTCAGAACAATTTTGATACTGGGCTACCCAAAAAACATGCAAACCAAATTTCAAGGCTCTAGGTCTTGTAATTTATGACAAAAAGATTTTCAAAGTTTTACTATACAGTCATATATGGAAAATGGTCATGCCCCTGGCAGCCATGTTATTTTTATGGATCAAAGTTCTTTGAACATCTTTTTGTTTCAATGGCCTGCCGAAACCTCTGAGAAAATTTTGTTGAACTTGGGCCGGATGTTTCTGAGGGAATATCTATATATTTAAAGAATGGTCATAGACACATTATGCCAGATACCAGATGAAGGATGCAGGTTGATCACAATAGCTCACCTTGACTACTGGCTTAGGCAAGCTAAAAATCTGAATGAATCTTCAACTGAAGTAACATGGTTTTGGATGGACAAATAGAAGGATGGACTGACTTACAATTGTCACCATTTCATGATAAGATGAAAAAATTCTTATGCTGAATTTAAAATTACTATTGTTCTTTTAAATCATGCATCTTAGCAAGCGAAACCAATCCAAAAATCAAACTTGATTGAAAATACTTTTTAGACTTTCAAAACTATGAATTCAATTCTAAAACCAAGATGACAATATTTTACAGCTCATGGCAATAACACAGTCATGCTGAACATGAATTTGCTTTGGGCAGTTAGTTGAAAAATGGGTCTCTTGGCAACAAAACAGAGCTGAATCCTGGCAATAGAGAAATAATGATAGTAAAAACCAGACATATGGCAAAAGTCTGGTAGAATGCTGTGGTAAGAGATGATGTATGTCAGCCAGGATAATTGAGAAACTAGGAAGACAGCACTCCTATATTATAGTAGGAATATTCATTGACAGTGTTGTCAGAGCTTACAGACACAAAGGTAAAGAAGTACAGAAATAGGATTGGGAGAAAAGGAGGGGCACCTAAATTGTGCTTTAAGGTAACAAACTGATTAAATTTCGAAGTTCAAAATGCTCCATTCAGCGCTGATAGTACTCATGATTTAGAAAATAACTGAGCAGTTGCTTCAAGGCATGTATTAATAGCTTTTACTGCAATAGAGAGACAACTTATGACAAAGGCATACAATGTTTTATAATTTTCTTGTACAACAATTAATTTAAATGTATTTTACTTAAACAAAAGATGTCTTTCAGTTTTAGCACGATTCAGTCTTTAAGAATAAAATTTAAAATTAATGGACCTATGGTCCACCAAGCTCACAATTTCAGACAGATTTTCCTGGACCAAGATTACAAGTTAATTTGTTAAGTCATCTGGCCTCTAAAGAAGACTGCAATTGATTATTTATTAAAACAAAGAAAGACAATTCATATGAAATGCCTACCATGTTTCTTTTAGCAACTTTCATTTGGTATTCAAGACAGAACATTTGTGTTATTTTTCTGGTCTGTTAATGGTGGCACATTTTTGATGTCACTGAATAAAGAAGGGTCTTTGTGTTCAGCTCAATACACAAGCATTTAGATATTCCAGACAGAACAAGTAATGACTTCCTTTGCAGCACACATACAATCACCAACATATTCCATATAAACCAGCAAAATGTCACCTAGGTCAGTTCAAGATAGCACTGTTTAGATCATCTTCAGGAATGGTGAAGGTCTTCTACTTGCAGGACCTGTCTTCATCCACAAAGTCCCTGTCAGCTGAGAAAGGAGGTGAAAGGTTACAGCTCATCTGCTACACTGATCAACCCTTAACCGATTGTAAATATTATGCACCCCTTTTAGATCTTAGTATTTATCTAACAACTAAATGCAAAGGTAGAAAAAACTTTTTGTGTGATACTGTAAACAGCAAACAGTGTAAATCCTGATCAGACAGCCTTCATGATGAGCAGGTTGGTCAGCAATTTCACTATCTGCATAGGCTTGATAAATTGATAGTAAGCAAGTTAAGAGTTGACCTCATATGAACCTATCTCCTAAACAGAAAAACATTCCTCATATCCTAAGCATCTGTCCATTAAACTCATTATAATTAGTCCCAGCTGTGGAATCAGTGTTAAATCTGTAGCCTTACAACACTGGAGAGTACCCCTACCAACCAGAATATACAGGATAAACATCTATGACTTATTTAAAAGAAATTGGCTTTAGGTTTTTTATGGTTGACTAACAATGTAGAATGTTGAAAACACCAGTCAATCTGTTATGTCACTCATGTGTGTACATTTCATTAAGTTTCAAGACATGTGTTTTCTTTCCTTTATACTTTATACAAATTAGAAAGAGAATTATGCATTACAAGTTAAACAAACAACTCAATGATGAGAAGTACATAAACTTTAAGTAAAACACACTCTGCATCTGACAGACATTAAGCTATTTGAAAGATAAAATTCCTGCAATGCATACTTATTATTGAAACAAAGATTTCTTACCTTTGCAATCAATTACATCTGGTAAAACATTTTCCATAAAACAGAATGTTTAATCCAATTTTGATGAGTTACTTAATCATACATTAATCCCTGGATTACAATGCCACACTATACTAGGTGATTGAGCTATCTGCATGACATGCAACACGGGTGGGTTGTCCCTTTAGGTGACAGGGGACCACCAGACAGGCTCACACAGGCTGAGTTCCTACATCACACAGCAGCAGTAGCACGACAACTACATGTCCAGATAAGAGAATACAAAACAGACCTAATGAAGCAATATATCACATAATTCTTCACCAAACAATTCAGTGCTGGTACTAATTTTAATCATCATGAAATGACAATGTAAATGAACACCAACAGTACAGAGTTGGTAGGAGAACAAAGAATTAAGTACAAGAAACACTCCCCTAGAAAAGTATGTTTGCTGTTTGCTACAACCCTTGAATAGAAAACACTAAGCTTCTCCTTTAATATAATATGCTATGTTGTCTAGCCTTGAGTGTTTACATTCTTTGCAGATGAAAAAATCATTTTATGTTATTTAAGAAAACGGCTTAATTAATTACCCATTATTTTTACATATAAATGAGTCTGAAGCCCTTATAAATGCAATTGTCAATTGAACAATCTGGAGCCCTGGGGGACCCAGTCAGGCAGCCTCACCTGTCTAGTCAATGATCAGTCCAGTCACATTGCCTCTTCCACCTTAATCCAGTCATATATCTCCATCCCAGTCCTGCCCGATACTGAATGGGAACACCAGTACCCAGGATACATGTTCTCTCACCAGACAAACACAGCATCTGCCTTACTCTCACCCTTACAACAAGACATAGGAAGAACATTACTTTCACAATTAACCCGTAGCCTGCTATGCTTAATATTAACACAGACACAATTCTAAGTAATAAATTACTTTAACTGGAAGGTAAGCATGATATACCTCACTGAAAAAGACTAAGCAGCAAAAATTGAGATCCTGATAAAGCAACTTCCAGCTGGAGCTGGCTGGTCTGGATCAACACTGTCTGTCACTCACCCTGATCAATTAGTGTGCAGCAAGAGAACAGTTAACTGCAGCAACATCTGCCACAAGCAACTGGCCTACCCATGCAGTGATAAGTGTACTTTTTTCACAGGACCATTATTTTTCTTTGCACCCAAGTATTTAACCACCCAAACCATTTAAGAATCCTGGATACACAAAGGAGTAAAGACATGCCAAGATTCTGGCATCCAATTAAGATGTAAGGCCTGAAAAAGAGGCTGATTAAGTGAATGAAAATGTCATGCAGACAATCAAACAGATTAGAGTTTTACAAAAGGCTAAAGACATGCGAGATAATTTCAAGACAGGTCTCATGAGGTCAATAATTAATTCCAAGATTTGATAAATTACAAATTATCTGCCAGAACAGATTAGGTCACTTAACTTAATAAGAAAAAAGACAAGTCAACATTCTATCAATAACTGATACATGCAGGTACAACTCTGAATAACAGATGTGGCATCCATAATTTAATATGGCCAACAAGTGTTAAAATGCTTGTAACAAATTACATCAAGCAGGTTACAAACAGCTCTATTTCTGCAGATAAAATATTTGTAAAAAAATGGCATAGAACTGTTGCAGAATTAATAAATAAACTTTTTATGTCCTGCAGATAAAGATTTAGTTTAATACAATAAAAGTGTTGCATAAGCCATGACTTTTTCAATTCACAACAACATGGCCACATTTTGTTCTTGCTGTGAATAATTCAAAGTTGTGTTTTAGACTTTTACCTAAGTTGTTTTTTTTTAGTAACCATTGCACCAAATTTCAAATAAATGTTATTGAACCCTGTTGTATGAAGGTAAAATAAGGTTGCAGAATACCATGCTCCCTCTTCAAATGTAGAGTACTTCTATTCCATGTCAGTTTGACTTTCCACTTGTAATTTTCAATGTCTTGTTCATTAGCAAGAATGTTAACTCTCTATTTTGTGTTTCTAAGATGATTGATTTGTCTCCCTTGCAGGGCCAATTATCTGTATTGCATGTTATCTTTAGCCCTTGGCATCTTCTGTAATTGCCAAGTGATATCAGAATTGCCCATCACTATTTAGACTTGTTTAATAATGAGCAAAAAGAACAGCTGTGACTGATGCTGATGTTGTTTTCACACTCTTATTCATGGTTATGTGTTAATATCTAATTATTTGACAACTATTTCCACACATATTTGCTATGAATCTTATATTAGTCAGTTAAGTTTCATACACCACTCAGCTAAGATCATTTTCTTATGAGTAAGTGATAGGCTTAATAATTACAGCACTTAATCTTCATTGGTGGGTTGGATAATTCTGGACGAAATGACAACTTGGAAGAGTTTGTGAGAAGTGTAAAAAAACATCATGGCATGTGTTTTTATAGTTTCCCATAATATTTGACATGCTAACATTGTCTTTCATCATTTGTATAAATTTCTGCTGTGGATCACTGTTTATTAACAATGAGCTTAAAAAAAGAGAAAACTTTCTGTTTCTTGAACAGCGTGTTAACAGTAGTTGGTGTAAAGTGTGTAAATGAATATTTGATTAAAAATGCGAATGTAAATAATGTTTGTCCTGCGCAGCAAAAAAAATATACAAATACCTTTTCTTTTTTGCATGTGTTTCTGAACCTATGTTCTTGTTTAATTGAAATGTGAAAAAAAAACATAATTGATTTCTGTTTTTTGCTATCTTATAGCATCATGACAATATACAAAATAAACAGGAGCCCTGCAAGGCAGAAAAAAATATGGCCATCAATTGACCAATTTGAAACAAACTGCTGTGCACTCTTGTGCAATTGAGTATGGACTGCACTCTGGGTTATTGCAAGAAAAACTTAAATTTAAAGTAGAATAACATCAAAAAAAAATCTTTAATCTGCCAAACTGCTATGCACTGTTGTGCAATGCCCTCTGGCATGATTGTGGACTGCAATCTGGATAATTGAAAAAAAAATCAAAGGGGAATTACATCAAATATATAAAAATTTACATGAGTAATGGCATTTGTGTAGAAAGTGGTGTTACTCAAAGATAAGAAGAGCAGAGTGTTCTTGTGCACTGCACTCCATTTTAATAACATCCATCCCTCTATGAAGTTTCAAGTCAACAGCTTTGATAATGTAGGAGTATGGTCCAGACAAACATCATGTACGAAAACTGAACTAAGGGGAATAACTCCAAAATAATGTAGTGTACAGTGACAGTTCTTGTACATTGCACTTCATCCTAATGAGACCTATATACATTTTTGTACATGTGAAGTTTCAAGTCAATAGCTTTGATAATGTAGGAATTATGATCAGGAAAAGAAAATTGAACAAAGGGAAATAACACCAAAATCATGAAGTGCAGAGTGATAGTTCTTGTTCACTGCACTTGATCTCAATGAGATCTATCCATCTAAAAAGTTTTAAATCAATAGCTTTGACAGTGATGGATTTAGGCTACGGACAAGAAAATTAAACAATGGGGAAGAACTACAAAATCATGAAGTGCAGAGAGATGGTTCTTTGTGCATTGTACTCCATCTCAATGAGATCTATCCACCTACGAAGTTTCAAGTCAATAGCTTTGAGAACATAGGAGTTATGCTCCATACAAGAAAATTAAACGAAGGGGCATAACTCCAAAATCATAATGTACTGAGTTATGGTTCCTGTGCAATGCTTTATCTCAATAAGATCTATCTATTTATCAAGTTTCAAGTCAATAGCTTTGATATTGTAGGAGTTGTGCTATGGAAAAGAAAATTAAACAAAGGGAAATAACTCCAAAATCATGAAGTGCAGAGTGATGGTTCTTGTGCACGGCACTCCGTCTCAATAAGATCTATCCACCTATGAAGTTTCAAGTCAATAGTGATGGTTCTTGTGCACTGCACTCTGTCTCAATGACATCTATCGACTTGAAGTTTCAAGTCAATAGCTTTGATAGTCTTGGAGTTATGCTCCGGACAATCATCAGGCCGCCAACTGCCCGCCAATAACTCTGTTAAAAGTCATCGAACCAGAATGTGCTGACAATATACATATCTGCACTTGTTAGCAAAGTTTCAAAAAAAGTATTATTGAATTCCAATGGGTGCTTAGTAAGAAATAGCCTGGACACAAATAGCCCTATATCACATTTAACAAAACTTAAAAAGGGCAATTACTCCATGAAAAATCATAGAAACTGAAAGTGCTGACAAAATGACCAAGTCATCGTTTTGCAAAAACTTCCCATAAAGTTTCATTGAATTCAAACCAATGGTTGCTGAGATATAGCTCGCACAAAAGAGGTGGGACAGAGAGTTTTCTACTATATATCCAAAATTAAATGGCCAGTAACTCCAATCATCCAACCAGAATAAACAAGCATTTGATAGTATTGCAGGCAATACAGTAGTCCCCTACCGGTCCCTCAAAAAGTTCTTTAATTATCATACGCTCCTGTTTATTGCCATTTATAATTAAATTCAGGTTGAAGTCTGTATTTGTATAATTATGGCTTAACTAGAACTCCGCGGGTCGGATGTGTCGCTTGACGAAAATTTTGTTAGTCGACATAAAAAATGTAAATTAGTTTGTTTGTACAGATATTAGCTATGTATTTGCACAAAATTCACATATAAAAAAACCTTTTAATTGTCTCATTGCAAAAAACATGAACAACAAGTTATGCCCTTGCAAGAAATGCACTAAAAATCGATCAAATGGGAATAACTAAAAAACCTAAGAAGGTAGAGTTACCCTTCTTGTGCACTGTACTTTGAGTCATTGCCAGAAACATGCATACCAAGTTTGGAGTCATTTGGACCTACGGTGACAAAGTTAGGCTCTGGACAAAAAATGCTCTAAAAAATTCAATCAAAGGGGAATAACTCAAAAACGGAACATGTTAGAGTTACGGTTCTTGTGCCCTGCACTTCGAGTCATTGGCAGAAACATGCATACCAAGTTTGGAGTTATTTGGACCTACGGTGACAAAGTTAGGCTCCGGACAAGAAATGCTCTAAAAAATTCAATCAAAGGGGAATAATTCAAAAACGGAACATGTTAGAGTTACGGTTCTTGTGCCCTGCACTTCGAGTCATTGGCAGAAACATGCATACCAAGTTTGGAGTTATATGGACCTACGGTGACAAAGTTAGGCTCCGGACAAGAAATGTTTTATAAAATCAATCAAAGGGGAAGGACTAAAAAACAGAAGAAGGTAGAGTTACCATTCTTGTGCACTGCACTTTGAGTCATTGCCAGAAACATACACACCAAGTTTGGAGTCATTTGGACCTACGGTGACAAAGTTACACTCGGGACAAGAAATGCTCTATAAAAATCAATAAAAGGGGAATAATTCAAAAACGGAACAAGGTAGAGTTACGGTTCTTGTGCCCTGCACTTTGTGTCATTGCCAGAAACATGCATACCAAGTTTGGAGTCATTTGGACCTATGGTGACAAAGTTAGGCTCCAGACAAGAAATGCTCTATAAAATCAATCAAAGGGGAAAAACTAAAAAACAGAAGAAGGTAGAGTTACCCTTCTTGTGCACTGCACTTTGAGTCATTGCCAGAAACATGCATGCCAAGTTTGGAGTCATTTTGACCTACGGTGACTAAGTTACACTCTGGACAAGAAATGCTCTGTAAAAATCAATCAAAGGGGAATAATTAAAAAATGGAACAAGGTAGAGTTACGGTTCTTGTGCACTGCACTTTGAGTCATTGCCAGAAACATGCATACCAAGTTTGGAGTCATTTGGACCTACGGTGACAAAGTTAGGCTCCGGACAAAGAAATCCGGACGCCGACGCCTAAACAGACGCTGTCGCCGACAAAGTAATCCTATATGACAATGAAGTAATAAACAAGGAAATCTACAGATACATATACAAGTCAGCCTGAGCTAGGAAACACCTGAGAACAGCAGACACCTGCTTTCAATGGACCCATCAATATTCCCCAAAGGAAAATCGTTCTATAATTGACCTGCAAAATGACCTGTCATCTGTGGACAACGGACACCCTTTTTACCCTGAACAAAGGACATTTGACCGATTGTCTGTTTTTTTACCTTATCTAGCATCATTTCAATATGTCATGTTTTTATAACAAAGTTATGGGCCGGACACGATTTTGCTGCAAGGTCATGCTGTGACTTTGACCTTCAAGGTATCGACCCAAATGTTGTTCGTGACACGTCATCTCAATATGGTGACCATTTCTGTGAAATAGTTGTAAAATTTGACTTCAAATAACAAAGTTATGGGCTGGACCTGATTTTGCTGCAAGGTCATGCTGTGACCTTAACCTTCAAGGTAGCGACCCAAATGTTGCGCGTGCATACTGTACACATTGCTACCTATTAACATACCAAGTTTCATGCGCCTAGCTGTAATAGTTTTTAAGTTATCAAAGGATCCAGATTTTTAGCGGACAGACAGAGATTGACTGACTGACTGACGGACGGAGGGTAAACCTATAGTCCCCTCCAGTGTGAACACCGGTAGGGGACTAATTATGCTGACAATATGCACATCTGTACTAGAGAAGCTTCACATAAAATACCATTGAATTCCAATGGGTGCTTGCTAAAAAATAGTATAATATATCACATTATACAGAAATTAAAAAGGGCAATAACTCCAATAAAAAATCATTGAAACAGAATGTGTTCCGTATATGCACATTTCATTGTTCTGGAGAAACTTCCTTTATAGGTCCACGGAATTCAATGCAGGGGCTGCTGAGATATAGCCTGGACAAAAGCGTGCGGACAGATAGATGGACAGATGAAGTGCTGACTATAGGCTTCCTTGAAATGTTTCGGGAAGCATAATAAATACAATGCATATCCATCCTAAATACATTACTATCTCCATAAACCAAAAACCCTTTTGAACAACCACTTAGACCACTTCCGCCCAATGCAACTTAAGAAAGGGAGCACTGAATTGGCAAATTGTAAGCTATAATAATATATACAGTCAACTCTCGTTATCTCAAAATCGGTTATCTCAAATTTCCGGTTATGTCAAACTGTTTTCTACGGTCCCGTTTTTTTCCCTATAGTTTCTATATAGTTCGACTCCGCTTAACTCAAATTCGGATGTGTCAAATTATCGGATATATCAAACTAAATTCTTTGTCCCCACACGTATAAAACTGTTGAAATCAGTTGGTCTATCTCAAACTTCAAATTGCTATAAGATGCAACACGGCAACAATAGTGATTTTCACACCTACCGTGAAACTCGCGAAGATTTGGGCGCGAGTTTTATCGCCAATTATCGGCAATCAGGATGTCACGTAATTTAGAGAAGAGTTTAATCGATTATTATTTAATTAGCTGCTTTAATGAACAACAATTTCGTTAATCAACGCTGATTAAAGTGTTTCAGGTTGTACTTGTTGTTGTAACAGTTTTTGAGAACTTGTTGACACGGCCTTCTCAACTTGTAAATAAAATGAGAGGTCGAGTTAGTGATTTTATCATTCTTCCACTACCTACCCACAATACACGTACTGATTATTTAATAAAAAAATAAGATTGGTTATGGCAACAGACCAGACACGAGAAAGTGTCGAGCAATCTGATGAAGGACCCAGTCTTAGTACTGGGGGGATAGTCTGATCGACATTAAACTTATATATTAAATTACATTGTAAAAAATCTAATAACACTTTAAACATGCAAAACCACACAAACTTGCAGAAACTTAGTTTACAGTGGCAGATATAACAAGGAATTTCAGTCATTACCAGTCATCGTGTAGCAGGTAAGATTTTTAAGATTTACACAAACTATCCTTAAATTCGGATAATTCAAACTTCGGATATCTCAAACTATTTTCTTCGGTTCCTTGAAATTTGAGATAACGAGAGTTGACTGTAATAACAGATAAATATATATCAAATCATAATACACAATGGTTGTGAAACAACTTCACAAAAACATTTGATGGCAAAATTGTTCAACATTAGACATAGCCATTTAAAGTAAAATTTTAACCTCATGAATACTTTGAAACAGCATAACGTTTCTATATGTATTTTCTATATTCTTAAATGTGCATTTTACTCTTCCATGGGAAACAACTATTATATAAAGCTGAACAATGATAATTCTTATTACCTCCCTTTAGTATCAAAATAGCAACAGTTTCGTTTCATAATTAAGGTCATCATAGAGATGTCCAGCTAATCAAAGTGTTAACTGCAGATATTTCTGGGTAGAACCATCCGCCCACGGCAGGTCAGCTGGAAGACCTTATACAGTTTTTTTTTCAACTCATGTAGGATACAAACGTATGCAGCAAGGGACTGAGGAGGTTACAAGCTGGCTGTTCAAATCATTTGGCATACCTTAAAGGTGGTATCACATCATAGACAGTTTGCCTATATCATATACATTTGAAAATATTTCATATTTTACTATTGCAAATAAATATAATTAAATGTGTTGTTTAAGCTAAAAGATGCATTTCGTTTGTCTAATCACTTTATCATATTTCAGAAAAGTGGAACATTAAAAATTTAAAAAAAGACCATCTTTTGATGTGAACAAAAACTATTTGCTGAGAGAAAAACAAATAAATGTTAAATAAAAAGGAGCTCAATCATGATGATTTACAATGCACACACCTGAGAGTTCTAACTCTAACCTGCATAACTTATCTGACCAGGATCTGCACCATTTACAGCTGAGTATTGTTATATGTTGTGTTTCCTATTATGTAGTTGTAAGGCAAATGGCGGAAGCTATTGTATGGGTTATTAACTCTAGACTGTTGTTCATGTATTTAGGCAAATTGTGTAGCTTCCTGCTAATAGATGTCTGATCAGGATCTGCACTATTTGCTGCTCAGTCTCTGTTTATAAGTTTATCAACGCTGACATGTAACATATATAATATTAAAGCAAAGAACCCTGAGTTTTTAGCTTGGGTTTTCAACAAAATGTAGCAAGCTAAGGGTTAATGAATGTAGGAAGATAAGGACTATAAAGTAACACCTGGGGCTTGCCACTGCACCTTCAAGGAAGTACATTCGTGTGTTTATTGTACAGCTGTACTGTTGGAATTCATTCCAAGGTTTTTTATTTCTAATTAGGCATTTAGCTTTGCTTCTTCATTCTACACAATTTTATTGATAACAAAAATATTTTATTACTTTCTCAAATGGTATCTTTTTAAAGTGATTTCAAACCAGTAAAATTCTTAATGATGCTTTTATAAAATAATTTATGTAAGTAGATCCTTTTATACTTTTATATGATTTGCAGTAAATAAGCCCTGGACTAGTAAAATATCTTTTTTTCCCCCGATATTTTACAAATGATTCTCTTACTGTCTATCTTACAAGTATTTCAATGCATTCAATACGTCACATATTATTTTATTCTTCCTTTATTTACCTGGTAGGTATAGGCATTTATGTAGCACTTTGAATAATTGTAATTCCATATCTTTTCCACATGTGTCTCTATTTTGGCATGGATTTTAACATGGTTCTATATATGTTTCCACAGATTATGTCAATAAGTCATACAAAATAATTTATACAACTTGACACATTTAATGTGAACATGATTCCAAAGCATGAAATATCTGATAGTGTGAACATCATCTAGCATCAAGGAGCAAAGGACCGGACCTGGTAGCGCAATCGGTAGAGCGTCAGCTCCAGGTACGGGAGGCCATGGGTTCGATCCCGGGCCGTGACATACCAAAGTCATTAAAAATGGTAGTGGTATAGCTCCCTTGCTAACGCTCCAGCAAATATAAGGGTAGTTCCATGACTGGTTGGCCCAGTGTCAGGATAATGTGACTGGGTGTGGTATCATGCCAGGTGTTCACGGCATGCTATACACAGTGATAACAGCACTATATCTGCTTCAATTGGACACCGTCTCCAGATAACTGAAATACTGTTGGTGGGACGATAAACCAAAAAAACAAATAAACAAGGAGCAAAGGGCATTGAAAGCTCTTATGTAAACACACCAAAGGCATAGACAGAGCCACCGAAGCATCAAATATCTTACAATCTAAAATCTCTGAGCAAGTTTAAAATCTGTGTCACTTTAAAATGGTAAAAACTAAACATGGAAAAGTGAGAGGCTTCTTACCTAAAATGAAAAAGCACAAAACAACAGTTTTATTTATTACAAGTCCTGTGATTTTCAAGATGCCCCAAAGTCAGTTGGCCTAGATACTGGTTTTTCTTTTCTTTAACTGTGCCTTTTTATCTTGAAAAAAGGTTTATTTCTACAAAATTAATTCTGTTTATAAAAAAAGTTAAGACAAGAAAGTTTCCTGTTAAGTACTCTGTTTTCTTTGTTTTGACATGAGGAAATGAAAGCAAGAAATAATGGTGTTGAAATGTTAACTGTAAGTATATTGCAAGATCAATATGGTGAAGGATATCACCTAGATAGGATATGAAAGTCAAAGTCACGAAAAAATCTTCAAAGAAATAGCTAAGGCTGTTCAATAAATGTTCTTTGACACAAATGCCAAGTACTGGTATGTTACTTGTTAGAATGTTGCAGGGGAAAAACACAACTAAAGTCACAGCTGGCTGTCATAAATAATGTACACAAGTACTGGGAAAATGTTAGAAAGAGAGCAATTATCAACAGAAATATGAAGTCTTCAAAAAGATAACAATAAAGTCAAGAGTCACATTGTCGTTAAGAATAAACAGAACTTCTTTTAATACAAAAGCCATGCCAGAAGAGCTATCAAGTTAAAACATAAAACCAGCATTTTTAAGTATCTGCCTAGTTGTATTTGTTATAGGGACAGTATCAAATTGCAGATCAGCAGTAAACATCTGTTGACCACACCCTATGCTTGCATTATTTTTGTTTCAGTGTTTATGTTTTGGTATAATAAAATAAATATCAAACACATACTTAAAATCATATAAGTATCACACCTCATGGAGGGTGATAGCATGTAATGTCAACCCTTCATGTCTAACTCAGCTCATGTCCCATGAACATTACCAATTTCGGATAACAGTAGGAGCTATCACCCTCACAGGCATGTTAAATTTATATATTTGTCACAAGATACCATGAACAGTCAAGAAATAGTTTAAAAATCTTTAGCAACAACTGTGATCAGGATATGCACCAAATTAAACTTAAAGTAAACTTAGGTTTTTAATACTTCATAAAAATGAACGAACAACATAAGTCAGAAACACTGCACGACAATATACGGTATATATAGTGTTTTTTCCTACAAACATGTATCAGTCATTTTATTTTTAAAGCACCATAACTGTCCATTGACATGCATATACGTAGTAATGTCTTTATATATATTAAGTTTCATCCTATTATGCATCCCACTCCACACCTGTACTTGACATCAATAGACGTCCAATGTGCTAGTACTTGTTAACAAACAGACAAGGACCAAACAAAAAACCACAGGCGACTTAATAGGGAAGCATTCATTCCAAGTTGTAAATATGTTTAAAACATGTTTTTCAAAGTTTGCTACTGGATTCACCAGATATCACTGGATATCAATGGACACCAAACCAAACAAATTTATGATGTATGCAGAAAAAAATACAAGCCTATGAATGTGTGAGGTAAGGACTTTGCTAACTGCCTGTATTTCATTTTTATCTTTTGGGAATTGGTAAATATTTACTTTTGTGTATCATCTGTTTTCAATCTTCATACAGGAAATACCTAGAAGAAACCTTTGACTGCATGATATCAATCAAAGACCAATAGAAAACTACTTCTTCCCTCGGTATGCATAATGGTAGTCTAGCTACGTACCTGCTGGAAACAAATATATCAGGCCTTGCCAGTGCAGATCCAGATCAGCTAGCTCCCACTGGGACCTGTCTGATCAGGATCTGTCCTATTTGCTGCTTGGTGTCAATCTATGTCTCCAGTTACCTTTAAATTGAGTGGTTTGCAGCCAATAAAAAAATGTTTAAGTCATGAACAATTTTAGTAGGTTGAAGGATGGAATGAGAATAGTTGCAGAATACAGAATAAAGCAGAGGCCCGTAGCTACATGTCAGCCTAAGCTACAGTACTTTAAATTTATAGGTGTAAACATAAACTTATTTCAGACCAAAACATTCAAGACAAATTAAATAGAAATCTTTAGGCAACTGCAATAATGAAGCAATTTTAATGATGATTGCTTCCAGACACATTTTTTCACCCCACAAGAGTTGGGCTGTAAAGATTGAGGTTTACAGCTGATTAACTTGCAGAAAAATGCCAAGGAAACACTTGTGCTGAAAGTGATTAATTCTACCATTTACACCATTGCAGCCCTGCTATTTGGTAGTAAAATGTTTGACATTCAAGTCTGACCATGACCTTTGAGTTATAAATCTACTGCACAATGCCTTTTAATGGCACATAGATGGTCCAGTAATTTAAAGTTTCACTGACCGATGTCAAGAATCTTTAGATATTGTTTACCATTGATCTGCTACAATGTCCTTTTTTTCATCTAGCAACATGGTTAATGTGCTCTAGCACATTTTTTCTTAATGAAACAATTTTAAATCCACCATCTCCTTATCAAGTTAAAGCCTGGACAAGCAGACTTTTTGTCATTTTATATCTTTGATCTGCATGTATGACCTTGACTTTTGAGGTAGCAATGTTTCTTTTTTTACATGCAACTATCCTCATAAATGAGGAAAATATTTTTGCAAAGCTATTTAAAAAATCCACTGTAATATATTACGTTGGGGTTTATACCTTTAGAATTTTTTAGTAATTTTGGACAAGTTACCAGAAAGTTTGATTTTGATCTTTGAATTGACTTATTGTTTACTTCCAACCTCTAAGTGTGACCTTAAATCTAGGGCTAGCAGTGGGTTCTTCTGCATGACACATCTTCTTATAATGACATAACATTCTTTGACCCATGGTTGTGCAGCAGTCCAAACAAACAAATCCAGATACACATACATCAAAACATCACTGTGATAGTTATGTAGAGCTAACTATAAGCAGGCTGGACAAAAACTACAATGTTCAACTAGTGATTGTTGTTTTTGTAATTCTCAATTATTATAGTTTTACATACTACATTGCAGCAATACATTATGGTCATAATAGCAAATGTGCAGATTATATTGGTGGACAAAGAATGCTGACAATTGTCTGGAACTGAAAAAGCCCTCCAGGTCAGCAGGAAGACATGTTAACATGAACTTGAACTTGTCAAGACAGAGACATGAACACTCGCAGGCCATGAAGTCAAATGAGATATAGATAAGTGACTCCACAAAAATGGCCAAGGGAACTCAAATGTAACTCTTTTTTTGGCTATATTTTGTTGTATTGTAATTATATGAGTGTCCTTTAACCCTTATCATGTTAAGCGCGACCACATTACGTTCTGCTTACAGCCAGTCTGCACTGTTAAGGGCAAGTGTAAGTCGTGCTCGGGTGAGGGTGCATTTTTGAGATCCCCATTCAGTTAAAAGAACGTAACAGCTGTGTGCGATGTTGGATATAGCTGTGTAAATGATGCCAGAGCCTTATGACTTTTTCAAAATATTGTTTTAATAACAAAATGTGGACAAGATTGACAGATCAGACCAACCTAAGTGCTACAAAAACATTGGCTACTAAGCAAATGAGGCCTCAAAGTCGGATGCAAAAATGGATGCCAGTAACTGAGTATTGATCAACTCAAGAGTGTGTATCAACACCCTTCTTCAGTAGCAGAATGACCAAGGACCATTTTCTACTAATTTTATCAGACCTCCATATCGCCGGCAACACAGAGGCCATTCTACATGGCGAACCAGGCCATGATCCCCTTCACAAACTAAACCTTTCCTGACAATGATGAAGCTTATCATCACAAAGTACACACCAAGGAGCACCTAAGCTTCGATGAAGGAACTTGTCCGTTCGAGGGTCGTGTTCACTTTTGAGTGTACTATCCAATGAAACCAAACAAATTCAGAGTTAATTACGTTAAAGTTTATTAGGCAAAATCAGAATACTGTGTGGTATTTGACATTTATCATGGAACTACTGACTGTAATCACAATGTTGAATCAATTAAGACAAATGATGGATTTCTATAAGCAGACTGTACTGTGACCTCAAAAGTTGTTCTTGGTCTTCTTGCTCAGTGTGGTTTGCTGTCCAAGAATACAAAGTGTACATGGACAATTCCTATGTATCCCCAGAGTTGCAAACAGAGCTGGAGCTCCTAGACACATATGCATGTTAGAGCAAATCAGTGCAGAGTACCAAAAGTGTTCAGCACTGTGAAAAAATGAAGCAGGGTGAGGTGGTCTACAGATGCAAAGGAAACATGTTAGCTGTCAAGTTCCATGATAAAAGCGGCGTGCATATGCTTTCAACATTCCACACTGCAATACGGGGAATTACGGGTAAGATAGACAGAGCAACTGGAGTGCTGAACAAGGTCCCTGACACACCAAAACCGAAATAAGCCGGACGCTGAAGCACAATGGAAAATTTGGATCGGCTAACTTGCAGGCTTTTTGCCAACCACATCCAACCAAAGGAAAAAGCAAAGGAACAAAAGCCAATGCGAGACTGTATCGTCTGCAATGTATCAAAAGGGGAGAGCAGTGAGTGCAAAAGAAAGCAAACTACATTTGAATGTCAACAGTGTCAAAAGCCCAAGTGTATGCCAGTATGCTTTAAATGATACCATACCTGGGAAAACTACAAGCTAACACAAGAAAAAATTGGACCTATTGAACATTGTGTAAATAGTGTATAATACAATTAAATATGTTTCTTAGATTATCAGTAGTGTATATTAAAATTAAATATGTTTCTCAAAAGTCATAATAAATTCTGAGAATAATCCTATAACAATAAATGAAAGCATGTTGAAAGCAAACAAATGATTACAACCTACATATATATATATATATATATATATATATATATATTTATTTAATCATATAAATTGGAAAATGGATGCTGAAATTTATTTTTTATTGTTTTTTCAGTGTTTAACTGTGTTCTTAACTAATGCTACATTAGCCAGACAAGTATAATAAATATGAGTGAAACTAACCACAACAGTGTAAAAATGGGCATAGTTTACTATACCATAAAAGGATGGTTTTGTAAAAAGTACCACTTTTTTTAATATGCATTTTATTCCTTGATTATTATACAGACAATTTATTTGTGATTGTAATAGATAAATTGCTAAAAAATATTACAAGACCAATTTAGGTAAAGTTAATTTAAATCCATCCTTTTTTTTCTTTCTATTGTTCATTGTTAAATAAACACTGTAATTTATTTGATGCAGTAGATAATATTTTGATAAAAATAATATCATTGTTTCTATGTAGGGTTTTCCTGCAAAATCTAATTGAAATAAACATACAAACACCACACCCACCTACTTGGCACAGCCTTACCTGGGTCAGCCTAATTAATCTAGCAGTGGGCGAGGCTTATCAGGCGAATGTATGTAGCATGATAAGGGTTAAAATGTTTTGAGAGGTAAACTGCACAGACTAATTAATCAAGGCAGACTTTCCACTAAACTTTTAACCATTTAAAAAGGATTTTTTAGTAGAATTTTTTGTAAAAAAAAAAAGCAAAAAAAGCTTTATTTCTGACAGTAATTCATATGAGAAATATATCCACTTAATTGTTATAAAAATCATTTTTGTATCAATTCAGTTGTAATGAAACATCATAGGACACAGAATGTAAACAATAAAAAACCATACAGTACTGCATTATTGTTCTAGTAAACCCTCAAAAACACTTTATTTGAAAAATCATTCAGCAAAAATTAAAACAAGAGGGCCACGATGGCCCTTAATCGCTCACCTGAGGACACAGGCTTTTAGTAGGCTCAAATTTGGCGTCAAGTAATTAGTTTGGTAAAGATTGGACCATTAGTGTGGCCACTGGGTTGATAACATTTTCTCGAGTTTTACCTAGTAACCTACAGAATCAACATGACCCACTTCAGAACATATACAAGATTGCATACTGGCAAACATTCTGGCCAAGTTTGGTGAAGATTGTGCCATCAATATGGCCTCTATAAAGACAAAGTGTTTTCACAAAGTTTTTCTAAAATGTGACCTAGTGAACCACTTTTTTGACCCCACATGACCCAATAACAAACTCGTCCAAGATTTTATGCAGACAAACATTTTGACCAAGTTGGATGAAGATTGGCCTGTAAATGTGGCCTCTAGTGTGTTCACAGGCTTTTTGTAAGATTTGACCTAGTGATCTACCTTTTGACCCCCACATGACCCAGTTATCAACACATCTAAGATTATATGCAGACACACATTCTGACCAAGTTTGGTGAAGATTTGGCAATAAATGTGGTCTCTAGTATATTCAAAAGCTTTTTCTGCGATTTGACCTAGTGACCTACTTTTTAAACCCACAAGACCCAATAATGTACTCATCCACGATTTCAGACAAACATTCTGACCAAGTTTGGTGAAGATTGGGCTATAAGTGTGGTTTCTAGTGTGTTCACATAAAGGTTATAAAGCTTAAAAAAGATTTATAAGCCACAACTAGCCATTATTGATATATGAAGATCCCACTCAAAGTCAGGGTAGAACCACAAAGCTACTTAGCAATCTAAAAGGCCTTCTAACAAAAAATAACTTTCTACCATTGGGACTTAAACCTACATGATACAGTTCACAGGGGGCTGGTAGTCAACATTTTATATAATAAAATTACTGCTTTTGCATTATAGGAAAAGAAACTATATAAAAGTGAACACTCTATGGGTCCGGAATAAATTATCTTCTTTTCTACCCATATTTACAATAAACAGCAGCATTTTTTTCAGCATCAACATACTAGAGGGCAAGGTCAATGCCAGACCATAAGATGCTGGCCATAGACGTAGACGGCAAGGCCAGCATTCAATCATCAATGAATGTACCGTTATCAGAATTGCCATCAGTCAATGCAAGTGGTTATCTTATCATCTTTATCAACCAATCTCAGCCGGAACAATGAGTACATGGCACTCCTCATAAATCAGGGATGCATCTTTAGATATGTTGACCTATGGTTCAGAGGACGTCACAGATAATAAATGTTGGCATGGGTTCTGACCTACCTGACTATGTACATGTGCAGTACCACTGTAAGATCAAATCATTACTGTGCTCATAAATCAATTTCCATAACCCCTTTTTTTCTGTATATTTTTAAATTATAACATTTTGTCAAAATGGAATTATAAGTTGAAATATTTTTATACACAGTTAATGAACTGCCTATAACCATTAAGCTTTATTTGTTTGTAATGAAGACAAACACCTTGTCAACAAATGCAAATGTAGTATCTAAACAAAAAGAACAAACTTTTAAATCCTTACAGAACAAAAACAAACAAACAAAAAACAATTTAAATTCTAGGACAAGTTTTTTATGTTTTTTTTAATTGTTTCTATTTCTAATGCCAGATGTCTGGAACAGACCTTTATATAACTACTATTCCTAGGCAGTTAACTTTAACATTTCTCCAGATCATTGCTCATGAAGACAGAACAAACATGTTTAGTCAGGTTGGGATTTAACATCACATTCTAACAAAGATAATCAAAATGTTTTTGCAGTTGTATCTATTGCACAATTTATCTTTATCATATGCACAGTTAGATGCCACGTTCCTCATTATTATAAATCTCCCATTAACCATTTCCCTATATTTTAAATTAGAGTAATCTTAGTTATAAGCTAACAACTAAATGCAAAGATAAAGTCATTATGGTGAAGACTTGGAAGCAAATTCTAAAGATCTGGAATACTCCCAGCAGACGCTGGCTGATCTGGGTATAAGCTTTTTGTCTGGTCTATGCCTGCTAACTGCAGAGCTCAACCTTGAATTAGGGATCTATTACCTGCCTGATCCTACTGAGAGACTTGAAACCTTTGTCCCCTGGACTTCTCGAAGTGGTTTCTTCCTGGGATGGTCCATCACCCTGCCCTATCTCAGACTCTTCACACTGTTAATAGGCAAAACAAAACAATCAAAACTAACATATTTTCTTTATGCCAATGTTAAGAGCCATTGCATTTTGTTTCTCTTTAAAATCTATAATATCCCTCCAACACTTTATCAGCCATTTAAAGACAAAAAATGGCACTTTATTTGTGTTTAAATGTCCTAAATCTTTGACTTTTTAAAAATTATATATAGTATTAATAAAATAAAACTGAGAGACTTTGCTGATCATATGAATTATTTATACATTGTGTTTTTTTCTTTCCTTTTTTTCTTTGTAAATACATTGCAGATATCATTTACGATCATTACAGACAGGTTCAGATATTTTGGTTAAGGAAGACATCAGACAAATGTCTAGGCAGAAACAACGGCACAAAGCAGGTCAGCAGGAAGAGCTTCTCACATTTAGTCCTTTGCCCTGATGAAAGGCTATGCAGTCATAAGACTTACAAGTCGGCAACTCTATCACTTTGCCTTAGGCACCCCCTCACCCCCACAGTGTTATTCTTTTGCACTTATCATTAAATACAAATTCAGCAACAATTTTTAAGCATTTCCTGTGTCTCCTGAATCAAGTTAGTTGGAATTATGGCAGCCATGTTGGAGGCTACCTTCAACTCATCGTCTTTATAACAATAACTATTGCCCTTTATACCTAACTACCCCGAGTCTCCTTTGTGTCCTGGTGGGTTGAAACATGAACAGGGACAACCTTTATATGACTAAAAATCCTTATTCCCCAACCTACCATTGTGTCTTCTGTGCCTTGGTAAGTTCCGTCACAATAGGGACATCCTTGATTTGATTAGCCTTATAATCATCATTGATCCCTTATCCCCAAACCTACCACTGGTGTCCCCTGTGCCCTGGTTGGTTCATCCATGATGGGGGCAGCCTTCATGTCATCCTCCTTGGTCTCTTCACTGCACTGGCTCTCTGTACTTTCAATGGTCTCCTAAAGAGTAGAAATATGATGAGAGATATTAGTGCATGGTCTCCCCTGAATTATCTCTAAATGCAAGTTGTTACTTTCATTTGGTTTTTATCTTTCTACTCTTTGGAATGTAAAGGTGACTTTTACGTCATTCTTGGGATACCCATTGTGTTGTTTAAATAACATTGCTCTAAAAGCATTTCTTTGGATGCAAAGCTGATATTTATGAAAAAAAAAGAAATTTCACTTGTTATTGCACCATCTGTAAAAGAATGGGCAATAAAGTCCAAGAACTACTACTAAAAGGACCTACCTGGAATTTGGACAACCACGGATATTATCTTACAAGGGAGACAATTTTCATTTTACAATTGTTCCCCTTTATTGTCATGATTATTAATAATTGTTTTTACTCTATATCCAACTTTTTTGACCGATCAATGCAGTCATTTTGTACCACATGATCATCCTGTACACAGCTGTGTTGGACTATACAGCATCCAAATATATTATGTTATTGGACAGTAATCTCAACATCTTGGACACAAACAGTACATGTTAAAATGAAAATGATGTATGCAAGCGTTTTACAATAAGCATCATTTATAATATGAGAGTATGATGCAAGCAGCATGAGTAACAGAAGCCTAAGTCAGTTGTCAATTGTAAACAAAACGTAGCTTCTGTCAGAATGCTCCCTGAAGAAGACATAAATGGATTTAGAATAAACATATTTTATTTACATCTGTTTTATCAATAAATCCAAATAAACTTTAAAAAGTTTGCATTGTTTATAAATCAAAAGCAGTTATAACAGATGTATAATCAAGTGTATAGTGTTAAGTCCATAACAAAAAAAAGAGGATATAAATAAAAAGATCATTTTACACTAAAGTGTCCAATACGAAAATATGTAAGTTCGCATGTCCAGATTGAAAAAAACATAATGGACTCGCTACATCTCATCCCATATGTTTTTTCAGTCTGGACACTTGTCTAAATATATTTCTGTACTGGACACATCAGTGTAAAAAAAGTTAAATAATCTATAAATTTTACTATTATCATCTCATTCTATTTTATCAGCATAGACATGTGGTATATATATAAAGCCCTTTGAGTGTGATAACATGCTCTTATTTATAAGATGTGTCATAAACCTCAAACAGTGATCCTAACTACTTTTTAAATGACAAAACAAGTTTAAAATGATACCCTAAAATAAAAATTTTAGGGAAATTTTTAAGGGATATGGGATCAAAATAAATTGCTTCAGGTTTGCTTTGAAATCTCCTTGTTCTTGTCTCACATTTCTGTTCATTCATTCACATCAGGACTGAATTGTGACATAAAATTATTTGAAAACTTTGTCATTTATTTGTCAGCATAACCAAATGTAACCAAATGTAACATGCTTAAGAACCTATGAGTTTAATAAAAAGGCAGTTATCTTAATGTACATTTCAAATGAGGGATTATCTGGATAATATAATGTTGTGATAAGTGGTTATTCCCTGATGTACTATTAATGTGTTTCTATTGATTTCTTTTTCAAGGAACTGGTTAAAGGGAGACTCAAGTCAGGCAATCTGTTGCTCCTAAAAAACTTACAATGGGGACTCAGCACCCCACATATCCATAGTTGAATTTAATTACCAGGTATAAAGTAACATATAAGAAGTTATTTGGACTTATTTGGACTTATTTAATATGTTCAAAAGAATACATTATAACACAAATGGACTGCTGACTTTACTGTCAAAAAAATTTATACTTAAAGAAAAGGGGGCACCCTTGGTACTGTAGTAGAGTCATCGATTAGTAACTCCTCTGATTGCTAAGCCTCTCGCCAGATCATTCATACAGATGGATACATAATCCTCAGCAGATGAGGACCAGATAATTCATACAGATGGATACATAATTTTACTCAGATGAGGACCAGGTAATTCATACAGATGGATACATAATTTTACTCAGAGGAGGACCAGATAATTCATACAGATGGATACATAATTTTACGCAGATGAGGACCAGATAATTCATACAGATGGATACATAATTTTACTCAGATGAGGACCAGATAATTCATACAGATGAATACATAATTTTACACAGATGAGGACCAGATAATTCATACAGATGGATACATTATCCTCAGCAGATGAAGACTAGATAATTCATACAGATGGATACATAATCCTACTCAGATGAGGACCAGATAATTCATACAGATGGATACATAATCCTCAGCAGATGAAGCCAGATAATTCATACAGATGGATACTTAATCCTCAGCAGATGAAGACCAGATAATTCATACAGATGGATACATAATCCTACTCAGATGAGGACCAGATAATTCATACAGATGGATACATAATGCTACTCAGATGAGGACCAGATAATTCATACAGATGGATACATAATCCTACTCAGATGAGGACCAGATAATTCAAACAGATGGATACATAATCCTACTCAGATGAGGACCAGATAATTCATACAGATGGATACATAATCCTACTCAGATGAGGACCAGATAATTCAAACAGATGGATACATAATCCTACTCAGATGAGGACCAGATAATTCATACAGATGGATACTTAATCCTCAGCAGATGAGGACCAGATAATTCATACAGATGGATACATAATGCTACTCAGATGAGGACCAGATAATTCATACAGATGGATACATAATCCTACTCAGATGAGGACAAGATAATTCATACAGATGGATACATAATCCTACTCAGATGAGGACCAGATAATTCATACAGATGGATACATAATCCTTAGCAGATGAGGACCAGATAATTCATACAGATGGATACATAATCCTACTCAGATGAGGACCAGATAATTCATACAGATGGATACATAATCGTACTCAGATGAGGACCAGATAATTCATACAGATGGATACATAATCGTACTCAGATGAGGACCATATAATTCATACAGATGGATACATAATCCTACCCAGATGAGGACCAGATAATTCAAACAGATGGATACATAATCCTACTCAGATGAGGACCATATAATTCATACAGATGGATACTTAATCCTCAGCAAATGAAGACCAGATCATTCATACAGATGGAAACATAATCCTCAGCAGATGAAGACCAGATAATTCATACAGATGGATACATAATCGTACTCAGATGAGGACCAGATCATTCATACAGATGGATAAATAATCCTACTCAGATGAGGACCAGATAATTCATACAGATGGATACATAATTCTACTCAGATGAGGACCAGATAATTCATACAGATGGATACATAATCCTACTCAGATGAGGACCAGATAATTCAAACAGATGGATACATAATCCTACTCAGATGAGGACCAGATAATTCATACAGATAGACACATAATCCTACTCAGATGAGGACCAGATAATTCATACAGATGGATACATAATCCTCAGCAGATGAGGACC
The DNA here is from genome assembly GCA_007844125.1 of Sinonovacula constricta. Lineage (NCBI taxonomy): Eukaryota > Metazoa > Mollusca > Bivalvia > Cardiida > Solecurtidae > Sinonovacula > Sinonovacula constricta. Next base: position 68,482,825 of record CM017556.1, on the reverse strand, counting down.
AGATAATTCATACAGATAGATACATAATCCTACTCAGATGAGGACCAGATAATTCATACAGATGGATACATAATCCTACTCAGATGAGGACCAGATAATTCATACAGATGGATACATAATCGTACTCAGATGAGGACAAGATAATTCATACAGATGGATACATAATCGTACTCAGATGAGGACCAAAAAATTCATACAGATGGATATATAATCCTACTCAGATGAGGACCAGTTAATTCATACAGATAGATACATAATCCTACTCAGAGAAGGACAAGATAATTCATACAGATAGATACATAATCCTACTCAGATGAGGACAAGATCATACATACAGATGGATACATATTCCACAGGTAAAACATACAGATGGGTTCATAATTCTCAACAGATGAGGATCAGATTATTCATACAGATTCATATGAGGACAAGATCATTCATACTGATGGATAAATAATCCTTAACAGGGCAGGAACAACTTTTTTTTCTTCCCTTAGAAGACATTGAAAATGTTATGACATAATTTCTTTCTGGAACATAAGCCATGGGCGGGTGTACCATCACTAATTCTATCTCCATACCTTGGGCAGGGGCCGTGGATTGAGTGCCCCATGTTTGTAGAGCCAGTAAAACCTCCGCTCTTTTCCAGATAGCTGCTGAAGCACTGTTGACATGTTAACATCCATGTATCACAACATGTTGCATGACAGTCAGATACGCCAACATACACACGCCATCAATTAATGGAAAACTTTATAAAACAGGCCAATAATTGATGTACAGCATCAACTCCAGATATAAATGTTCCAATTTGGTTCCCTGGTCTTGAAAATCAATCAATAGTCAACATTTTAAACTTGTCTTTTTAATTAGTATAAAAAGAAATATTGAGCACAACCTTTCTAATACCACTACCTTACATAATATAGAAATATATATAAAATTTCACACAGTTCAGCTGCATACTACAGAGATTTTTTCTGTAACTTTTGCTTATAATATCCAGCGTACATGTATATTTCCCTTGAATGAATGTTGGAAAAAGAACAAAAAACAACAAAAAAACAACAACAAAACTTTAGAAAAATAGATTTAAATCCTTCACTGTACAGCAAATGCCCATACCTTGTGTATTTCTTAATTACCATACACAATGAATAAAGCCGTAAAAAAAGCATCAACAGGCAGTGATAAAGTCTCAAGTACTACCCAAACATTTAGAAAAGGTAAGTTAATCCTCCATGAATTCCATAAACATATAACTGGAGTGTGATGTAACAAAACCCTACTGAATCCACTGCTGCTTAGGAAGGCACAGTGAAGCTGGCAGTGACAGCACTGGGAACATGTGGATGACAGCATTTCCATATCTGTCCAGACCACTATAAAGTATCAATAGCACATGGATATTACAGGCTTCCCTACAATCAATGCCACCCATTCCCATTTACCATGGCACATACAGCACATTATCACCTCTCTGAAATAAACTTTAGGTGGTGTAGTGGTAGTCGACGACCTTTAACTCCTCAGACTACTTAGCCGCCCACCACCTGGGTTAGAATCCCATTCAGGGCGACATATTTATAGTGGGAAGGTCTTCTTGCAGACGTGATGGGGGCCGGTTGTTCTACCCAGACTTCTTTTACCACAAATATAGGGATGGGATTAGCCGGCATTTTTGCCGATACTGCGCAGCGACATTTCTATCATTATATAGCACAGGGGCACTTATGAACCCGGCCGGTTCATTATACTGACACCGACGAGTCAGGCGTAATGCTGTCCCCTTAGCCCCGAGCGTTAGGAGGGAAGACACTACTACCAACTCTAAAGTCTTTGGTTTGACCCGGCCGGGATTCGAACCCACGACCTCCCGATCCGAGCTATTACGGCCGGTACAAAAATAGGTAAAAATCATTAAAATGACCAAAACTTGTAATTTAAAAAAAATAAAAAAATTATAATAAAAGGTCAATTAGTTGTATTGAAAAGAAGTCTCTTTAAACAACTTGGTAACATCTGGTAATTAAATGTTCTAAATAGCAAAATTGTGCTGAAACAAACAATAAATAATGGATAAATGTTGTTTTTCAAAGATTTGTGTATTGAGGTTGAGAGAATCAAATGCCCCTAATAGGTTTTCCAACTACTTATTGTTTTTTTAAGCTCAACAAACTTAGACATCTTTAATATATGCCCAAGCTGGAACAAATATATATGGCATGTGTATAAGTCAGTCCTAAACACACTGGCCCTAAAGTGACACAGTTATTAACATAAAAACATGAAGTGCTATTGTGCAGCTCTATTTGTCACCATGAGCAAGTCAACTTTACAATGTTTTATTTGTTTATTGTCTATAGCATCACATCAAACTGGTACAATTTAAGTCATCATAATGCATCCTACTAAATTATATAACAAAAAGGAAATTTCAAGACAGCATACCTTTATCCTGAATTTAGTTTAAAGATGAAGGAGACTCTATAACGCCTCACAAAGAAACCAGCACTTTATATGCCACAAAAATCACCTTTTAATAAGACAAAAAAATTAAACTACAATTCCTCTAATTCCATTTACCAGCACGGCAGCAACCTTATTGAAAGATTGATGGAAGAGAACCAAGATAAGCTTTTAAGGTAAAGCAGATGTAATGCTGCAACTCCAATTGACGAGTATCAAAATAAGGGTTAAAATGCTTCAACACTGGGGGTTGAGGGTTTGAATCCCAGTATGGGCATGCATGGTCAACTATTTTTCTCCCTATTTTCCTATTTTTTAACTTTGACGTTTTTTTTCTGCACTACTCCAACAGATGAAGAATAAAACATGTGTAGCTTTTAATTTTTATTTTGTAAATGAATTTTTATTGAATTATTTGTGCTAAATTTTATCACAAATGTATTACCTGATATATTCAAAGTCTAAAAAGATGAAAACCATATGTTGAAATGTTTTTATATTTTACAGCATCAACTAAAATACCTTACAGAACATTTTAGGTTACTTTTAAACGTTTCATTTGGCTATCAAGAGCTTGGTGATTTATTTAATAAAGCACACTCAGCAGAAAATGGTAAAATCAGTCTAAGACATGATGAGTTTGTAAGCAATCAATTACATATTTGGGACAGTCTGAGTTAAACCAATCAAGTAACATGTTTCATTGGTTTGTACAAGACTATAATTTGTTTCCAAATGATATTAAATAGCATAACACTTGTAAAGAGGATATAACATAATATATGGTGTTTTCTTATGTCTAATCAGGAGACACCTAAAATATCAATTTTAGAAGAAAAAATATTCTTAAATTCAAATTTGGATGAAGAATTTTCTTAATATTTGGCATACACATCAAGATTAAATTTTAAGTATAGAACACATAAGTTGTGTTAATTTTCAAATTCTATATATTGTCTGTTACACTTGCCTTACCTTAAATGCAAATTTTATGTCTGCTTCTAATAATCTTGTATTACATGTATGTTAAACATTCTTAATAAAACTAAATTAATATAATATATATTAATATTAAAAAGAAGTTTTAAACAATGTGTTTGTTGTTTTGAGTGTTTAAGTAAGTCACCATAGGCCATATGTATTATTTTTTACAGATCTGTTACAATGCAATGATTCAACAGAAATCCCTCTCAGAAATCACCCCTTTCTGGAAAAGTGTTCTTATTGAGGAGCTAGAATTCTTCATCTTATAAACAGATATTCTGTTTTCAATTGTATGGTATATGTAAATGTGTGAATCAAAAACACTGTTTAAATAGGAGGTATCAACATGAAATGCCTAAGCATTAAGGTTAAATCCACCATTAAAGCAGTTAAGTTTAAATTCTGAAACAAACTCACAGTGATTAGTCACTTTACAGCAAGCAATTAATCAGAATTAAGTCAGAATTGATTTGTTAATTCATTAACGAGTTTAGAAACACAGTAATTAGGACTGCATCAACAGACAGTTTGACAGGTTAGTTAAGTTTTTTGTTGTTGTTGCTACATTGTATTGACCCAGAGGGGCATATTGTTTTGGGGTAGAACAAAGATTGCTAAAGACAGTTCTTGCCCCGACAAGGGCTCGGGCCCACACACTGAGGGGCTGAAGATTTAACAGTCAGCAACTCTAATTGCTTGGCCTGGAGTGTCCCTCAATTAAGCTTGCTTATCACCTAAACATGTCTTTTTTTTTTTCTCCATATTATCTTCTAAAGGTGATATAGCATGATTTTAAAACAGATGTCTTTTTTATATGTTAAATGTACCCTCTAAAAACCCCAATTTTAAAGCATTCATCACTAGTTATGACAAGTTGTCAACAGAGCTTTTTGTTAAATTGTTTATAACAGCAGAGATATACAGCAGAGATATCTTTATCTAGTTTCACTATTACATCAACTGCAACAACAACTATACAGCAAATGTCATAAGTTGATTAGTATTTGATTGAGTTTAGTTACAGCCTTTAGTTAGAACCTGGATAAATAATTCCTAGCTATTTGGTGGAGAAAGGCATGCATTTTATCACACAGAATAACACCACACATAAACAGGGAGCTGATCATTTTCTTAGGTCTCTCCCAAACTGGGAGCTGATAGATCTACCTCTATCATAATCAGGGACATGATAGGTTTCTTATCTTTCTCATAATCAGGGAGGTGATAAGCGTCCTATCTACATCATAATCAGAGAGCTGATAGGTGTCCTATCTCTCTTATAATCAGAGAGCTGATAGGTGTCCTATCTCTTTCATGATCAGGGAGCTGATAGGTTTCCTATCTCTCTCATAATTTAGGGAGGTGACAGGTTTCCTATCTCTCTCATAATCAGGGAGATGATAGGTGTCCTATCTCTCTCATAATCAGGGAGATGATAGGTGTCCTATCTCTCTCATAATCAGGGAGGTGATAGGTGTCCTATCTCTCTTATAATCAGGGAGGTGACAGGTTTCCTATCTCTCTCATAATCAGGGAGCTGATAGGTGTCCTATCTACATCATTATCAGAGAGCTGATAGGTGTCCTATCTCTCTCATAATCAGGGAGGTGACAGGTTTCCTATCTCTCTTACAATCAGGGAGCTGATAGGTTTCTTATCTTTCTCAAAATCAGGGAGGTGACAGGTTTCCTATCTCTCTTATAATCAGGGAGCTGATAGGGTTGGGATGGGATTAGCAGGCATTTTTGCCAATACTTTGCAGAGACATTTCTATCATTATAGAGAGTTGATAAGTTTCCTATCTCTTTCATAATCAGGGAGCTGATAGGTGTCCTATTTCCATCATAATCAGGGAGCTGATAGGTGTCCTATCTCCATCATAATCAGGGAGCTGATAAGTTTCCTATCTCTTTCATAATCAGGAAGCTGATAGGTGTCCTATCTCCGTCATAATCAGGAAACTAAGTTTTCTCTCATCTATCTCCCTTATTATTAGGGAGCAGATAGGTTTCCTACCTCCCTCATAATCAGGGAGCTACCTCCTCCCAAACTGAAAGCTAATATGTTTCCTACTTCCCTTATAATGTGGAAACTTGATATGTTTCCCATCTCCATAACAAACCACGAGCTAAGACCTTTCCTACCTCCTTCCCAAAATGGGAGCTTAGAAGGTTTGCTACCCCTAAAGGAATAGCTCTACATGCTGGGGTCAATACAACTGTCCAGGGCCAAATGACACAGTCTGTATAAAATCATTAATGGAAATTGTATTCATTAATTGCAAGACTTTAAAAAACTAGCAATTTTTTTTAATATCAACTAATAATATATACTATTTGAGACAAATACATTTAAAATAATTATTTCAAAATGTGGGAAACAAAGTGTGCATTATAATTGTCGAGATGTTATTGTGTCAGCCAATCAAATCATTATTTTCACATACTAGTCACATTTTCCATACATGTCTTGTGTATCAGCCAATCAAATTGATTCATTCTAATTTTGGCCAGCCTTTTCCTACGGACCCCATTTTGCTACAAAGACACAGTTTTTCCTAAAATACTGTCATTGTAAAATTGACAACAGCAAGGCAGCAGGTGCAATACAGCACACAATATAAATTTATTTCATTAATACTGCATGCAGGAGTTGTAACCAAGTGCATGGCAACTTGTCTAAAATAAGACCATTAAAGGTTTTGTTTAGAAAAATACTGAAAGCACAGACATGACAATTGTATCATTATCACAATCTGAAGCAGACCTAACAATACAACTGGAGGGATGGAAAAAGGACTCACTTAATAGCTCACATTAGCCTTAATAATAACAAATCATCACATTATGAATACAGATGATAATAACCAATAACACAGCAAGGCCTAGCCTGCTACAGCTGTTAATGACACTTACAAAGTCTTAGTTATCAGCTGTATATTTCCTAAAAGGTAAGTAGATATAGTCCTTGAGACATGGCAACCAATAGTACAGATCCTGGTCAGGCAAGCAGGAGTCGACTAATTTGGATCTAAACTATAAGCCAATGTTTAATAAATCTCACTATGCAGGTCTCAGATAATGAGTTTTGATAATAATATGTTGGAGGGTGGATTATGTTTGATATTCCATTATCACATCAAGCTAATGGTGGAGAATAAATGGGCAAATGACAATGGCAGGTATGTCTAGTAGACAATGACCATACACCTACCCTTGTGTGCTTGACTATAAATCCCATAGTCAATTGATGATAAGGCTAGAGCCAATGTGTAGATCCAGATCAGCTATTACATGTTTTAAGTTGATATTTGCTACTAAGTGGTTATCTGTTAATCTTGTTAAACATAAAAGAAGTTGTTGATCCGCAGATATGTAAGTATTTGTGATGCTATAAACCATTACTGGTATATTGTTACACTAAAAGCAATACAAAATGGAAGTTTCTGAAACATCAATATGTACAGGAGACATGACACGTAGCTAGAGACTCAGCTGCAAACTGTGTAGATCTTGATATAAGTGCTCCCAGCATGTAACTGTGTAAGTGTGATCAGTATGTGCTGAACTGTCTAAGAGTTATAAAAATATGTCAGGATTCACAGTTATTCATTCATTGTGTGTCAAGATATCTAAGTTCAGCATGTAATGTAAGCACAATATGAAATTATTTCTTATGAGTATTTTTGTGCATTCTAACTTTGTTATAAGTCAGGATGATCCCACACCAAAACGCTTGCATGCGACAAGCTCGTCACAAGTTTGCGACAAGTTTGCGCAAGCTTGCCGCAATCTTAATAAGATTGCAATTCTTAAATATTATGGTCGCGGATGCGAGCACGCTCGCTTGCATAGAAATTAAGGTTGCGGTTAGGTTTTGTTCGCACACTTCTCGCAATCTTAAATACCATTAAGATTGCGAGAAGCTTGCGGTCTTGCAAGCTTGCAATCTTATATTCCACTGAAGATTGCAAGAAGCTTGTGATCTTGCAAGCTTAAAACTAATTATTATTAGGATTGTGGATAGGTTGTGGACTTGCAAGCATAAAATTATTCCAAGACATTAAGAAATTTATTTTGTATTTCTTTAAAGAAATAACATTTGAAAGAGAACTTGACCAGCATGACCAGTTCCACTTGCAGATATACAGCAAGAAAGCTATGATGGCCCTGTATCGCTCACCTGAGGACACTGGCTTTAAAATTTAATCACAAGACTAAATGTTCACAACTGTGCCTTGGATTCTAGTGATTACAAGTTATGTTGAAGCAAATCTTTGCCTACAGTTACACATCCAGATTTATTGCAAACAAAGATTCTGGTCAAGTTCTGTGAAGATTAGGCCCCCAAAAAAGTCTTTTAATGTGTTCTCAAGGTTTTTATAGATCTGACCAAGTCACCTACTATTTGACCATGTGACCTATTTATTAACTCATCCAAGATTTCATACAGACAAACATTTAATGACATTCTGACCACCAGTGTTGGTTAAGATTGGATCAAAACGGTAGCCTTTAAAGTGTTTACGAGCAAATTGTTAATGCAGCTAGATGGACAGTTGGTTGAAAAAAGCTTACCAGAATGTGACATAAAAAAGCTCTAAATACTAACTGCCATTTTTTTTTTAAATTTTATTTTGTCATTATTTATTATTAAACAGAAATCACACAACCCTATACAAAACAGTCCCAGATTTACTCTCCCTAGAAAGTAATTTGGTAATGATACCCTACTCCCATCTTGATTTTTTTTATAGAAAATCCAAAAATATATTTAATAACTTGACAACAATTGATCCCTAAAGCAATTCCAAACATATTCTTCCCATGAGATAGTTAGTTAACTACTTAATCTGATTAATCCTAAAAAAAAATAAGATAATGAACTAAACAAAATAAAATGTATTTAGTAACAGTGACTCAGTCCTTCAAACTAATTGACAACAAAATCAATCCCATACTTTGGCATCCCATAAACAAGTTAACTTTCAAATTTGATATCTATCTAAATCCTGAGTAGACATGGAAAGCAAACTGCTGTTATGAGTTACAGTGACCTTGATCTGACTGATCACAAAAGCAATTTTAAGCTATGTTATCATTAAAGACAGCTACAAAAGATTTGGTAATAATAGCTCAGTACAATATTTATTTTTTTGATCTCATTCCAAAGATGTCAGTTTTTTAATAACTTTTTGTTGTCTTTCGAAAACCTGGTCAAGTAGATTTACAGTCTAATATCTAATATGACAACAAAACAGACAGTAGAGTATCATGTTAAAACCACTCTTACTTTATTGGGAATGTGACTAAACACCATTTAATTATAAAAGTTTAAAAGTCGCTTTTATGGTGTTTTATTAAAAGTCAATCGTAACTTTCGGAAAATAACCGAAGAAATCGCCGAGCGGTCCCGATTTACTACAATAGCACATGCGCAGTCTACACTTCCGGCCGCGCCAATTTTCAACGAAATGAAAAAAATGTGATGAAAAAGATGAAAAAATTGACTTTCCTTCACTGGACTACTAAGCAAAGGTGAGACATTGATCTACTTAAACAAGTATAAGAAGCACCACATTTTAAATCAGGTTTTCTGAACGTAGTAAGTTCAGTACATTAACGGTTTAGAATGCAAAATTAACGTGTTAAATATTTTGCCATTTTTTTCAGTTCCGACATTTCACCTTAGTTTTTTCTTATCACAAACGTTTTCTGAAACCGTTGACTTTTCCATAAACACGTGTTTTCTACTGTATATTTAATTTATGCTTCAGTTAGAGTTGATACGGTTCTGACAAGTTCAAACGTAAGACATTTTTGTATTATTGTTTATTTTAGAGTGACCTTATTAACGGTAATATCCAGTTACCGGACATTCACATTACACATGGATACATAGCATACTATAGGAATAAAGGCACATAAAACGGTTACAAGTGGCTACACAATATTTTTTGTTGTTGATTACATTGTTGTGGTAAGAAAATAAATTTAGCTCACCGGTAATAGAGATATCCAAGATAACTTGTACATGATGATTGAACACATACGTAACTGTGTTTGCTAGTATGGCATTGCCACTCATGTAAAGTATTTTATTTTCTGTAATAGTTTGAAACAGCCAGATGCAAGTGAACAAAAAAAGAATCGGAGATGCAGACGGATGTCAATAAGGAGGTCAGTGAAGAGCAACGCATGGATGACAGACAAAAGGTACTGAGATAACTATGTAACATTTTGACCATTTGTACCAGTTCTTGTATTATAGCATTTGCTACCTTTTAGCACTACCATGTTTATTATTAATTGCATGGCGCAGCTGTTGGTACATGAAGATGTCATTTTTTGGAAATCATATGTTGTTTTGATTTTGTTTGATTTTTTGTTACATCGCACGGACACATTTATGGCCATATTGGCGACGTCCAGCTAATTATTGGTGGAGGAAAACCTCCCTACATAGAAGTTCTCACCCCAACTAGGACTCGAACCCACGCGGTGAGGGGCTGAGGAGCTTCAAGTCAGCGATTCTAACCGCTCAGCCATGGGCGCCACTGTTTTGATTGCAATATTATAATATTAAAATTAGTTGGTATATTTTAAATTTAAATTTCCTTTGTTCTCTGTATTCACTTACATTAATAAAAAATAATCTTGCTGTAATAATCATACATTTTGAATTTACTGGCTTTTTATTTATCTGTGTGTTTATGGTTGGCCTGGTGTCAGGATAATATGACTGGATGTGGTATCATGTTATTTGTTCATGGCATGCTATACACAGTGAAGGCAGCACTATATCTGCTTCAAGTGAACACCGTCTCCAGATAACTGAAATACCAGTACTACTGTTGGTGGCTCAATAAACCTAATAAACAATCAAACCACCAACAATTTATTAGAAGATAGTGTTCAATTGAAGCCAATATAAAGCTGTTTTTACTGATTTTAGCATGCCATGAACACCTGGCATGATACACCCAGTCACATTATCCTGACACCTGACTGACTAGTCATAGAACTAGCTGTATATTTGCTTGAGTATTAGCAAGAGAGCAATAACACTACCATTTAACATGACTTTGGTATGTTGCAGCCCAGACTGAACCCAATGCCTCTAGTACCAGGAGCCGGCACTCTACGGATTGCACTACCAGGTCTGGTGTTTTACTTTTACCCCTTTGTGCATATTAATGCTTATAAAATAACCAAGATAGTATTTCTGTGCATATTAATGCTTATAAAATAACCAAGATAGTTTTTCGTTAAGCTTTACTTTTTAGTTAGTTCAGCATTTCTCAGCTGAGATTTTAAACATATAAAATATGGGGGTGCTTTTGCCTATAGCTCCTGTTATTTGTTGCTGTTTTCAAATTGCTGTTTTAAAGAATAGGCAAGTTTGCATCATGACCAAAGCTGTAAAAGTTTGTGTCAGCATCTAATTAGGTTTTTTGTTTGTTTCCTTGTTTTTTGTAAAATTTCCAATCTATTTCTTTCAATCTTTGAACACTTACTCTGCATCAAACTTTGACTGAAGGTGCCTGTGTGGTACAAATAACACAAGACCCTTACATACTAAATAAATCTTTCATTGCTAAATAAAAAATCAGGTAATGAAAAAAAAAAATTAAATAATGCAGAATGTTGGATTTTTTTTCTTTTTCAGACGTAATTGGAGAAAAAATACATTTGCTGTGCAGGTAAGAGGAAGGATGCAAGATTCCCTCAAGCTGAACTAGAGTTGTCATCTGAGAAATCAACAAGAACTGACTATAAACTGTTTTTGAACACAATACCTGTGGTACTATTTCTTGAGTGCATTGTATGTATTTTATTCTTAATGATAAATAAATTGATACTTAAGTTTGATTTAATCATTTAAAATCCTATTTGCTTGACCCCCGAAAATGGCTTGTCATGCTTTCTCATATTAATAAGTGCTTAGCGAGCTATGGGTTAAGAATATAAATATTAATTGATAAGCATCTTTTAGTTGTTTCCTTTAATAAATGACCACTTCTTCTTTGTGTTCTTTGCCATTGTCTTTAATTACAGTGGAATATATTTAGTATCTTTCTGTTGTGTTATTTTCCCTGTAAATTTTTTGTTGCATCGGATTTTTAAGTGAAAACCACAAATGTTATCTAGTGATTTTATTTATGTCAATCTAGCCACAACCTTAGCCACTCAACGGATTTGATCAAGCAAAGAAAAAAAAAACAACCCACAAGCTTGGGATGATAGCGCAAGCTTGCAAGCGTGCCAAACCGCACGCATGGGATAAGTGAGCAAGCGAGTCAAACCGCTCGCTTGGCATGATTGCGCAAGCTTGCAAGCGAGCAATCAAGCTCGTAAAGGTTCCTATCGCAACCTTGCAAGCTTGCCAAGCGTGCAAGCGAGCTTCTAAGCGAGCCAAATCGCTCGCTTGGCATGATTGCGCAAGCTTGCAAGCGAGCAATTAAGATCGTAATGGTTCCTATCGCAACCTTGCAAGCTTGCCAAGCGTGCAAGCGAGCTTTTAAGCGAGCCAAACCGCTCGCTTGGCATGATTGCGCAAGCTTGCAAGCGAGCAGTCAAGCGAGCAATCAAGATCGTAATGGTTCCTATCGCAACCTTGCAAGCTTAATTTTAAGATTGCGGCTTTCTTATCGCAATCTTACCGCAAGCTTAAATAAGATTGCAACACGCTTGGTTGCAATCTTACCGCAATCTTGTTGCAAACTTGTCGCAAACTTGTCGCAAGCTTATTTAAGCTTGCGGTTTTGGTGTGGGATTGTACACAATCCTTTATTGCTGTTGTTTACAGATTTAAAAGAAAATAGTGAGAATTCTTATCTCGGTCTACATTCTTAGCATCAGTTTTGTCAATTTGAGGGGACCAGATTACCATCTAAGCTGTTATTTAAGAGTTTATTTTTTTAGTTTATTTTATTAGAAAAAAGTTTTTAGCCAACTAAACAGGAAGTGGTAAAGCTTTGACAAATAGTGTAGACCCCGATCGATCAGTTCCCAATAAAAGCTGCCTAATCAACATCTTCACTAATAATTTTCATGTCTCTACAAATATGTAGATAAAGGAGGATGGCTAAAAAAATGGGCTATTAACAAAATGTAACATGATACAGCTAACATGTAACAATTAGCCAACAGGCTGGTTGCACAGAACAAGATACCCCAAGGGATTAGCCCTCGATGGGTTGCATTCCACTGCAAAACAAGGATAGTTGTACTTTTTATACAAAATTAATTCAGATCAATAGTTTTCAATAACAGACATTTAATTATAGAGCAAAATAAGTATCTGGTTCTGTTTATGGTGCCACAACAATATGTCATATAAATTATTATTATAATATTCAATACAATTAATAGGTAAAAGGCATTTTATTTTCAGCTGAAATCTAACTCAATATTTGTTACAGTTTATTACATTAGATTTTAAACTTTTTACCTACTTGGTATGCAGTTTATTAAATCAGATTTGTTTTACTTTTTACCTATATATTGACAATGTTATTCCACTTTTAAATATATGCCCTTTGATCTATGGTAACAGAAAACTGAACTTGTGACATAAGTAATACAAAAGGAGATATTGTACACATGCAGAGAGGTCAATACAAACAAAACACAAATTACATTTAAGAGTTCATGGCTCAGTAGCCAAGCATAATACTCTGGATCAGGGAATTCAAAGTTCAAATCCCAGACCTGACATGCAAGCAAGACCATTAACCATCCCATTCCTTAAATTAGTTACTACCAGGGAAAGTGACTCTACACAGAAAATGGCCAACAAGAAAATATTACTTGTTTACTTCATCAGCCTTATAAAATGTGTTACACCATTAGTGAATAACCAGTCATAAATTAGAAGGTCAATTTTAAATCACAAACAGATTTTTCTTTGTTGTTGCTGTTTTCCACAAGCCTTATGCCACTAGCATAAAAATAAAGCTCTGTTAATCATTTTCATATCAGTCAGGTAAACAGCGGGTGCCATTAGGTAACTAATGAATTATGTTGAACTGAAACCACCACAACCCTTGTAGCATCCATTCACCTATATCTGAATACATTAACTAATTCTTGGAATATTTAAACAAATTCATACACAGGATACAAATTATATTCATAAATAAAGACTAAATAGCAGCAAAGTATGTACATCGTGATTATTTTGCTGTCAGCAGAAGCTGGCCAATCCAGATTTAAACCTCTTGCCTTAACATATTAATTAATTGTCAGCAGGATAAGAGTTAATAAAGTGAAGCCATTTCACCACAGACACAAATAAGCTCATAAATAAAACTACCATTTGTTGAGATCACAAAAATATACAATTAATTTTCATTAATAAAAAGAGTCTCTCACATTTAACAATTTGCAAAGATGTAATATTAAGTCTGGATAAAGTAATGTAATCAAACATGAATTATTTCAGACAGCGGTAAATAAAAACGAGTTGGCCATGATGGTCCTAAATCGCTCACCTTTCAGTGTGTTTTAAAAAATCTAAAAATTGAATCACAAGACTAAATCTACACAACCATGCTTTTGGCATCAAGTGTTTACAGGTTATTTGTTTTTCAATCCTTGCACACATTAACACATCAAGATGTCTATGCAGACTAAAGATTCGGATTAAGTTCTATGAAGATTATGTCCAAAAATTTCTAAATTTCTTTAGGATGTTCCCATTGTTATTTAATGATTTGACCTACTAACCTACCTTTTGATCCCATGTGACTTAGTTATGAACTCATCCAAGATTTCATGCAGACAAACATTCTGACCAAGTTTGGTGAAGAGTGTGCCATAAAAGTGGCCTACATAGCATTCAAGATGGTTTTCTATAATTTTACCAAGTGACATATCTTTAACCATACATTACCCAATTACAAACTTATTAAAGATTTCATACTGATAAACATGTAGATCAACAATCTGACCAAGTTTGGTGAAAGTAAGGATATTCATGTGGCCTCTATTGAGTTCTCAAGATTTTTCTGAAGTTTAGCATGGTGACAGTCTTTTTTGACCCCACTCATGCAGACAAACATTCTGACAAGGATAAAGATTGGTAGATACTGTGCAGTAAAAATAGTCTTTACTGCATTCATATTTTTTTGCTGAAACAAACAATAAATAATGGATAAATGTTGTTTTTCAAAGATTTGTGTATTGAGGTTGAGAGAATCAAATGCCCCTAATAGGTTTTCCAACTACTTATTGTTTTTTTAAGCTCAACAAACTTAGACATCTTTAATATATGCCCAAGCTGGAACAAATATATATGGCATGTGTATAAGTCAGTCCTAAACACACTGGCCCTAAAGTGACACAGTTATTAACATAAAAACATGAAGTGCTATTGTGCAGCTCTATTTGTCACCATGAGCAAGTCAACTTTACAATGTTTTATTTGTTTATTGTCTATAGCATCACATCAAACTGGTACAATTTAAGTCATCATAATGCATCCTACTAAATTATATAACAAAAAGGAAATTTCAAGACAGCATACCTTTATCCTGAATTTAGTTTAAAGATGAAGGAGACTCTATAACGCCTCACAAAGAAACCAGCACTTTATATGCCACAAAAATCACCTTTTAATAAGACAAAAAAATTAAACTACAATTCCTCTAATTCCATTTACCAGCACGGCAGCAACCTTATTGAAAGATTGATGGAAGAGAACCAAGATAAGCTTTTAAGGTAAAGCAGATGTAATGCTGCAACTCCAATTGACGAGTATCAAAATAAGGGTTAAAATGCTTCAACACTGGGGGTTGAGGGTTTGAATCCCAGTATGGGCATGCATGGTCAACTATTTTTCTCCCTATTTTCCTATTTTTTAACTTTGACGTTTTTTTTTCTGCACTACTCCAACAGATGAAGAATAAAACATGTGTAGCTTTTAATTTTTATTTTGTAAATGAATTTTTATTGAATTATTTGTGCTAAATTTTATCACAAATGTATTACCTGATATATTCAAAGTCTAAAAAGATGAAAACCATATGTTGAAATGTTTTTATATTTTACAGCATCAACTAAAATACCTTACAGAACATTTTAGGTTACTTTTAAACGTTTCATTTGGCTATCAAGAGCTTGGTGATTTATTTAATAAAGCACACTCAGCAGAAAATGGTAAAATCAGTCTAAGACATGATGAGTTTGTAAGCAATCAATTACATATTTGGGACAGTCTGAGTTAAACCAATCAAGTAACATGTTTCATTGGTTTGTACAAGACTATAATTTGTTTCCAAATGATATTAAATAGCATAACACTTGTAAAGAGGATATAACATAATATATGGTGTTTTCTTATGTCTAATCAGGAGACACCTAAAATATCAATTTTAGAAGAAAAAATATTCTTAAATTCAAATTTGGATGAAGAATTTTCTTAATATTTGGCATACACATCAAGATTAAATTTTAAGTATAGAACACATAAGTTGTGTTAATTTTCAAATTCTATATATTGTCTGTTACACTTGCCTTACCTTAAATGCAAATTTTATGTCTGCTTCTAATAATCTTGTATTACATGTATGTTAAACATTCTTAATAAAACTAAATTAATATAATATATATTAATATTAAAAAGAAGTTTTAAACAATGTGTTTGTTGTTTTGAGTGTTTAAGTAAGTCACCATAGGCCATATGTATTATTTTTTACAGATCTGTTACAATGCAATGATTCAACAGAAATCCCTCTCAGAAATCACCCCTTTCTGGAAAAGTGTTCTTATTGAGGAGCTAGAATTCTTCATCTTATAAACAGATATTCTGTTTTCAATTGTATGGTATATGTAAATGTGTGAATCAAAAACACTGTTTAAATAGGAGGTATCAACATGAAATGCCTAAGCATTAAGGTTAAATCCACCATTAAAGCAGTTAAGTTTAAATTCTGAAACAAACTCACAGTGATTAGTCACTTTACAGCAAGCAATTAATCAGAATTAAGTCAGAATTGATTTGTTAATTCATTAACGAGTTTAGAAACACAGTAATTAGGACTGCATCAACAGACAGTTTGACAGGTTAGTTAAGTTTTTTGTTGTTGTTGCTACATTGTATTGACCCAGAGGGGCATATTGTTTTGGGGTAGAACAAAGATTGCTAAAGACAGTTCTTGCCCCGACAAGGGCTCGGGCCCACACACTGAGGGGCTGAAGATTTAACAGTCAGCAACTCTAATTGCTTGGCCTGGAGTGTCCCTCAATTAAGCTTGCTTATCACCTAAACATGTCTTTTTTTTTTTCTCCATATTATCTTCTAAAGGTGATATAGCATGATTTTAAAACAGATGTCTTTTTTATATGTTAAATGTACCCTCTAAAAACCCCAATTTTAAAGCATTCATCACTAGTTATGACAAGTTGTCAACAGAGCTTTTTGTTAAATTGTTTATAACAGCAGAGATATACAGCAGAGATATCTTTATCTAGTTTCACTATTACATCAACTGCAACAACAACTATACAGCAAATGTCATAAGTTGATTAGTATTTGATTGAGTTTAGTTACAGCCTTTAGTTAGAACCTGGATAAATAATTCCTAGCTATTTGGTGGAGAAAGGCATGCATTTTATCACACAGAATAACACCACACATAAACAGGGAGCTGATCATTTTCTTAGGTCTCTCCCAAACTGGGAGCTGATAGATCTACCTCTATCATAATCAGGGACATGATAGGTTTCTTATCTTTCTCATAATCAGGGAGGTGATAAGCGTCCTATCTACATCATAATCAGAGAGCTGATAGGTGTCCTATCTCTCTTATAATCAGAGAGCTGATAGGTGTCCTATCTCTTTCATGATCAGGGAGCTGATAGGTTTCCTATCTCTCTCATAATTTAGGGAGGTGACAGGTTTCCTATCTCTCTCATAATCAGGGAGATGATAGGTGTCCTATCTCTCTCATAATCAGGGAGATGATAGGTGTCCTATCTCTCTCATAATCAGGGAGGTGATAGGTGTCCTATCTCTCTTATAATCAGGGAGGTGACAGGTTTCCTATCTCTCTCATAATCAGGGAGCTGATAGGTGTCCTATCTACATCATTATCAGAGAGCTGATAGGTGTCCTATCTCTCTCATAATCAGGGAGGTGACAGGTTTCCTATCTCTCTTACAATCAGGGAGCTGATAGGTTTCTTATCTTTCTCAAAATCAGGGAGGTGACAGGTTTCCTATCTCTCTTATAATCAGGGAGCTGATAGGGTTGGGATGGGATTAGCAGGCATTTTTGCCAATACTTTGCAGAGACATTTCTATCATTATAGAGAGTTGATAAGTTTCCTATCTCTTTCATAATCAGGGAGCTGATAGGTGTCCTATTTCCATCATAATCAGGGAGCTGATAGGTGTCCTATCTCCATCATAATCAGGGAGCTGATAAGTTTCCTATCTCTTTCATAATCAGGAAGCTGATAGGTGTCCTATCTCCGTCATAATCAGGAAACTAAGTTTTCTCTCATCTATCTCCCTTATTATTAGGGAGCAGATAGGTTTCCTACCTCCCTCATAATCAGGGAGCTACCTCCTCCCAAACTGAAAGCTAATATGTTTCCTACTTCCCTTATAATGTGGAAACTTGATATGTTTCCCATCTCCATAACAAACCACGAGCTAAGACCTTTCCTACCTCCTTCCCAAAATGGGAGCTTAGAAGGTTTGCTACCCCTAAAGGAATAGCTCTACATGCTGGGGTCAATACAACTGTCCAGGGCCAAATGACACAGTCTGTATAAAATCATTAATGGAAATTGTATTCATTAATTGCAAGACTTTAAAAAACTAGCAATTTTTTTTAATATCAACTAATAATATATACTATTTGAGACAAATACATTTAAAATAATTATTTCAAAATGTGGGAAACAAAGTGTGCATTATAATTGTCGAGATGTTATTGTGTCAGCCAATCAAATCATTATTTTCACATACTAGTCACATTTTCCATACATGTCTTGTGTATCAGCCAATCAAATTGATTCATTCTAATTTTGGCCAGCCTTTTCCTACGGACCCCATTTTGCTACAAAGACACAGTTTTTCCTAAAATACTGTCATTGTAAAATTGACAACAGCAAGGCAGCAGGTGCAATACAGCACACAATATAAATTTATTTCATTAATACTGCATGCAGGAGTTGTAACCAAGTGCATGGCAACTTGTCTAAAATAAGACCATTAAAGGTTTTGTTTAGAAAAATACTGAAAGCACAGACATGACAATTGTATCATTATCACAATCTGAAGCAGACCTAACAATACAACTGGAGGGATGGAAAAAGGACTCACTTAATAGCTCACATTAGCCTTAATAATAACAAATCATCACATTATGAATACAGATGATAATAACCAATAACACAGCAAGGCCTAGCCTGCTACAGCTGTTAATGACACTTACAAAGTCTTAGTTATCAGCTGTATATTTCCTAAAGGTAAGTAGATATAGTCCTTGAGACATGGCAACCAATAGTACAGATCCTGGTCAGGCAAGCAGGAGTCGACTAATTTGGATCTAAACTATAAGCCAATGTTTAATAAATCTCACTATGCAGGTCTCAGATAATGAGTTTTGATAATAATATGTTGGAGGGTGGATTATGTTTGATATTCCATTATCACATCAAGCTAATGGTGGAGAATAAATGGGCAAATGACAATGGCAGGTATGTCTAGTAGACAATGACCATACACCTACCCTTGTGTGCTTGACTATAAATCCCATAGTCAATTGATGATAAGGCTAGAGCCAATGTGTAGATCCAGATCAGCTATTACATGTTTTAAGTTGATATTTGCTACTAAGTGGTTATCTGTTAATCTTGTTAAACATAAAAGAAGTTGTTGATCCGCAGATATGTAAGTATTTGTGATGCTATAAACCATTACTGGTATATTGTTACACTAAAAGCAATACAAAATGGAAGTTTCTGAAACATCAATATGTACAGGAGACATGACACGTAGCTAGAGACTCAGCTGCAAACTGTGTAGATCTTGATATAAGTGCTCCCAGCATGTAACTGTGTAAGTGTGATCAGTATGTGCTGAACTGTCTAAGAGTTATAAAAATATGTCAGGATTCACAGTTATTCATTCATTGTGTGTCAAGATATCTAAGTTCAGCATGTAATGTAAGCACAATATGAAATTATTTCTTATGAGTATTTTTGTGCATTCTAACTTTGTTATAAGTCAGGATGATCCCACACCAAAACGCTTGCATGCGACAAGCTCGTCACAAGTTTGCGACAAGTTTGCGCAAGCTTGCCGCAATCTTAATAAGATTGCAATTCTTAAATATTATGGTCGCGGATGCGAGCACGCTCGCTTGCATAGAAATTAAGGTTGCGGTTAGGTTTTGTTCGCACACTTCTCGCAATCTTAAATACCATTAAGATTGCGAGAAGCTTGCGGTCTTGCAAGCTTGCAATCTTATATTCCACTGAAGATTGCAAGAAGCTTGTGATCTTGCAAGCTTAAAACTAATTATTATTAGGATTGTGGATAGGTTGTGGACTTGCAAGCATAAAATTATTCCAAGACATTAAGAAATTTATTTTGTATTTCTTTAAAGAAATAACATTTGAAAGAGAACTTGACCAGCATGACCAGTTCCACTTGCAGATATACAGCAAGAAAGCTATGATGGCCCTGTATCGCTCACCTGAGGACACTGGCTTTAAAATTTAATCACAAGACTAAATGTTCACAACTGTGCCTTGGATTCTAGTGATTACAAGTTATGTTGAAGCAAATCTTTGCCTACAGTTACACATCCAGATTTATTGCAAACAAAGATTCTGGTCAAGTTCTGTGAAGATTAGGCCCCCAAAAAAGTCTTTTAATGTGTTCTCAAGGTTTTTATAGATCTGACCAAGTCACCTACTATTTGACCATGTGACCTATTTATTAACTCATCCAAGATTTCATACAGACAAACATTTAATGACATTCTGACCACCAGTGTTGGTTAAGATTGGATCAAAACGGTAGCCTTTAAAGTGTTTACGAGCAAATTGTTAATGCAGCTAGATGGACAGTTGGTTGAAAAAAGCTTACCAGAATGTGACATAAAAAAGCTCTAAATACTAACTGCCATTTTTTTTTTAAATTTTATTTTGTCATTATTTATTATTAAACAGAAATCACACAACCCTATACAAAACAGTCCCAGATTTACTCTCCCTAGAAAGTAATTTGGTAATGATACCCTACTCCCATCTTGATTTTTTTATAGAAAATCCAAAAATATATTTAATAACTTGACAACAATTGATCCCTAAAGCAATTCCAAACATATTCTTCCCATGAGATAGTTAGTTAACTACTTAATCTGATTAATCCTAAAAAAAAATAAGATAATGAACTAAACAAAATAAAATGTATTTAGTAACAGTGACTCAGTCCTTCAAACTAATTGACAACAAAATCAATCCCATACTTTGGCATCCCATAAACAAGTTAACTTTCAAATTTGATATCTATCTAAATCCTGAGTAGACATGGAAAGCAAACTGCTGTTATGAGTTACAGTGACCTTGATCTGACTGATCACAAAAGCAATTTTAAGCTATGTTATCATTAAAGACAGCTACAAAAGATTTGGTAATAATAGCTCAGTACAATATTTATTTTTTTGATCTCATTCCAAAGATGTCAGTTTTTTAATAACTTTTTGTTGTCTTTCGAAAACCTGGTCAAGTAGATTTACAGTCTAATATCTAATATGACAACAAAACAGACAGTAGAGTATCATGTTAAAACCACTCTTACTTTATTGGGAATGTGACTAAACACCATTTAATTATAAAAGTTTAAAAGTCGCTTTTATGGTGTTTTATTAAAAGTCAATCGTAACTTTCGGAAAATAACCGAAGAAATCGCCGAGCGGTCCCGATTTACTACAATAGCACATGCGCAGTCTACACTTCCGGCCGCGCCAATTTTCAACGAAATGAAAAAAATGTGATGAAAAAGATGAAAAAATTGACTTTCCTTCACTGGACTACTAAGCAAAGGTGAGACATTGATCTACTTAAACAAGTATAAGAAGCACCACATTTTAAATCAGGTTTTCTGAACGTAGTAAGTTCAGTACATTAACGGTTTAGAATGCAAAATTAACGTGTTAAATATTTTGCCATTTTTTTCAGTTCCGACATTTCACCTTAGTTTTTTCTTATCACAAACGTTTTCTGAAACCGTTGACTTTTCCATAAACACGTGTTTTCTACTGTATATTTAATTTATGCTTCAGTTAGAGTTGATACGGTTCTGACAAGTTCAAACGTAAGACATTTTTGTATTATTGTTTATTTTAGAGTGACCTTATTAACGGTAATATCCAGTTACCGGACATTCACATTACACATGGATACATAGCATACTATAGGAATAAAGGCACATAAAACGGTTACAAGTGGCTACACAATATTTTTTGTTGTTGATTACATTGTTGTGGTAAGAAAATAAATTTAGCTCACCGGTAATAGAGATATCCAAGATAACTTGTACATGATGATTGAACACATACGTAACTGTGTTTGCTAGTATGGCATTGCCACTCATGTAAAGTATTTTATTTTCTGTAATAGTTTGAAACAGCCAGATGCAAGTGAACAAAAAAAGAATCGGAGATGCAGACGGATGTCAATAAGGAGGTCAGTGAAGAGCAACGCATGGATGACAGACAAAAGGTACTGAGATAACTATGTAACATTTTGACCATTTGTACCAGTTCTTGTATTATAGCATTTGCTACCTTTTAGCACTACCATGTTTATTATTAATTGCATGGCGCAGCTGTTGGTACATGAAGATGTCATTTTTTGGAAATCATATGTTGTTTTGATTTTGTTTGATTTTTTGTTACATCGCACGGACACATTTATGGCCATATTGGCGACGTCCAGCTAATTATTGGTGGAGGAAAACCTCCCTACATAGAAGTTCTCACCCCAACTAGGACTCGAACCCACGCGGTGAGGGGCTGAGGAGCTTCAAGTCAGCGATTCTAACCGCTCAGCCATGGGCGCCACTGTTTTGATTGCAATATTATAATATTAAAATTAGTTGGTATATTTTAAATTTAAATTTCCTTTGTTCTCTGTATTCACTTACATTAATAAAAAAATAATCTTGCTGTAATAATCATACATTTTGAATTTACTGGCTTTTTATTTATCTGTGTGTTTATGGTTGGCCTGGTGTCAGGATAATATGACTGGATGTGGTATCATGTTATTTGTTCATGGCATGCTATACACAGTGAAGGCAGCACTATATCTGCTTCAAGTGAACACCGTCTCCAGATAACTGAAATACCAGTACTACTGTTGGTGGCTCAATAAACCTAATAAACAATCAAACCACCAACAATTTATTAGAAGATAGTGTTCAATTGAAGCCAATATAAAGCTGTTTTTACTGATTTTAGCATGCCATGAACACCTGGCATGATACACCCAGTCACATTATCCTGACACCTGACTGACTAGTCATAGAACTAGCTGTATATTTGCTTGAGTATTAGCAAGAGAGCAATAACACTACCATTTAACATGACTTTGGTATGTTGCAGCCCAGACTGAACCCAATGCCTCTAGTACCAGGAGCCGGCACTCTACGGATTGCACTACCAGGTCTGGTGTTTTACTTTTACCCCTTTGTGCATATTAATGCTTATAAAATAACCAAGATAGTATTTCTGTGCATATTAATGCTTATAAAATAACCAAGATAGTTTTTCGTTAAGCTTTACTTTTTAGTTAGTTCAGCATTTCTCAGCTGAGATTTTAAACATATAAAATATGGGGGTGCTTTTGCCTATAGCTCCTGTTATTTGTTGCTGTTTTCAAATTGCTGTTTTAAAGAATAGGCAAGTTTGCATCATGACCAAAGCTGTAAAAGTTTGTGTCAGCATCTAATTAGGTTTTTTGTTTGTTTCCTTGTTTTTTGTAAAATTTCCAATCTATTTCTTTCAATCTTTGAACACTTACTCTGCATCAAACTTTGACTGAAGGTGCCTGTGTGGTACAAATAACACAAGACCCTTACATACTAAATAAATCTTTCATTGCTAAATAAAAAAATCAGGTAATGAAAAAAAAAAATTAAATAATGCAGAATGTTGGATTTTTTTTCTTTTTCAGACGTAATTGGAGAAAAAATACATTTGCTGTGCAGGTAAGAGGAAGGATGCAAGATTCCCTCAAGCTGAACTAGAGTTGTCATCTGAGAAATCAACAAGAACTGACTATAAACTGTTTTTGAACACAATACCTGTGGTACTATTTCTTGAGTGCATTGTATGTATTTTATTCTTAATGATAAATAAATTGATACTTAAGTTTGATTTAATCATTTAAAATCCTATTTGCTTGACCCCCGAAAATGGCTTGTCATGCTTTCTCATATTAATAAGTGCTTAGCGAGCTATGGGTTAAGAATATAAATATTAATTGATAAGCATCTTTTAGTTGTTTCCTTTAATAAATGACCACTTCTTCTTTGTGTTCTTTGCCATTGTCTTTAATTACAGTGGAATATATTTAGTATCTTTCTGTTGTGTTATTTTCCCTGTAAATTTTTTGTTGCATCGGATTTTTAAGTGAAAACCACAAATGTTATCTAGTGATTTTATTTATGTCAATCTAGCCACAACCTTAGCCACTCAACGGATTTGATCAAGCAAAGAAAAAAAAAACAACCCACAAGCTTGGGATGATAGCGCAAGCTTGCAAGCGTGCCAAACCGCACGCATGGGATAAGTGAGCAAGCGAGTCAAACCGCTCGCTTGGCATGATTGCGCAAGCTTGCAAGCGAGCAATCAAGCTCGTAAAGGTTCCTATCGCAACCTTGCAAGCTTGCCAAGCGTGCAAGCGAGCTTCTAAGCGAGCCAAATCGCTCGCTTGGCATGATTGCGCAAGCTTGCAAGCGAGCAATTAAGATCGTAATGGTTCCTATCGCAACCTTGCAAGCTTGCCAAGCGTGCAAGCGAGCTTTTAAGCGAGCCAAACCGCTCGCTTGGCATGATTGCGCAAGCTTGCAAGCGAGCAGTCAAGCGAGCAATCAAGATCGTAATGGTTCCTATCGCAACCTTGCAAGCTTAATTTTAAGATTGCGGCTTTCTTATCGCAATCTTACCGCAAGCTTAAATAAGATTGCAACACGCTTGGTTGCAATCTTACCGCAATCTTGTTGCAAACTTGTCGCAAACTTGTCGCAAGCTTATTTAAGCTTGCGGTTTTGGTGTGGGATTGTACACAATCCTTTATTGCTGTTGTTTACAGATTTAAAAGAAAATAGTGAGAATTCTTATCTCGGTCTACATTCTTAGCATCAGTTTTGTCAATTTGAGGGGACCAGATTACCATCTAAGCTGTTATTTAAGAGTTTATTTTTTTAGTTTATTTTATTAGAAAAAAGTTTTTAGCCAACTAAACAGGAAGTGGTAAAGCTTTGACAAATAGTGTAGACCCCGATCGATCAGTTCCCAATAAAAGCTGCCTAATCAACATCTTCACTAATAATTTTCATGTCTCTACAAATATGTAGATAAAGGAGGATGGCTAAAAAAATGGGCTATTAACAAAATGTAACATGATACAGCTAACATGTAACAATTAGCCAACAGGCTGGTTGCACAGAACAAGATACCCCAAGGGATTAGCCCTCGATGGGTTGCATTCCACTGCAAAACAAGGATAGTTGTACTTTTTATACAAAATTAATTCAGATCAATAGTTTTCAATAACAGACATTTAATTATAGAGCAAAATAAGTATCTGGTTCTGTTTATGGTGCCACAACAATATGTCATATAAATTATTATTATAATATTCAATACAATTAATAGGTAAAAGGCATTTTATTTTCAGCTGAAATCTAACTCAATATTTGTTACAGTTTATTACATTAGATTTTAAACTTTTTACCTACTTGGTATGCAGTTTATTAAATCAGATTTGTTTTACTTTTTACCTATATATTGACAATGTTATTCCACTTTTAAATATATGCCCTTTGATCTATGGTAACAGAAAACTGAACTTGTGACATAAGTAATACAAAAGGAGATATTGTACACATGCAGAGAGGTCAATACAAACAAAACACAAATTACATTTAAGAGTTCATGGCTCAGTAGCCAAGCATAATACTCTGGATCAGGGAATTCAAAGTTCAAATCCCAGACCTGACATGCAAGCAAGACCATTAACCATCCCATTCCTTAAATTAGTTACTACCAGGGAAAGTGACTCTACACAGAAAATGGCCAACAAGAAAATATTACTTGTTTACTTCATCAGCCTTATAAAATGTGTTACACCATTAGTGAATAACCAGTCATAAATTAGAAGGTCAATTTTAAATCACAAACAGATTTTTCTTTGTTGTTGCTGTTTTCCACAAGCCTTATGCCACTAGCATAAAAATAAAGCTCTGTTAATCATTTTCATATCAGTCAGGTAAACAGCGGGTGCCATTAGGTAACTAATGAATTATGTTGAACTGAAACCACCACAACCCTTGTAGCATCCATTCACCTATATCTGAATACATTAACTAATTCTTGGAATATTTAAACAAATTCATACACAGGATACAAATTATATTCATAAATAAAGACTAAATAGCAGCAAAGTATGTACATCGTGATTATTTTGCTGTCAGCAGAAGCTGGCCAATCCAGATTTAAACCTCTTGCCTTAACATATTAATTAATTGTCAGCAGGATAAGAGTTAATAAAGTGAAGCCATTTCACCACAGACACAAATAAGCTCATAAATAAAACTACCATTTGTTGAGATCACAAAAATATACAATTAATTTTCATTAATAAAAAGAGTCTCTCACATTTAACAATTTGCAAAGATGTAATATTAAGTCTGGATAAAGTAATGTAATCAAACATGAATTATTTCAGACAGCGGTAAATAAAAACGAGTTGGCCATGATGGTCCTAAATCGCTCACCTTTCAGTGTGTTTTAAAAAATCTAAAAATTGAATCACAAGACTAAATCTACACAACCATGCTTTTGGCATCAAGTGTTTACAGGTTATTTGTTTTTCAATCCTTGCACACATTAACACATCAAGATGTCTATGCAGACTAAAGATTCGGATTAAGTTCTATGAAGATTATGTCCAAAAATTTCTAAATTTCTTTAGGATGTTCCCATTGTTATTTAATGATTTGACCTACTAACCTACCTTTTGATCCCATGTGACTTAGTTATGAACTCATCCAAGATTTCATGCAGACAAACATTCTGACCAAGTTTGGTGAAGAGTGTGCCATAAAAGTGGCCTACATAGCATTCAAGATGGTTTTCTATAATTTTACCAAGTGACATATCTTTAACCATACATTACCCAATTACAAACTTATTAAAGATTTCATACTGATAAACATGTAGATCAACAATCTGACCAAGTTTGGTGAAAGTAAGGATATTCATGTGGCCTCTATTGAGTTCTCAAGATTTTTCTGAAGTTTAGCATGGTGACAGTCTTTTTTGACCCCACTCATGCAGACAAACATTCTGACAAGGATAAAGATTGGTAGATACTGTGCAGTAAAAATAGTCTTTACTGCATTCATATTTTTTTGCTGAAACAAACAATAAATAATGGATAAATGTTGTTTTTCAAAGATTTGTGTATTGAGGTTGAGAGAATCAAATGCCCCTAATAGGTTTTCCAACTACTTATTGTTTTTTTAAGCTCAACAAACTTAGACATCTTTAATATATGCCCAAGCTGGAACAAATATATATGGCATGTGTATAAGTCAGTCCTAAACACACTGGCCCTAAAGTGACACAGTTATTAACATAAAAACATGAAGTGCTATTGTGCAGCTCTATTTGTCACCATGAGCAAGTCAACTTTACAATGTTTTATTTGTTTATTGTCTATAGCATCACATCAAACTGGTACAATTTAAGTCATCATAATGCATCCTACTAAATTATATAACAAAAAGGAAATTTCAAGACAGCATACCTTTATCCTGAATTTAGTTTAAAGATGAAGGAGACTCTATAACGCCTCACAAAGAAACCAGCACTTTATATGCCACAAAAATCACCTTTTAATAAGACAAAAAAATTAAACTACAATTCCTCTAATTCCATTTACCAGCACGGCAGCAACCTTATTGAAAGATTGATGGAAGAGAACCAAGATAAGCTTTTAAGGTAAAGCAGATGTAATGCTGCAACTCCAATTGACGAGTATCAAAATAAGGGTTAAAATGCTTCAACACTGGGGGTTGAGGGTTTGAATCCCAGTATGGGCATGCATGGTCAACTATTTTTCTCCCTATTTTCCTATTTTTTAACTTTGACGTTTTTTTTCTGCACTACTCCAACAGATGAAGAATAAAACATGTGTAGCTTTTAATTTTTATTTTGTAAATGAATTTTTATTGAATTATTTGTGCTAAATTTTATCACAAATGTATTACCTGATATATTCAAAGTCTAAAAAGATGAAAACCATATGTTGAAATGTTTTTATATTTTACAGCATCAACTAAAATACCTTACAGAACATTTTAGGTTACTTTTAAACGTTTCATTTGGCTATCAAGAGCTTGGTGATTTATTTAATAAAGCACACTCAGCAGAAAATGGTAAAATCAGTCTAAGACATGATGAGTTTGTAAGCAATCAATTACATATTTGGGACAGTCTGAGTTAAACCAATCAAGTAACATGTTTCATTGGTTTGTACAAGACTATAATTTGTTTCCAAATGATATTAAATAGCATAACACTTGTAAAGAGGATATAACATAATATATGGTGTTTTCTTATGTCTAATCAGGAGACACCTAAAATATCAATTTTAGAAGAAAAAATATTCTTAAATTCAAATTTGGATGAAGAATTTTCTTAATATTTGGCATACACATCAAGATTAAATTTTAAGTATAGAACACATAAGTTGTGTTAATTTTCAAATTCTATATATTGTCTGTTACACTTGCCTTACCTTAAATGCAAATTTTATGTCTGCTTCTAATAATCTTGTATTACATGTATGTTAAACATTCTTAATAAAACTAAATTAATATAATATATATTAATATTAAAAAGAAGTTTTAAACAATGTGTTTGTTGTTTTGAGTGTTTAAGTAAGTCACCATAGGCCATATGTATTATTTTTTACAGATCTGTTACAATGCAATGATTCAACAGAAATCCCTCTCAGAAATCACCCCTTTCTGGAAAAGTGTTCTTATTGAGGAGCTAGAATTCTTCATCTTATAAACAGATATTCTGTTTTCAATTGTATGGTATATGTAAATGTGTGAATCAAAAACACTGTTTAAATAGGAGGTATCAACATGAAATGCCTAAGCATTAAGGTTAAATCCACCATTAAAGCAGTTAAGTTTAAATTCTGAAACAAACTCACAGTGATTAGTCACTTTACAGCAAGCAATTAATCAGAATTAAGTCAGAATTGATTTGTTAATTCATTAACGAGTTTAGAAACACAGTAATTAGGACTGCATCAACAGACAGTTTGACAGGTTAGTTAAGTTTTTTGTTGTTGTTGCTACATTGTATTGACCCAGAGGGGCATATTGTTTTGGGGTAGAACAAAGATTGCTAAAGACAGTTCTTGCCCCGACAAGGGCTCGGGCCCACACACTGAGGGGCTGAAGATTTAACAGTCAGCAACTCTAATTGCTTGGCCTGGAGTGTCCCTCAATTAAGCTTGCTTATCACCTAAACATGTCTTTTTTTTTTTCTCCATATTATCTTCTAAAGGTGATATAGCATGATTTTAAAACAGATGTCTTTTTTATATGTTAAATGTACCCTCTAAAAACCCCAATTTTAAAGCATTCATCACTAGTTATGACAAGTTGTCAACAGAGCTTTTTGTTAAATTGTTTATAACAGCAGAGATATACAGCAGAGATATCTTTATCTAGTTTCACTATTACATCAACTGCAACAACAACTATACAGCAAATGTCATAAGTTGATTAGTATTTGATTGAGTTTAGTTACAGCCTTTAGTTAGAACCTGGATAAATAATTCCTAGCTATTTGGTGGAGAAAGGCATGCATTTTATCACACAGAATAACACCACACATAAACAGGGAGCTGATCATTTTCTTAGGTCTCTCCCAAACTGGGAGCTGATAGATCTACCTCTATCATAATCAGGGACATGATAGGTTTCTTATCTTTCTCATAATCAGGGAGGTGATAAGCGTCCTATCTACATCATAATCAGAGAGCTGATAGGTGTCCTATCTCTCTTATAATCAGAGAGCTGATAGGTGTCCTATCTCTTTCATGATCAGGGAGCTGATAGGTTTCCTATCTCTCTCATAATTTAGGGAGGTGACAGGTTTCCTATCTCTCTCATAATCAGGGAGATGATAGGTGTCCTATCTCTCTCATAATCAGGGAGATGATAGGTGTCCTATCTCTCTCATAATCAGGGAGGTGATAGGTGTCCTATCTCTCTTATAATCAGGGAGGTGACAGGTTTCCTATCTCTCTCATAATCAGGGAGCTGATAGGTGTCCTATCTACATCATTATCAGAGAGCTGATAGGTGTCCTATCTCTCTCATAATCAGGGAGGTGACAGGTTTCCTATCTCTCTTACAATCAGGGAGCTGATAGGTTTCTTATCTTTCTCAAAATCAGGGAGGTGACAGGTTTCCTATCTCTCTTATAATCAGGGAGCTGATAGGGTTGGGATGGGATTAGCAGGCATTTTTGCCAATACTTTGCAGAGACATTTCTATCATTATAGAGAGTTGATAAGTTTCCTATCTCTTTCATAATCAGGGAGCTGATAGGTGTCCTATTTCCATCATAATCAGGGAGCTGATAGGTGTCCTATCTCCATCATAATCAGGGAGCTGATAAGTTTCCTATCTCTTTCATAATCAGGAAGCTGATAGGTGTCCTATCTCCGTCATAATCAGGAAACTAAGTTTTCTCTCATCTATCTCCCTTATTATTAGGGAGCAGATAGGTTTCCTACCTCCCTCATAATCAGGGAGCTACCTCCTCCCAAACTGAAAGCTAATATGTTTCCTACTTCCCTTATAATGTGGAAACTTGATATGTTTCCCATCTCCATAACAAACCACGAGCTAAGACCTTTCCTACCTCCTTCCCAAAATGGGAGCTTAGAAGGTTTGCTACCCCTAAAGGAATAGCTCTACATGCTGGGGTCAATACAACTGTCCAGGGCCAAATGACACAGTCTGTATAAAATCATTAATGGAAATTGTATTCATTAATTGCAAGACTTTAAAAAACTAGCAATTTTTTTTAATATCAACTAATAATATATACTATTTGAGACAAATACATTTAAAATAATTATTTCAAAATGTGGGAAACAAAGTGTGCATTATAATTGTCGAGATGTTATTGTGTCAGCCAATCAAATCATTATTTTCACATACTAGTCACATTTTCCATACATGTCTTGTGTATCAGCCAATCAAATTGATTCATTCTAATTTTGGCCAGCCTTTTCCTACGGACCCCATTTTGCTACAAAGACACAGTTTTTCCTAAAATACTGTCATTGTAAAATTGACAACAGCAAGGCAGCAGGTGCAATACAGCACACAATATAAATTTATTTCATTAATACTGCATGCAGGAGTTGTAACCAAGTGCATGGCAACTTGTCTAAAATAAGACCATTAAAGGTTTTGTTTAGAAAAATACTGAAAGCACAGACATGACAATTGTATCATTATCACAATCTGAAGCAGACCTAACAATACAACTGGAGGGATGGAAAAAGGACTCACTTAATAGCTCACATTAGCCTTAATAATAACAAATCATCACATTATGAATACAGATGATAATAACCAATAACACAGCAAGGCCTAGCCTGCTACAGCTGTTAATGACACTTACAAAGTCTTAGTTATCAGCTGTATATTTCCTAAAAGGTAAGTAGATATAGTCCTTGAGACATGGCAACCAATAGTACAGATCCTGGTCAGGCAAGCAGGAGTCGACTAATTTGGATCTAAACTATAAGCCAATGTTTAATAAATCTCACTATGCAGGTCTCAGATAATGAGTTTTGATAATAATATGTTGGAGGGTGGATTATGTTTGATATTCCATTATCACATCAAGCTAATGGTGGAGAATAAATGGGCAAATGACAATGGCAGGTATGTCTAGTAGACAATGACCATACACCTACCCTTGTGTGCTTGACTATAAATCCCATAGTCAATTGATGATAAGGCTAGAGCCAATGTGTAGATCCAGATCAGCTATTACATGTTTTAAGTTGATATTTGCTACTAAGTGGTTATCTGTTAATCTTGTTAAACATAAAAGAAGTTGTTGATCCGCAGATATGTAAGTATTTGTGATGCTATAAACCATTACTGGTATATTGTTACACTAAAAGCAATACAAAATGGAAGTTTCTGAAACATCAATATGTACAGGAGACATGACACGTAGCTAGAGACTCAGCTGCAAACTGTGTAGATCTTGATATAAGTGCTCCCAGCATGTAACTGTGTAAGTGTGATCAGTATGTGCTGAACTGTCTAAGAGTTATAAAAATATGTCAGGATTCACAGTTATTCATTCATTGTGTGTCAAGATATCTAAGTTCAGCATGTAATGTAAGCACAATATGAAATTATTTCTTATGAGTATTTTTGTGCATTCTAACTTTGTTATAAGTCAGGATGATCCCACACCAAAACGCTTGCATGCGACAAGCTCGTCACAAGTTTGCGACAAGTTTGCGCAAGCTTGCCGCAATCTTAATAAGATTGCAATTCTTAAATATTATGGTCGCGGATGCGAGCACGCTCGCTTGCATAGAAATTAAGGTTGCGGTTAGGTTTTGTTCGCACACTTCTCGCAATCTTAAATACCATTAAGATTGCGAGAAGCTTGCGGTCTTGCAAGCTTGCAATCTTATATTCCACTGAAGATTGCAAGAAGCTTGTGATCTTGCAAGCTTAAAACTAATTATTATTAGGATTGTGGATAGGTTGTGGACTTGCAAGCATAAAATTATTCCAAGACATTAAGAAATTTATTTTGTATTTCTTTAAAGAAATAACATTTGAAAGAGAACTTGACCAGCATGACCAGTTCCACTTGCAGATATACAGCAAGAAAGCTATGATGGCCCTGTATCGCTCACCTGAGGACACTGGCTTTAAAATTTAATCACAAGACTAAATGTTCACAACTGTGCCTTGGATTCTAGTGATTACAAGTTATGTTGAAGCAAATCTTTGCCTACAGTTACACATCCAGATTTATTGCAAACAAAGATTCTGGTCAAGTTCTGTGAAGATTAGGCCCCCAAAAAAGTCTTTTAATGTGTTCTCAAGGTTTTTATAGATCTGACCAAGTCACCTACTATTTGACCATGTGACCTATTTATTAACTCATCCAAGATTTCATACAGACAAACATTTAATGACATTCTGACCACCAGTGTTGGTTAAGATTGGATCAAAACGGTAGCCTTTAAAGTGTTTACGAGCAAATTGTTAATGCAGCTAGATGGACAGTTGGTTGAAAAAAGCTTACCAGAATGTGACATAAAAAAGCTCTAAATACTAACTGCCATTTTTTTTTTAAATTTTATTTTGTCATTATTTATTATTAAACAGAAATCACACAACCCTATACAAAACAGTCCCAGATTTACTCTCCCTAGAAAGTAATTTGGTAATGATACCCTACTCCCATCTTGATTTTTTTTATAGAAAATCCAAAAATATATTTAATAACTTGACAACAATTGATCCCTAAAGCAATTCCAAACATATTCTTCCCATGAGATAGTTAGTTAACTACTTAATCTGATTAATCCTAAAAAAAAATAAGATAATGAACTAAACAAAATAAAATGTATTTAGTAACAGTGACTCAGTCCTTCAAACTAATTGACAACAAAATCAATCCCATACTTTGGCATCCCATAAACAAGTTAACTTTCAAATTTGATATCTATCTAAATCCTGAGTAGACATGGAAAGCAAACTGCTGTTATGAGTTACAGTGACCTTGATCTGACTGATCACAAAAGCAATTTTAAGCTATGTTATCATTAAAGACAGCTACAAAAGATTTGGTAATAATAGCTCAGTACAATATTTATTTTTTTGATCTCATTCCAAAGATGTCAGTTTTTTAATAACTTTTTGTTGTCTTTCGAAAACCTGGTCAAGTAGATTTACAGTCTAATATCTAATATGACAACAAAACAGACAGTAGAGTATCATGTTAAAACCACTCTTACTTTATTGGGAATGTGACTAAACACCATTTAATTATAAAAGTTTAAAAGTCGCTTTTATGGTGTTTTATTAAAAGTCAATCGTAACTTTCGGAAAATAACCGAAGAAATCGCCGAGCGGTCCCGATTTACTACAATAGCACATGCGCAGTCTACACTTCCGGCCGCGCCAATTTTCAACGAAATGAAAAAAATGTGATGAAAAAGATGAAAAAATTGACTTTCCTTCACTGGACTACTAAGCAAAGGTGAGACATTGATCTACTTAAACAAGTATAAGAAGCACCACATTTTAAATCAGGTTTTCTGAACGTAGTAAGTTCAGTACATTAACGGTTTAGAATGCAAAATTAACGTGTTAAATATTTTGCCATTTTTTTCAGTTCCGACATTTCACCTTAGTTTTTTCTTATCACAAACGTTTTCTGAAACCGTTGACTTTTCCATAAACACGTGTTTTCTACTGTATATTTAATTTATGCTTCAGTTAGAGTTGATACGGTTCTGACAAGTTCAAACGTAAGACATTTTTGTATTATTGTTTATTTTAGAGTGACCTTATTAACGGTAATATCCAGTTACCGGACATTCACATTACACATGGATACATAGCATACTATAGGAATAAAGGCACATAAAACGGTTACAAGTGGCTACACAATATTTTTTGTTGTTGATTACATTGTTGTGGTAAGAAAATAAATTTAGCTCACCGGTAATAGAGATATCCAAGATAACTTGTACATGATGATTGAACACATACGTAACTGTGTTTGCTAGTATGGCATTGCCACTCATGTAAAGTATTTTATTTTCTGTAATAGTTTGAAACAGCCAGATGCAAGTGAACAAAAAAAGAATCGGAGATGCAGACGGATGTCAATAAGGAGGTCAGTGAAGAGCAACGCATGGATGACAGACAAAAGGTACTGAGATAACTATGTAACATTTTGACCATTTGTACCAGTTCTTGTATTATAGCATTTGCTACCTTTTAGCACTACCATGTTTATTATTAATTGCATGGCGCAGCTGTTGGTACATGAAGATGTCATTTTTTGGAAATCATATGTTGTTTTGATTTTGTTTGATTTTTTGTTACATCGCACGGACACATTTATGGCCATATTGGCGACGTCCAGCTAATTATTGGTGGAGGAAAACCTCCCTACATAGAAGTTCTCACCCCAACTAGGACTCGAACCCACGCGGTGAGGGGCTGAGGAGCTTCAAGTCAGCGATTCTAACCGCTCAGCCATGGGCGCCACTGTTTTGATTGCAATATTATAATATTAAAATTAGTTGGTATATTTTAAATTTAAATTTCCTTTGTTCTCTGTATTCACTTACATTAATAAAAAAATAATCTTGCTGTAATAATCATACATTTTGAATTTACTGGCTTTTTATTTATCTGTGTGTTTATGGTTGGCCTGGTGTCAGGATAATATGACTGGATGTGGTATCATGTTATTTGTTCATGGCATGCTATACACAGTGAAGGCAGCACTATATCTGCTTCAAGTGAACACCGTCTCCAGATAACTGAAATACCAGTACTACTGTTGGTGGCTCAATAAACCTAATAAACAATCAAACCACCAACAATTTATTAGAAGATAGTGTTCAATTGAAGCCAATATAAAGCTGTTTTTACTGATTTTAGCATGCCATGAACACCTGGCATGATACACCCAGTCACATTATCCTGACACCTGACTGACTAGTCATAGAACTAGCTGTATATTTGCTTGAGTATTAGCAAGAGAGCAATAACACTACCATTTAACATGACTTTGGTATGTTGCAGCCCAGACTGAACCCAATGCCTCTAGTACCAGGAGCCGGCACTCTACGGATTGCACTACCAGGTCTGGTGTTTTACTTTTACCCCTTTGTGCATATTAATGCTTATAAAATAACCAAGATAGTATTTCTGTGCATATTAATGCTTATAAAATAACCAAGATAGTTTTTCGTTAAGCTTTACTTTTTAGTTAGTTCAGCATTTCTCAGCTGAGATTTTAAACATATAAAATATGGGGGTGCTTTTGCCTATAGCTCCTGTTATTTGTTGCTGTTTTCAAATTGCTGTTTTAAAGAATAGGCAAGTTTGCATCATGACCAAAGCTGTAAAAGTTTGTGTCAGCATCTAATTAGGTTTTTTGTTTGTTTCCTTGTTTTTTGTAAAATTTCCAATCTATTTCTTTCAATCTTTGAACACTTACTCTGCATCAAACTTTGACTGAAGGTGCCTGTGTGGTACAAATAACACAAGACCCTTACATACTAAATAAATCTTTCATTGCTAAATAAAAAATCAGGTAATGAAAAAAAAAAATTAAATAATGCAGAATGTTGGATTTTTTTTCTTTTTCAGACGTAATTGGAGAAAAAATACATTTGCTGTGCAGGTAAGAGGAAGGATGCAAGATTCCCTCAAGCTGAACTAGAGTTGTCATCTGAGAAATCAACAAGAACTGACTATAAACTGTTTTTGAACACAATACCTGTGGTACTATTTCTTGAGTGCATTGTATGTATTTTATTCTTAATGATAAATAAATTGATACTTAAGTTTGATTTAATCATTTAAAATCCTATTTGCTTGACCCCCGAAAATGGCTTGTCATGCTTTCTCATATTAATAAGTGCTTAGCGAGCTATGGGTTAAGAATATAAATATTAATTGATAAGCATCTTTTAGTTGTTTCCTTTAATAAATGACCACTTCTTCTTTGTGTTCTTTGCCATTGTCTTTAATTACAGTGGAATATATTTAGTATCTTTCTGTTGTGTTATTTTCCCTGTAAATTTTTTGTTGCATCGGATTTTTAAGTGAAAACCACAAATGTTATCTAGTGATTTTATTTATGTCAATCTAGCCACAACCTTAGCCACTCAACGGATTTGATCAAGCAAAGAAAAAAAAAACAACCCACAAGCTTGGGATGATAGCGCAAGCTTGCAAGCGTGCCAAACCGCACGCATGGGATAAGTGAGCAAGCGAGTCAAACCGCTCGCTTGGCATGATTGCGCAAGCTTGCAAGCGAGCAATCAAGCTCGTAAAGGTTCCTATCGCAACCTTGCAAGCTTGCCAAGCGTGCAAGCGAGCTTCTAAGCGAGCCAAATCGCTCGCTTGGCATGATTGCGCAAGCTTGCAAGCGAGCAATTAAGATCGTAATGGTTCCTATCGCAACCTTGCAAGCTTGCCAAGCGTGCAAGCGAGCTTTTAAGCGAGCCAAACCGCTCGCTTGGCATGATTGCGCAAGCTTGCAAGCGAGCAGTCAAGCGAGCAATCAAGATCGTAATGGTTCCTATCGCAACCTTGCAAGCTTAATTTTAAGATTGCGGCTTTCTTATCGCAATCTTACCGCAAGCTTAAATAAGATTGCAACACGCTTGGTTGCAATCTTACCGCAATCTTGTTGCAAACTTGTCGCAAACTTGTCGCAAGCTTATTTAAGCTTGCGGTTTTGGTGTGGGATTGTACACAATCCTTTATTGCTGTTGTTTACAGATTTAAAAGAAAATAGTGAGAATTCTTATCTCGGTCTACATTCTTAGCATCAGTTTTGTCAATTTGAGGGGACCAGATTACCATCTAAGCTGTTATTTAAGAGTTTATTTTTTTAGTTTATTTTATTAGAAAAAAGTTTTTAGCCAACTAAACAGGAAGTGGTAAAGCTTTGACAAATAGTGTAGACCCCGATCGATCAGTTCCCAATAAAAGCTGCCTAATCAACATCTTCACTAATAATTTTCATGTCTCTACAAATATGTAGATAAAGGAGGATGGCTAAAAAAATGGGCTATTAACAAAATGTAACATGATACAGCTAACATGTAACAATTAGCCAACAGGCTGGTTGCACAGAACAAGATACCCCAAGGGATTAGCCCTCGATGGGTTGCATTCCACTGCAAAACAAGGATAGTTGTACTTTTTATACAAAATTAATTCAGATCAATAGTTTTCAATAACAGACATTTAATTATAGAGCAAAATAAGTATCTGGTTCTGTTTATGGTGCCACAACAATATGTCATATAAATTATTATTATAATATTCAATACAATTAATAGGTAAAAGGCATTTTATTTTCAGCTGAAATCTAACTCAATATTTGTTACAGTTTATTACATTAGATTTTAAACTTTTTACCTACTTGGTATGCAGTTTATTAAATCAGATTTGTTTTACTTTTTACCTATATATTGACAATGTTATTCCACTTTTAAATATATGCCCTTTGATCTATGGTAACAGAAAACTGAACTTGTGACATAAGTAATACAAAAGGAGATATTGTACACATGCAGAGAGGTCAATACAAACAAAACACAAATTACATTTAAGAGTTCATGGCTCAGTAGCCAAGCATAATACTCTGGATCAGGGAATTCAAAGTTCAAATCCCAGACCTGACATGCAAGCAAGACCATTAACCATCCCATTCCTTAAATTAGTTACTACCAGGGAAAGTGACTCTACACAGAAAATGGCCAACAAGAAAATATTACTTGTTTACTTCATCAGCCTTATAAAATGTGTTACACCATTAGTGAATAACCAGTCATAAATTAGAAGGTCAATTTTAAATCACAAACAGATTTTTCTTTGTTGTTGCTGTTTTCCACAAGCCTTATGCCACTAGCATAAAAATAAAGCTCTGTTAATCATTTTCATATCAGTCAGGTAAACAGCGGGTGCCATTAGGTAACTAATGAATTATGTTGAACTGAAACCACCACAACCCTTGTAGCATCCATTCACCTATATCTGAATACATTAACTAATTCTTGGAATATTTAAACAAATTCATACACAGGATACAAATTATATTCATAAATAAAGACTAAATAGCAGCAAAGTATGTACATCGTGATTATTTTGCTGTCAGCAGAAGCTGGCCAATCCAGATTTAAACCTCTTGCCTTAACATATTAATTAATTGTCAGCAGGATAAGAGTTAATAAAGTGAAGCCATTTCACCACAGACACAAATAAGCTCATAAATAAAACTACCATTTGTTGAGATCACAAAAATATACAATTAATTTTCATTAATAAAAAGAGTCTCTCACATTTAACAATTTGCAAAGATGTAATATTAAGTCTGGATAAAGTAATGTAATCAAACATGAATTATTTCAGACAGCGGTAAATAAAAACGAGTTGGCCATGATGGTCCTAAATCGCTCACCTTTCAGTGTGTTTTAAAAAATCTAAAAATTGAATCACAAGACTAAATCTACACAACCATGCTTTTGGCATCAAGTGTTTACAGGTTATTTGTTTTTCAATCCTTGCACACATTAACACATCAAGATGTCTATGCAGACTAAAGATTCGGATTAAGTTCTATGAAGATTATGTCCAAAAATTTCTAAATTTCTTTAGGATGTTCCCATTGTTATTTAATGATTTGACCTACTAACCTACCTTTTGATCCCATGTGACTTAGTTATGAACTCATCCAAGATTTCATGCAGACAAACATTCTGACCAAGTTTGGTGAAGAGTGTGCCATAAAAGTGGCCTACATAGCATTCAAGATGGTTTTCTATAATTTTACCAAGTGACATATCTTTAACCATACATTACCCAATTACAAACTTATTAAAGATTTCATACTGATAAACATGTAGATCAACAATCTGACCAAGTTTGGTGAAAGTAAGGATATTCATGTGGCCTCTATTGAGTTCTCAAGATTTTTCTGAAGTTTAGCATGGTGACAGTCTTTTTTGACCCCACTCATGCAGACAAACATTCTGACAAGGATAAAGATTGGTAGATACTGTGCAGTAAAAATAGTCTTTACTGCATTCATATTTTTTTCTCCTCTAAAATTTGACTTAGAGGCCTAACTTTTGACCTACATGACCAAGTTACAAAAAACATCCATGATTGCATGCAAACATTTTGTCCAAGTTTGGTAAAGATTGTGCCATAAATTAAATGTGGCCTCTGGTGGGTTCTGAATTTCTTTCTAGGATTTGATCAAGTGAC
This sequence comes from Sinonovacula constricta, assembly GCA_007844125.1. Taxonomy (NCBI): domain Eukaryota; kingdom Metazoa; phylum Mollusca; class Bivalvia; order Cardiida; family Solecurtidae; genus Sinonovacula; species Sinonovacula constricta. Next base: position 68,443,004 of record CM017556.1, on the reverse strand, counting down.
CTACATTTTGACCCAAAGTGACCCAGTAACAAACTTATTCAAAATTTCATGCAGACAAAACATTCAGACCAAGTTTAGTGAAGAAATGTAGCCTCTTGTGTGTTTACAAGGCTATACTAGGGTTTATCCTAATGACCTTTTTTGAAGAAAAAACAAACCTACATGACTTAGTTATAAATGCATGCAGGGATTCATCCAGACAAACATTCTGACCAAGTATGGACAATAAATGATGTTGCCCCTACTGTGGTCAAAGTTGTGTTTTTTTCCAAAAATTTGTCCTTTTCACCACACACGACCTATAAACAAAACATCTAAGGATTTCAATAAATCCAAACTGTAACTGGTAGTGTTTACAAGTAAAAAGTTATTTGAATATTGGGCAATATATGTGGCCTCCATCTGTTCACAATTTTTTTTTCTAAAATTTTACCTAGTGATCTACTTTTTGACACCACATGAACCAATGATGAACTCATACAAGACTAACATACCAAAAAACCTACATGACTCAGTTATAAATGCATTCAGGGATTCATCCAGACAAACATTATGACCAAGTTTGTTGAAGAATGGTCCATAAATGTGGTCTCTAGTGTGTTCACAAGCTTTTTCTAAGATTTGACACAGTGACCTACTTTCTAGTCACACGTGACCCAGTAAATCTAAGATTTCAGGCAGGCAAACATTCTGGCCAAGTTTAGTGAAGATTGGGCTACAAATGTGGTCTATAGCATGTTCATAAGGTTTTTCTAAAATATGACCTAGTGTCCTAGTTTTTCAACCCACATGACCCAATAATGAACTCATCAAAGTTTTCTTGCAAACATTCTTAAGTCTGATGAAGATAGGATAAAAACTGTAACCTCTAGTGTGTTCACAAGCAAATGAAGCCGGATGAAAGGGTATAAGAAAAGCTCACAATGAGTTGTGCTCAGGCTAGCTAAAAAGAAGTAAATCAACAGTGAAAACAACTTAAGCTTAAAATAATTTAATTTTAAGACTGTTTTGTTGCAAACAATACCAAGCTACACAAAGAAAGCCTGTTTTCCTCAGAAAAGTGTTTCGAAATAATGCACAATATTGTATTGACACAAAGCCTCAAAGGTTGCAATGAGGCTACTTTTGACCTGTGGTTAATTTTTTGGATATAACATGTTGCCAAACAGAATAATGAGGCTTTAAATCATTAAGTACGAGGGTGTCACTGTTACATATAATTATACACACACACATGCCCACACACAAAAAAGTTTTTAATTATAAACTTTTAAAGAAATTAAGCTTGTAGAAGACACCAAAAGCTTATGTTCTGACATTAATGATGTTTTACACAGTATATCAATAAGAAACCAAGTGGTCTATCAAACAACAGCACAATCAGAGTGTAAGTAGCATTAGATCTTGAATATCGTAGTTAAACAAACACAGTGTAAGTAGCATTAGATCTTGACTACTTTCGTTTCAAAATAAGAGTGTAGGTAGCATTAGATCTTGACTATCAGAGCTGCGTAATCAAAGTGTGGTTAGCATTAGATGTTGACTATCACTGCTGCATAATGGAAGAGCTTGGTAGCTCATTAGATGTTGACAACCATTGCTGCACAACTGGAGTGTAAGTAGCATTAGATCTAGTCATAATTCTTAGCATACTGTAGCATAGACTGGACAAAATACCCTTTAGTTAATTAAATCTACACAGGATTCTGACTGGGCAAGAATATAACAGCCTTTGTGATTAAATAAGTATCTAGCTGAACAAAATTAATGAAAGTTGAAGCTGACTGGTGACTATAATAGTGATGTTTATGAGACATAATCCCTTATGGATGTAATTTTATGAAGCAACTTACAAGTCATAACATAATGGGCATGCGATCATGCATATGTAAAAATTTAAATATTTTTCTTTTATGATACTATGCAAGATTATCGGTTACAAAGATAATTTGGCAACATATAATTCACCTTCAGAATAGAGAAATTTATTATTGAAAATACACATCTGTTACATTGTATATAAAAATAATAATTATTATTCATTTTAGACGTTTTAATCAACAACAAACATGTGTGAAAATAATGATTTCATGTTTCACTCTGGGGCGCCATTGGCCGAGTGATTAGTCACCAACTTGTAACTCCTCAGCCCCTCACTGCGTGAGTTTGAGTCCCGGATGGGGCAAAAACTTTCATATGGGAAATTTTCCATATAACCTGCAGTGCGCCAGTGATTCTATCAAGGCATAGTTCTGGGGTCCTCCTCCACCAGTAATAAGCTGGATGTTGCTAATAGGACAATAATTGTGTTGAAGCGATATAACAAAATACAAGTTGCACACTACAACTGGCAGAACAATATCTCAGAAACATTACCAAGAGATAAAATTCTATGATTGCCTTTGAAATTGGTTTTTAGACAGAAACCTGGTTTATGCTCTAAGAAAGTCGATGCATAATTCATCTTGATAATGTTTCCTATCAGAAACAAAAAGAAGCAATATAGGTTGCCTCATTACCAGAAAACAGAATACCAATATTTTTGACCGAGTGTATGTCGCTGCAAAGCATATACATTTCTAAAGAAGAAGCAGTTTGTTGTGTACAAAATATTGATGCTGGTCAAGCATACAGACTTATCTGCAAATATCTGATCAGGACCTACACTTATTGCTGCGAAATCATTATTAAATCATAGTATAACTTTTGCATTAAACTGGGATAAAACACATCAGGGTTTCAACGCTTATCAGACATGGCTGATAAGTCCATTACATCTCCACCCTGATGTACCTGCTCATGTCCATATCTTCAACTGCACATTTTAGCCTCAATTAGGCAGCATGGAGAAAATGAAAACAGTAGAAGTATGGGAATGAATAAATAAATAAATAAATATATATATATATATATATATATATATATATATATATATATATATATATATATATATATATATATATATATATGTAGAGAGAGAGAGAGAGAGAGAGAAAGAGACAGAGAGACAGACAGAGAGAGAGAGAGAGACGGACAGAGACAGAGAGAGACAGACAGAGACAGAGAGAGACAGAAAGAAACAGAGACAGAGAGACAGAGAGAGACAGACAGACAGGCAGAGAGGGAGAGAGAGAGAGAGAGCAGTGATAAATGGCCTTTGGTTTAAACAATTACCGGAAAACAAATTTGTTGATAAATCTAAAATCTGTAAATAAACAAGCGACTGAAAAATAAAGCAAAAACACAAGAATATCTTCAATAATAAATAAAGAAGCAAGAATTAAAAAAAAAGATTTTTAGTATGATTCTAAATACAGGACAGCTTGTACAGCAGTTCATTGCTCTACCATCTACTTCACTGAGTCTTTGTACAAGCACATTTTCTGTAGTTTTTGTTATAAATTGTGACCAGCACAATATCTGTCTTTAATTGGAAGCCATAGGCCCTATTATTCACTATTATTGTTCTAATATTATTCAAAATTAGAGTGTGAATAAATGCTGCATCTCCATCAGATCATTTCAATGAATTCAAAAACACATATTCCCATATCTTTTTTTAAGGAAGTAAACAGCTAGTTAATGATGCACCTGACTGAGTTAATCTTAACACTCAATGTTTGTGCTACATTTATATAATCATACTCATTCCAGTTTGTTTTGTATACCCATTACAAACATGCAAAAGTGATAGATCTTGATGCTAGCAATCCAGCCAATAGTGCAGATCCTGATCAGAAAGCTCCCATTGAAAGATGGCTTATCTCAATCTACACTACTTGCCAAGGCCATGCTTTATGGAGGAATAAATACCCAACTGTTTCTCAATATACGCCTGTGAGGTGATAAGCCAGGTCATTAATAAGGACAGAAAACTGGTTCTTGGAGACAATAAATCAGCAATGGATTCACCAGACTTCCTTCACTAGGGGCTCTTACCATCTTGTTGTTTATATCAAGATGTTCACTTTGTTTATATTAGGATGTTCTATGTTTAAAATACTCCAGCTACAATTATTTACATAAAGAATAGCTTTGTTTTAGAAAGATTTTTACGAAAGCTTTCAACCTTCATGTATTTCCTTTGTGTAAAAAATATATTCTTACTGTAGAAATTACATGACTGTTAGCTTAAAATGCTTAAAAAAGTAAATGAATATTCATATAAGTCAGAGTTTGTACCAAAAACAAATTTTCAATAGCATTTAGATTTGCTTTATTTAGTATTTGTATAAATATTAACAAAACATCTCTATAACCTTAAAGTAGAGTAAAATGTCTTTAGTGAAAGTTTTCTCAACTTTCAATTTCAAAAATATGTTTGACAGGTGACTCTTGTGGACATATTCCTAATTGTATATTGTCTTGTAAAACAAGAGGGCCATGATGGCCCTTAATCGCTCACCTGATGACACAGGCTTTACGTAGGCTCAAATCTGGCATCAAGTAATTAAAAGTTATTTACTTTAGAAATCTTTGGTGAAGATTGGACCATTAGTGTGGCCACTGGGTTGATAACATTTTCTAGAATTTTACCAAGTAACCTACTGAATCCACATGACTCACTTCAAAACATATGTAAGATTTCATACTGGCAAACATGATGGTCAAGTTTGGTGAAGACTGGGCCATCAACGTAGCCTCTTAAGTGTTTTCACAAGCTTTTTCTAAAATTTAACCTAGTGACCTACTTTATGACCCCATGAGACCCAATAACGAGCTCATCCAAGATTTCATGTTGACAAACATTCTGACCAAGTTTGGTGAAGATTGGCCTATAAATAGGGCCTCTAGTGTGTTTACAAGCTTTTTCTAAGATTTGACCTAGTGACCTACTTGTTGACCCCACGTGACCCAGTTACGAACTCATCCAAGATTTCATGTTGACAAACATTCTGACCAAGTTTGGTGAAGATTGGGCTATAAATGTGGCCTCTAGTGTGTTCACAAGCTTTTTCTAAGATTTGACCTAGTGACCTACTTTTTGACCACACGTGACCCAGTTACGAACTCATCCAAGATTTTATGCAGACAAACATTCTGACCAAGTTTGGTGAAGATTGGGCTATAAATGTGGCCTCTAGTGTGTTCACAAGCTTTTTCTAAGATTTGACCTAGTGACCTACTTTTTGACCCCATGTGACCCAGTTACGAATTCATCCAAGATTTCATGCAGACAAACATTCTGACCAAGGTTGATGAAGATTGGGCTATAAATGTGGCCTCTAGTGTGTTCACAAGCTTTTTCTAAGATTTGACCTAGTGACCTACTTTTTGACCCCACGTGACCCAGTTACGAACTCATCCAAGATTTCATGCAGACAAACATTCTGACCAAGGTTGGTGAAGATTGGGCTATAAATGTGGCCTCTAGTGTGTTCACAAGCTTTTTCTAAGATTTGACCTCGTGACCTACTTTTTGACCCCAGGTGACCCAATAATGAACTCATCCAAGATTTCATGCAGACAAACATTCTGACCAAGTTTAATGAAGATTGGATAAAAATTGTGGCCTGTAGTGTGTTCACAAGGTAAATGTTGACGACGGATGACGAACGCCGGACGCCGGACGAAGCGGTATCACAAAAGCTCGTGCTCAGGTGAGCTAAAAACAAGATAGGAGAAAATCTCAATTTCAGCAACAACTTCATCAGTTCTCTTATGTCAAACCATGAGTTTGGTGAAGATCCTGACCAGAGTACCAAAATCTGTGATAACTACTAAATAAATAGGAGGCACCTGTATCCACCAAAATCTAATGCATCCTTAAATATCTCAACCTCAAACTTTGTAAAACAGATTATTAGAGATTAGTTTTCCTTCTGGTTTGATCATTATTGCTTATTATGAAAGGAAACCTTGTAAGAATGCCCAATAAAAATATTCATAATGTTGGACATTAATAACAAACATACCAGTTTTGGTTTAAAATCAATGGGTAATGTTTGCATAAAAGATAAATCAGCCACAAAAGCCCTAATGACTATGATATATCATTCTCATTAATTTGATTTGCAACAAATTATAAGTATGCCTGATAGATCCCAAATAATGATGTCTGCATTATACAAGCACCATTTAAAAAATGTGAAATGAAACATTTTGATTTGACTGTTTCTACATAGTTTATATTACCGTCTTTCAATATTTTTGTTACAACCGGAAAACTTAGTTATACATGTTGTTTTTTTTGTTTCCTTGGTGTAATTGTGTCACTATGAAACATTTAAATAGGTAATCAGACAAATAACTAAATGTCTAATACATGAGACAGACAGATTATGATTTCATCAATCAATGACAATAAAACAATTTTTTATTGATACACTGGGGCTGCTTACAATTATATTCTTGTTCTGAAATGTCCTGATGATTTTGTCCTCGAGATCTATAAGAACCATGAGACTATGACATTTTTTGCTTAAAGAATAAAGACTCTACTTCCATACAAAGGAACTGAAATGACACACCATACTGCACCTTGCAAACACATTGATCAATGCCACCTCCTCTTTTTGTGTCTAGCTATGAGAATTTTATATTGTAATCCATACCATGCTGCGCATTCTCTTATAATAATAATATGAACCTATAACACATAAAATATATAAGCAAAAAATGAGTCTTGGCATGGGTTATAAACAAAATGTAGCAAAATAAGGATAAATGAGACTGCACCCAGTGGGAGCTGGCTAATCTGGATCTAGTCTATTTGTTTAAGCCTGATATGTTTGTGCTTAGCAGGCAGTGAGTTTGAGTAACATCCAAGTGATATGAGCAATAAATGGATGTTTTATAGCAGCTTCAAACAATTTTTTATATAAAACTAAAGTCAAATAGTCATAAAATGATTCATAAAAATGTCCAAAAACCATTTGTTATAACTTACCTAAACATTTAATCCCTGTCTTGAGCACATAATCTATTATCATAACAGCTGAGACCATGGTCCATGTATACAGTGGCAATACAATGGGAATACTGTACCTAATGTACAGCAGAATGGTACCTGCTTGTAGGTCCAGTCCAACACTGGGGCCCAGGAACTCTACTGGCACTGTACCACCAGCACAACCAACCAGCACAATATTCTATTTCAGACTCCAGTAATTAAATACTGACAACACTTCCCTGCAAGATAATTAGGCACATAAAGTCAGTCTGACACTTTCATCTGCAGGGATATTTCTTTCCCAAGACAGCTTCCCAACTATTCTAGGACTTACATTAGACAATGTTTACCATGAAATATGTAACTTTCTAAAACACTTAAAAAGTGTCATAGGCAAGATGATGGTAAAGTAATGATGGTAATAACTGGAAAGTTAATGTAGCAGGGAATATGAAAATACATTCAAAATACCAAGTGCACTTATTTGTTAAGTGCTTACTGAGCCAAGGAACAACTTAAAGATGTTAACCAGCATAACAAGAGCCTCCCCATCTGAAAACCTTTCCAAGTGTGTTGCATGTTACATGTATAAGCTATTTAAGTCACTTACAAACACAGCTTCATAACACTAATAATTCAACATTTATATCTTAAAACTTATATGAGTTCCACTGTTGGGTCAATGCTTATACTTCTTATTAATCATATACTACACTGGCACTGACAGAATTATTGAAAGATTCAGCATATATATTTCAGATGGAAAACATGGTTTTCACAGTCGGGTCCATGCTTAATCCTACTAATAATTATATTAACACTGACCAAAACATAAAAAACATATATATATTTTTGAGAAGTATAGTAGAGTCTCCACTGTTGGGTCAATGCCAAATGTTACTAATCATACTTTACACTGTCACTGGCTGAAACATTTATAAAAGATCATTTTCTGCCACACACACACACACACACAAATCAAAATTTCCTTATTAAGTTAAGAATCACTTTAACTTACAGTTACAAACATTGCTGTTTTCTATGTTCATTGTATTGATAAGCATACCAATTTGTGTACACTCAAAACAATTGTATTTTTACACTTTCTACACTTCCTATCACAAGATAAAAACAATGCCCTTTTTGGAAAATTGAAAAAGTCAAGTATGGTACCAAGATATAGAACACCTGGTTGCTATAGATGCCATTCCATGAAGTGTTCTCTTCCACTAAACTACTGATAACTTCCTAAATTTAAAGCACACCTTTAAGACTTAACACAAACAGTAACTATTTCCATACAATAAACAATGCCTCCTTTTTCTAACTTGACAATTTCCCAGTCTTCATAGCACAAGAGTCCTAGATGTGAGCATGGTTATTTTCCTTTTGGCTCAAAAGGCTATGGGGAGAAGAATCCTGCCATGTAGCAGCCTGGGGATGAGAGCTACTACCCCCACTACAGGCACCAATAAACTTGTGCACTCAGGCATAGCAGGGCACAGATAAGGGCACAGACCATACATCATAGAACAGGCCTCATTGATAGATCTAGTCACATAGATGGTGTCTTAATGTTTAATCAAGGCAAAAACTCTAACATACTTATTGCATAGACACCAACCCTGAAGTTACAGGGCACCATTGCCAATGGAAATTTCTTTGATATCAGCTATTGCTGAGTTGGATGGGTACATAACATATTTACCATTAATTCCAAACAGACCCCCCCAAAAAGCAAGTCCCAGAGCTGTTTTCCCATTTTCTATATATACCTTGCAGTTACTGACTTTGCACTTACCTTAATGTTTATTTGGAATTCTTTGTAAGTTGGAAAGTGTGTCTTAAAAATGAATGTTATGTCTCATTTGGTTTTTTATGTATATCAGATAGAAACTTTGTTTGTCCATTAAAGCTTAATCAACAATTTAGTGTATCAGAAACACACGATTTGCAACTAAACAATATTTGCAACTAAACAAATAGCAGAGAAACATTCACTATTGTTAACATCACACAGATGTAAAACTAAAAGTAATAAGAGGTTTATTCAAATTATTGAAAACAAAAACACTTTACAGTTGTCAAATGTATTGGAAAAATAATTTTCTAGCACTATTTTTTATTTTAAAACCACAGACTTTTTTTATGTAAAACTTATACTGGGAATGCTATACAAACTGTTAGCATTATTATGGCTTTAGGGATCCTTTTAAAAGAACTTTTGTCTGATCAAAACAAGAAATACCCAAGTTCCTCATTAATACAGATTGTTAAGTAAATTGCATGCAAAACATGACTTTTTTGTTCAACCTTACTCTTTACAAACTTGTACCTATTAATATTTTGAAGCTTATACAGAGAACAAATGCAACTTGAGCTCAAATAAAGAAAAAATTATTTGTTAAGTTTGATAAACAACATCAATGGAGTTATAATGGCAAGCTAGAAACAATAGAGAAAAAGGATGGACAAATATCTTAGAATGGACAAATACCATTGGTAGAACACCCAGGCACTGCCAATCTCATTAAAATCACATCCTAACTACTGCTTCATTACTTTCCGCTGGTTAGGATCTGATAACATCCCGATAAAGGTCGCCTCGAAGTGACCTTTAAGTTATAAATATTAATGAGCCGATGACGTCAAACTTGACCAAACTTGACCAATCAGAAACCTCGTTACACCGCAGTATCGTTGTCAGACAGCGACAAACACTTCACTACCTTTTTCATATTCCGAAGGCGTTCTTCATTGATTCTAAGTTTTTGTTTGAACTGTTTTTGAGTGTGTTTGCTCCCACTACCCGTTATCAGAACCTGGAGAAATGACATCCCGCAAAAACAGCACGGATCAACTAACGAATGTAATTTCTTTGGCGTTTGTTTAACTGGATCGCAAATGTCAATGGGGGCTGCCATCTTGAAAATGTGACGCATCTTTAATCGGAATACCATGGACATTGTCGCTCAATATGAATTTCCGTAAATAGCCGTAATCTGGCGAATATTCATGAAGTTATAGCCCAACATTTTGCAGCTGACGATTTCATTGGCTAATCAAAGGTCAAATTGAGGTGACACCTAATGCTATGTCATCAGATCCTAACCAGCGGAAAGTAAAGAAGCGAAAGTTAGGATGTGATTTTAATGAGATTGAGGCACTGCATGTCTGATGAGAGATCTTCTTATGTAAACATTTTCACCACATTTAAGACTTGAACTTGTGCTCTGAAGAACAAGGACTTCTCGGTTGGCAATTGTGCCAGAGGGTGCACATCAATAATTAACTTCAAGCTTGAATTTGTAAATACCTTGCAGTCATAATTTCCAGCTTCTGCAACCCTAATGAAAGGATCCTACACTCATCTGATAAGATAGTAACAAAAAAATGGGCATTGCTGACACATGTTCCACTTGATTGATTGTAGCTCTGGCAATATCTGCGTTCTGTAAGGTTAACAAGTACCATTTGAAACAACAACAAAAATAAATGAAAAAATATAGCTTATTCCATGATAAACAGACAATGTAGAACAATATCACTGTATTCACCACGAGTTATTTTGCAGTGTTTATTTCATCTTCATGTTATCGAATTCAGCTGAAAACAGGAAATAAATGTTTCTTCAAAGAAAATATGGCATGATTTTAAAGCAAAGTTCTATATCATACCATTAAGCTCTTTAAAGGCAATATCTAACACTTTTTTCTCAAATAACCAAATAAGTCATTGTTCCCTGAAATTTTATTGCTTTGTAGTACATTGTATAACTGACAAAACTGCACATGATTGTCAATATAATCAATGTCCATGCATTTGACAGTTCAATTTGTGCAATCTGTCAGGGGCATGGTTAAATTTGCTCTTATGCGCCATCAATTGTAGGAAGGCATCAGAGTATTAGTAAAGTAATAACCATCGAAGTGCAATTACCCTTATATTAAATAGCCTGTAAGTAGAGAGTAATTCCCCAGCCCAGTGGTTAAGTGGTCAATCTACAACAGTATGATAGGACAGGTAAATTAAGTTGGAAAGTAATTTGTAGGCTATAATCAGTGTATCAGTAGGGGTGTATGTAACAGGTGGGCTGGTCAGGTGAGTCTTGGGAGTGTTCAATGGTCAGCTAACAGGACCCCTGGACCTGCTCTTTACTCTCAAGTATGCACAAATTAACCAAGTTTATACAAAAAGTGTAGATCTAGATCTGCAGCTCCTGCCTCAGTCTCTAGAAAGATGTTTTACTTTCACATGCAGTTTGTAAGCAAATGTCTTAAGATTTTGTACTGCTTAGTGCTGCATGTAGCATGATAAGGGGTAACTCACTGATGCCTGGGGTACGACAGCACTGACCAGTCAGGGATTGGTTCATTGGGTCATACATCCCGCCAACAATACAGTAGATATTCTGAGATGTTGTCTCACAAGTGACCCTAGTGATAGCATGCAGTGAACACCTGATGTAAATGATTGTATCCAGAAACACTGTTGACTTGAAGCAGATATAAACACTTGGTATAACACAATACCCAGTTACATTATCCTGACAAACTGCTAACTGGTTGTGAAACTACCCTTATAAGGTAGCAGCTGCCCTTTAACTAGTTCAAAAAAGCCATCTATGTGCTCACTGACGGCTCCTTTTCTATGGGTTTAAGGCTCAGTATAACCAAGAAGTACAATGCAAAGAGAAATATACCAAACCAGACATATAAACATTAAGTGACAGCAAACCTAAAGCTTTTGTCATCTTACCAGAAACAATTATAACAGTCTCAGTTCAACAAATGAGTGCTTGTAACATTATAAGTCTTCCAATAAACACATAACATACAATGCATCTCACTTATGAACCCAGACAAGACCATGATGTCTAGACTATGTAATGCACGTCTCCATTACCTCTCCAAGCCACATGACCAGTTTCTATCTATGAAGGAGAAAATAGATGTCTGAGGAACTATATCATCTATCCTTGCTGCCACCAGACCAATCCATATGACCAGTTTCTGTGTATGTGGGAGAAAATAGATGTCTGAGCAACTATATCATCTATCCTACAGCCACTAGACCAATCCATATGACCAGTTTCTATCTATGTGGGAGAAAAGAGATGTCTGAGCAACTATATCATCTATCCTACAGCCACCAGACCAATCCATATGACCAGTTTCTATCTATGTGGGAGAAAAGAGATGTCTGAGCAACTATATCATCTATCCTACAGCCACTAGACCAATCCATATGACCAGTTTCTATCTATGTGGGAGAAAATAGATGTCTGAGCGACTATATCATCTATCCTACAGCCACCAGACCAATCCATATGACCAGTTTCTGTCTATGTGGGAGAAAATAGATGTCTGAGCAACTATATCATCTATCCTACAGCAACCAGACCAATCCATATGACCAGTTTCTATCTATGTGGGAGAAAATAGATGCCTAAGAATCATCTATCTTACAGCCACCAGATCAATGCTTTAACAAGACAGGCAACTGTCAAGAACAATCAATTAATGTTAACCCTTATGTTGCTACATAAATATGTTTGTAACCAATGCAGTCTTTTTTCTTTGTTAACAACTACATGCACAGGTAACTAGATATATTGCAAGAGACTGAGTCACAAACAATACCGATCAGCTTCATACAGGTTAAACTAAATCATCATGTGCTAGTGTCAAGTAATTCTTGCTTCATTTACTTTACTTTAAATCTTGTGCCAGTGCATAAACTGCATCGTCATGCAATTGATGCTTTATGTCTTTTTTTCAAAATATATGTCAGTACATAATGTGAAGGGTCAAGTTTTTCTTGCTTTGAATTCATTTCAAACTTTTTGTCAGTACATCATAGCCAGGGTTAAGTAATTATTGTTTCATGATTTCATGATTGTTTTTTTCTCTTTGAAATCTAATGTCAGTACATCATGAGCATTGTTTATTTTAAATATTATTGCAACTATGGTGAATAACTCTAATGTTTTATAAATGACATAAAGATACGGTATAAATTCATAATGATAATTGTTTAATCATAAACTAGGATTAAGGAATGGAAAGGGATTTTATTACTATAAGCAAGAACATCTGAAGGCAGAGCAAACTATGCCCGTCAATTGAGCAATCTGAAACAAACTGCTATGCTTTCTTGCACAATGCAGTATGGCAAAGGTCTGGACTGCACTCTGGGATCAATTGCAAGAAAAACTGAAATTAAAGTAGAATAACATTAAAAAAAAAAAAAATCTACCAAACTGCTGTGCATTGTTGTGCAAAACACCCTCGCATGAGTGTGGACTGCAATCTGGGTAAGTGAATAAAAAAAAAATCAAAGGGCAATAACATTAAATATACAAAAATTTACATGAGAGTAATGGCATTTGTGTAGAAAGGGGCTCAAAAATAGAAGAGCAAAGTGACAGTTCTTGTGCACTGCACTCCGTTTTAATAACATCTATCCACCTATGAAGTTTCAAATCAAAAGCTTTGATAATGTAGGAATATGGTCCAGACAAACATCAAGTATGAACTAAGGGGAATGACTCCAAAATCATGAAGTGACAGTTCTTGTGCACTGCACTCCGTCTCAATGATTTTCCAGCATTTTTGCTGATACTGTGCAGCAACATTTCTATCATTATAGCACAGGGGCACTTCTGAGGTGCCTAGGGACTGAACCCGGCCGGTCCATTATACTGACACTGACGAGTCGGGCATTATGCTGTCCCCTTAGCCCGTGACCTCCCAATCTGCAAGCCGACGCTCTACCAATTGAGCTATTGCGGTAGGTCCGTATCAACGAGATCTATCCACTGTGAAGTTTCAAGTCAATAGCTTTGATAACCTATGAGCAATGCTCCAGACTAGAAAATTTAACAAAGGGGCATAACTCCAAAATCATGAAGTACAGAGTAACAGTTCCTGTGCATTGCTCTTCTTCTCACTATGACCTATAAGTTTCAAGTCAATAGCTTTGATAATGTAGGATTTATGCTTCCGAATTAAATGAAGGGCAATAACTCCAAAATCATGAAGTGCAGAGTGATGGTTCTTGAGCTCTTAACCTGAATGAGCTCTATCTACCTATGAAGTTTCATGTCAATAGCTTTATTTGTGTTGGAGTTATGCTCCAGACAAAAAAAATTAAAAGAGGGCAATAACTCCAACAACATGACGTGCAGAGTGATGGTACTTGTGCACTACACTTGGTCTCAATGAGATCTATCCACCTATAAAGTTTCAAATCAATAGCTTTGATACCAGATTATGTGGAACACTGAAACAACCAAACTACAAAATTTATAATGTAATGGAACTATTTATACATTTTTAATATAAACAATGTTGAAAACAAAAACATTAAAACCCTACACAATAACATAAAAAACAACATTTGTCTTTGAAACACACACAAAATAACAAAAAAACACACCCAAAAGGCTATTTTTTATTCCAATAAATATATTTAATACCTATGTTTAAACAAATGTTGATGCTGAAATTTGTTCAGTTAGTTAATTACCTAGTTACAATTCAGCCAGTTAAATTACTATTCAAGGATTGTTTGGCACTTGTAGGAATGAAGTTGCAACCTTAAGTCTTGAGAAAATAGCTTAACATTAGATGAAACTTAAACGAAAATAGATAACTATGCTACTAACAGATAACTGTGCTACTAACAGATAACTGTGCTACTAACAGATAACTGTGCTACTAACAGATAACTGTGCTACTAACAGATAACTGTGCTACTAACAGATAACTGTGCTACTAATTTAACAAGCTTCTTTGACTGATATTTTCTAGCTTTCTAGCTCAACAACAATCAACTAAGGTAAGTCCATAATCGAACATTGTAAAAAGTTGAATTCAACCATAAGACGATTTTTCCCACAAGCTTTTATTTGTTCATTACAGTATTTAATTGCAGAAACAGGTGTAATTTCACTGAAGTTTCTCAAATTAATAACTATTATTGATCTTACTTCAGCTTGTGCTAATAAAGGTCTCATAGAATGATTTTTGGAGAAATTATATGGTGGTAAAATTCAACCTTGAGAAACAAAGCACAACTGAGTAACGTTTCTGCATGTAAGACCTGAAAAAGCTTTAAACTGATGGTCTGTTTGTCTTGTGGTAAATTGTACATACCTGTCTGAAGTTGATCCTGGGAGAGAGTGGTGGACTGGGAATGGGGGAGATCTCCAGCAGGGGAGCTAGAGTACCTCCACCTCTCTGGTCACTACCACCAGCAGTGCTGCCCTCACTGTGAAGGAACTGAGAAGGTACATCACCATCGTGAACCTCATTATCAGGGGTGCTCTGAGCACTCACCCCATTATTAGTTATCATTATTTCATTACCATTAACACTACTGTTAGAACTATCATAAATTGCACAAGATTTTTCAAAACGAGAAGTCAGGATTTCATACCCTGAACTAGCACTTTGTTGTTCTCTAGTTTCACTAGCATCACACACTACACTAGCATTATCACAGGAATCACTGACACTGTTGGGACTAGCCCCACCATGTTTCTTCAGGAGTATTCGTTCACTTGGAGACAGGTTCTTGGCCTGGCTGTACCTGTCATTCACACAAACAAACTTGGAACTCTTAGGAATGTCACTATTCTCAATGTTCTCTATAGAATTCTGAGAAAACCTTGCTGGAAGACTAAAGTTTAACCTTGCAGGGAGTATATAATTTTTCCCAACATAAGGCTGAGCCTTGGAATCAAAATCTGTGCTCAATAAGTCTAAGTCACCCACAGATTGTTCTGAGTCAGTGGTTCCAGTTGATGCACTCGGTTGAGATTGTGGAGACTGAATGCGCACACCTTTGTCAGGGAACCCTGTACTACAA
The DNA here is from genome assembly GCA_007844125.1 of Sinonovacula constricta. NCBI lineage: Eukaryota > Metazoa > Mollusca > Bivalvia > Cardiida > Solecurtidae > Sinonovacula > Sinonovacula constricta. Next base: position 68,427,238 of record CM017556.1, on the reverse strand, counting down.
CCAACACAATCATATATGCATAAGAAAATAAAAAAGAAACTTGAACAAAGATGACAAAGAACATGTCTGGAGTCTATGCAACTGGGGATCATTTCTTAGAGGTATATACAACTCAAGAGAAACAAATATATAATTACTGGATTAATGGCATTTACCTAAAAAACATAAAACAAAATAAACTTAATAAGTAAGTGACTTGGGAGCTTTTAAATAGCTTATTTCTTCTCTTTTTTTCTTACCTAAAGTACATGTCTGTAAAAATATTGATTATGTAATATGACTCTCAATATATACTCTCAAACAATTGTTAATGAAGTCCATATTCACTAACACCTAAAGCATATGTAATGATTGTCAAATTATCAAATTAAGTAAGTATTTTTCTACATATAGTCATAAGTTCAAGAAAGCATTGTATTGCAATTTGAAGTTTAATTTAAAATAATGTCCAATCATTTTCTTGAATGGCATAATCTGAATAAGACTTCATGAAAGTTAACAGCAAAACCTAATTGTGTCACTTTTATTATGAACAGATAATAAAAACTATAAGACTGCACTCTAAGGCTGCACACAATACGATATAAGAAAAGCTTCGACAAATACCTAAAGCTGGCTTGTTCCTGTGGTCCTGATGCTGACGTCCCTGAAGATTCCAAAAGCTCGAGACTTCCTACTGAACTGGAGTGTCCTGAATCCCGCAGGCAGGATGCAGAGCTACGACTGAGTGTCCACACCTCATGAGAAAACTCCTCCTCCCTCTCCTCCTCATCGAGCTCTTGTAACTGATGTGAACCAGTGCTAGATGTCCTACTGGTATGCTTGCCTTGTGTGTCTGTACAGCAGTCTGTGTGTGTATTGGGATGGGTGTTGCCTGAGTTGGATGGATAGGAGTCAGTTTGCTGTTGGTCCAAAGCTGAGTGGTGGGTGTATCCTTTGTCTGTAGGGGAGGTTCCCTGGTCAGTGTGGACGGGGCTTGCATGATCCTCGCCTTGTGATTTGGAGCTGTCAGCGTTAGAGGGCGTGTCTCCAAAGTGGGTGGTGTCTATGGAACCAACAATACTGGAGATCTGATGGCTTGACACAGTGTTGTCCGGGTATGGTGATAGGAACAGGGACTCTGCTCCACTGACCTCCTCTTCAAGTAGGATAGACAGATGGTGTGACCTGTCAACATACATAGCAAACCATAACATATCTTGGATCTTTTTTAAATATTTTCTTTTTACTTTTGCCCCATTTACAATCTTTCCGAGATGCAGATAGGTGGTAATTAAAATGCATGGACAGTGTTACATTCATTGTGGTTACATAGAAATATTCAATTGGCACTATCATTAAAAGAGATTTCACTCTGGACAATCTGTTATTTCAGTTATAAACCATATTTTAGGACAAGGACATTTCTATATCCCACCCACTACCTGTAAAAGAGTACAATAAGGACACCAGGTATGTACCTCAACAGTACATTCCTATACCATATTATTTTGTCATTTAATATATAATACTTTACAAGTAGAGAATTTCTAAAGAGTTTGAATATTGTCATCAGATACAAATAAATTTGTTCTGCCACATGCTTTTTACATTAGGCTATAATGGTGAAGCTTTAACAAAAATGCATATTCTATTTTCAAGAATGCATAAAATGGTTTTCATTTATAACTAAGCATAAACTAACTTATTATTGAGTGCTTGAGACTTTAAGAACTCTTCCTGCAGTGAGAGACATGGGTCTGCCTTGGGTGTATCCATAGAATCGGTCAGGTTGTCTCCATGTCCACTGTTCGCCCGGTCACTGTCAGTGCGTCCTGGTGGACGACACATCTGAAGGGGGGTACTGGAAAGTCTGGGGGCTCTATTCCAACACAGGTGCTTACTGCCATCATCCACACGTGTAGGGGACAGCCTCTCTATGACTTCGGGACGCAACCTGAAACAGGGTTCTCTTAAGGATGACAAAATATATAATTTTCTGTCTTTTCTCAGATGATACATGTTGTCTTTAAACAAATGTTCTTATATTATTGGTCTTTTTTCTCCTATAACTAACCATTACCTCCTTGCTGTATTATGATGGCAATATTAGATTAAAATTACACCATACAAAGACTGTGTGCAAATAGTTGATTAAAAATAATAATCTATAAAGGTAGTGCGATTATAACACACAACCTCCAATGAAAAAGAATCATAAATAAGCAAGAAAAACTGGGCTTTTGGTTCAAACCACATTAGGCAAAACTTTTTTTCTCTATATCTTTTCTGTTGAACTGTTATTTTTTATTAATCACTTCCATCAATTTCAGAAAAAAAAGGGTTTGTCTTTTTTTTTTAATTTAAAATAAAATATGCATTTTTAAGAGCTACAGAAGCACTTGATTTAAAATTTAAAGCAAATGAACTTTCCAATAAGCATTATTGTCATTAGGTTTCAAATCTATAGATAACTACACACATTTAGCACAGTTATAAGCATTCATTTAGGTAACATCTTAATATAGCAAATAGGTCCCTTCTTACCTCTTATTTAATTGCAAAGTATTATATGTATTAAAGAAACTTGAAAAGACACTTTACAAATTACTTTACAATAACTTCTTTTAAAGGATCTTTTTTTATATCTGGCAGTGTAATATTTTAAATGTGAGGTTTAATGAGTTTGATATAGAAAACAAAAACACCTTTACTATCTTTCACAGCGACTTTTAATCTTAACTTTAAGTAATAAACTTGCCTCTTTGCAATTTTGCGTAAAAGCAACAGGTCCAGAATGTCCGACATTTTCTGTCAAACAGCCATTATGACATCATTGTTAGGACATTATTACCAAACAGTGTTCATATTTGAATTGTTGCCAATTCTTCATATATTCTGTTACACATTCAAGACTTGCTGCACAACAATATGGTAAATATTGATACAATTTTAATCAAAAGTTTTCTCACATTTTGCAATTTTTTGTTTCCTCAAAATACCCTACGTAAACTGTCAGTATTTAGTATTTGTTTCAGTAATTACCACACTGTTATGACAACATCTGGCTGTGCCAAGTGAAAATAAATAAAATGTCTACAGGAAATGTTGTCAAAGTGGTCTGAACATTAAGTTTCTACTTTAAATTTTAGGCAAGTAGTACAGAGACCCTATAAAAGGTTTAAATGACTCAAAGACTCTTGGTAGATGGGCCATAAGGGCCTTATTTTTAAGGAGAAACAAATATGCAGAAGAGAACACATCCAATTTTGTTTTGAGGAAATAATGGATAAACATAGAAATCCTATTATTTAACCCAAAGGAGCCACCCTGTAAATTCAGTTGAACGACGACACATTGAATCAAATTTAACTAATGTAAGGGCTACTATGTATACATTGACCCTTTATGCCATTCTTCCTCAATATTATACATAAATAATGTTCATGTTTATTGGATTTATCATCCTACCAACAGTATTTCACTTATCTGGCGACTGTGTTCACTTAAACAGATATTGTGCTGCCTTCCCTGTGTATAGCATGCCATGAACACCTGACATGATACCACACCCAGTCACAATATCCTGACACTGGGCCAACCAGTCATGGAACTACCCTTATATTTGCTTTAGCGTTAGCAAGGGAGCTATGCCACTACCACACACTTTGGTATGTAGCTGAGATCGAACCCCAGGCCTCCCATATCTGGAGACAATTCTCTACCGATTGCACTACCAGGTCTGGTCAAGTAAAGAATGTTAAGATACTTTATACTACTATACCACAATATTTCTAATATTTGTATATTATCTTGTCTTATGATGTGTTTACTCTATTATTGAACTAAACATGTATCTAATTATAATATTCATAAATTCATCACCCAATGCTTTTCTAAAATATCAAATCTGAAATAACAATGTTTACTACATACTTTTAATATTATATCTAACAAAGACTGATTTACGATTTTACCACTGCTTTGGTTAGTTTGGTGGACATTTTTGTATAATATAGCAATTTGACTGTAATGGTTTGTACCCTGTAGAGGGTTTTCAGAGTTATAACATGAATATGAAAATTACTATACTCTTGAGGCCTGCTAGTTGCACTCACCTGCCGTGTTCCATGGCTTCCTGGAAGCTGTCACTCCTGGGTCGATGTGAAGAGGTTCCCCTGTCCTCCAGGATTCCAGCCTGGTTCTCTATGGCTGCAGTGTAGCTCAGCCTCCGCAACAAGCCTCCTGAAACTGGCTGGGTGTCATCACCTTCCACACCTTGGGTAGGTACACTGTCTACACCATCTACTGTGTCACCAGTATCACTAGATACTCTGTCTACAGTGTCAGAGGACATGTCCTGGAAGTCACCAGGTGGTTCACTCACTTTACCAGCCTCACTTGTAGAATCAAACACAAACCACTTAGGAATGTCCTTCCTTACAGGTTTTCTAAATTGTTCCTGCTCCACAGCTGTCACCTTGGATACCTTGTCTTTAGATTGAATCTCTATGTGGCTTGGTACAGGAACTGACTGATTGCTCAATGGCTGGAAGCTCAGTTGAAGACTAGATCTTTTGGCTCCAATGTGACTAGTTTTGAACTTCTGAGGATGCTTGACACTGGTCTTGGCCCTTCGTAAACAGTCAATGCTAAGTGCATCTGTAAAAGATTAATATCAGCCATTTTGTCGTGTAGATGGGTCATAATAAAATCCAGATGGATGTGCAGACCAGTATTCAGTTAGTCATCAGTTCAATTGTCATGTTGATTTACAAACTGTGCCACAATGGTTTATGAATAATTTTGCTTCTTTCATGTCACTAGAATTGACATATGCCCCAGGAGATGTATTGGCCCTTAATTTGACCTTGACCTTGAGGGGTGGACTTAAAATTGGTATGCACAACACTGTTATATAATGCAGCTAATCAAGATTCTGAACAATTATAAGCCATGTATAAGCTTCAGGTGTATGTCAGTATGATGGTGAAGATTGATTGAATACCTGTGAAATAATGGAACAGTTATTGCAGAGTTGCTTATATATGTGAGATGAGTTATCGTTTAAAAGTTATGATCTTAAAAGGACCTTGACCTTATGGTTGCACCTGTGAATGTTACATGTCAAATGTTTAAGTATTGAACATACTATGGAAGTCATGGCTGAGACACCGGAACTGGACTGAAGGATGTATAGACAGTGCAACTGCTATAAAAACCTTTTTTGACCAGAAATATTTCTGATTTCTGATTTGATTTGATTTCATTAAAGAATATTAAAGAATCTTGGACAAGCCAAATATCTATTTTTTTTCAACAAAGAAGGGAAGTAACTATCACTATCTTACCAACAAGAGGAGAAGTGTTTGAGTGCCCTGGGAAGAATATTGGTATACTGGTTTTACTGCTCTGAAAATGCAACACATATATAATTACCAGTTTCAATGAACTAAAGTTAGTAAATATATACATGCTAATGTACAATATAAATCATGTTAAGTATGCTGCTGTTTTATCAGATTTTACAACCAAAAAAACATAACTATCATGAATGTTTATAACTGATAAACACTTAAGTTGAGATGAAACCGAATATTGACTTTTTACAATCAACTAACTTGTTTGAAATAATATATTTTTTATACATTTAATATTTTTAACATATATTTAATAGATTTTGGATTAACACTGTTTTCTTTTCTTTTCAATCTTACAAAGACAAAACAACTATTTACTTTATTTAAAGTTATTAGCAAATACAAAAGAGAAGACGATACATAATGTCAGAGTGACTACTTTATTATAAAGATAGACATTTACTTACTGTATTAAACCTCTGCCCCTGGAAGCGGACCTTAAGCTGAGCTATCTCTTCTTTGATCTGCTGTCTGAGATAGGAGGTGGAATAGCTCACTGCAACATCGTCTATCTACAGGTAGACAGGAGTGATCTAACATTTAACTTATCCAACATAAACATCATAGTACTTTTTTGCTAAAATAACATGATAATTTAAACTTTGTTTCAGAGTAAAAAACAAAATATGATTCTGTGTATACAGTAGAATATTGAAGTTAATATATGGATTGCTTCAAGTAGAATGAAAGTGAAAAACAAAAGCAGCCATGCCATGCTCAGAATTAGGAGTGGTATTCAGTATATGTATACAAGTTTTAGTCTGACAGGATTCTTGCAATCTTTTTTTTCTTCTTCCATTTACATTTTTCAATTTGCTGCTTTATCCAGACAGAAAAATGCAAATGTTCTCCATCCAAAGGCTCCAGCTTAAGAGTGACTTTGAAATAAATTAATAATTAAGCAGAAAAAAAAGGCAATTTATTAAAAGAGAGTTTACAAGTTAATTGCAGTGACAAAAAGGCAGAGCACAATTACAAAGCATTATACATGATTGTGATGCTTTCATTAACAAAGCCCAGCTCACCTCTGTGTCATCCTCGCCAGTCATGCTGTGTACCAGTCGCCACAAATCTTTCAAGTCCTCCTCCAGGGCTGGGCCAGAGATTAAACCTCCCTCCTGAAAACAAACAAAATAGCATAAATAAACAACCCATGTTGTGTAGGAAGGGGAGATATCTTCTGAAGAAACAAAATATAATGGTATCTGTCACATAAACGAGACAACTAACCCATATTATGTAGGCATAAGATGTAATATGAAACAAACAAGAGGGCAATGATGCCCTTGAAATGCTCACCTGTGGACACTGGCCTTCCAAAGGTTCACAAGACTACATGTCCACAACAGAGTATTTGGCTATCAGAAGTTATTTGCTCAGCAGATCTCTGCACAAACTTACTCATCAAAGAGTCAATGGATACAAAGATTCTCTGCAGATTGGGCCAAAGGTAACTCTTTTATTGTGTTCAATATTGTATCCAAGTGAAACACATTTTGACGCCACATGACCAATTTCATCTTAGTTGTTTCATGAAAATGATGTTAAAATGAAAAGTTTCATGAAAATGATGTTAAAATGAAAATGTTGCCTTTTGGATGCTTAAGATTCTTCCAGAATTTCACCTAGTGATCTATTTCCTGACCTCCCTTAACCAAATTTCAGTAACATTAATATTCCATTAAGAAACACACTCTTGGCATTTTTTTTAAAGATTGGGCCACAAATGTGGCCTCAAGGTGTTTGCAATGTTTTTTGTAGGATCTGACCTAGTGGTCTATTATTTGAACCCAGTTACTAACTAATCTATGATTTCATGCAGACAAACATTCTGACCAAGTTTATTAAAGATTGGACCAAAACTGTTGCCTCTTAGGGTGTTCACAAGCAAATTTTTGCATGATGGATGACTGGCTACAATAAAAGCCAACCTTTAGCATGTCATACTCAAGTAACATAAAACTATTTCACATCAAGTACGATAAGCCAAAAAGGTTAAATTGTATGCCAGTCAAAAAGTAAAAAAGTTTACTTACCAACTAATTATGAATCCAAAACCAATGTTTTTAATTTACCACACATAAGCTGTAATGTTTTACAGACGTTGTAATGCTTAATGACAAATCACTGACATTTTTTAAAAATAAGTAAAATCAATGATACAGTTAGTAGTTACAACAGAATCATGATCGAAATTAAAAGGAAAAAAAAATGTATCTAGCTTAGAAATTCATAAAAAGCTCACACTTTGCATCACAACATCAAATGTCAGGAAAAGCATGCACTTTATATGACATCAAATTTCAGGAAATGAATAATTACTTGGAGTCTTATCAAAAGAACACACTTTGTATCACATTCATCAAACTTTAGGAACTGAATGCTTACTTGGATATTTATCAAAAGAGCACACACTTTGTATTACAGCATCCTACTAAGGCTTTAATTAAGTTGTCTATAACTATCTCTTGAATCTAACTTGGTCTCATGTCATTATCAACCCTATTATTATTGGTGACAGTCATTGCATGGTCATTTGCTTATTACAGTGCTTGACTTCTTAATTTAAGACATTAAATGCATCAAACTGCATCTGATATTTCATCCTTGCATGTTCAGATAATGTAACCCAGTGCAGGTGAAAACTTTAATGGGGTAGGTGGTTCTACCAAGACTGGTATCTGGAGTGATCCTCTAATAATCGAATGATCAACAGCTACTCCCCAAAAAGACAGTTTCCCAGAACATAACCAATGGAGTGGGAGAACAATTGGCACATAATCACTTGTTTACATTTGATAGCTTTGACAATAGAAAAACTGTAATATGTTGTTTTTTATCAGTTATTTTACATGGTTTGAAAATATTCATACATGTAATGGAGATTTCTTTAACAGTTTATGAACTCTTTGTACTTTGGGTAGATCATGATTTTGGTTGTTCTGTAGATCAAAACCATGGTTCAAGGGAAAGTCCATATTGGTGAAGAATAAAGCCCTTCTGAGTTTGCTTTATGAGATCAACACATTCTTGCCTTTTTATTGCTTTATATTCATAACTTAATTGTACAATGCCTCATCAACAAAATTGTACATCATTGTGTTCATAATCAAATTTTACGCATACGAGAATTCTATGATTGTCGGAGCTGACCCTTGACTTGTCATTGGTGTGGTTAATATGGCTCTATTTATTGGTTATTTACAAAATGTATGTCCAGCAGCAGTGTTAAATTTGCAAGACAGCTTTAACAGACATTTTTTTATGACTTTGGTAGGTCGTGACCCTGGATCGAACCCGTAGCCTCTCATACCTCAAGCAGATGCTCTACCAATTGTGCTCTATGTCTGTTCTACTTTTAAGCTTCAGACTTTTCCAGATACATGTAGGTAGAACAACCTAGGATGAAGCAGAAGCATAAAATCTATTACCTCCAGGTGTGAGCATCTTTGTTCAGCCTCCTTGTAGTGTCTCAGGTCATCCAGCAACTCCTGCTCCCTGCCTATAACAAACAGTCACGGTCTTAGGTGTAAGTCCTATCATGGCTAGGGATTTGAAAACATTTATTATTTAAGAAAGTTCTTTAAATATTTAATTACAGTTTGCAATTATACAGAATGCAGAGTATGCCCAGAGTAGAAAGACAACATAAATGACATATTTATGGCTGACCAGATTTAAAGGAAATATTACTTGTCTTTTGTTACTAGGCAAAAGTATTCCAACCCATTTTGACTTTTATCAATTTTACTTTAAAATGTGTTTACTGCTCAAGAAATAAGATCCTTAAATGAAAAATGAATTTGAACATCAAGTTAAATTAAAATAAAAAAACAACAACACTGAATGAAGTTAAGAACTAAAATTATAAAGTAAATGATCTCTTCTTAATCCTTTCACTGCCAGGCATTAAATTTCCAATATGTACTGGTTTTGCCAGGAACAGTCATTCTCCAAGCTTTCGAGTATACCATCCGATAAAATTTAATCATCGAACAAACAAAGAACGGCTTCTGTTGATTGTATTTTACATTTTCTGGACAAATTTTATTGTTTTTTGACCGAACTCACCTCAACTAAACTTTATTGAACTACCACTCGCGACATCGCCATCCGCATTTTGGGGAAAACAAAAATTGCGCATGAAAAATACCACCACAATCGCTTAGAAATTTCAACACAATGTATCAGTGATGTATTTTCTAATTTTAACCAAGGATCTGCATAATGAAATATCATTGGTCGAATATATATAAAATGTGTGACATCAATCTAGTTCTGGGTTATTTAACATATTGGGGAATTCCCGAAACAGATTTATCCATCTTGAATGCACTATACATAACATTTTGTGCGGATGGGTCAGCCCGTCTTGATGGCAGTGAAAAGGTTAAATCAAGTAGCATGAACAAATCATCACTATGTAAATAAACATGTCATCACTATGTAAATAAACATGTCATCACTATGTAAATAAACATGTCATCACTATGTAAAAAACATGTAGTCACTATGTAAATAAACATGTCATCACTATCTAAATAAACACGTAGTCACTATGTAAATAAACATGTCATTACGATGTAAATAAACATGTAGTCACTATGTAAATAAACATGTTGTCACTATGTAAATAAACATGTCATCATTATGTAAATAAACATGTCATCACTATGTAAATAAACATGTCATCACTATGTAAATAAACATGTAGTCACTATGTAAATAAACATGTCATCACTATGTAAATAAACACGTAGTCACTATGTAAATAAACATGTCATTTCTATGTAAATAAACATGTCATCACTATGTAACTAAACATGTCATCACGATGTAAATAAACATGTCATCACTATGTAAATAAACATGTCATCACTATGTAAATAAACATGTTATTTCTATGTAAATAAACATGTCATCACTATGTAACTAAACATGTCATCACTATGTAACTAAACATGTCATTACTATGTAAATAAACATGTAGTCACTATGTAAATAAACATGTCATCGCTATGTAACTAAACATGTCATTACTATTTCAAAAAAACATGTCATCACTATGTAAATAAACATGCCATCACTATGTAAATAAACATGTCATCACTTTGCGAATAAACATTTCATCACTATGTAAATAAACATTTTATCACTATGTAAATAAAAATGTCATTTCTATGTAAATAAACATTTCATCACTATGTAAAAAAAACATGTCATTTCTATGTAAATAAACATGTCATCACTATGTAAAAAAAACATGTTGTCACTATATCACTATGTACATAAACATGTCATCACTATGTAACTAAACAAGTCATCACTATGTAACTAAACATGTCATCACTATGTAAATAAACATCTCATCACTATGTAAATAAACATTTCATCACTATGTAAATAAACATGTCATTACTATATCACTATGTAAATAAACATGTCATTACTATATCACTATATAAATAAACATGTCGTCACTATATCACTATGTACATAAACATGTCATCACTATGTAAATTAATAACAAAAGTTAAAAGAGAAGCTATTTCAAAGGTTTAACTTAAATATCCTAACACAAGGCTTTGAATGAATATTTGTGTATTCCTGATGTATTACCAAGCAGCTACCACCTGATATGGTTAAATATTTTTGATGCCAGATACAGGCTAACAGTTCTTCAGGGATTTCCCTGACATTGTAATAATGGTACTGTCATACTTACGTTCTGCTGTATGGCATTTCTCTGACAGGTCAATATTCTGCCTACAAGGGGAAAAAACAGAAATAGTGACCATTGCTGCAACAACATCAAGAAATATGAGCTTTACTGTCATTAAATGATTCTTTTTGTTATATTGCAAAGACATAACTATGGTCATATTGGCGGTGTTTAGCTAATTATTGGTGACGGAAGTCCCCAGATTTATACCTGTGTAGAACCACCAGCACACTACAGGTTAGCTTGAAAACTTACCCAAAGGAGAATCCTAACCTGGACTTGGACTTGAACCCATGTGGTAAAGGGCTTAGGAGTTACAAGTCGGCGACTAGCGCCGATCACGGCGCCCCATCAATAAATGAAAACACAGATGTGCAGACAAATAAGTGTTACTAAAAGCAATATTTTGGGGCAGTTTGGATGGATGGCTGAATGTCTTACAATGTTTTTCAAACAATTAAGCACTCAGTCAATAATAAGTACAATTGTGCATTTACATCACTTTGACATCCTATTCCAAAATAAAAAATATATGAAGCAGTTCATAAAGAATAACAAAAATATTCTGATTTGCAACAAACTGAATAAATAAACCCAGCTGTCCTTTAAAAGGGTGCTCATTTTCCCTCTGCTTGATAGTAAAATGAAAATTCTCCTTTTCTCACTGCTTGATAGTAAAATGAAAATTCTCCTTTTCTCACTGCTTTATAGTAAAATTCTAAGTTGAAAAAAGGAACAACAATTAAACCATTTCAGGTTACTGCCCCTTTAAAATAAGTTCTGCTTTTGATAGTGAACAAGGTATTTAAACTTTAAAGTTGATGTTTATCAAAAAATGGACATCAACAAAAAGTTTTACCAGAGCAGCTATTGATGATGAAGGCAATGAGCTGAAAGTTAAACTATACTCAGCCAAAAAAGAAACCTTACAGTGTATGTTTTTTCTTTTTTTTTCAGTAACCAGATATCCGAATCTGGAAATGATTGTTGGACATGTTAAAGACATGCATATCCAACACAGATAGCATTTTGTTTTTATTGGTTATGTTTTAAATTTGTTTAAATACTGTTTTTTCATTCATAGGGGTCAAAATTAAATTTATCAGTTTTTAATTGGTGACATTGAAACATTTTATGACGGATGCCGACCATTTCATTTGCATTTGAATCATGTTTGAGTATTCTGTTTTTGAAATCAATATCTGTTATGTCCACCGTTTGCTCTAATCATTGTATCTACCCGTCGACGATTCGAATTGACGTAACGTTGTACGAGCCTATTGGGAAGGTTGTCCCATTCAATGATCAAGGCATTTGTCAACTGCTGGATATTTTGTGGAGCATGTATACTGCGAACGTTTCTGCCAAGCACGTCCCAGATATGCTCAATCGGATTCATATCTGGAGACATTGCTGGCCATTGCATGACGTTGACGTTGGATGCTGCCAAGTGAGCGCGTGTAATTCTTGCAGTGTGAGGACGGGCATTGTCATGTTGAAAAACAGCTGGAGCATTTCTCCTCAAGAAAGGAATAGCTTCTGCGTTTAGGACATTGTTGATGTATCTCTGGGCGTTTAAGTTGCCACGCAGAACAATAAGCCTGGTTTTCTGTCCCCCCATTATCCCGCCCCAAACCATAACACCCCCGCCGCCAAAACGGTCATGTTGTCTTACACAGACTGGAGCGAACCGTTCACCTTTACGACGATAAACGCGTACACGGCCGTCGGCATGGCTTAGATTAAACCGTGACTTGTCTGAAAACAAGACAGTGTTCCAGTCACGTCAACGCCAGTTGCGGTGCGCACGTGCCCATCTAAGGCGGGCGCGGCGATGGCGTAACCTAAGTATACCACCAGTATATGGACGTCGCGCTCTAATTGGGCGCCTTTGTGTGCGCAACCGATTGCGAATTGTCTGAGCACAGACGTTATACGCCGGTGCCGTCAACGTCGCGGGTGTGAACCTGTTACGTAAGTGCAATAGGACAATGGCGCGATCGTCCCTTTGGCTAGTTGCTCTTGGTCTACCCGACCTTGGACGATCGTGAACATCACCTGTATGCCTAAATGCCTAACAAGATCATGAATTGTGGTACGGCTGCAATTAAACGTCCTACTAACGTCAACAACGGAAACTCCACCCTGGATCATTCCAATAGCCCGATTTCTCTTGGCCTCTGACAATCGCGGCATTGTAAAACCTGTCAATTTGAGACGTGAATTTATCTGTGCGCTTACTGAAGACATGTACAGTGTTTTGTAACAATGACTATCGGTTACCATACCGCGTGCACGAGGTTCACGTGCAAAAACTGAATTTTTACGCTCGCTTGAATACCACTGATACCATGAGTGCAATATGGTTAACGTGTAGAGTGAATCGATAGTAAAATGTTCTGACACATACATGTTTTGATTTAAATAAGATATATTGAAAATATCTTAATATTAAAAGTGTAAGGTTTCTTTTTTGGCTGAGTATATTTATCTTCAAAAAGTTGAGCTAAATATGTGATAATATTGCTAATAGAAAATGACTTTGCACCTTTTATGTTTCTTATCCTTTTTCTAAACTTACGTTATCAGTGCAACCTAAGTTTAAAAAATGGTTGCATGTTTCATTACTTTCTTCTAGCTAGATATTAAAAAAGTATGTAAGTGTCAGATCTAAGTTGTTGCGAATACTGGTGGGAGAGAAATCTCAAACAAAAATCAACACCTGTTCACAGACATTAAAATATTTCCTAACTATCAAGCAGTTTCTCTTTATCAAAAGAAAGATATGAAACATTAATATTTTATCTGCAGTTGTTATTAAGAGTGGAACAAATCCAACTTTCACCAAATTCACTTTGCATACATGTATTTAGAGAAGATTTTTCTCAGAAAGATCTCCTGTTAATAGACAACGTTATCCTTTGTTTAACATTGTGAGTGACTGTTGTCTACTTCCACTTCCCCTGCTGGATTTGTCAGTAATAGATAAAAAAATTTTTTATAGCAAAACTATTTAATGTTACGGTAACAATACATATTGATATACTTAGGAGAAATTGTGTAGATTCTGATCAACTAGCCCCAAGCAGGAAGTTGGTCGATTAGGATCTACACTATTTGCCTTTGCCTTTTAAGTGTGTGCAAGGGAGGCTCAGTTATGAGACAAGAGGGTCTTACAAAAGTAAACACTGTGAGTGTTGTCCAATCAACTAAGTAGTTCTCTCACACATTGACAGCCATTCAGACTAAAGATCCTGTAATCTAGAGAAGGGTTCTATGGATAGAAAAGGTGATACATGTTTCTAACAAACATTTTCTCTTAACATGATTACTTTACTATCCCAAAACAGCCATGAGTTAACTTTTTTTACCAATGTTTACATCATCATCTTCATCATCACCATCATCATTTTCATCAACACCACCACCACCACTAGCACAACCACCATCACCAACAACACAGTAAATAAGGTCATATCATTATACAGATTAATCAGATTTCATAGAAGTGTAAGAGCAATTAAAGGTCAAGGCCAAGCTGTAGTCTCCAACTTGTGTCGTCTAAGACCTCACTTTCCCCACCCACACCCCATGGCATTGGATTGAGACCCTTTTCGAGCAAAAAACTTACATACTAAGAGCTAAATTGTGATGCCATGGCAGTCCTATGCAACATTTGTCTAGTGTCTGTCATTCAGCAATTAAAGTAGACTCTGTCAATATGACCATGATTATGGTCTATAAACCTACCCAGCAATAACCAAACCTAACCTATTTCTCAGGGAACTGTCAGCATCCCCTCTCCCAAACAAAAAGCTATAAAAAGCTATAAAAATGGCAAGCATGTAATAACATGTCAGTTATATTTTCATGCAATTCTCTGCATCAGAGAAGACCTGTCAAACGGACATGAAATTTCCCCAGAATGTCAATCTTTCTGAACAATAAATTTTTACTTTTTCTTGAAAGGGGGATTTGTACCATTTAAAAATTGAGGAAGTGTTAAAAATTAATTTTTAAATATGTCTTTATGCAGAAGTGTGCAAAAGGTATGCCCAATTTTCCATATAGAAAGGTAATGTTTTGAAACATGTATAATGAATTTAATTTAGGCAAACTGTAAGATACCACTATTAAAAGGCAGTACATATGGACTTTCATAGCTACTGTATAAGTGTAAGCAATCAACAAAACTAGACTTTTTTCTTTCAGTTGATGACAATGTTTGGAGTGACTACTTATGTGCAAAATCTTCAGGAAAATATCTCAAGGGTACGTTTAAACAAAAGCAATCACAAAGTATGAATTGCCACTGGGTTGTTTCCTCTAAGATATGATGTTTATAAGTATGTTTGGTTTATCTTCTAAAACCATGTCAGCTACACATGTCACAATGCCTCTTGTATACTTGAAATATTGAAACTCTGAGGTCTAAGTATTTAAGAGAATACTTTTAAATTTTTCCAAACAAAATCTTAATATCTTGGGTATGCCACAACCAGGGTCCTCCCATACCAGTTTTGGTGTATGTTATGGATTTATGGTGATAAATTATTTTTTTAAAAATGACTAGAATATGCAGAAAATTTGGCCCAAATCCAATTACGGTCATTTTGGTCACACCCAGCTAATTATTGGTGGAGGAAGATTCCAGATTTTAAGTCTGGGAAGAACCTCCTGCACACCGCAGGTTAAATGGAAAACCTCACTAAATGAAAGGTCTTGCCCTCTGCCGGGACACGAACCCATGTGGTAAGCGGCTGAGGAGTTACAAGTGGGTGACAAACCACTCAGCCACGGCCACCCCATACCAATATACAGTGTACATGTATCAATAATCATGTAGGAAGAATGTTCTTTTCTTATATTCCACAATTTCCTATATCACTACATGCAATCATTAGAACTTTATTCAGAACGGAAATGTGTGGAGGTGTCAGGATCCAGTTTCATTCCAACTCCATTGAGAAATGGTCACAATAGAGTTGATCTGGCATTCACTCTTCCTAAGCCTGCTAAGCACAAACTGCGCAGGCTTGTTCAGACAGTGTAGGTCCAGATCAGCTGTCTGATGTATACTATTTGCTGCTAACTGGTGCTTCCTGTTATATAACTGCTATAGTGAGCCAAAAAGTAAGAATTTAGAACTGACAATTAAAAGTGTGGTATGTTCAGGGTTTTTCCTCTGAGAGAGGCAATGAGACAATTTAGCTGGTTTCATCTCAAGTTGGACTTTGCAACATGGAAGAGTTTTCCTGGGAAGAATGAAAAAGCATGTCTTCTATCAGATCCTAAAAAGAATGGTTTAATCAATTTAACCATTCACCTGCTCAATGGAAATTATTCATATTTTACTCTAAGGTTTATTTCCAACTTCAAGCAGAGGTAACAAAAACTAATAAGGGAGACTCAGCAGCAAAAAGTGAAGCAGGAATTTGTTGATCTGTATCTATACTATTTGCTTTAGCCGCATCAATCTGTGATAAGCTGATGAAGGTTGGTATTAAATAGGGCTGTCACAATATTCCTGAAGCGTACCACGATATATTGCAATATATATGAGCATATTGCAATACGTACCACAATATCTTGCCATATTTAATCAAACTATTATAAGAAGCTTTTTCACCAAATTAAAATGAACAGAATGAACAACAAATGTGTGTAATATGACAAAGCTTTACAAACTTTTTTACAGGTAAACACAGAAACAAGAAAGTAATAGGGTTAGTAGGCAGCAAAGTAAAAACAATTGAACAACAAATTAACTGCAAAAATCAAAAGTGTTGTACGATGCACTCAGTTTATTTTGCGATGGATTATGATTCACCAATATATTTAGTTTGGTTGTACCTCCACTGTATCTTACATTAGCAACAAAATGCGACACCTTCAACAATTTTCTCTGTTGATCTGTCATCCACTGTCTAGAAGTGGCCCACCACGATCGCTTTTTGCAATTTAATTCAGCATTCTTTTGAAAAATCAATCGGCTGGGCCATATTGTTTACAATTTGCAACCACCGTGTTCGACTAAACTGCCGAACAAATAGTAATGACAATGTTTGTCAGTATTCTGCAATGAACAATCCTACAACAATTTGTTTACTTTTAGTAAACTTTAATACCTATAGATTAATGTTTCAATGCAACATTCGTCTTTCTTAAACCCAGAAATGAAATAGTCCAATCAAAAGCCAAAATCTAGTTTAAAACACTTATTGAAAGGAATACCACAAAGGCATGTCGAGTACACCCCATTTCCCTAGTGGTATAGAATAAACTCCCCTACCATGTATTTGACATCAGACTACATTTTCAGCCAGTTATCATTAATACAAGCATCTTTGACTTGCAAAGAAATTTTACAAACTATCAATTAAACCGGTATGCTCACTAAGTATCGCGGTACTGTATTGACTTTACCTAGTATTGCAATATACCGTTATACCTGACAGCCCTAGTATTATACCATCTTATATAACTAAAAGTTAAAAGATTTATACATCTACAAGGGCAGAATCCAGAAAATAGTATTAAAAAATGGTAATATACATATTTTCTGTTGGTATTGTAAATATAATTTCAGGATTACAAACGTTGAATCTCAGTGAAAATACATGCCAAAAACAGTTTGAAAATAATGATGTTCTTAAGAAATATATGTACTTAAAAAGCATAAACAATACTACTTTGTGAAATTAGCTAGAACGATGATCACAATATCATTAAAAACTCTCCCCAATAAGTAATCATAGATTCAACTTATTCAATTTATTATTTTTCTAATGACTTTTCTTGTTAAATATGTACATTCACATTGAGGTTAGTCAATCTGAGCAGATTCTTTTTTTTTTTTTTTAAAACTTGCCTGTCAGATCAGACGATGCCACAGCTGATGTCCATGTCAATCATGTTTTTGTCTTATGTGTCCTCAAACTTTTCTCAGAGCCACATGCAAAGGTGGGAGTTGTTTTGTTTTTTGTTGTATTTTTTTTAGGTTTCTGCCAGAATTTTTTTCTTCCATTATATGAATGAATACATCAATCCTTTCCAGAGTTCTACCAAGAACTTGACAATGGCACAATGTTTATGTTTGTTATCCATTTTGACATCAGCACCATGCCTATAAGAACTAATCTAAATTGACAATTTAAGTGTTAAGCCATCAAAAATGCTTTTGAAAGTCATGATGCTAAATCGTTAGATATTATTATTACATAATATTATTATTATATTACATAATATTATTATTATATATGTTATTTAATACATGTTTATATTTTTCCAGTGGTTTCAGCTACAAAACAAAACATGGATAACTGCTGCTTAGGTTTTAGGATTTTGTATATACTTATTTAATACTCTG
Source organism: Sinonovacula constricta (assembly GCA_007844125.1). Taxonomy (NCBI): domain Eukaryota; kingdom Metazoa; phylum Mollusca; class Bivalvia; order Cardiida; family Solecurtidae; genus Sinonovacula; species Sinonovacula constricta. The sequence continues at coordinate 68,408,748 of CM017556.1, read as the reverse complement.
TTGTGTTATTGGACTTGGCAAGGTGGTATACATGACAACATTCAGGCTGAATTCTTATAGAACCATCTTGGCTTGCAATATTTAATACATCCACAATTTTCAGTGTCACACTTTGTATACTTATTTAAATTTCATCTATGAAATATAATATTTTATTTTTGATAAAGTACTAACTACAGCAACCTTTAAAATCAATACTAAAGTAATATCAGAACCAGTTACAAATTTTGGGGCACAATGAATATCTTGATTTGTGTTGAAACCAGCAACACCCTCCCCCTTGGACCAATGCTCTAGCTACTTTAGAACAATGCACATAGACCTGTGATCTCTCTATACTTACAGAGCTAAGGTGTATGGGTGTCTATGTCTGGAGGACACACACGAGCCCATCATACCGGGACCCTTCAATAGTCTCACAGTCACACTACGTTTTATGGAAACAACAGAAGTTCCAACAGAATCTAGAATGCACTTATTACATGAACATGAACCACAGCCCCTATATAAGTCACTGTCTTAGAAATAGCATTCATGCCAACAGAAACCATAACGCTAAACTCGACAAGCATGAATGCCAAAATCAAAAGCACTAATGACCCCACTTCATGAGCACAGTTAAACTATGTATAAAGTTATGCTATCAAACCAAAATCCACTTTCAATGATTTTCAAAAACACAGCTCATCCGTGTTGACTCCAAAATCACACTATCACACTATGTCTTTAAGAAATATCACCCGTGCTAACGGAATCCTGAATGTCCCAGGTCACTTGCATACTCTAAGGACTATGTATTTGTGGGCCCAATTCACTAGTAACTGTGAAAGACAGCATCAAATATCACAGCAGAAATCCAGAATATCTGAGTCCACTTGCATTGAATCCAAGAACTTAGCTCACCCAGGTCGACTCTATATTCCACTATCAATCACACTATGTACTAGAGAAACAGCATCAATGCCAATAGAATCTGCAACCATCCACCACTGAAACTAAGAAAGCCATCATACCTGGGCCACATCATGCTGTAAGCATACAAATATTCTACTAATCTAACTCCAAATCCGTTCAGCACAAACTGATCAGGTGGCAAAAAGTGTAAATCCTGATCAGCCAGCACCAGCATGGTGCTTTCTTATCAGGATCTATATTTTATAAGCTGAGAACTAAGTACTTAGCATGGGTTCAGTAAAAAAGTTACATGACAAGAAATAAAATTAGAAACACAATTGTCACTACTTGCTTTGTCTCATTTTGTCACAGAGTGACCAAACAGATGATGAGCTAAAATAGCATAACCTGCTTCATAATCCACAGTGTTCATTTCAATGTGGCACATTAAAACTTCTATGGCATATAATTCTAACTTATCTAATAAAGAGTCTGACAAAGCAACACTGCAAGAAAATCATTCATACCAAAATAAGAACATCTTTAAAATTAGATAAGCATTAAACATCCATGAGCATGTTTTCTCTAAACATAAGACAATGTTAATATTTGCATACAATGTGTCTAATTGAATTTACTAGCACAACTGTTCATCTAACACAAAGTGTTATAAAATTTTTATGTCTATCCTAAATCACTTTGTTTTACAAATAAGTTATGTCCACCACAGATATGTGAAGAATATGCCAACCAAGATATTGGGCAACAAGGTGGAAGCCTACCATGGATTCACTAAGCAACAGTAGCAGTTGTATGGAGACAGCAGACTCAAATATGTACCACTGTTGGATGGCTTCTTGCACAATATCTCACTTACATAGCACACTTGAAGGCTTCTAGCCACAGCTGGAAGGCTTCTAGCAACATATCTCTCTAATTTACCACAGTTGGAAGCTTCAATTATAATATCTCACTAACATACCACAGTGGAAGGCCTCTAGCACAAAATCTCCAATGTTCCATAGTTTGCAAGCTTCCAGCACAATATCTCACTAATATACCACAGTAGACGCTTCTAGCACAGTATCTCTCTAATGTACCATAGTTGGGGGCCTCAAGCACAATATGTTTCTAATGTACCACAGTTGGAGACTTCTAGCACAATATCTCACTAAAGTACCACAGTTAAAGAGGCTTCCAGCACAATATCTTACTAAAGTACCACGTTAAAGGCTTCCAGCACAATATCTTATCAATATACCATAGTTTTAGGCTTCTAGCATAATATCTATTTAATATACCATAGTTGGGAGTTCAAGCACAGTATGTATCTAATGTACGACAGTTGGAGGCTTCTTGCACAATATCTTACAAAAATACCACAGTTGGAGACTTCTAGCACAATATCTCACTAAAGTACCACAGTTGAAGGTTTCCAGCACAATATCTCACTAAAGTACCACAGTTGGAAGGCTGCTAGCACAATATCTCACTAAAGTACCACAGTTGAAGGCTTCCAGCACAATATCTCACTAAAGTACCACAGTTGGAAGGCTGCTAGCACAATATCTTACTAAAGTACCACAGTTGAAGGCTTCTAGCATAATATCTTACTAAAGAACCACAGTTGGAAGTCTTTTAGCATAATATCTCACTAAAGCACCACAGTTGAAGGCTTCCAGCACAATATCTTACTAAAGTACCACAGTTGGAAGTCTTTTAGCATAATATCTCACTAAAGCACCACAGTTGGAGGCTTCCAGTACAATACCTATTTAATATACCACAGTTGGAAGGCTTTTAGCACAATATCTTACTAAAGTACCACAGTTGGAAGGCTTTTAGCATAATAACTCACTTAAGCACCACAGTTGGAGGCTTCCAGCAGAATACCTTTTTAATGTACCACAGTTGGAAAGCTTCTAGCACAATATCTTACTAAAGTACCACAGTTGGAAGGCTTTTAGCATAATAACTCACTTAAGCACCACAGTTGGAGGCTTCCAGCAGAATACCTATTTAATGTACCACAGTTGGAAAGCTTCTAGCACAATATCTTACTAAAGTACCACAGTTGGAAGGCTTCTAGCACAATATCTCACTAAAGCACCACAGTTGGAGGCTTCTAGCACAATACCTATTTAAAGTACCACAGTTGGAAGGCTTCTAGCACAATTGATGGCTTCAGGTAAAATATTGACACTAACAATTTAAAATGTGCTCTAAAGATTTTACCAATAAAGCACAACAATTAAGAACATGATGACAACCTATCAACATGCTTTCATAATACATTTAAATAACCCTTATCAGGCCACATTTGATTATAACAAATGCTAAATTCATTGCTGTTTGCTTTCTATTTCATGCAAAGCTTAATAAGTCTATTGGTTAGAACCAAAGCAAATAGGGCAGACCATGATCAGACAGCTTTAAGTGGGGATACTCGAGATCTTTACTATGTTCCTATGCTTAAGCAATTTGTACTAGCAGAATAAGAGTTAACATCAGCATGAAGTACTGCTTGTTTCACTAAGAACAAGATCTGCAAATTAAAATAACTAACCTACAAGAAAATTTCATCAAAACTGAAATTTAATTTCTTAACATTTACAGGGAACATAAAATTGATTTTGAAATTCAATTGAATCTAGTGCATTCCATTATAAATTCCCTCAATAAAACATGTAGTTCAAAATGGAACTGAATTAAGAACACATTTGTGATCAAAATTGTGTTTCTTATGACTGCTTTAAGAATGATTGCTAACAACTTTCTACTTCTGTGTTTGTAAGTTTAATATACAATTACATGTTGTAAAAAATGACTGCTATGAAATGACAAAAAGTAGCAGTCATGTATTTTGACATTATGTTGTAATACATATAAATAATCAGGTTGAATATTGTTTTACATAACACAATGCACAACTATGATAATAATGATGAGGAGCTAACATTTCTGGAGAATCCCAGACAAATATCAGAGTAGATCCAGTGATTAAAAAGAAGTTGCCTAGGAAACCTTCTCACATGTTTTTTGTTGTTTTGTAACCATAGTAAGTAACCAATAGTTAACTTTGTGGTCACCTCTTCTTCCTTTAAAACCATTGTTTGACCAGTGAAATACAACAACACAACATACTTACCAGGAAACCTGAATAATTACCTCAAAAAGCAATTAAGAATGCAACAATATAATTTTAAGAAATGTGCAAGTCAACTACATGTCTACCAAGACCTACTTAACATCAGGTTTCCACACATGGCTGAAAGTATTGAATTGCTCAATCATAGCATTTTCAATGGACACATATCATGATGCATTATCAGTATCCCCAAAATATTGTAGAGGCGACAGAAATTTCTGGCAAAACTTGCTTTAATCCATTTATTCGCATCCATTGCTTTAATCACATTTTCTTTAAACTCAAGACAGACTTCAGTAAACAGTTTTTTCTGGCAAAATAGTAATTATTTATTTCCAAGGCGACCGTTAAGATTAAAATAATTTTTTTCACAAATTGGCTATAATCAACAAAAACAATGACCAGATTCTTTTACAGAATTTTCTACTGTAAATAGAGATAATATAGGATAGATCTATATCAAGAAGAAGCATGTCATTTAAGCATAAATCAGCATGGTTTCTAGATTATTGGTGTCATCAGCGTAAAGTGTTCGAGTGTAGCAGTTGGAATTTTGCATTGCAGGGTATTTTAAATAGCAGTGAGGTGCTTCAAATTGTTAGACATGCAGTTAATATCACAGTATCTTTGTAATTAACAAACACGTGTGTTCACGCATCTTTCAAGATAAATGTAAAATGTGAGGCTCCCAAGTGATGAAATATAATGCATATGTTAAATTTCATTTTTTCAAGTCTATCTAGTTTTACTGCACACAAAAATTGATAACTTTTACCATGTTTCCTATAAGTTATGATGACTTATGGTTAAATATGCTATTTCAAACTTAACTTTGCAAAGTAATAAGGCAACTAGTAATTTAGTGGTTTGAAAAATGGTCTTTATCAGTTGTCAAAATTTAACAGAAATAAATTTAACAGGCTGGCTTAAATAGCTTTTTTTCAATATATTTTTTAACCTTACACAACAGGCTATTGAAATAACTGTTGAAGTATATTCACACCCGGGTCACATGAACACTCACGGGGATAACCTTGCTGTTGAAGCAAGCCAGGAATAAGTAGGAAAGAGAAATTTATTTACAAGACAGTTCATCAGCTTTGTAAGTCAATATTGCAAAATAGCAGTCATTAACTTTAATATTTCGAATACTGTGTACATGAATAATATCTGCAAATTTGAGACACAACATTTTAGACGAAATATTTCAGTTAATCAATGCCCGTTTCATTCAAACTAATTTTTGTCTTTATATGAACACCTGACCTTCATAAAAATGACAACAGCCCCACAGTGCATTATACATGTCTGTTGTCAAACACTGAGCGATTCAAGATATAACATATTTGACACAAAATGTTACGCAAGGTTTTCTTCTGACAAAATCGGGTTCTTTATTTTGTTTACTCCTCCAAATGTTTATCTGGCAAATGGACATCGGAAAATAAAACTTTTTATAAAGATAAACTGTCTGAAGCAATCAAATTTAAAAGAGCTGAAGAAGGCTATATCAGCTTTCTGATCTTGCTATAAAATGTTCATCAAATGTCTAACAAAAGTGAATTTGGTAAAGAATAACGAGATCCAGTATTTTTAGAAATTGTTATTATACACATATTAAATTCTACAAATATTGTCCAACTAATCATTACAAGACTGGGAGCATAGAAAAATTGCAAACTTATAAAATCTATTTATTTGAGGTGTACCGTAACTGAAAATATTCGTAGACAAACATGGTAAATACAGTAGAAATAAGATAATTCACACGAAATTATCAAATGGTTAACTGAAGACCTATGTCTATAAGTTCACCAATTAACTTTGATGCACACCTATAGTTCTTTAAAAATTAACATACTAACTCTGTAGTCTCTAGTCGCTGCAGGTCAAGCAAAAGCATTATTTTTTAGTCATAAATGGCATGAAACGTCATGAACATTAAGTTGACATCGTTGTCATTTAATATGAAGTTATTTCCAGTGGTCAGTTTGTAACTGGGAAAATTTCAAACCTTATGACAATGGATTTAGAGGCAAAGTCCTCTAAGACTGCACTCAAGACAATGAGCAACAAGCAGTTATTAAGTTCTACATGAAACTTGGGAAAACTGTAGTAGAAACAATATGATAAAATAACAAGGAAGAAGACTGTTTGCTCTTGTTCACAAATGGCGCAAGAGGTTTATCAATGGTCGGGAAAACATCCATGATGATGAGCAATGGGGGCGCCCAGCTTCCCAGTGTAATGAAAGAAACATCCAGAATTTCAAAGAAGCCGTAGACTGGGATCAAAAGCTAACACTTTGTGAACTAAGTGATGAGGTCAGTGATGAGGTTAGAATGAACTACAACACACTGCAGATGAATTTTACAGAAGATTGTGTGGGTTAGTGCAAATCAATAAGCAAAACAAAAATCATAGTTTAAGTTCAAGGTTAATGTGACCTTGACATTTGGGCCAATGACCCCAAAGCTAACTGGGAATTAAGTGGTCTACATAGGGACAGACTGAACACCGCAAAACATTACACCTCTTCTCTGAATGGGGGCACAATGTGTACAAATGGTTTCCTTTAGAACTAATAGATGGTTATCGTGTGACGTCACACATTTCCCAGCATGCAATGCGGTCGGCCATATTTGTGGTAAAGCCATTGTTTACTTGTCTGCTTAGGACAGCTAGGTCCCTACAATTCGACGATTAAATCGATTATTTCGCGAAAGATGTCGTGTGTAACGGCTACAAAGTGCAATATGACTATATTAATTATACACTGGAGCTAGTGTGCGTGAAAAGGACTTGAAGAACACTAATTTGATCGGTTTTGATTCGTACTCGTCTTCGACAACAGCCTGATGACTTACAGTCGGACATTGCATATCCAGACATAGTGAACTATCTAGTGTTTCAGCAAAGTGCGACATCCACTTAAATATTAGTGGAGCTAGATCCTAGACTTGTGCCAGGGTAGAACCACTGCGCACTGCAGGTTAGCTGGTAATCCTCCACGACCAGGACTCGAACTCATGCACTGAGAGGCTGAGGAGTTACAAGTCAGCAACTGCTTGGACAAAGGCACTGCTAAACTTTGGTTTTAAAACAGGATCATTTATTATGTGTACTGTTTTCAATTCTTTACATCATGTTATACTATGTTTTCATTGCTTAAAGTTCCTTAAAACCCATGTTATGGTTGTCATATTTATTAAATGCGATCGAATACCATTACATGCTCCAATTTCCTTAGCAGTCTGTTTGTTTCTTAACTGCTTTTGCTTTTCCTGTTTATTGATCGATGAATTTACTGTCATTAAATACTTGTTACCGTTAATTGTGTTGTTTTTAATTCAGAAATGGTGTGGTTCTAAAAGAAGTACTGGAACTTGAATTCAATATTCTGTGAAATTATTATTCTAACATAATGTAAGTTTGTTAAATTTGCTGAAAGGTAGGACAATAATAAAAATAAAAACACTATGTGCTATTATTTATTGACAAATGTCAATGTGAAAGCAAAACCATTTTAAAAACTTAGCTGTAGCAGCTAGTTCAGGCTCGTTCTGAAAACAGTTTGTTTCTTACACTTTATTAGAGCTGGTATCTGGCAGTTTGGACGAAACAATTTTCTCTCATGCATTCAAATAAATGATTTTTGCTTGTAAAGATCCCGCAAAATGATGTTTTATATTCCGGACTGGATCCTTTGGCTTTATGGTGAATAGTAGCTTGGTAATGGTGTGGAGTGAAGTTATAGAAGTGGTAATGACAAGAGAAATTTAAAACGTTACTCAGGGTTGAAGCCATACAGTTGACACTCTAGCTCATGCCATACTCAATACACAACCATTTACTTGTACCAATACAAACTGTCTAGGTTATGTATGACATTTTACTTTTCCCCATGTTGCCCCTGGCTATTTACAGCCCCTTGTCTGAAACTTGTTGTTTTAATAGTCTAGACCATATGGCTTTGCTTCCTGGGTGTCAAAGGCCAGGTGCAGGTGGATTAGCATTACTTTCTCACGTGTATTATAGGCTAAAAAAGAAGTTTAATTAAAATATCTGAGTAATTTAATTATCAGTATGATTATACATTATTTCAAGTTAACTAAATTAAGATTTCTGCAGTATTGTAAGGCAAAAAAATAATAGTTGTATTTGTCACTTTGTGGAGTATTTCTAGCAGGTAAATACGGGGGGTTGAATTTACCGCCCAACCTTGTTCTTACAGCCATGTAAAAAGTAAAGCATAACACTTTGCCTGCCATTACAAACAGGTTTTTCCTATCTGAGATAACCTGAAATCATCAACGTGCCTATTTAAAATAATGGACATTTAATGCGATATTTTTAAGATTCACACTGTCGAACAATAAAGTTAGTGTAATAACAGTCTTCACTTTAACTAAAGTTTATTCGAGCATTATGTATAAATTTCCCAGAATAGAAGTAACATGTGTTGTTACATGGGTACAATATTAGCAAACTGTCGGATACCACATTACAATCACATACACGGCGTTCTATAGACGCTAAACGTCAATGGTCATTGATTCCTCAGTCAAAATTTTCAAGGGTCAAATTCAAATATCTGGGGGTAAATTTTGTGCATCAAGCATCATGAGGGGCACATGCTTGTCTTCGTTGCCTGTAATGGTTAATTATAAAAAAAGTGCGCTTTCACGGTACTGATATGTTGATTCACCTTACCACAAAGATGGCGGACAAACAGGTGCGCGCGCATCCTTGTGAAAAATCGATAACCATCTATTGTATTCAGGTGAGGACATGGACAATAAACAAAATAAACAAGTTAGTAATGAGTAATGAATGGAGTATTTAAAATTTTACTACTGTACATTTTGTTTGAAATGCAGGCAAAATAATGGAGCAATGAAAAACAAACTGACTAGTATCTTATGATCATTTTGTGTATTTGTGTGCAACATTACCACTTGTCCAGCATCTAGCATGAATTCAGATGATCTGAATATTTATTCTGTTCTAAATTTATTGCAGTGACAAACCTAAGTTCATTTAAGCAATGTCCACCTTTTATAGGTGGAGAAAGACATCAGACAAATATCTGACTAACCACCAAAGCAGCATCTTTCTTCTGACTAAGAATACAGTGGCAAGCTGCTTAATTCTTGTTCAGAGACATATTGTTTGGCCAAAGATTCCCTTTGTTTGATATTTAATTTAAAGCCTGCAATGGGCAAACAGACAAATAGTGTAGATCCAGACCAGCAAGCTCTCTCTAGGAACTTCTGATCCGGATCTGCACCATCTGAAACAGTCTCTAACAATGTTTTTGTAAACTTTGTAGTGGTTTGTAGTTTATGAAGAGTGTGTAAGGCCACCAGACTGTCTAACCACACCCTGTCAATCCACTTTTGTACAGCCCACCTGTATACCGTATTCACTCGTGTAATCGCCGCACTTTTTTACCCGATTTTATCGTTAAGGAGTTGAGGGTGCGGCCATTCTATAGGTGTAAGGCATTGGGACATTTTTTCTAGAACGATTCTGCCGATTTTTGGGACGCCATGCGTCTAGATGAGCTCTCTAAGTAGGAGGTTGACGGACGATATGAACGAGATAGCGCCGTTCTATGCTTTTGTCTAACCAATGTGACCATATTCCATAATTTATTAATGACTTCCTAGTTTGATCTCTTGTATCATATTTCTGAATGTTTGCATCATCAAACAATTTCACCCAGCTGTCATGTGCACACTACCATGCAGATCAAAGGATTTCATAGTATAGCCGATAAAACAACACAGCTTTGATACGAGGCGACAATCTCCTTGACGAGGTGAAAAATGAACAGGAGCGTCGACCAGTCATGCTGTCTCAACAAAAGGGTTAATTGGTAAACTGTGACTGTATTTTTGACACGTTGCGAATGTATCTAGTGTCAGTCGCACTGCTATCCTGTAGCTCGTGGCGGCATGAAATTAATTTCTTTGATCTACGTCACCAAGTCTGGTATGACAGTACACGATATATCGGGGAACAGTGCATGGAGAAATGTAATCGACAGCTGCTTATAAAAACACATCGTTCACTCCCTCACTATCAAACTGCTCCGATCGATATCACCTTGACAACAGCTTATCTCAGAGTCAGTCACTTGACCTGTGTAATGAGGCAAGACTACACAGAAACGCCAAGTAAATTACAGCTTGGTGTATTTAGCAGACTGAAGTTGAAAGTTTGTTTAAGTGTTTACTGACGAATAATAAGCTATAATAAGGGAAATGTATGTGAGACAGTTAATTGTTGACCGACAGAATTCAAAGTTCGGGTCATTGCATATCTGCTAACGAGTTTATGTGATATGTTTTCGCCCCACTGTATCAACTGTGCGGCCTTCATATTTTTTTCTTCAAATTTTGCGGTCATTTTGGGGTGCGGCCATTACATTGACTTAGGATTTTTTCTTTAAATTTTGCGGTCATTTTGGGGGTGCGGCCATTACACGGGTGCGACCATTACACGAGTGAATACGGTAGTCATATCCTCCTGTATTGCAATACCAATATAGCCCAAGTGTACAGAAACACCCACCTGTATAGCCACACCTACCAGTAGAGCCACACCCATAATACCCACATGTATAACCACACCCAACTATATAACCACACCCACCTGTATAGCCGGATGACCTCTCTCTGCAGGGCACTAGGGTCCATGTCCCTCAGACTGACCAGCTTCCTCTCAATGTCTACCTGACACCCTACCTGAGGGCTGGACTTCTGTAACTGAAACCAAGTTGTTCTACATAATTACAAGGAATGATGTGCTCAGAGATAATCAAACCTGTACCTATGAAGGTTGAAGGGAATGGCTATTTTAACCACTGAGTTAACTTGGGGAACAATGGAACTGGTCATACTAACAATGGCAAAGAATTCAAGAAATACAATTCATTGTGTACTGTATTTAATAAGGTAGACTGATAGGCTAAAAAATGTAATAGGCTGGAGACAATTTTGCTTCAAGGTCGCGCTGTGACCTTAACTTCAAGGTAGCAACACGTCTCGATATGACAATCATTTCTGTCAAACAGTTTTAAAATGCAATTTCAAATAACAAAGTTAGGGGCCGGACGCAAATGTGGGACAGATGAACGGACGAACAGATGGACTGACGTACAGACGGCCAATGCGGCAACTACATGCTCCCCCGAATTTTCATTTGGGGAGCATAAAAACCATATTAAGAAAGAAGATATGTTCCATTAAACTTTAGGACCAATGAACCAAACTTATAATACAAATGGGCAGGATTGGTAGTTTACTAATGCATTGCAGTGTCTAGTGATCTCATTAAAAACACACTTCTGAACTGGTTTTTACTTATTAAAAAATACACATGGCTAGAAAGTTCATTAAAGCTTCTTCCTTGCCTTCTGCAAGTATAAGTCACCAACAGGTTAACATATTATTAGAATTAATACACTACGTAGAGTGAAATAGAAATGTCGTTGTAAACAGACATATGCCCCCAAAGTCATGTCCAGTAAAGCAAATTTTGTAATTGGCATGGAGGTATTTGAGTTATTAAAAAGACAATGTCATTATATTTATGTATATAACCATATTGAATTTTTTTTACCTCCTATCATTTGGGCTGCAAAACTGGGTCACATCGTATGAATATGCTGGTTCTTGAACGACACATCGATTTCATGTGTTTGAAATTTCTGCCAGGTTATTTCAAAATCCCCCAAGAAATGACAGAGTTACTGAGCCAACACGACCACCAGTGCACTTTAAGGAATTATGACTTTGACCTGTAAGTGTGACCATGACCTTAGAGTAACCGACCTGTTGTTTTTTTTGCTTGAAACTGTTGCCTTCATGTGTTTGACATTTCTGCTAGATTATTTCAAAATCCCTTAAGAAACAACAGAGGTACTGAACAGACACAGCCACTTTTGCACTTCTAGGGATTATGACTTTGGACTTGTGAGTGTGACCTTGACTTACAAATAACCGACCTGGGTCTTGTGCGCATCATGACGTCTTCATGTGTTTGACATTTCTGCTAGATTATTTCAAAATCCCTTAAGAAACGACAGAGGTACTGAACAGACACAGCCACCAGTGCACTTCTAGGGATTATGACTTTGACTTGTGAGTGTGACCTAGACTTACAAATAACCAACCTGGGTCTTGTGCGCATCATGACGTCTTAATGGGTTTGACATTTCTGCCAGGTTATTTCAAAATCTCTCCAGAAATGTCAGAGTTACTGAGCCGACACGACCACCAGTGCACTTTTAGGGATTATGACTTTGACCGGTAAGTGTGACCTTGACCTTCGAGTAACTGACCTGTTTTTTTCTTTTGCTTGAAACTGTTGCCTTCATGCGTTTGACATTTCTGCTAGGTTATTTCAAAATCCCTCCAGAAATGAGTTACTGAGTGAACACGACCACCAGTGCACTACCAGGGTTTATGACTTTGACCTTTAAATGTGAACTTGACCTTTGAGTAACCAACCTGAGTCTTGTGCGCTACACGTCGTCTTCATGAGTTTGACATTTCTGCCAAGTTATTTTAAAATCCATGCAGAATAACGGATTTATTGAGCGGACATAAATATTGGACAGACAGGCTGACAGACAGACAAACGACAGAGGGTTCCACTACTATATGCCCGCCTTCAGGGGCATAAAAATGCTTTACATTGAAAAATGTTAGTCAAAATGGAAATGTTAGAAAACCAAGGGCATCTTTCCAATGTACAATGTGATAAACTTTTAACCGTGTATACAGTGGTGATGCTAATGTATACTGTGGAGTACAGTTACATGTAAAAACATCAGGAAGTGAATATAAACCTGCAGTGCATTTATAGTACAATAGGCCCTTACCCACATCCTGTTTCTTATTTATATTTTAGCTAACATGCACATACATTGGGAACGACATTATCTTAGCAATACAACGTTTGAAGTCTGAGTGGCAGATCCTGATCAGCAGATTAATTTACACTACATGTGTCTCAGTAATGTGCTAAGCAGGGGAACTTTTCAGGGGATCCATAGTTTGAAAAAACTTTCCGTTTAAAAACCTGTCACTTCAAAAATCTGAACTTTTATATATGCATTACAAACGGCCTATGATGGCTCTCAATTGCTCACCTGAGCTTTCAATAGGATCATATTTATTAACTTTAGAAACCCTTGGTGAAGACAGGGCCATAAATGTGGCCTCTAGCTTGTTCACGAGTTTTTTCTATCATCTGACCTAGTGACTTACTTTTGAATCCTACATGACTCAGTTACAAACTCTTCCAAGCAATTGTGCATGGAAAACTTTCTGACCAAGTTTGGTAAAGATTGGACCATAAAGGTGACATCTAGTGACCTCAAAGGTTTTTTTCTAAAATCTGCTCTAGTAACCTACCTTTTGGCCCCACATGACCCAATGATAAACTCATCCAGGATTTCATGCAGATAAACATTCTGACCAAGCTTGGTGATAATTGGGCCATAAATGTTGCCCCTAGTGTGTTCACAGGGTTTTTCTGACCTGGAGACCAACTTTTTGACTCCAGGTGACCCAGTTACAAAATTATCCCAGATTTCATGAGGGCAAACATTCTGATTAGGTTTGGTGAAAATTGGATAAAAACTGTTGCCTCTAGTGTGTTCACAGAAAAACTTTTGACGACGCTCGATGGAAAAAGTTGTATCAGAAAAGCTGCCCTTGAGCATGTTGCGCTCAGGTGAGCACAAAATGTAAATGACCTGATGAAAATTTTGTTAGTAGACATGAAAAATGTTAATTAGATTTTTGTTGTACAGATATTAGCAATGTATTTGTACAAAATTCACGTATTAAATAACCTTTTAATTGTATCTTTGCAAAAAACATGCACAACAAGTTATGCCCTTCGCAAGAAATGCACTAAAAATCAATCAAAGGGGAATAACCAAAAAACGGAAGAAGGTAGAGTTACCGTTCTTGTGCACTGTACTTTGAGTCATTGCCAGAAACATGCATACCAAGTTTGGAGTCATTTGGACCTACGGTGACAAAGTTACACTCCAGACAAAAAATGCTCTATAAAAATCAATCAAAGGGAAATAACTCAAAAACGGAACAAGGTAGATTTAGGGTTCTTGTGCTCTGCACTTCGAGCCGCCGCCAACAAAGTATCGCCTATTCAGGGGACACAACTAGTCCTTTAAGTCAATAAAAAATTGTGGATTCTATTTTTGCCACATAGGTTTCAAATATATTTAAGAGCTGATAACAAAATAACAAGCTGTCCCTACTCAACACTCTGTAGTCAGTACTGGATAGTAAAATAATATTTCTTCAACAGGAACACTAGCCTTTACAAAACACATACAACTCTGAGTCAAAAAGGGCCATAACTGAGCCAAAATGAGATTAAAGGTTTCATTTCCTACTGAGCTGGGTTCCACTTTTGATAATCAACAAGTATTTCATGTTTTAAGTGAATATGTTTGAACGTTTTTAATAAAGGGACTTAAAAACCAAAACCCTTAACAAAGAAAATTCAAAGCCAAAAAGTGTTCTAACTCTGTCAAATTTAAATTTAGGGTTACCTGCCTGTTCCTCTGTTGATAATAAACAAGTTTTTCAAGTTTAAATTGAAGATATTTGATGGTCTTAAGAAAAGGACTTTAACAAAAAGGCTAGCCAATGGAGATGCCAACAAGGGGATCATGACACTTTTTCTTCTCTGAAAGAAGCACTAAAAAGATTTTAAAAAATGTTCCAATATAATGCACACTTGAAAACTGCATACATATAAACATATAACAATAAAAAGTATATTACACAAATAAACAAATGAACACTTCATTAATGTGTCAAATTAACCCAAAAAGGGATGTATATACAAACCAGTTCAGCAGAGAAGTTGAGATGTTCAGGTGTCTCGTCCAGCTCCCAAGAGGCCATGTAGGTGGGTAGCATGACGGGACGTGGTCGTGATAACAGCTCCACCTTCTCACACAATGGTGATGGCAGGTGCTTGTCTTCATTCAGCTAAAATACATCAGGTTAGGGGGTCAGACGAAATATTTTAACAAAAGATGCTCAACAGATCAATGCTTAACAGTTCTTTAATTAGGGAGAAACATTGTATCATTTGATAGGACAGTACATTAATTTCGGACTTTTTAAGAAAAGGCACTACGAGTGACCTTGAAAAACAGACACACCAAATATAACAAAGACAAATGGTGTTACATTATTGAAAGTTGACTTGAATGATGACATAACCTGGCCCAGTTCAGTACTGCAACAGAAATTAAAATAAATGAAAAAGGCTAGGCTTATAGATGTTGCCATATGTTCCCATGTTTTGGGGTGTTGTTTTTTTTCAGTTTGTGGGCTAACCCAAATGTAAAATCATGTAAGTAAAGTACACATTGAAATGTATTCTTTGCAGGACAAACAAACGCTGTAACATCATCACTTTCAAACGCATTGTTAATGATGTAGCGCTGGAATTCTTGTTATAGGATAATTATTGTACACATAGTGATTACTTCAAAAAATTGTGCTCTTCTAAAGTTCTTTATAGGAAAATGTCACTTAAATCCATTCATTTATATAATGAAAAAGACAATATCCCTGTGCCTTCACTGGGGAGACACTACCTGATAAATAAAAACTCAAGTAACTGTATATTAAACTAAGAAACTTTATTGAATATGTACATTTTAATGTTGGGCTTATTTGGATGTTTTGACAATCATCTGACCTTTGACAATTATCATGAATCTTGCAACACCCAAAGCCAGGTTAAACAGACTAAAATCTGGCTGACAAGCTTCCTCATATACAAATTTGTGCTTCATAAGGGTCATTCAGCTTAAGACTAACATGGACTAAAGGTTGTAGACAGTCAAGTCATTGCCATGTTAGTGATAACTTGACAATACCAGATAGTTTACTTTATTCTAAATATTGCTCCAAAGCAGGCCACCTACCCTGTCTTTGAGCTCCATACAGATGGAATGGGTATTCATAGAGTGGTTCACAATGGCTTTAGGGGACTTGAGCACCTTGGATATGACAGCCTCTTCTCCGCCTTCTGCCAGCAGGTATGAATCACCACTTCTCTGCTGCCTACAGACATACAATTTCTAGACAGACAAGGAACAATAACCATAGAGTTTCAAATTTCTTTCAAAACAGTTTCAATGACAGAACTGGAAATTAATTATTTATTAAAACCAAAACAATAATACAACAATTACATTAACAGTATTGAGAAGAAAGAGCCATACAGCTTGTGGAGGCATTTGCTCATCAAAATTAAAGCAATGAATATTTGTAAGTGAAGTTGCCTTCTCTTCAACAAGAACAGTTTTAAAAATATATAACAATGCCATAAAAGAAGCATCAACATATCAAAATCTAGAGAAGACCATTCAGTGCATTCTTTAACACTACATACCGCTGTAACTGGGAGTTCATCTGTGACAGTTTGACACTAGCGGCATCCCGCTCCTCCTGAAGTTTCTGAAGGAGACATTACAAACGGAGTTAAATGGCCTATGTGTATATGCCACAAACAGAAACAAGAGAGGTTTGTAAAACATATAAATCGCCATTGCAAACCAGGTATTTTTAATTCCACAAGTTTAAGATAGCAATAATCAACACTAGTGACATAAAAGTGACCTTATCCTATTTAACAATTCCCCAGGATGACCTTTGCACAGTTGACTCTGAAGTTATTAAAGATCATCTTCTTTCCATTACTAATTTTCCTACCAAGATTAAGAATTGTTGGCTTAAGAATTATCAAAATCGATCAAACAAATAAAAAATATGTGACCATGACCTTTGCCCAAATGACCTTAAAGCATAAAGGGTCATATATCTATGTCCCTACTAAGGCTGAGAAATGTGGTTTTGGGGAATCCCCAGTAGTCAACTGGAAACCATAATTCCACTCAAGATCACTCTGACATTGACATTTGCCTGGCAAATTTATAGGGAACATTACCTTGCCATGAGCAATGTCTCAACCATGTTCAAGTTTGTTGCAACCTTAACCTTTTGAATACTCATGCCAAAGCCTACTGGGATCATCTATACTTGCTATGACCAATGTCTGTATCAATATAAAGGAATGTGGGTTCATGTGTTATCTAATGATAACAAAAATTATGTTCAAGGTTGATATGACCTTGACTTTGACACCAATGACTCCAACAACAAAGGGATCAACTTCTCAACAAGATAAATGTCCCTACCAAGTATGAGAGATGTGGATTCAGGCAATGTACTGACTAGAAATGATGTGGTCTATTGACAACAGACATCTGCAAAACAATATGCAGGCTCTATTCCCAAAGAAAGCATGACCAACTGTCACTTCATTAAGATGCATCTTAAGAACAAGTCTGCCACTGAGCATAAACACCTGACAGCAAATTTTAACAAGCATTCAATTTGACATGATCCTATCAATACATAACATATTCTATCCTGCCAAGTCATATTTTGTTAGTATTGTATAAGCAAGAAAAACAACACCAACACAGCTGTTGATTTTGTTGGTAAGTAACAAATGTAGCCCATAATATATCTCCAAGTGTTTGCTCTGTAATCTTTTATTGGGATTTTACTGCAATAAAGTGTTTACAATCTCTGAATTCAGCAAGTTTATGTGAGCATTACTAAGGCAGTACATGCAAACAAACACGACAATATAAAACTTGGAATAGACACTTCTGTTTTATCTCAACATCCTTATAAACATGATTTACTGCAAATCGATCTATCCACTAGTCAGGTTTTCCAATGCAATAAATCAGAAGAGAAGATCACTATAAACTTGCCTTTAACCACATAAAAGTGAAGATATAAAACTCATTTCGACTCTAAATGTGTAGCATGTTCACTCAACTTCTGTCTAAATATAAAAGAATTAATTTTCATAAGCAAAGTAATTATAACATAATACAAACATATGACAATTTAAAGTTTAAATAATTATTGTTGTAATAAAAAATTGACCAAAAAAACAAAAAACTAGCTCTATTAAAGTGTTTCACTACTATGAAGCTGATTTAAATGTTTAGTAATGTCACTGTAACTTTTATGCACCTAAAACTTAAGCATCATATGGTATTTCTGTATATTTGTGAATACAGAGTACATTAAACACTATACAACTATCAGTCATCTGTCCCTGAGGCACTTTGATGGGAAATAACAACTTTACTTTACCAACATGTCACTATAATGGAGCATTGTTTCAAACATTATGTGGGGTATGATAATAAGCAAGAAAGATCTTTAAAAATTATAAGCAGCGTTGGTGAGGTGTTAATGTAAGTAGTAATAATACAGTGTGGGAGTGAACTATCTGCTTTGTGGAATATGACAGAGATTAAGTTTAAATGAACAGAGGATCAAGTGGTGTTGAAAGTACTATACAAACTAACAGTAGGGAATCGATTCAGAATTGTTTATAATTTAAGTAACTGTATAAATAAATATATATCCCTGAAGGATGTTCAACAGAAACACTATGGTAAATAATGATATTTGGAATTTTCACCAATGATAGTCACTCCAATATTAATTCGGGCAAGCCTTGCGTCAGGATTTGTAAGTAGGTCAATAGTGAGGTTAGACAGCTATGCCAAAAAAGTTAAAAATGACTCATAAATACCTTCATAGTATTAATTTAGCTTGAAATAAAGAATTAAAATTTCAAATGAAAACTAATTTCTATTATATGCCATTAAAAAAAATTAATTCCATCATAAAAAAGGACGACCAGGCAAATTATCAAGAACAATACAATAGATATAAAAGCTTTAAGAAGAAAGTATACATACATCATTTTGCTTTGCAAAGTCTTCCAACTTCTTCCTCAGGTCATCAATTTCCTCACATTTCTAAAGTACACGTTTAATAAAAAAAAAACAAGTAAACATCTACAATCAGACATGATACTAGAATCACATACAAGATGGAAGGCATATAAAAATTCAACCTTATGTTTCAAATAAGAATAAACAAATACACAGTGTAAATAAGGTGTTTTTTGTAAGTACCTCAAGTCTTCTTAATTCACTGAAGGTGACACACCACTGATTTACAAGACACTTTATAACAATACTTCCGTCTTTAACACGAAACTGAAACTTTCTATTTGTTGTAAACTACCCTTAAAACTTTAAATACCCACAGCTGTATAAGGCAATGACAGTTTTAACATCTACAGATATTATTTAGAGTTTAAATCTACTTGAATAATAAACATGTAACAAAACATAAATCCTTAAAAAAAGCTCACATTACCCACCTTTAGCTAATTGTTTGCAATCATAATCAGCTGTAGTAAATCAATTTTCTTACTGTGTCCAGTTTATGCTAATTACCTTTCTATTACATTGTAAAAATCCCATTACAGCCTGGGGTATCAATGTTGCAACTCCTACATCTAATATACCTGCCTAACACAGCCTAGCTGAGGTAAGATTTCATCCTTATCCTGCTACTTGCTTCATAAACCAAACTAATTGTCAGTTATTTGCTTACAACTACATGTAAGGTAACTTATAATATTTCTGAAGATTTGGCAGGAAATAGTGCAGATCCTGATAAGCTAGTTGAAAGTACGAGCTAAGTGATCTGGATCTACACTATTTGCATATGTATAATCAATTCCTACCTATCAGACTAAGAGTTGATGTGATCACAATCACAGGGATGGAGGGTAGGCCAGCTCTTTTCATGTCATTATGGCAAACATGATAAGATTTACAGCAAGGCTATTGTTGTAGATAGCAGAGTGATTTGTGAACACAATGAATACATATTGGAAGGGTGACAGAAGGTTTCATGGTCAGTTTAAAGTTCATGGCCTCTTCATCTATTCTCCTAAGAATCAGCTGTCCCTTTTATTTTATCTACTGTCACACTCTTCAGAATTCTTACAAGTTTATTAAATTTCTGTGGGATTAACTCATATCTTTTAACAAAAGGAAATGAAATCTAGTATTTGTATAATTTAATATGCTTTCCAGATTAAAAAATGTAAATTAAGGAAAAACTGCACATTAGTATAATTAATTATATCCGCAGGTTTGATCACCAGGAAAGGATATGAGATGCTTCATTCCAACCTATTCACAGGTTTTGTGATATAAGAGTGACACTACTTTCATGAAAAAAGTTAATCTTGCATGTTTATGCACCAAAATTGAATATGAAATGATCAAACTTGAGTCATTAGAATCAATAGGAAGTAGGGATGGCAAAATTCACTCATTCGAACATTCGAATGACTTGATCCTTTTTTTATCTGAACATTTGGAACAATTTCACAGATCTTACCAAACAAAAGCTTTTTTTTTTGGTAGAAGTAAATCTATGAAAAAATAGTAAAGAAAGAGTGCAAATGGTTTTAGCAATAAGGTTCAAGTGTTCCAATTTATGCAAAGGTTATTTCTCTGTATGCGGTGTTAATTACTCAGTAATTGCTTTCATAATTAAGATAAAAAATTAGGAAACAACATGAGCTTGTAACAGTTGTCTCTAAAGTTGCTTGTTGTACCAGAGTATGATAGTGTAATGTTGCAAAGGTTGCATTCAACGCTCTTTCTGTCATCTGAATGTTGGAAGTGCTTTCATACATCTATTATCATCATATTACTACTTTCTAATATAATTGATTTCCAACAAATGCTGTTGTGTTCTATGAAAATTTAATTGAACATGCATCTCACAATGCTGCATCACTCTTCAGTTGACAAGCATATATGAACAACATTTTAAATAAAAACATCATAGCAATTGAACACATGCAATGCTCTGCTCATTCTATTCCATACACCATGCAAGAAAAAGCATGGATGTAAGACATCCAAGGTGGCGCAGAGAGCATGTGCTTTAAACAAGATGACTATTCTTGGAACAAATCATTCTCTTAAATTGTTGATTCATTACATAAATATTTGAGCATAATGAACTGTCACTCTAAAGCGAACTATAATATCTGCTACTTTGCTTTCTTCCTTGTTGACTGCTACATCTGTAATTACAAGCTGCATTGTTAATATTGGCATACTTGGGTTCTTCCCTTACACAAGACCTCGCCAACAGCTGCGAATTTCTAACAATGCCTGCTACCTTTTTTATAAATGCAAGCTACGCTTTATTGTTACATCTCTCACTGTTAAATGTGAAATACTCGAAACTTTTCTCTGAAAAAGGTCTCACAGAAAAGCTGTCTTTTCCTATTATTGCCTGCTACACTACAGTACCCACATAAAAAGGCATTCCACAAGAGGCAATGCTCTTCAGAGCTGCGCCAATAAAATTGTCTTTTACTTACATACATAATATACCATGCACAAGTAGAGACGTAGGTTTCTTCAGAATGAAATAAAAAAACTACCAAAATCTGCTTACTTTTGCAAGAAGCTCGTCTGCTGCTGTCTTAACCTCTTGTACTTGGAATAATTGCGTCTGCACAAATAAAGGCAAAGTATGGTTATTTATCAATATTTAACAGGTAACCATCTATAGGAGACTTTAGCTTTATACTACTTCTTGACATCCATCTCTGAATATTAAAGTTAGGTTCAAAACAAAGTTGTATATTACCTACAAAAGTGGATAAAGTAAATGCTAATCACCATTATCTGTAACATCGAAGTAAAATGTTAAACTAAGGTAATTCACAAATTAAACAATAATTGATAAATGAGTATAACTTCATTTTATACACATGAGCCAGACTTTATAATTAACCTGTGGTTAACCATATCTGTACAGACTGTTAGCAACAATTTACATATAAAGGTTCACACATTAAAGTCAATTAATAAACTCATATAATAAATGTATTGACAATTTTCGAATCAATCATTTTGCAAATTGACAATTATAACATTCAAGTGTAAAATAACTACATGCATAATATTTAATGTAAAACAATAGGTTGAGTATGTTTTTCAATGTAGTGTTATGTTATATGCACAACAAATAAACAGCTCTTTGATAGATAACACATAGACAATTTAGACAATTAAATACACCTAGACATTCATAGTCTTCTATCCAGTGCATCCACTTTGTTATAATGTACCATTAAAAAAACTTTTGAAATTAAGAAAATTTAATGACATGTCAATCATGTGATTAAAAACTTAAGCCATAACTGAAACTTGTCACCATGTACATTTTACTAACTATATAGACCAAGCATTTCTGCTCACACCTTTGTGTAAAGGTAATCAAAATGATAAAGAATAAGCAGCAAGAGTGTATGCCCAAATCATTGCTGGCTGATCTGGATCTAAATTATTTGCTTAAGTCTGGTCAATCAATTCATGTTTAGATAGGCAGGAGTCATGCTTGCCAGGTACCAATCCTGTTGTTTGCTGACTGTATTGGAAAATGTATAACGGTATAACATGGAACAATACCTTCATATCCTGAGTCGCTATCCTTAAGTCCTGTACCTGTCTGTGGGCGGACTCCAAGTCACCAGCTGCTCGCTGCCACTGAAAAACAGCAAATTTTATACTGATGATAAATGTTGTCTTAGCTCAAAAATTACCTAAATGTGGTATTCACTTTCTTTAGAAAAAAGTCTCATTCTGATATAATGACAACCAGTGAAGACACCTTGATTGGGAATAGTGTGTGCCATGCACCACCTCAAATTAAAAATCAAAATGCCACATTGATTTTCTATGCTGATGCACCAATGTCGCCTTCAATTTTTGTTGAGCTAAAAATTATTTAACTCAGTTCTTTGTACATTATGAGAGTTACTTGTACTCTGTATATGTGTACTGTATGTATATATAAAAAACAAATCAAATCTCGATACATATGTTACAAATGTATAACCAATTATCCTGCAGTGAACATTTGTTACACATGGGAGCGCTTACACATTTTTTGCAATAACACTCAAATTGCTCTTTACCATGCAGGAAGTATGCATAAATGAGTTTACAGATTTTATTTTTCTGCTGTTATGTTGACTGATTTCCTCCTTATTTCCCCCAAAAATCTGGGCTTGCATTGTGCTTACGTGACTCCACTCACATTTTTTTGTGTTCTAGTAGTAAGAGGGACAATTACTGTATAAGAAATGATCATCTATAATATTTGACTCAAAGATTGTAAACTTTGTACATATCTGCTCGATTTCCTCTTATTTACCATGACCTTTCTTAACTTTGCCGACACCAGGAAAAAATCCATGCCCCTCTTACCTTTCAGATTCTCCAGATACTCATCACTTACTGCTATGTGGATTGTCTTATAATGAAATTAAACATGGTCCCTCCCCCTTTGGTGCAGAGTGATGCAAGTGATTTATAAGACTTTGTCTATTAATTCACATAAAATCAAAGGCATAAAGAAAGTACTTGAAGAATCAGCATAGATTCTTATTTAATTCAATATTTGTTTCACATGTGTACATGTACACTTTGACGATGTTAACAGGACATTCATAAAATAAAAAGTAACTTATATCATTATATAGTTCAATTATGATGTTACATTAGTCATACGCTTTATGATAAAAACTTTTTAGCACGTAATCACCGTACACCGTTGTGGCGGGCTTAATAGCGATGTTAACCTGACTTACATCCTTTACATCATTGCTGTGGTCTTTTCCGTTAAAATATTATGTTAAAGAGTCTTGTGGATGAAAATTTAAGGTTTCATGAACATTGGACATCATAGTAGGTTATACATTTATTTACTATATCAAATACAATTGTTACACGCACTTAAAAAATATTAAGAAATTCAGCATGTAGTTATGTCTTTAAATTTATAAACATCAACATTTCCTTTCCCCTTGTGTCTTGTGTAAACAGTTAAGACAGAGAATGCAATGTATTTTAAATTGTATTTGTTATTGCTTATGGTTGTATTTGTTAATATTTTCCTAAATAGATGTTATGTTTATATCACCTTTTCTTGTTAGCTTTGCTTTACACCATGATGAAACATAAACAGAAGTTTTAAAGAGCACATAACTCGTTAAGTCCTAGTTCTGCTGTGAGAAGTCCTTACAGTACTTTTTGTTAAGCTGGAGGCAAGAATTGTCTTAAATTATTATGTTGGCATTGTCCTAAATTATGTTGGCAGCTCTCTGTGTGTTCATGTTACATTATCTTGGTTACCTCTCAAATGTAACAGTGTTGTTTTTTTTCCGCCCTTTTGTGAAAGGGTCCAGTTTCGGTCAAACAATGGATTTTAACAACATGAAATTGGGTTAAAAGTGAACAAAAAAGTTGCATCACCAAACACATTGTACATTTCACCTTACAACAGTAAATAGATTTTTTAATCTAATTACTAATAAATACTGCTTTGGCAATTGTTCATGTTTAGACAGTGTAGGATTATTCTTTAGCATTCCTATTACCCGCAGTATACCCATTATCTGTTCACATTATTTCACCTTGTAGCAGCAAATAGAAGCTGTTTGAATGCTACAATTTTTACTTAAACGGCAAATTGTGCCCATTCAAATTGCTCTACAATGGTATGTTAAGATTGAAACAACAAGAAAATTTGGTTGAAAACTGAATTTTTTGTAAATGTGAAGGGTCCAGTGATAAAAAAAAAAAATGTTGTGTAACTATATTTTCTATTATTCCCTTAATTCAATGTTAATATGCTTAGCATGTACTGGCCAAGCATAGTGTTCAATTACTTTCCTCAACAGCAAGCATCTTATGGGAGCTGTCTGATCAGGAACTGCATTATTTGTGGCTGTGTCTGTAGAAATGACAAATCAGGGTTCGACTCTAATGCTGGTCTGACAGTCCGAGACCAGTTGAATTTAAGGACCAGTGAAACCTGGAAGCTGGCTGGTCCGTTGGACCGGTAAAATCCAAGAGTCTGCATGAAATTTTCATTGAAATAGCTGACAAATTATGTTTTCGACAAACCCCAACAAAATAAACAACATTTATTCCAGATTCCCAAGATGCTTTAAAGAGAACATGTTTATCCTGTAGGCCTCTGCAGACGTGGTAAAAGAAGGTTTAAAATGCAAACATTCTTATAGAAGAAAAATATCTTTGTTCTGTCTTGCAAATGGCAAAAGCCCCAACTTAGTATGATGTCAGGTTAAGCATCCTTTAAAAATTTGAAAATAGAAGTTTCAAATCAGTTACTTATTAACTTGTGAAAATAAGAGGGACGGAGACTTATTTAAATATTGTTAAATTTAATGTCAATTAGTAATTCATTTAGTTTTATTACATTCCCATAGTTATCTGCATTGCATAAAAAGTACAGACAATAATTCCGCAGTTATTTCTAAATTATTAAAATTTTCTGAAGTCTTCAAACCTAAGCAAAATAATTTTAATTTAAACACATGTACAATAGACTCAATTCTCTAAAACATAATAAACCTTTTTATCTTAATTGAGTCAAGAATCTTGACATTCATGGCCGTGAGCCTGTTGCTGGGGTATGTGTGAGAATAATGAACAATTTCTCTGCATAGGAGGTTAGGATGAACAGGTGAACATCTGTGCTATACTATGATATGACCCTTCAACTTAATGTATGTCAACAAAGCACCATACCTCCAAAAGAATTAAGAGGAAAGTAATCAGTCATACTGATAACATAATTGCTGGAGAAAGATACTAGAATCACTGGCAGACAGAAGGTCAGTAAGAAGACCTCTCCAAACAAGTTTTTGCTAAACCTGGACCCAGACCCAGATGGTAACAGGCTGAGGAGTAAAAAGTCTGCAGATTAAACAACTAGACCAAGTAAAACCCTGTACTTTGCTTTCATTCAATTGCAGACCAAATAAAAATTAAACGTGTCTGTCAAAAGTTAATCGGAAATGGCAAAAAAAAGAAATGGTGGTTAAGGCTTATTACATTCTTCATATGGTATGATAATAGGCAGGACAAGATTCATATTTGAAGACTGGGATGGGATGGGATTTGCCGGCATTTTTGTCGATGCTATGCAGCGACATTTCTATCATTATGGCACAGGGGCACTCATGAGGTATCCAGGGACTGAACCCTGCCGGTCCATTATACTGACACCGACGAGTCAAGTGTAATGCTGTCACCTTAGCCCCTAGCGTTAGGATGGAAGCCACTACTACCAACTTTAAAGTCTGGTTTGACCCGGTCGGGGTTTTAACCCGCAACCTCCTGATCTGCAAGCCGACACTCTACTGCTTGAGCTATTGCTGCCGGTCTATTTGAAGACTATTGTCCAGAACTGTGACTTACACATTCATCCGCCTGAGTGAACTGTGCCTGCAAGTCTAGGTTCTCCCTCTCCACGAAGGCCAGGTGAGCATCTACCTCACGACGACCCTCTCGCTCCTGCTGCAGCCGCACCTTTAACTCTTCATTCTCCTCCATGACAGCATGCCGAAGGTCCAACATCTCCTGCAAACTAGACACACAAGATTCACAGACACGTCAATATGGTGTTACTATGGTTAGATCTTATGTCATAATGAAATTTATGTACATTTTCACAGAAGAAAGGGTTATTATGTGATAATTATTGTTGTTATTATTAGACCTAGTGAAATTTATCCATATTTTTGTGACATAAACAAAAAATGATGCAAAGATAGTTACAGTTTGGTAACAGTTCTGTTCACTACGAAAGATTTGAAAAGCCAATCTACCTGAGACACCAAACTACGACATTATTTGACAAAATATCAAAATATTAGTCACAATAGTGTGAACACAGATTAGCTTTTTGGTTGTTGTGTTAAAAATGAATAAACATAATATGTTATCAGCTCCATAATGCAATCACTGCAAAGATTTTCAATGATCAAACTGTACTCGATTACAACTCATTCCTGTTCTTGGAACTATTTAAGACTATTTGCATCAGATCTAGTAGCTGATATCCATGTTTTAAGGACAGATTCAAATTATTAAATTTTTATTTAAGACTGCAGAAAAGAAAACTATGTATATTACTAATGAATCAGAAGCATAAAGTGCAGATTCCAATCATGCAGCTTCCAATGGGGCCTTGCTGATCTGATATGCACTATATGCTTTTAGATGACTGATTAAATTGTGTTTATAGCTTATTACAGTTTAGTATTACCAGAGCCAAAGTAAGAGGTTACCTTTTGATTTTCTTCTTGGCCTGTTCCTCTGCCTGTTGTTTCATCTGTAGGTCAGCTGTCAGACAGGTGACCATCTCTTCCTGGGCGTCCAACTGGCGTGTCAGCTGAGCGTTCTCCTCATTGAGGCGCTGGTTCTGGTGCTTCAAGTCCTCTATACCACCCAACAGCTCACCCACATCCCTGGGGGAAAAACAACAAGACTCATCATGCTAACCTGAGATAAACATCCAAAAATTAATCCAAACCAATTTTTAGGCTCATGCTTAAATTTTGTGCCAAGTAGATTAAAGCTTTAAAAATATTGTTTAAAAAGAGGTCATGTTGTTTGTATGCAGCAAATAAAATGAGTTTCTTAAATTTAATGCTTAAGGAACATTAATTGCAAGTTTTTTTGTAAAGTTTCAGAAAAAAAAAATCTTTTTGAAGAAACTAGAGAAATGAATCTGCATTTATAAAATGATTAAAACACAACAAACAACACAACAAAGACAGCTAAGTACATATATTATTTATAACATTTATTGCTGAATTCCATTGTCCCATACAACTTACAGTTGGTAAATATATAAAAACATATTGCCACTCACAATTTCTTTTCACATGTTCCATCTGCCAAACCTGATGTCTCAATGCAATCTGAAAGTTTAGTAAACATAATATGTATTTCTTAATCAATCATAGTATGAAAAACAAAATGGGTAGAACCAAAGGCAAGTCAGCTCGAAAACATTTCACATAGAAATTTTTCAACCTGATCTTGAGTCGAATACCCAAAATCAGAAGTGGAGGAGTAAGTTTTTGTTTCAAGTTTACGGTTCTACACACACTACCATGGATGCCCATTATATGCATTCCTTTTTATAGTAGTCTATTCCATATTTAAGGGCTTAGGGATTTGCCAGCATTTTTGCTGATACTGTGCAGCAACATTTCTATCATTATAGCACAGGGGCACTTATGAGGCACCCAGGGACTGAACCCGGCCGGTCCATTATACTGATACCGACAAGTCAGGCGTAATGCTGTCCCCTTAGCCCTAAGCGTGAGGAAGGAAGCCACTACTACCAACGTAAAAGTATTGGTTTGACCCGGCCAGGATTTGAACCCACGACCTCCCGATCCGTAAGCCGATGCTCTACCACCTGAGCTATTGCGGCCGGTGTATTTCATATATAAATAATTGTGCAGTTTTAGTACCAGATTACCTAGTGAGAGGTCAGGATTGAAGCTGGAGTTCAGCACACCTTCTGTGTCAAGGATACTTGCACTGTCACTGTAAATATGATTTTATAAAGTTTCAACATGTATTATAGCTTTACTATACATAAGACAACATTAAGCAAGAACAGATACATATTAGCAAATATTAAATTCTAAAGTTTGTTGAATGACTGTTAAACATTATTGTCTGTTTTGATAGGGATAGAAAAAAAAAATCCCTGCAAATTGTTACTTCACTCAACTCATGTGTTGATTGACACCTATTGGAAAAGAAGCTAATATAGCAGAACTTTCAACCAATTAACCTTCTTATTTAGTATATGCAGATATGCTTAAAGGCATTAGGAATGACCTTCTTAAAAGACCCTAACCCCCACTCCCACCTCAAGACAACACCATGCTGTGAGATATCTGTTGGACACTAAATTTGTTGATTAATACACAGAGATGTCAAAAGAGGTTATAAAACAATAGATGCACATGAGCTTACTGCACTTTCATTGGTCAGTTACACTCTAATCCCTGCTCCTTTCCTGATACCACAGCAGCCTGAGGCTGTATCCAGCTGTATAGACCCACCCCAATCTCACTACCTTCCCTCTCACTGTGATCAGTGTGAAGCCAGATAAGGTCACATTCCAAGTTCCAATGCCTTTAAGGACCTCAGCAGCAGCACTGATATTCTAATTTGTACATAACTTCCTAGTCTTCCAACAACTAAGATACAAACTTTCTTTTTTAATTCGAATTCCAAAGAAAATAAAGTTTTACACATATAAAAAACAAAACAATGTATATATATGTAAGGTACCATCTTGCTCTTATTTTCAATATCCACTTCCTTAACCCATCTCTATACTTTGAGAAGCTGATGTGCCCTGCATGACTGCCTGCCTCCAGTATATCTGCTAGCTCAACCAGGTCTGGCTCATTCTGAAATAGATTAATATAATTACTACCAATTTGTGTTAGCACAATGTAAATAATAAGATGAATTGCGTTACATGCATATTAAATTTACAATTGTTTAAGCTGAAGATAGGTGTGTGTGACTAAATAATACAGTTTAACAAAATATTTCCTTCTGCAAATAAAAAAAAGTAAGAAAAGAAGTGCAAATTTTAACAACTGTTACCAAGTCACTATAAAGTTAAATGAAATATACTGCTAATAATAATTTACATTCAGAGTGTCCTAAATGGAAAGTATTTAAAAACATAAAAAAAAACTAGAAATGATTTTATTTCCAGATAAAAATGTTGAAAAGACAAGATGTATAAACTACAAAAAGCATACATTGCCATTGCCAAGACAGTTTTTCAGGAAGTTGATAACAGTCTGTACATGGACGTGTCCGTCACCCTGGGTGTCACATCGCTGGAACAAATTGTCTATCATCTCTTGCTCCATCGCACTAAGTCGGTTTCCCCCAGTTAAATCGTCCATATTTCAAAACAAGGATTCAAAACACAACTAATTGTGTTGTGTTGTTAAAAGATGTATGTTCTAATTTTAGTTTTAAAATGGTATGCTCCATGTTTAATGATTCCTCATTATCACATTTGTCCATTGCTTTTTATAATATTGTTGATTTCTTCTTTTTCTGAAAAATAACAATGCAATATAGACAAACCTTTAAAACTTGAGAAAGGAAACAAAATCAAAAAGCACATGTATGTGTAATCAAACTTTGTTGGTTACATGGTTTTTTAAAACCCATAAAACAATATTAGGATATTATATTTTAAAATGATTCTTGCTAAATTGTTACATTGAAAAAGTTTATCCTTGCAGTCAAACTTTATTTGAGAGCCAGAGGTAAAAGGGACTTAAAATGTTGAATATAAGTAATACCTAAATCTATACTGGTGACAGAGTTTACATGTGAATGTAAATAAATATTATGAATATCTTTATTTTCATCATAAATAATTTTTTATCAACATTAAAGGTGATATCCAACACTTTGTCATCAAATACACGGAAACATGAATTAGGGCATTGGGGCATAATTTCTACAAAAAGTCAAACCTAAGTCTACTAAATGATGATTTTGAATAACGTCTAAATTATAAGACTGCAGGAATTGTAAACTAAATCACTCTACATGCCCATTCTTTCTAAAACTATAAATAAGCATGACTGTGATTGCTGCTTAAAATAGACATCAGACATCAGAACGGATTACTTCAATGATTATAATAAATTACATATCATGTTGTTTTCATAGTTTTAAAATAGCTAACTGTGCAGCATGGCTTAGACAGGAATTACCTATATGTGGTGACAAGTATTGTGTTATGCTTCACTTTCACATAGATGTAAGGCATCAATAATCAGCATTTTGCAGGATATTTGCAGGCAACAATATTTTATTTGGTTCTTTGATACCAACTTTAAAAGAAAACAATCAAGCATTAACTTATTATGATCACTAAATATCCACTTAATTTCACATTGCAAGTATATTTAAATCATGTATTACAATTTGAAGGAAGAATAATAAACATGTCCAAAGCAAATATGGCATGCAAACAAATTTAGCCACACATAAAATAAATAAAATCCAGCATTACCTTTCGCTTCAATGACCAAATCTTAGTTAAACTGCGTGGTTAACAAAACAATGACATACTTGCAAACTTATGGGTATACTACTCCGCCCCACAATGCTAACATGGCAATCTGAAACTGGCTTATTTTCATTCGGATTCAGAGGCTGGCTGCTGTTTCATCATCAAGCATTCTTGACACGTGTGATTATGTCAAAAAGGGCCATGTAAAATTCCAGTAAATAACACAACGTTTATTTCAAATAAAAAATATATAAAAGAAAAACACGATTTCTATATTTATGTCCAAACGCTTTGTTATCAAACATCCCGCTACTCTTCAGTCACATTTCCCAGAATTCGTCTGCTTGGACTGTCTCACAGTTTTAATCAATGTTTTCAGCGATAATAAATCAGTGATTAGGTTTCACAGTCCAGTTGAAACATTATCTGCGACACGCGACGTTCAAATAATTTGATTTATTTTGTTAAATTATTATTTAATGTTAACTTCAGCTTAAATTTCAGATGAGTTACTCGTTGTTGAATGCAAACATATTGAGAAATCTCTGCTAGTGAAAGTACGTTTGATATCCATACTAAGGCGCTATTTTTTTAATAAAAATGATTGAAAAAAAGCTCATACTAAGTTCTCATCTTAAATATAGCATAATGTAGATCCAGCTGAACATGAAGGCAAGCAAGGTTTGTATTTTATGATAATGTTTAGTTTTATTGAATGACAAAGACATCTTGATATTATTCTGAATCAGTATTATTTTAGTAAATCTGGACCAACAGTAGAGTGGAAGCGGTTATTACCGACCACCTAAGGTGAATTAAGTTGCTGTTCGGTAAAACCAGCATGTGTTTATCAACACTATCAATGGATGACGGTATTTACATCTTATGTGTGCCTTTAGCATAAATACATTATATAAAGCTTATGTTTAATGAAGATGAATCACTTTGGATGACACTACCCTTATGCTTGCATTTTCGTCTAGGTGTATGTAATTCCGAACATAAATGATGTTATTACCGACCATTGTCGCGTTCAGATTATAAAGAAGAAGACTGTAGCAATTAACAACATGCTTATGTATTAAACTATTGGTGTTTTATTTAAAAGGACACAGAACTCCACAAAAACACTAGTATCGGAGCAAGTAACTTTTAAGCAATTCAAAAACCGTTCATTTAACGAAACAATTCAGTCAGAAATCCATTGAACAAATTACAGTCAGTCAGTCTAGCTGTATATACATTCGAATGGCAAACCCTCGATGTGCATGTATTCGTTGGAAACACATGATATGCGAAATCTGCGTGCGCAATGGGAACCTTAAATATAGTCGTTAGTGTATGGCAACTAGCAGGTGTAGAACTTGGTAACTTCTACTTGGACTTCCAGATCGGACTCGGACCCCGATTCTTCTAGTGTCCGCAACATCTGTTCCATCCATTTGCGCTATCTTTCCTTTTCTTCTGTTCTCTTCTTACATTTAGCTTCCTTTTCAGTCAAATTCTTTTGTTTTTCTTCTTCCGGAAGCTTGCGTTTCCGAAGTCGCTCTTGCTCACGTTGCTCTTTAGTGCGTTCATCTTCTTCTTTCCGTGCTTTTTTCTCCTCCACTAACGTCCTGTATGCGGTCCCGGTGATGGCTTTCGGCATGGCGACGCGGTGATTGAATTTCGACTTTAATACTTTTGGTGTTGGTATTGTGAGGTGCTTTGAGGATGGAGATGACGGTGTGTCAGTGCAGGGCCTTTGCATTTCATTCTGTTCACTTCTTACATCGTCACTGACCCTCTGGACTGACGTGGCTTCTTCTGTAGATACTTCATTTTCTTCCGTGGTCTGCTTCTGAACGTTTTCAAGATCTGCTGGACTGTGTTGCTGTTTAGGTGAGTTTTCAAAAACCTTGCTAGGTTCGATCTTCATAGAACCAATCACTACGCTGGGGTCAAGAAGAAATAGACCGGCTTTCCGAAACCCTTTCACTGCTACATCAATGGTTGTGCTGAGCGTCCAGGCCGACTTAAAGACTCTTGCAAATATTACTTTCTTAACATATTCTCCTATGTTATCAGATTGCCAATCCCTCACAGCTTGTTTCCTGTTCTTTTTCAGCGCGGTGAATAGACCGAGATCAAGCGGCTGAATTACATGCGATGCGTGTTCTAGTAAGCAATATACTGTTCTGTCCCGTTTTCTATGCAAATGTCCGACGCCTTCATCGTGACGTGGGTCAGGTGTCCATCGATGAGAAGGAGAAGAGGCTTCTTTACCTTTCGGTCGTTAATTCCTGGTACAAAAACATTTGTTAACCAATGACAGAATACTTCCGAATACATCCAGCCATTTTCAGACCGGCCTAACGCTGCTTCTTCGAACCCCTCAGGAGGATTATAACTAAATCTCTGGCCAGGAAAGATAAACATGGGTGGAAGATAGTGCCGGACGCACTACATGGTGCCATCACCGTAAGTTGCGTCTTGTCTGTGTTACCGTAATGATAAAAGACAGGCGCGCCCATGAAACCTATGACCTTTAGACTTTTCAAACAAAGGCTCCAGCCTGTCTCGTCGGCATGATAAATTCTTGTCGGGTCGTTGAGAAGGTCTTTGTCTCCAACCTCATTTACAATGAAAGTTTCGAATTCCTTGAGCCACCGCGCAATTTTATCTGGTGAAATTATCGCACGTTCCTTGCCTAGCTGAATTGCTGTTCTAACAGACAAGTCTGGGTGACGCCGGACGAAACCATCCAGCCAAGCCCTACCCGGCTTGTTGTCACGGAACGGATTTGGTCGGCCATCATCATTGAACCATCATCATCAATATTGTTTTTCACTGTGGAAGCCAACTCATGTCGCGTGCGGCCGTAGCCAATACGCGCCATATGCATGGCCCACTTGGCAACTCGACTTTCCTCTGCCTCCGTCAAAATGGTTTTAGGACCAACAGTGTGTCCACCATATTTATTATGGACGGCGTTTTGTAGTGTTGTTTTTGGAACACCATATTTCTTTTCTGCTTGGGTGAGGCTGATGGTATTAGACCGTACTAAATCTACCGCTTGCTGTACTATTTCAGGCAAATATTGCTGCCGTTTAGCCCCGATCTGGCGACTCATTACTGAAAAATAAAATTATATTGAAGATGAAAATTTGATTTAGATCTATATTGATAAAAATTGATATTGCGTGTTTCAAATAATATAACTATCCAACGGTTCATTTTAATATCAGTTTCATTTTAGATAAGTCTGCTGAGATTATTGTTGTTGTTGTTATCATCATCAGCAGCATCAGTTTAGTACTGCGTTATCTATGTGTGGTCCGAAAAACATACATTATTCGAATTTATTGTTCCTAATTCCGAACACCCCGATAACCCCGTCTGATGTCTTGGAAATACGAAACACAGTTGATTCCCGTAACAAAATACATGCACACAATTTTAAAAGAGCTAAATTAATACTTTAATATTCGGGAGTTGGAAAACCCGAAAAGCATGAAGTCATCGAACCAAAAATAGAAAATTCATAACGTCATACTCACTGGAGATGGTCGGATCAGGTTACGGTGTCAAGTAGGTGAGGTGCCTTGATATTCGTGTGAAAAAAACGACCGATTGTCTTGAAAAATGATATGACGTCAAATGTGTGATGTCATTTATTAAAAATATTCATAATACAATATAATAAAAGCAATACAAAAAGTGTGTTCGGAAAAGCAAGCATGTTCGGTAATACCGTCATCCGCTCTAGATCTAGATCAGTCTGTATAATCGACATGCTTCTCTAATACACAAAGCATCAAGGAAACCCAACGCTACTATGTAGGCTACATTATATCTTCATAAATTAATGAACGCTTATAAAATGCTTTCGGTGTTTTATATAGGCTCATTGGACCGGGTGTTGTTTATAAATCACGTGTATCCTTGCAATTATTTGCCATGTCATTAGATCTATAATAATAAAATCTGAGTAGTTGCTTATTTAAGGGAGACAATCCCAGTAAGCATGTTCACGAAGATGAAGGGCTTACATCGCTTGGTCTTGTATTGGTTTGAAGTTTGCTGCCACGCAATTCCTCTAAATAGCAGAAAAGTTATTATTTATACTCACAGGGGGCTAACGAAGCGTCACAGGTTGTGGTTCTCATCGAAGCCATGTAGTTGTTACTCATCGAACACTTATGAAAACAAACCCTAGTTTCCCTACCACCATGACCAACACGTCCCAAAAGTAGGACGAAAAGTCAGTTCATTTTTTATTTTTTTTATTTTGCAGGGTTTTCATTAAAATTGTTGTTTGCCGGTATCATACGTGTTAAAAATTAACAATATTTATGTCTGCTAACACTATTGTGCAATATTATCCGTTGTTTTAGTGAAAAAATAGTGGGGGTTTTGTAATTACCTGCGCTGATTTTTTTTTATTTATATAACATTTCGTATCCCTGATAGTGGCATCGATTCTTTCAACATTTCATGACAATAGCACAGGGAATTGTGTGTACGTAGACCTTTTATAACCATGATAACAGCCCCCCCACCCACCCACCCACACATAAAAGTGTGTATGTTGTTCAACGAAGTCACCTTTTGATGTATGTGTTACTCACAGAGAGTGTGGGTGTTTCTCACCATAGTCTAATAGAGACTTTTCTGTTGCAATCAAAAAGAACCATAAACGTGTGCACGATGGAATATTTTGGTAAGATGCTTGTTGGCTATTTGTTGAACTTTAACACACATAATTGGCTTGATGGCTAAAATCTACTACACCCTCTTACGAATACAATGATTCAGAATCATTGCATGCAGCTGCAACAAACCTTAACTTTGTGTTAAACTCCACTATTTCTGAAACACATCGGTTAATGTCATAGACGTGCTTCTTAATACTACTTATTGCAAAGCTGTTTTTAGATGTTTGCCAGGTTCAGTTGCTATGTTAAGTAGTTTTTCAAGAGATATTTGCAGACTTACTTTTAAGCGCCGAAGCTCTTTTAGTCTTGTATTGATAGATAGTTTGTCTATAAAGATAGTATATCTATAACGTGGCCATGAAGCGTCAATTTATTTAAAGTGGTAAGCTCTGCAATTGTATTTCCCAGGGATACTTAAGCTCGCCATGTTCTTGCACTCTTGAAAAGGCCTTATATCCTCCAATAAATCTAAAAACAAAATGGATTTAAATAAAGACTGTCCGACTGCCCAAAGCTGTTTTACTAACTATCTTATCTGACGCACGTCAGTAAGTTTTGAAAATGTTACGACATCTAAAAACAACCGAGCTGCGATGTGTTTTGCAGTAAAGTCGCCAGTGTTCACTATTTCAGAAAAAGGTGACCCATTCTTCTAGTCGTTTACAGCCGTTAAGATGGATGTGACGGAGGGAAGAAGCCTTTGTAATTTGGCAACCGTCTCTTTTACTGTTTTGCTATTAGCCAAAACGTCTTCTTCTGATATATCTTTCATTTCCTCGACGTTTTCGGAATCTTAGTCAAAAGAAAGCATAGTTGTGTCCAATTGTTCAGATAATTCTGGCACAGTTAAAGGTGTTTCGTTTCTTTAACACGCACATGTCGATTCATCAGTATCGTCCGCACACTCTGGTTCAATTGTTTCTGAGAACAGTTGACAGTGGACAGATTTCGATCGTGTGTTTATTTTAAGAAATTTTCTTATCGGACTATCACTTGCTAAATTTTTTGACGGTATAATAATTTTACTAGTGCTTTTGTTTATTGTCATGTTGTCGATGTTGCCGATAATATCATGTCCTTTCACTTTAAAAGTCCTGCTCCGATATTTAGTTGTTCCTCTTTCATTTACTTCCCACATGTATGACACATTCTCTGTTTGGTGGGATTTGGCACAGTGCTTTGTAGCTTCTAATATGCCGGCGAACGGGGCCCGACATTATGTACACACTGCGTGATCCTCATCCTGAATTGAATTTGACTTCGTTGAGTAACATACACATAAAAAGTTGTCTTCGTTGAGCACCACACACACTCTCTGTGAGAAGCAACTACATTGGTAGCAAGCAAAATCTCCTAAAATGATTAAATAAATTACATTACAATAAAGACAATTGATATAATAATGTTACTAGGTCTACAATGTAATACACTATTCAATTTATAATTAGTATATTTGCAATAAAATCCACCTAAAGAAGAATCTGCACACATCAGATAATTTTAAGAGTTATTCTTGCATAATTATTTTCCAAAGTCAACATTAAACAGCCTTAACACACAAAGAAAAACATTTAGAATGATGTACTCACCATGATTTAACGGAGATCGTATTTTCCAAAAGTTTACATTCAAAATTAGCACA
Organism: Sinonovacula constricta; assembly: GCA_007844125.1. Lineage (NCBI taxonomy): Eukaryota > Metazoa > Mollusca > Bivalvia > Cardiida > Solecurtidae > Sinonovacula > Sinonovacula constricta. The sequence goes on along the minus strand of CM017556.1, from coordinate 68,371,410 downwards.
TAATATGTTACCTCCGGCAATTCAAAACACGTTCCGTTTACATAAACTGTGCAAGTTTTCGATGTGAACCATCTACATGACATCGATGAGAACCACAACCTGTGACGCTTCGTCAGCCCCCCTGTGATACTGTGTCTTAAGAAAATTGAAGATTAATAAAAGTTATGTGTTCACCCTCTTCATTCTTACATATCTTATGAACATCAGATTTATTTTCCGTTTTAGTTGAGTTTTTACACAAATAGAGTTACGGTATCACCAGAGTATAGGCCTACAAATGAGGAGTATCTTCTAACATAATTAATTACGCAAAAGATTTGTATCGTTTTATGACTTATTCTTAGAAAAAAATTTTTTTTATAAAAACTAAATTGCATGATGCTGTTTATTGCCTTAATAAATGGCATTGCTATCGACAACCGGTAGGCCTATTTGCTATGAACAATATTTGTAATATGTTTAATATATTGCATCCGACTGTAGGACGACAGAATCTCAAAACGGCAGACGTGAACGGTATTTAAATCATTCGGACAGTCAAGGGGAGGCTAATAATGAACATGTAAGTAGATGGACGTTTCTAATTCTAAGTAATGACATTTTTCAGGTTAACCGGTTAAACATATATACATTTACTAGATGTAGCTCGAGAAAATATAATGTCGACTTTTTGTTGAGCAAATATATGAATTAAACTACGAAAGCTACTACGCAATCAATGTTGATATATCTATATACGCACAGCTGGTGTCTGTTTAAAAGTTCATTTGATATAAACTGAGCATTAATAGTACTATGGAATGTTAAAATTTAAAGAATGCTTTGTAACATTTTATTAACTGGAAACGAACAAATATATGCCATATTTATGAATTGCTTAAACTAGCCGTGATGGTGCAGTGGTTAATTGTATCAACGACATTAAGCTCTAGCTATTTTTATACGAAAACATGGGTTGCAGGATATATTAATTATAAGTCAAGTAGTATCTTGAAGGTAAAAGAAGCTATATTTAGATGCCACACTGACCAAAGTCAATTGACGTATCACAATTGAGCTTAGTGAATGGCAGTGGCGACCCGGATAGTTCTCGACGACCCGTGGTAGTATCATGTCATGCAGGCGGGTTGATCGATATTGGTCTATTTCATCGTTCTACACAACATACAGTTCTCCTGTATACAAGCTTATATGCCTATTTTAGTCGCCCGCATAATTCGGAATTGATTGTTCAACATTACAGATTGCTAACATTTGTATCAATGATTCGTGCATGACCGCCATTGGGGAGCTGTGTGTCGAACATCACAGAACATCGCAGCCGTGGTTGACCGTGAAGATTCAGACAACATGTGTGAATTTCGCTGTAGACAGGACGTTAACATGTAGAACAACAATAGGTATGTGTAGCTTCTTTTGTAATACTAATACTGGTTTTATGCTTCTGACCTACATATCTTTTTTATTTATTTCGCACCATACAGAGTCAAAATACCCAAAACGAACGAATTTTTTTCAGCGGGGTCGTACAGGACGTTTACCACAATAATTGAAACTACAACATTAATACAATACTTGCCAAGGCGTTTTAAATTGGTGTATTTTATTATAATTGTGATCCATTTAATGTATACCAGTGTGTCTCTATAAAAGAATTATAAAACCAAAGACTTGGTGACATGATGTCTTTTCCCCGTATGTCTACATATGTTTCAATACATATCTTAAATCGTATATTTGTTAAATGAGTTTTTATATCTGTTGTATTCTCCGGCCACAGAAGTGTCAAAATAATGTTTTACTTAAAATTTGGCAGGTCGTCACTCTACAACACAACGCTGTCTGCATAAGTTAATTATTCGCATAATTATATATAACCTTATCATGCTTCATTTATAAATAAGAAATACACAATTTGCTAATACTTTCTTGCAAAACATGTTTCTAGAGACTTGGCAGCCAAAAATTGTAGATCCTGATGAGACAGCGGTACACAATTTGTCAAATCTTATTATATGCGTGCTTAGCCGGCTAAAACTTTAAGTAAAGACAGTCGTATGACTACTTACTAAAACCTGGTTTATTTAAGGATCAGCACAAACTTCTGGATTTTATGTTGCCCAATCATGACTTCAGAAAAAAACCACCAAAGTTTCTAATGAGGGTCATCCTACCAGGTACTTAATTCCGGGTACCTACTTCACAAAAGTTTGAAAATGGTTAATATTTTTGCCCTTATGAGAAGGTGAACTATAATGCTTCTGAATTCACATCAAAATAGGAAACGAACGCTTCACCCTGTAATTCATGATTAAATAGTCACTGCCTATCGCGCGTAACCATGTCCCCAGAGCCCGACCCCACCACGAAACCATTTTCATATCGTTCATATTGCACATACATGTATAAAGGTGAAAGTCCACGGATGGTAGAGTGAAACGTTCATACTATTAGTTACAATGTATATATGGCGAAAGGGTGTGGGGAGGGGGGAGGTTGATTCAGACAAATAAGATTATTTGCTTTATTATATTGCTATAACAATAGTAAGTAAAACCTAAATACGTTTGTCAGATAAGAGTCTTCGGAGGGACAAAATGTCGGCTTCAATAAAGATACCGGGGCGCCCTGCAGACAACAGATTCACACAATATTTTCTAAGAGTGCACAGATCAGTTTGATCACTGACTATATATGCACATGCACTAAGTAGTGAAAGGTTTGGTGCAAGAGGCGTCCAGGAGCTTCTTGTTCAGAGAGAGGATATAATCTCCATAGGTACACCTGGTGACAAGTTAATACGAAGACGATTTACAATTTTCCAGATTTACAATTTTCCCGGTAAGTGCAGAATTTGCGCGTTATATTCTTCGAGGAAATATTAAACACTAGCATCTGACTGGGCAAACAATAAGACAGTTAGAGTCTCGTCTGCACAAAGATGCCGCGCTCGTTCTATAGGTTTCATCGTCTTTGACTTCTAGTGCACAGGAGTTTAAGAAAAAGCTTCTAACTATAACCCATGATTTGCAACCATATTGGTATAGATATGGTACTAGAACTGGCGATCCATTGTGCTGTGGTAATAGTCGGAAAAGTGTAATTAAACCAGCATTTACTTATCGTCATTTTCACTTAAAAATACGTTTTAAATATGTAATAATGGTGTTTGATATTATAACAGAGCAGAGAAGCAAACGTGATCCTTATCGTTGTTAAATATGATAGTCCAGGGCATATACGTAGCAGGGTGCTAGCCCCAACCATCCTAGTATCGTGCTTTTTATCTAAACCATGTACACTCAAAAATATGCATAGTGATGTCAGTTTATAAACATACATTGTGATGTCAGTTTATGAACAACAACAACAAAAGCAATTAAAAGTCATTGCTGTATTGACAGTCGGTATAAACTTTGTTCATTAAATGAATCGGCAACACATACGTTTATTTAAAATTCAACTCATTTTGGTGCCAACAAAACTGCATTTATTTATTTGTCTTGTGCATTTTTTCTTATATACATTGAAATTTGAATAAAACAAACACACACACAAACACAACATAATGTCATGCCATGCGCTTTTGAGCCCCATAGTGCTGACTGCAGACATCGTTTGCACTTAATATTTACTGTCATGTTCTGACTGATTTACGCATCCATTATTTGTCACATTCCCAGTTAAACGGTACACATTGCATTAAAAAAGCCAAAGAAAACCATATCTTTTCGGTTTTATAAAATGATCGCGGGATTTGAATATTCTTTTCACAGAAATAGTCCGCCCAGACGGCATAAACAGAGCAAAGCATGGACTTTCCGATCAATGCTTTGGCCATTTACGTCATGACAGTGCATTAACCCTCTGTCCGACATCTCGACTCTTTATTCAGATGAATCCCATGTCCAGTTTCACGTCATTTGCTGTTATATACACCATAAAACACAGGCATTTTTGCAACCAAGGACAAGTAGCTGCGGTCTTATCCCTTCTGTTATGTTATCCGAATGAGAAATGATTTTCCAAGGTAGGTAACTCACTTTCGCAAAAGGCCTATGGCCTCACAGTTAGGTTTACCTTGTTACCAGGAGGGTCTCCCTTTAATGGAATTACACCATAGGGACCCGTTACTCTCGGTATCTTCAGCCAAGTGATAGGGACAATGGCTTCTGGTAGAGGACCTTTGGGAATACAATTTCGAGACTCTAAATCAGAACCACTTAAGTAACCCCAACGTTTATTGTCTTTTCCAATATTTTTCTCGCTTTTGGCCGCAGTTACAGAGAAAATCACGATACTTTTTAAAAACTCCAAAGAAATTACTTTTCCTTCTTTCATTTAGTTAGAAAGTGTAATGTTTATGTAGAGACCTGCCACCATTAAAATGTCTTTGGTATGGTATGTAATATAAACATTCAGGAAAGGATGATCTCAACACTTCTGCAAAGACCGATCTTGGCAGCGCAATTGGTAGAGACAAATCATAGAAACCTTCGAACGGCCAGTAGAACAAAGGGCCGAATGGGATGATGAAACCTGGTTTGTGCAACGCTCCATCCTCGCTCTTCCGGGTCAGTGCCAACAAACAAAATAATGCTAATTATAATGGCCTATCAACCTCTGTACAATATGCATATAAGATAGAAGCCTCTGAGACCTAACAGTTCCAAACGAGAGTGTAGTTTTAAATAAAACGGCCAAAACGAACAAGTTAACGACGTCATACCATGAGAATACATTGACGTCATACACATTGTGCTTTATGGACTAATTATTCAGATAATTTTGACAGTAAAAAGTGCAACACAGCTGACTGCATGCTATTTCTAATCGATACTGGATTATGGAGACATTTCCAAATGTTCAGTGGCTAGTCTTTTTTTCTATAACAAAATAAAAACCGTCAGTGGGTCGGTTTTCAATACACAGATGAAAATTTAGACTATTGCAATTGCGTTTTGATCATTAAACAAATAAAAAAAATGACGTCAAATCGATTGAACAGCAGTCTGGATAAAATATTAAATGCATCGCAAGAAAACCTAGTAATTTATGTACATCTTTACACGGCGCATCTTAATAAAACTCAGACATACTTTATTTTATACATATATCAACAATACCATCTACATAATATATCGCGTGTCTTGACTGTATACATGTGTAATATGTATGCATGTGCATGTATGTGTAACTTCGTGTTTTGGGTAGATTATTGGCTGGACCGTCCGTACACTGGGGTACATTGGTTAAATGGACATTGTCTATCTTGTTAGATAATGCCTGAGGTAGTCCAAACAGTAGGTAGGTCCTTTTAGTTGAGATTCTTTGTCTTTATCGCCTGTTCTTTTGCAATTACAAACAGTGAACTTTCTACCTTTTGCATAGATATAAGCTTAAGATATTTAAATATTTATAGAGATATGTTATTTAAACAAGAAAATGGACGTGTTTTATGGTGTTTTACCTGGGTATCACAAGAAAGGCGAAAAGTCAACATACGCCCCAAAGAGCGCAAACATAAAAAACCCCAAGTAATCCAAATGAATGGACCTCCTTGCATGCAGGGATTATTCTGGGGAGACTGTCCACTAATGTCTCTCACTATGGATGTATTCAATGTTTATGTTATTTCTGGCACATATAGGAACTTGTCAATGATCAACGCTGTATCCACATTACGTCAAAAGTGAATGTCGTATGCATAAACCCCAGCGAAAACAATTTCTCTTTTACGCCTGCATAACTTTCTGCCAACATTTGCAAACATTTCATTGACAATCTTGATGTTAATTGTGTATATTTTCTGTAGAAAACATCATTCTTTAGTCTAATCTTTGAAGATTTTCAACAGTATCTCAAATTTTGGAGCAATAAAACTCGTTAATCACCAGTCGGATGCCACCTTTAACACAGCAGCGAATATGGTTTGAAGCGCTTATATGTCTACCTCTGTACTGGTTGTACCACTGTGACATAATAGCGCAGTAAATACGTTTCTATTTTAGTTTTCGGGAGTTAATTTATTTTGATAAAATTTCGTAATAATAATATGTATGTATTGAAGGTTGTGTTGCTTTAACACACTAGATGATAGCAAGAACATTTTGAGCGAGTATAATATTTGTATTATATAATTAAATACATTGAAGATATATATATATATATATATATATATATATATAATTTAACTGTAAATAACGCATACTTAAGTCAGCCCATTTCTTGTATATTATGTTCCATTAATGATCAATTGATCTAAGCGATAAAGTCATACTGACATATTTAAGACCAGTAGGCACCTACGAGGGCTACAATTTAAACACAGAAAATCCACTACATACAGATTTCTACTCCTTTAAACAACTACAAATAAGCATAAACCGTTGTTAGCTGATTGCAGAAATGTCCATTTAGAACCATGCTATTGTAAACATGACCGAAAAAAGACGCATGTTTCATGGATATCATGCTGCATTTTGTCATTTAGTTACGTCATAGAGAGGTTAACATGTCACTAATTTAGTTTACACATGAGAATACATGAGACATGGTTGATACATTGTGTTATATTTGTATATATAATTTGATTATTTGTGCATGTAATGATAACGTCGAAATACATAAAAATTTAACGTCATTTTACGTGTAACGTCAAGAGTCACAAGTATTTGACGTTCCGTCTTTACTAATTTTCGTAACAAGTAAGACAATACGTAAAGATGGGCGTTCACGTTCCATTGATATAATATTTGAAACTGTCACACGAGTAAATAAACAAACAATTCAACGTATCAACATAAGCAGATCATTGATGTGCCAAATTACACGGCTGGTTTCATGATGCCGATATACATGTACGGCTCACACAAAGCACAAACCGTCGAAATTCTTAAAATGACCACAGTGGCAGCGTTTACATCTCCTTTGAGGGGATGATATTTCACCTTCTGAGATAGTACTGATAGCGATATAGTATATCATAGAAATGTTCTTGACTTGGCCGACTCGTATCTCTTTTATCGACAGTGCACGTCTGATAGATCAATATTCACACGCTGCACATTGTCTATATGTCATGCTTTAACCTTGACAACAAAAGTTTGTTATGAGAATTGCCAATAAATAAGAAGCTAATACTCAAGGAAAATTGATTTCACTTGTTTATTGGACTGTGGGGATACTGCATATTGGAAATTTATATTAGCTTCAAATAATGTTCAAAATGCGTTTGTAGTATCTTCTCAAAACATCACTAACTGTTAACTGAAGATAACTTGTTAATTGTTATCGCCTCGATGTATGATTAAATGTGATATAAGTTGTTACAAAAGTAGCCTACATTTAATGTAGGGTAAAGTTGTGTTTTAAAACTATTCATATTTCCACCATTCCTCGTTTTTATTTGTTAAACTGTAGAATATTAGTAACTGTAGAATATGCCAATTGAGACGAAATCCCCTCCAACGGTCACCTGCCACCGTTGCTTAACCGGGCAACTTTGGAAGACGCTTAAACCACGTGGCTAAAGAGTTTACCCACCAGCGAGGCTGGTTTGAAGCGCTTTTATTTCTACCACTATGGCCGTTACAATATGATTGTTCTTTCGTGCGTGAAGTGACCGAAGTGAGAAGAATTTGTTAAATAAAATGTTGGTGATAATGTTGACCTTGGTGTTTCGTTAAAACACCACTTTGTTCATTAAGCATAAGAGTCGACGATATTTTTGGAACATATTCCATAAAACAAGCTCAGCGTTCCGATGAGCCCGTTTCGTCATTTTTAACCACCTAATTCTTTACATAATAAAATGTACACTGTATCATGAATTTTACACAATTAGTGAACTAAATAAACAAATAACTGTCTTCGCTGACATTTTTTTTCTAAGTATTTTTATAACTTAAAAACTAAGATGCACTCATTCGTGTAAAATGTTAATAACAGCCTCCTGTCGATACAAACAAGTGATCGCATCTGAGCAGATACCCCTAGAGACTTACAACCAAGACTACTTTCAACCGCATCATTCCTGTTTCACTACTTGTGCCAGTGTTCCCAAGAGAACATGACGGGCAGAACTGCTCTAATTGTCTAATTTAATGTTCATACATGTTGCCGATAGTCCGTGTGTTGTAATTACATAGTGTGTTGATAATGTTCTGGTCGCTTTGATGGTATTGCAGATCTGGAAAAAGCTCCCTAGGAGCATACATGGGAAATAGTCCGAGCGAAGTTTATTGAAGCTTTGCATACTAGTTAGGTCTCGCATTTCACATTCGAGAGTCGTATAAAGATGAAAACAAAATTTTCAACCAATGTTTTTCTTCAGTACAGACGTTTGCAACTTATTCACATCGCAACAAATATGACTGGGGGATCAATTAATCAATATTAGCATGCGGACACAGAAAGTATCACATACATGTATCTATATCACGCCATATGTGTCCTTTCATACACATTTAAGCGAGACGGATGTGACTGGGAACCATCAGGGGAAAAAAAGATCGCGGGAAGACATATCGGATCAATTGATTTATACGTCTTTTTATTGCTTTCTACGTCTTGTTGCTGCTACGTCTACTGAGAACCACTATTACTATGTCCGGCTAGAATGTGCTAGTGGCTATAATGGGCTGTCATCTTATCTTAGTTGTTATACAGTAGAATAGGTATTGGTCTCAGACGGAAAAAAAATGTCATTGCGCATTTTGGGATCACAACCAAAAAATGTAAATATGAAATTATTTTAACTTTGGCAACTAACTCTTAACAAACATTTCAGTCATGGGGCTTTTGTCATAAAATACTTTTAAATACATGTACCGGGCGTGTGTGCCTAACTTATAATGCTATTTATTTTGCCCTTAATTGAATAACCCTTATTAAGACACATTAAAACAGACAATATGTATACAAAAAAACAAAAACAAAACAACAAAAAAACACATTCAGTTTTCATTCAGCTAAACAAATTTAAACGAATATTTGAGATTGTGCTACTCATTAAGCTTTTTACAGAAAAAATAGCATAAGTATTAAATGAAGAGAGGCACGCCATTTACTAGTAATGAGACTTCCTTATCTTGAGTTGAACGATTTTTTATAATGCACGACTTGCTTGCATTTTACATTTTCCACAGTGCGGCGGCATTGAACAAATAGCATATGATACTACAAGTTGGTTGCAAATGCAGGAAGCTTGGAAATCGCATTTGCTTTGCTGTGTTTACGTATATGTATCGTCTGGAGTCAATTAGTGACGTTACCTCAGGTTACAATATGCGTGTATTGACCAATTAATGTCGGATACTGGTGAACTGAGATGTTGTCAGGACATACTTCTGTAATTTACACATTTGACGAGAATGTTGGTATTAACAGAAAACGTGAGGAAATCCCTGGCCTCTTTCCATCTCTGAGGTGTTAAAGGAAAATAATTACTCTCTGTAAACGTCCGCCTCTCACGTTTCTGGCCATCTTTAATTGTATTCTTTTTACGAACTTCCGTTCCAGTTTTGTTATCTTCATGTCAACAATCATGGGCTTTACGAAATATTTATTTTTTAACTAAATGATATGATAGCCATGACAGTTTCTAACCTTGAACCATGCCTCCTACAAGAGGACCATTCATCACATAGTCTCAGTCCGAATGTATTTGATACAGTCGCTGCCAATACTCGCCACTATCTTTGAAAGATGAGGAACCACTTTTGTCTCAGATGGCGGGATAAGTACTAGAATAAAACAAATGTCAACAAATTGCGCTCTCTTGGATAGGTAACAGAGTAACAGAAATACGTTAAATACGTCATGCGCCATGCCCGTGGTCATAATTATACTATTGTTGGATTGTTCTGTTCGATTTTAAAATAATCAAGCTATACAGGAACAGATTTTCAATGCATTGTTCTAAAGCATAATGGTCTGTAACGACCGCATAGGAAGAAATATAAGCACTTGAAACCGGCCTCGCTGCTGGGTTAACTCTGTAGCAACGTGGCTTAAGCGGCTTCCAAAATTGCGCGGTTAAGCAAAGGTGACTGTGGCTGGTGTAAGCATGGGTGACCGTTGAAGAGCCCCGACCTGCGTTACATAACATATGATTAGGTCATCAAACAAACTAATAATATATGATGACATAATATAATAATAATATAAAAATATAAACCACATAATGTGAAGTGCATAAATATATTTTATGTAAATGTTGAATGGTGGAATGATAAATTACCTTTGAACATTCGGGATCATGCAGTCACATTATCTGTATTGGTTCAACACTGTTTAGCATTGAAAAGAAATAAACATTTTCAAACATCTACACTCGACTATGATCGCCAATACTCAACGTCTATCGTTTTCATTGCAAATTAGAAAAAAAGACCTTCTGAATATTGCTCAATTTATAAAAGAAAAGTGTACAGTTATAGATAATGACCTAAATGTGCTAATTGAACATACTGTATTAAACAAACCATGTTATCAACTTAATAATTTCTATTTCTCTCCAGAAATGTGGCGTTAAGATACGTATGTGTATTTATACCACGTGACTTAATATCTTGTATACGATATTAAAGATTGTAATTAGATAATGTATGTTTTGTACAAGTCAATAAAATGTGTTCTGTTCTCTTCATTCTTCTGACGTCATGCGCGCGTGACGGGACAGTCTCTCATTAGTAGAAATGCACCCCGGGGACACATACCGTTAGGTATCTTAGCCAAGTCAATGGTAGAATTACTCCTTTTACGGCAGTTTTGTGCATACGTAAACATTAGAGCCAGTCATAACGTTTACAGCCTTTCTGGTAATGTGCCAGCTTTAAACCGCCTTCAAAAAGGATACTTATTATCAGCTTTTTCTCGATGTACAGGACAAAAACATGCACATGTATGGACGTTAAACTTGCGAAGATTTTGTTTGGCTAGGAATAGAAACTTTATGCAAACTTATATATAAGCGCGCTCAACATCCCAAAAAAAAAAGATATTAGTTCAACCGGAACTACTAGAATAATTCAAATAAATGTAACAGACACTATCATGCGCATTTTTTCTTACCATACACTTACTAACAGTGACATATGTTTTAGTTTCAGCTCAATATTTTATAATAAGCAGAAGCAATAAATATAAATGTGGCCTTTTTCGTTGTATTGGAAAGTTTGGATTTTTTTACTCAAAGATGAAAATCGAAGAATCCTGATGTTACTACTGCACAGTTTAGGGATTCTTTTTCTGAAGAAAGCAGAATAGAACGCTCTTGCTATTCCAACTTAAAGGGACATGCACCCAGCCTCGTCTCAAAATTGGAAATTTAATTTACCTTAACTTGCTTGCGGTTCCATGTCGGAACTTGAACCAAACGAACACGTCTGCAACACATAGTAATACATTAAACTGTTAAGGTTTAAATGAATATATTATTGTTTCAACGTGGCATATCGACTGAAATAATTGACAGCTTAAAACCGTATTTTAAAAAGTCAGCATGCACAATGTGCCAAATGTGGCCATTGAGTGCATTAGGATGGGTTGATTGACTTCATTGTATTTTATGATTGATGATTGATTGGGCTGAATAGGTATAGCGTGTACTTCATCAAACTGGGCTATCAGATACACACCATTGTGACTTGTGTATATGTTGGAATGGACAAACATTAGGACCGTTGTCTTTACTGTGTCTGAATTCTTTGGAATCATGGACTGGTAAGAATATTATCATTTTATTTGATTTTTTGCTTCGGTCAATCGTGCCTTAGTTGGCTGAGTAAGTAAGGGCTGACGGAATCAACATGCAGAATTGACCACCACGATCGCACTTGTTTAGAATGGGTTTAATATAAAGAAAATTTTATGGAAATGTCCATTGCTTAACCTGCTCTCATGGCTTTTTGCTAGTTTATTCCTGAATGTATCGATATTCACACGCTGCACATTGCCTATTTATCATGGTTTGATATTGCCAATAAAAACTTTTTTTCTAGCATTTCAAGTGAAATATACGTACTTATTCTCAAGGAATATCTACGGAAATGTGCGGACATTTTGTGGCAATTTGTTCGTGCCAGTTATATTGTTACCAAATTATACCAACAACACTTTTGTGGTAACTCCTTCAAACATTACTGTATAGCTTATGGTACAAAATATCTGCTAACTAATTCAAACACATTCCTGTACGTTGAATAAATTTGGATAATGTTATAAGTAAAATGCATACATTCATTCAATGCGGTATACATGTACATTGTGATTATTTATTTTATATGAAGGACTTTCTTGCTGTCAACCGTTAAAATTGCATAACTGAAAAAATTATCTTGGTAAGTCGAGCTCTCTGTCTAAGCACTTAATAACACTTAATTATGATAAAACTAACAAGCCAAATGAAAACATTATTGAAATGAATTATGATTATGAATGTAAAATATGTTTTATTGAGTATACACTTTGGAAATACACTTGGCACGGAAACCAGAAAAGAAAACCCCTGAATTATCCGGTGTATTATTTCATTACCCTTTTACAGTCAACTATTTGCATTTGCGTTGCCATTACACGAAGGCTGTCCAAAGAGCCTGCATGAAAACAGTGACTTAAATGTTTTATTTTGGGACGGTCACCGTTGGCAGTTTGTCTCTTTTCTGTCCAAACATAGATATGTGAGGTAACATAACATGCCTCCATTGCCTTTAACGTTAGATTGCACAGTATATATATCATTGGGACTGTGTATATATTAAATGCCATACCAATTATAGATAAGTCGTCGTCTAAATCGTAGTAGGACTCAACATTAAACTTAACCATGGTAGGAATAAAAATCAACTATACTTATTCGTGTTACATATCGGCAACTTCGCCATGATGGCATGTCCAATGGTTTTGTTTATCCTCGCCTTTCACCATATGGCATATGACGAGCATGCGCATTGATATACAACATATGCCACAAGAGACTCACAACCGAGACTGCTTTCAACCGCATCATTCCTGTTTTACTATTTGTGTCACTGCTTCCAGGAGAGCCTGACCGGCATAATTGCTCTAATTATCTAATCTAATGTTGATACATGTTGCCTATGGTCCGTATGTCTGTTGTTGACATGGTCTGTGTATGTTTTAACCGCTTTGATGTTAATGATGGTATAACAGATATGGCAGATACTGTTAAAACACGAATTGGAGAGAGTCCGGGGGTAATTCATCTCATTTCTCGTATCATACATTTAGTGCATCAAACATACATTTTTATAGAAAGCGCATGTAATAATAAAAACAACGAAGCGATTACAAAGATTAACAAAAGCTTTCTGGATAATATAAAATATTAAACAGAATGTTATAAGGAACATAATCATATGGACAAATGTACCTTCTAAAGTACTTCTATCAAGGTTTGCATAGTATATGTACTTTGATAGGTAAATTATATATGTTGTGGAATCTTAAACATGAAACGAATGAACTTTGGATTAGTTGGCCATGATTGAAAATATCGCTTTAAATATTTCTTTCGCAAATTTGAAAACTTTGAACATGTAAATAAAAAATTAAATTCGTTCTCTATTAATCCCGAGTCATAATTATTGAATGCTTTAAACTTCATGTCATAGGAACTCTTTTTTTGACTGAGGTTGGTCGCGTCAAGATAACGCCAATTCATCATTGTGAATAACTATTACAGAAGAGAGTTTGTTACAACCCATTTTGTAATACATTTATAACAAAGCTAGTTGGGGTCACACACGTCTCGTTAAATTTGTCATAACTACCTGTTTTGTAATAAAGTTGCAGTTTGTGATAATTATCAGAAATCCACTCGATATGAAACGCAAGGGTTCAACAGAATGTAATGTTATTGGACATTTATAATAAGCTTCGTACACACCAGAACAGGGTCAGACATGACTATTTTTAGAAACAAAAAGCAGATTGGACAACACAATCCACGATACACGTACATTAAACTTTACAACCCTTTTATAAACAAAGTTTCAGTTTGTTATGAATCAACAGAAATGAAGGACAATCGTTAAGAAATTCTGGGGTTTAACAAAATATAACCTGATTTGATATAATTGACCTATTAAAACACCTTAACATGGCCAAAATGACTTTTTCAGAACAATTTCTGAAGGAAAATCCGCTTTGTTATAAAATTCATTACAAAGTGGATTGGGCGACACAATGCTGATTAATTTGACTTAACAACTCTTTTTGTAATAAAGTTGCAGTTTGTTAAAAAATAATAGATGTGAAGTCCAGCAGTTATGGAATGTAAGGGTTCAACAGAATGTAATATGACTGGATGTCATATGCCTCTTTTACCAACATTATGTGTAGAGCAACTGACTGATATAATAAGCACTGGTCATTAAGCCTGTTGCATTCCAGGTAAAAATAATAATGTGTGAAATTTTTACCATAAAAGTGTTTAAGACAACTATTTTTATTACAAGTGTTACTTTGAACATCTTGCCGAGGCTTGTGTATTAGTTTCAACCAGTTACTGGATAATACCGCTACTACAAACCGTATTACTGACGCCAACACTCCTTTTCACCACGACGCTCTTCTGCGTCTAGAGATTAAAGCAGCCGCTCGATCGTTCCACCGGTCTGGCACTTTGTTTATGGTCCAGCTGGTGGTTGTGCTTCGACCGGGCGCGTCCGCTTGCTGCTATCACCATTCAAAACAATCGACACTACGTTGATAATCTTCCTTTCTATTTGTTCAATTTTAAGAGTCAGTTTCTCGCGCATTGCTTTAATAAGACGGTTGGTTTGCTACTTTTCTGATGCGTATTCTGATTTGAACAGCTATACACCCTAAAATCATCGTGTATGAGTGTACTTCTAGTGCATTTATTATCAGGCACTCTGTCCAAAAACAACTGTTAAACATCTATTTTCACTGTATATCTTCCAGACACGCTTCTTTCCTTACAACGTTGCACTGTCTTCTTTTATTAATTAGATCATGTTTAGAGTGTCCTCAAGCACTAGGTTCTCTTGTTTAAGAGCAATTAAATTAGCTCGAAATTGGACCATGATTTGTACAAGATATTCGATTTCGGTTCTTCTGGGATCCGGGTCGATTACCAACACTGCTTGGTTATCGTTTTACGCGACATTAGCCTAATTAAGGACAGCCTTGAAGTTGTCAAAAGACGATTATTTTACAGGCACAAGTACATACACTTTGTGTGCTAATTTGTTGAAGAGTGTCTCTTCAGATCTATTCGATTTGCCCTTTTTCAACTTTCGTTCGAATGCCCGTCTGTCAAAAAATGAGAAAAATAAAAACGATTTCTATTATTATTTATAGACGTAGCATTGTAGTCGGTCGCCAGAGGACACATTATTATCAAGATATCAAATTAATCGAACAGAGTGGTAGTGGAGCGCGACACCTATATATGGAATACTCACTGAAATTTGCATATTGGGAAAGTCTGTTTTGCGGACTTTCATAACACTGATAAAATAGGGACCTTATTCGGTAAATGGCGTTCCTTTTCGCTACATATTCATTCTTAGGTAAGTAGCTAGGAATGCTTCTCCGTACCTCCTTTGATGTTCGGACTGCATGTTAACAGAGTGAGATTACGTACTAACAAGGAAAGAGTTCATTGCCAAAATAGCGCGTGATATGTATGCTTAAAGTATTCTTGGGAAAGAGGTTAATGTTGTGGAATTGGGATCGTTGGGTTTAATTTCAAACCATAAACCCGTAAGCAGATCTTATTCGATTTGGATGATCATTAATTAACATCCAGCACACAAAGAAAGCATTTAGAGCATGCTTGAAGTATTCTTGTTCTAATCGAGAAAAGTTGGAAACAAATTGCAGCACGGCCAAGTTATGATAGACCCATATAACCATAATATAGATGGAAAGAGCTATTTATTGTCTATCAGCAAGACCCAGAAATAAGTCAACTTTTGCAATTTGTTACAATGTTCGTAGAATGCATATCTCGCCAAATTGCCAGTCGGTAACCCCCAAATCTCAATGAAATAAGTACTTCCGGTAAAAGTGGATCTACTATTATTGTGCACATGTGTCCAAGATTTTCGCTTTCTTTTAATTCTGTATAGTTTCAGCTTCCTTTCGACAAACACAAAAAGATTATCTTCAAAATAGGAAATTTGATGCAAAAACATAGCAACATGCTGTTATTAAAGAGATAAAGTTGATGTCACAGGTTCTAATTCCTGTCGGTATTTAGTGTAACCATCCCTTCATAAACCCGAAAAAATACGGCTCCTAATTCGGTAAATGACGTTCTTTTTTATTTTATTTTTATGTATGTTTATATTTACGTATTTTTGTGTGCCTGTAACTTTGACACAAACATAAAACGAACGATTTTGGTTTATTTCTTTTCATCTAAAAAATTTCCAAACCTTGAACGTAATTGAACATGGATTCTCGGTACGCCCTTGAATAGTCTTACTTATTTAAATATCTAGGAATGCTTCTCGATACGTCCTTGGATGTAACGACTGCATGTCAACAAAGTGAGATTATTTATCAGCAACGGAACAGTCCATAGCCAAAAGCTGCTTGTAATATCATAAATATGCTTGAAGTGTTCTTGGGGAAAGAGGTTAAGGTTATGGAATTGGAATCGGAGGGTTCAAAATGTTAATCATAGACCCGTAAAGTTTATTCTGATCTTATTCGATTTGGATGATCATTAGTAATCGTCCAACACACGAAAAAAGTATTGTAGCATGCTTGAAGTTTCTTGATCAACAGGTGAAAGTTATCGACTCGTGATCGCGGGGTTCTGGGCTAACACGAGATGACATTAATCAGACTATAACTTCAATCATAGTTCTTCAGTAAATTGTCTTAAGCGGTAACGTTGAATTTTGAAATTTGGATTTGTTCATGCCTGTATTGACGTTTTTATTGTTGGTGTTGGGTTGTTTTTGGGGTTTTTTTGCGAATTATCTTCCCGAATTCCACAATATAAATCTGATACACGATTAACTTTTAGCTTTATTTTATTTTATTTGCGCAAGTAACAGCTATCATTTAACATATGTAAAACTGTCTATAGTTTATTATTGCGCAACAGAGAAGTTTCGATTTAGTAGCTCCACATCTGTGACTTTTGACTTTTCCACCTGACTGTTTTCGCGACATTTCTTCCACATATTCATATACTCAATTAAAAAAACTGTAAAACCTTATTTCCCAGTTTTTATTTACAATTCGAATTCTTAATATAACGACAGTCACAATACAATGTAATAAAACAAGGCGCTTATCATTTTATATCATCGTAAACATGCATATGTAGCCGTATCATCCAGTTAACCCGATACTATCCGGATAGAAGGTATGGTATCCGGATATAAAAAAAAACGCTATTGGTTGAAATTCAGGTATACATTACACATACTTTTCCGTGATTTATAGTAATTGAAAACTATCCAATAAAAGCAATTACTATTCAAATATGTCTTCGTTCATGTTCCCATATTGCTTTAACTGTTGTACCGGTTGAAGTGTTGGCGTTGACTTTGATGCTTCTCCTCAATGACTTTTCTTATTGAGGCCTGTAATCCTTCAGTGTCGCAGCGCAAGAGCGCGGCGTCTATATATATTCTTCCAGGAAACGTTTTATGGATGGCACCATGTTGTTCTACAAACAAGTGAAGTTGAATGCGTTCCTGAATTAAATTTCCGTTATTATTCAATGGGGATATCGGAATTAAATAAGAATGAACTAAATGTCACTTGAAATTGTTAATGCTCCATATGTGTAAGTAAGATTTGTTAATTTAAGTTTGCAAGTGTTACGACGATGTACTACGAACAAGTTAAATGTTTTGCTCTTTTCTGTTATCTGCATATTCTTTTAAGACATACTATTATATATTTGACGGCATTGTAAATCATTGAATAACAACATGGTTGCTAATATTTGCACATAAAATCAAATGACTAACATTCATTTAATCATAAAGTTGGTATAATGTCCAAAGATTAACATCAATTTTACACACAAACTGCGGATTCGCCAATAGTAAATGCATAATAACTGCATAGTCACTGGTCGTTGTGGCCATTTGGTGCACGCCCGCCGATCACAAATCACATTTTATGTAGCATTTTACAGTAGTAAGTTTACTCAGATCACTAAGGAACGTATGGTCTCATTGTGAACAGTTGAAATTGCTTTTCAATAAAAAAAGATGTAATAAAATCACAAACTCCTAGAGCTTGGAAAAAAAGTCTTTAAAGTCGATTTTGGGCGACATGAATGGGTCACCTTTGTCAGGATGGATGTCTGGACCAGTAAATAAACAAGCTAATCGAAAGCAAGCAATGGCTTTCGTTTTAATAAATTGTAACAAACTACAACTTTATTACAAAATGGAATGTAAGGGCAGATGTAATCAGAATTGTGTCGTCGCAACCTGCATCAAAATAAATTTACTACAAAGCGGTCATTTTGACCCTGTTCTGGTGTTCAATAGGGATATTATATTAAATCACATTACATTCAGTTGAACCATTGTATTTCATATCGATAGGTCTTCATTTCTGAAAAAATAAATTCTAACTGCAAATTGATTACAAAACTGTAAATGTAACAAGGAATGTCCCGTCCTAACCCGCTTTGCTATAAATTTATTACAAAGCAGATTTATTAGAAAGCGGGCTGTAACGTAGGTCATTAGAGATGCATCCATTCGATTAAATCCTAGTGATCAAATGATCGCTTGTAGCACACATTCACAGACAAAAGACACACCATGTTTTCTGGTTTCACGTGATTTGTGTCGATACTTACCATTTTCCGCGAAACCGTTGTGACCTTGGGGAACAATTAGGAAAGTGTAGCGCGTCTGATTCGATATGGTCAATTTATCCATACATCTCCGAACTGCTCCTTACATCCTGCAGCTGTGACGTCTTGATATAAAGCCAACAATACAAAATAAGTGCCCCGAAGTCATTTGTTGTTAGTCTAGCTTAAGTATGTTTGGAGCCATTAGGCGCACTCACACTATCGTTAATGTTGTCGCACCTTAGGATTGTAATTGCGCTATGCAAAGAACATACTTTGTGTGAAAATATGTGTGGTTCAAAGAGGAATTCGATTATAAAGGCGTATCGTCTTTATTTATGTAAAATAACTTCATTAAACATGAATCACATGTCTGTGTTTTCAACGCGTAGAACAATATACTTTTTAAGAGAAATATAATAATGCATGTATCGATAAACAATAACATACGCTTCGTGTTAAAATTAGATGACGACATTTAAGGCCAACAAGAAGCTAAAGTTTTGTCCATGTAAAAATAAGTAACTTGATTTATTTTGTAATAAATGCTTTTGCAGCTTTTTGGTGGTACGGATTCCGTAAATCAACACATACATCCAATTTTCTGGGCAATTTACTAAGAAATTTCTCTTCATAAACATGTATCGACTGCCAGCATACTATGCAGTAAATAGTCGGCGTCACGTTCAGTTTCGCAATGCGTGTAGCGTCCTTTCAGTGCCCCATCCTGGTTCATTGTCAGGACATTCTGCAATACCGTACAAACTATTATTGCAGACGTACATAATTCTTTCAGCGGGCATTCAAAAGGCTGCTCCCACCCAGGCTGATGTAAAAAGAGAAGTTCAACCCTTTTCTTCTTTGTCTCTGTCAGTATCTAAGAGATTGTACAGCTGGTGCTTGGTCTCTGTCAGTATGTTAGCCATCGTGCCGCTGGTGCCTAGTCGCTGTCAGTGTCTAAGACTTTTTGCAAAATGTTGATGGTCTCTTTCAGTGTCTTAGCCCTCGTGTCAATAGTGCTTGACCGCTGTCAGTGTTTAAAACATTGTACCGCTGGCACTTGCTCG
The DNA here is from genome assembly GCA_007844125.1 of Sinonovacula constricta. Lineage (NCBI taxonomy): Eukaryota > Metazoa > Mollusca > Bivalvia > Cardiida > Solecurtidae > Sinonovacula > Sinonovacula constricta. The sequence goes on along the minus strand of CM017556.1, from coordinate 68,351,508 downwards.
CTGTCAGAGTTTAAAACATTGTGCCGCTGGCACTTGGTCGCTGTTAGAGTTTAAAACATTGTTCCGCTGGCACTTGGTCGCTGTCAGTGTTTAAAACATTGTGCCGCTAGTGCTTGGTCGCGGTCAGTGTTTAAAACATTGTTCCGCTGGCACTTGCTCACTGTCAGTGTTTAAAACATTGTGCCGCTGGCACTTGGTCGCTGTCAATGTTTAAAACATTGTGCCGCTAGTGCTTGGTCGCGGTCAGTGTTTAAAAGATTGTTCCGCTGGCACTTGGTCGCTGTCAATGTTTAAAACATTGTTCCGCTGGCACTTGGTCGCTGTCAATGTTTAAAACATTGTGCCGCTAGTACTTGGTCGCTGTCAGTGTTTAAAACATTGTGCCGCTGGCACTTGGCCGCTGTCAATATTTAAAACATTGTACCACTGGCACTTGGTCGCTGTCAATGTTTAAAACATTGTTCCGCTGGCACTTTGTCGCTTTCAGAGTTTAAAACATTGTGCCGCTGGCACTTGGTCGCTGTCAGTGTTTAAAACATTGTGCCGCTAGTGCTTGGTCGCTGTCACTGTCTTAGAAGGTGTGCCGCTAGTGCTTTGTCGCTGTCACTGTCTAACACAGTGTGCCGCTGGTGCATGGTCGCTGTCACTGTCAAACACAGTGTGCCGCTAGAGCTTCGTCGCTGTCACTGTCTTAGACAGTGTGCAGCTCCATAATACATGTGCTTCTCGAGTGTAATGTCTAGACAACGCAGCATGTATATTACACAAATCAGTATATATAGGAGTGCATGATTTCATGAATCATTCATACGCCCTAAAGTGTTAATTAATTCGAAAGTAAGTATTGTCGCGCGCAGTCTTTATTGTCCCGGCTCATGTGCTGCAATGTGCGAAAGCTGCATGCTCCTCGTGGGTTTATTCAGTCTGTTTGGTGTAAACAGCAACGTACAGACATGTATGATTTCTTCGAAGGGAAGAAGGTATTGTTTATATTGCCTTATATTTCGGAAGCAATAGTGTAGTTCTGCCAATAAAGACTTGTATTGGGCCAAAAATATAAAGTAGCAGAAATAGATAAGCCGAAGACGATGCGTTGTGATCCACGTTCTTTCGAGTGTGCATAAAGAAACAGAATGCCTGGGATCCAATACCCCATTTTGCCAGACATATCTTTCTTGTGTAAGGCTATCACTTATACAGCTAGTATGACGTCGGCCTTTGAATCATAACCCCTATTTCAGGTTCGTGCGTACGTATTTCCCATGATTAAGCGTAGGAGACTTGTATCAGCGGGGTATTATACAAAATCACATTATTCATTTCTTTTTCACTAATTATTATATTAAAAAGATCAGCGATTGTGTTGTGCATTTGCAAAGGAAATTGAGTGTATAACACTTAGGCACGTTGTCCTAATGTGTTATTTATAAAATCCAGCATTTCTTTCATAGGAAGTTGCTCGATAAAATGACTGTAAATGGCGCTTTCAAGTCGCATAAGAATCGACTCGCTGTCAGGATCAATTATTATCAGAGATCAATGGAGGAAATGCCTTCATGTAAGCTGTTGGATAGAATTGTGTTGTCTTCACCAATGTGACGGATGTAATGAGGACATTGCCTTGTTACTGAGCATATTTAAGTTGAAACAATCTTCACAAATGGTATCAAACCTATACTATGTACGACAAGGGTATACCATTGTACTCTGTGCACATCGATTCTATACAAAACATAGACGTTTTCGTCTCATATTTTATTAGATTATCTTTCAATAAATACCTCGTGCAAGTAGACCTGACATGTCCTGCAGGTTGTATCAAATTTACCATACGTATTCAATGATGCTCTCATAACTTGATTAACCTTGATTCTTTGCAAAACATGAACATCGTCATCCAATATTAGTGTGAAGATTTCTTTTAATAATTGTCTCTTGCTTGTTGTCGTGTTTTTTCTCTCTAATTCACCGTACTTATTCAATGATGTTCATAAAACTAAACACAAATAGATAAAACTATCCCGTGGATAATTCTCTTCGATGGGGAAATCATCGAGAGACCATTTCCAGAAATTCATTCAGTTCATTAACATTCATTTGGTTCATCGACATTCATTTGGCACGCACTGTTATTTTTTACCCTCGCAATCTGACAGTGGGCCAGTTCTGACTGGCATATAGGTAAGGTGGGCAGGGCGATGCACTTGGAAGAATGCTGTGCGCCTAACTCACCTGTTGCAGGAGCAACCATAAGCCACAGAGAGTGTAGCTTCCAAGCGACTGTATCAAACAGTCATTTTATCGGCATATTCGATTGCTTTGCTTTCTGTAAATGTAACGTTTGTTATCCGAATGTACCATTGTTTTACAAAATGAAGTCACCCGATGATGTCATCATCCGTCGTAGGAATATTGACTTCTGATTTCATTGAGTTATTTCACAACGATCGGACATACTTTTCTTATTACTGACAGAATCAACCGATATCCTAAAAGAAAGTTGATAATTGGACCAAACAAAAATACGTACAGAGACGGGTTCTTCTAAAAGCAAATTACATTCAAGATCTTACTACCTTATCTATGATGTAACCGGCCGCAATAGCTCAGGTGGTAGAGCGCCGGCTTGCGGATCGGGAGGTCGTGTGTTCAAACCCCGACTGGGTCAAACCAAAGGCTTTAAAGTTGGTAGTATTGGCTTCCCTCCTAACGCTCGGGGCTAAGGGGACAGCATTACGCCTGACTGTCAGTATAATGAACCGGTCGGTTTCAGTCCCTGGTCAACTCATAAGTGCCCCTGTGCTATGATAGAAATGTCGCTGCACCGTATCGGCAAAAATGCCGGCAAATCTCAATCTCTGTTGTTTTTAATAATCTTTATTTTCCCTCTCAAAAATAAACGTATTTTAGTGACATTTGAAAGCAAAATTAATAAAAACTAAAGCGCAACTATGATTTACTCATGACATGAATCAGTTTTGTAAAATAATTGTATTAAAATAATCATACATGTCAGTTAAATTTGTTTAACAGGATGTTTATAAACTAATTGTGGTGTTTTGCCCAATGTCTCTGGCATGATAATGCAAATAAACGCATCCACTGAAAAATTAAACAACGATTACTTGGCCGTTTAACAGAATACAATAAACAATACATTACTGTATTGTTAGCCATACATCGCCCTCAGTAGCTGTGCGAGAAGATATCGAACATTCCGACGCAATGTTGCTGGGCCCAGCTCAGACTCCAACAATAACAGCTCGCTTCATTGGCGGGAATGTTCTCACAGTGCAACGATGGTAGAGAGGGCGCTAGATGTATGCCTGTTTAGTGGAGAGAGTCCTCTACTTCCAGTATAGTGCATTCAGATTCCAAGCTGCTGACGAATGGTTGTAACACTTATATCCATTCATATTCTTCACTGTGTCTACCTTGTTGTCCGCTAGTGAAATAGTTGGATTTATTTAAACACGTGGTTGTTCCGACAGGTATGTTACGATTACTTCTAAGACGCTTATTAGATTGCTAATACAATTTAATTGGTCTTTCATGAGATAAACAAACGTGATATTACCTGGTGTATATAGAGTTACTAAGAAAACATTGTGACACTAGTACATAAAAACAAGTTATAAATAAACATAATCTTAATTTACGCATTGTTTGCTTAAAAAAAGTTTCTTTGCTTAGAAATTCCTTTTACTTAATTCCTACTTGTCTCTGTTTTATTATCATCATTATTATTATTATTATTATTATTATTATTATTATTTATTGAAGTAAATGGTTTAATTGTAAGACTTGTTTGCAATACTTGAGGCGTTTACTAGTAAAGTATTATTACCATTTGTTTTGATGTTGTAATTCTGAATTACATGTAGTTCATGATGATTGTGAAATGTATTCTCATACATTCAATAGATATATCGGTAAACTATATATTTATTACAGAACTAATTGGCACTTAATTGGTTCAAAGTTTGAAGAGTTACATAACTTCATCTATTGTTATTGATTTGATCTATGGATCCTGTTTGAAGCATTATCCCGTGGGATTTCAGTTACTAATTTGTGCTAGCAAATACCAGGGACAGAATTTAGTTTCCCTTTCCTAACCTAATTTTGCTAAATTTGCTAGAAATCATACTTTTTTGTTGTGTTGTCGAAATACCTCGCAGCGACAAATTATGATAATTATAGTGACGTTGAGCTATATTGGTAGAGGAAAACAGACTAATGTCTGGATAGAACCACCGGCGTACCTCTGAAATCCGTGCTTAGGTTAATGCTAACACCATTCATTGAAGTAATCCTTGCTTGAAAAATAAAATCCTACAAAATTACGAAATCACAGAAATACCGTGTTTGACGTCTGCAAAGATTTGTAGGGAGCTAATAAGAGATATTGTGTTATGTATTTTCACCCTTAACCTGCTTCTGTAGCTAACGCACGATACCAAAGTTAAGTAGCACTTTAAGCAATTAAGAACCAGGTGTTTTGTTACAGACTGGTCTCCAGGTAGATCAGACAGCCTTGAGGAGGGAACATTTGATCTGTGTCTACAATATCTGCAGTGGCATGATCTGTCATGGTAGTTAGGGGTTAAATGCCTAAAGTCTGTAGAATTTGAAGTGTAAGTTTTTTTATTGATAAAATGTCATCAATTTACTGAGAAGTTCCAGAATCAACATCAATAAAATCTGCCGTACACTTACATGTTTTGACAATAGAATGTATAAATTGAATGTTGGCCATTGACTAGAACACAGTGACATATTTATACAATTTAACTGAATTGATCTTCTGCTTTAAAAATATTCACAACATAATCGTTATTTATGTTATTTACTAACAGGTTTTTACCAAGTACTTATATTAATATGGTTCCAATAATTACAAGTAAAAACATATAATTAAAGAATGTTTTAGCGGAACAGCCAGTAGACCACCGGACCCTCCTGCAGAAGGTCACGAGTAGAAACCTTGTTTGATATATTCGATGTATTGAAACTGTACTACTTTTCCTTTTCTTGATTTCGCTCAGTTTATGTGGGAGTTTTTTTTTAATTTAATGAGTTTTAAAAATAGTTCCAGGCGTAATTAATGTTGTCGTAATATGTACCTTGTGAGAAATCTTGCGCTCAATCCTGTGCCGTCATTCACCAAAATTTAAATGGCATACATTCAGCTTTGAACTCAATATGTTTCTTCCAGTGTTATATTTTCCAGTGTTATTGAATAGAAATAGTGCTATATCGTGTTTTGTGTCCAATACAGTGCAAGCATCACTGCGTCTGTTATAATAAACACCAGCTTCGTATGTCTGAAGTTTTCTCTTCAATGCACTTTACTTTCCGAAGAAAATTGATCTCATCTTAGCTGCTGGTTAGCTGTCGCCCCATTGAAGGTGGGGATAAATGCTTATAAATAGTTTTCATGTACCATAGCCGGAGCCTCAAACAATACTCCGGAGATCAATAAAGGTACAATATCAAATTATTTTTGTTAGATGGTTATACGGAGTATTCATCGAAACTTCGACAGTACTGCTGATCCTTTATTATATTTATGATAATTTAAAATGTTGTTTCCCGATCCTTTGCAATTACGATGGTTTACTCATAAATTATCGTAACTGGCAAACGTAGTCTAGTCGTCTCCGTTGCCGCTGTCGATATTAAATAAACGTCATGGAAATATTTATATTTTTTCAACAACATGAAAGAGCAAGAAACTTCTACCAATCCTCTGTAAGTGAAACCATTAGAAGTTAGGCGAAACAATCACAGTACCTTTTATACAGTACAGAGGTAAACACCGTTAAGATGTATGAATATATCGTCATTCTGTAATAAGCAGGATTACTTCATGAGTATTTTAAGCAATAATCAGAAAACATGACTCAAATCAGGATGAAACCTGATTTGTAACCAAGGACTATGTCCAATAGTTCCATTGGGGGCTAACAGAGTATCACGAAGGCCATTTCCGGACATCGATTTGATAAAATGACTTACGACCACGCTTTACAGATAAAAAAAAAGCTAGTTCAAAGAACAAAGTCAAATGGACATATTGACTTTCAAAGAACAAAGTTAAAATGGACATACCGACTACACTGGAATATACTTTGTTATTGCTAACTGAAGCGGTTCATTTCACAAACAATATATAAAAATGTTGCCTACTAAACACTAGCACCAGTGGGAACGCGAGTCGTTTCCGAGATGTATCTCTTGTGGCGTAAAGCAACCGATCATGCATATATGTGTATTGTTTCATTGTACTCATTTCAGTAGAATGTCACCAGCGTTGATCTGCTTCGATTACATGAACACGAGGTGTGAAATTAAGAGCTTTATTTTCAATAAATGCCACATATTTGTTTCGTTGGTACTAAACGCAATGTTTGCACACCAAAAGATAATTCATTTTGGAGATGGATGGGTAAATATGTTAAAAACTTTTGAAAGTTAAAAAAAAATCTTATAAATTCGTGACAAAAAGTATCATCAAAAACATCGACAAAGGCAAAGAAAACCATTATTCAAACATGTACTCTGTATAAAAGTTAATGATTCAATATGCGAACGGTAACATTCTATAACGGTCATAAGTATTAACTGAGCTTTAAATACATGTAAACGTCTGTTATGAAGACAGACAAATACGAGCCTCCTGTTCCGTTTTACTATGAACTACACATAGGATACTAGTTTGTGTGTAGTTTAATTGTTTATTAAAGTGTGTCCCATCAGATCTGTCTTAGCAGAAATTATATTTTTAAATACATCATACAGACACAACATTTTGACTAAACATTTGTCATTATAGACACATTTAGCTGTTTTATTACAAGACAGCTATGTATCTCGAAGAAGCAATACCAAAAAGCGGAAGACAACATTATTCAAATAAACTATACTATGCAATATCAGTTAACACTTTCAACTTGAACATAATAATGTTATTGGACAAAAGTTTAAAAAATCCAGGTTCATTCCTGCGTTTAAACTTGCTATTATTTGGCATGCATTAAAAGTGATACATATATATTGTTATAACAAAATATGAACTTGAAATATGAGAAAGCAGCCATTTATGTTTTAAGTTGTTTGCCTAGACAAACCAACGGTTATTTACATTGCTCGGACTAACTCAAGTTAACGAGTGTCTGATTTCATGAATCATTCATACAGCCAAGATTGGCAGGCTCGTAATTAACTCGAAAGTAAATATTAACATGCAATCTTCAATGGGTCGTCTGACGGGTAGCCTGGGCAGAGGAGCTGCACGCGATTTATCTTTTTATTTAATCTCTTTGGTGTTAACAGCAACGTGTAAATGCATCAAATATTATATTTAAGTTATTTTGCTATAACTGTTCCGGATTCAACCTTTTGTCTTTCTCTTCAACTGAAATTATAAAACAACAACTGTGCTACAGTTTATGCTTTGGGGAATTTGTGCCAACGGTCGTATTTTTTAAATAATCGGAGAACTTAATTTACATGTCTATCACTCACTTATATTTTCATGTAAAGATCAACGAGAACTAAGGTATTTATAAGGCCATTTTAAAATGCATTATTTATTTAGATTTATCCAAATGAGGGATTACTTTTTATACTTTTATCATTAGGAAAGTATTATTTTTATGTTATATAGTTTTATGCCATTTTGCTCAAATCGAATTATCAGCTGATATGTGTGTGTGTGTGTGTGTGTATATATATATATATATATATATATATATATATATATATATATATATATATATATATATATATATATATATATATATATATATATATATATAAATGGAAAGAAAAACAAATACTTGGGTCTGTTGTTTTATCGCATATCATGGATTAAAATGTGTTCTTTTACCGTCTACATAAAGAAAGGTGTGATGTTATTAATACTATGGTTGAATATAAATTAAAAGGCCATTTAGTTCGAAATTCGACTTTTGTAGCTGGATTGGATTTGATTGTAAACGTATCTGAAATATTTTGCTATTTCTTAAGATTGTATCTATATATTTACTATAAAGCGGTCAATTTACAGTTTAGCCTCCCTGGCGGTGGTTGTCCCTCTCTCTTTGCTTGCTGTTTCCAGGTATTGTATCTATATATTTACTATAAAGCGGTCAATTTACAGTTTAGCCTCCCTGGCGGTGGTTGACCCTCTCTCTATGCTTGCTGTTTTCAGGTAAAAACATCGCCGGGAAACTGCTACATGTGAAAAAATAGTAAGAATAAAAAATAAGAATTCAGCGGGATTCAAACCAGAGACCATATAAACTGTTATGTATGTATCAATACTTAAATGTATGGGCTTATATAGTTTACATGTATGTTTATTCCCTAACCTTTATGCATCAAACTGAAACCAGTTCGGTCTATTTGTTTCCGTAAACCGCGTACGGAAGAATACGAATATGCATAAGTGCCAGTTCAGTGATGCCAAATAATGTCAGAATTTCTTAGCGTCACTTGCCCAGTGGGCAAAGTTGCTGATTTGTAACTCTTCTGTCCTCTTTGTCCGTCACTGCGTGGCTTTAAGTACCGGTAGGAATGAAAGGTTTCATTTGAGAAAGTCATATAGATTACTGGCTCTACGCCGGTGGTTCTACCCAAACATTTGTCACGGGTTCTCTACCAATAATAATGTCTGTCGCTAAAATGACCATAACTGAGTACAAAATATAAAATAAACCCAGCTAAGGCTGGCTTAGTCTTAACCAAATTTAATCAGAATACTTGGTCACGCGGTGTAATTAGTAGGTTACTCGGTCAAATCCTAGGGCAAAAAACTTGTGAACACAAAATCTACTACATTTATGGCACAATCTTTCATTAAACTTGATCAGAAAGTTTGTCTGCATAAACTCATTGACCAGTTCCTAAATGGGTCCCGTGGGGTTGAAAAGTATGTCACTAATATCAAATTCAAGAAAAAGACACCATAGAGACCCCACTTTTGGCCAAATCTTCACCATTCTTGTTCAGAATTTTTTGTCCGCATACAATCTGGGTGATTTTGTAACAGGGTCAGGTATGGCCGAAAATTAGGTAACTTGGTCAAATTATTAAACAGCCACATGTACACCTTACAAGAGATTTTGGGGGTCGTATATATTATCTAGTATATGTGCTTAACATAACGTTCATCAGATCACACAAACCCTATGTCCCGTACAGTGTCGTGTTCTTTGTACTTGTAGTCAATAGAGGTAATGTAATTTACGCCTTAGTGCCAGAACCGTATGTTAAGTCAAGGAATCGACAGGAGCGGTAGATTCGAGATTTTACAGCTCAGGAGTAATTTTCCCGAGCTCAAGCTAACACTTCCTATAAAGACCATGCTTAGGCATCTTGCTGAGTAAATTCAATATACAGTATATGTTAAATAATTATCATACACCAAAATACGATTTACGTCTGCAGAAAATAGTTGATTAAATCACGGCTAGATGAGAAATCCAGCTGCAAGGATGTCTTTTATAGAGCCATGATAGGTCAATTGGCCACAGATTCCGTGTTTGACTCGAATAGAAAGCGACTCTGTCAGGATTAATTTTATCAGAGATCGCCGTCTTATCAGAAAATATTCGTTCATGTTAACTTTTCAATACAAGTCTGTAACAGAAATAGTGATTACATGCCATTGAAAGCCGTTTACTGAAAATACATTAATTGGAATTCCAATAACAGTGAAGAACTCATACGCATGTACGACAAGAATTTGCCAGAAAAGTCCGTGTAAGTTAATTTTATTCTATCCGAACATATGACTATTGGCATCTCATGTTTTCTTATACAACGGTTAGGTCCATAAATAACATTTGCAGGTACACGTAACTTGTTTAACACATTTTTTCGAAAATAACGTACGTATTTAATGGTGCTAATTTGATCACCCGCATTGTATTCATTAAAGCCTCCTAAAGCCGTTGGATGATTCCTTCCGATTGTGCATTCACGAAGAAAACGCTCACGTGCATTCTTTTGGCTTCTCTACAGTCAACTGGCACGCACTGATGTGTATGAAGAATGTTCTGTGCTTAACCCACCCACAACAAACGACTACGAGCTCGTCTTGTATAAGTAAGCAAGTTGAGGTGACGGCGATCAGTTGATATTGTCAATCAAGATTCAATACAAATCGATACTATTGTGGTATGTTAAAATGTCTCTCTTATTTCTAAGTCTCTAATTTATCACAAACAAATTATATTTAACTATATGTTTGCATGAGAAGATATCGGTAGCAGGCTTAAAATAATATGTTTTGTAACTTATAAGACTTTAATTTAAATATGCTTATTTAATATTCCCGAAGACCCCGTACCCACCCCCCAACCCTCACCCCCGCCCCGCCACACCCTTTCAGGCATTCACAGAACGACCTCCGAGACATTCATTTGGCTTCTTAGCATATATTTAGCTCGTCCACATTCATTTGGCTCCTAAATATTTATTTGGCACGCACTGTTGTTTCTATTCTTCGCATTTTGACAGAACCGGATTTTGCCGGTATATCGGTGGGCGGTGTCGATTACCTGGCATAAATATAGCGCGCTCAACTTCCCGTTTACAGGTGTATACAGAATGCACCCTTAGAGCCTCTTGCTCCGGCATGCACTTCTAGGCTATGTCGAGTCACAATCTGGTTATATCGGCACATTTCGACGGTTTCCGCTAAATTCATCTTTGTTTCCCAAATTTTGTATCATTCTACACAACATGCTCATGATACCGGCATCTGTCATGGCAATTATAACTTATGAGCTCCGAGTATCATTCCACAGCTATCTAATAGGGGGAATGTGTTCATAATTGGAAATATTACGTACATCTGATACTATTACCAACGATCACCTACCGATGTAATAATATGCGATGGTTAGACAGATATATGATAAATATGACATCAGGGATGCTTTTCTCAAAATACATGTCAAAAGATCTTCGTAAATGTTTTGTTCATGTTGATTTAATAAATTGATGTTCATTTTTGTAACATGCATTTTCTAAAGAAAAAAAGAACTTGCGAAATAAAGATGCAGAATTGTGATCTACGGGTATTTATTTTCAAAATGTACGGTATAAGGCTTTAACCTGCAATGTCCATTTAATCTGATCGTACCTTAGGAGAGTTAATTATCTGTTTTTAAAGATGTGATTGAGATCAGCATTAATATGTTCTAACCATCTTCATGTAAATGGTAACTTTGTTTCTGAATGGTTATTTTACATTCTGTTTATTTTCAATGTAAAAATAAAATTAATTTAAAAATAAAAATGTTCATTAGTGTTTTATGTTTTTATTTACCGCAATATAAAATTGGAAGGGATATAATATAAATTAATTTAATAAATTAATTATAATGCTCGTTTTAAATAAAGGTTGCAGGAAAGCTAAGGGACAGGAACATCCTATAAGAAATATTTTTCTCTAATACAAAAACAAACTGTAGCATACTGATTATTTTCAGTAATAAAAAAACCTTAGTAATGTGCCCTAAAACATCTCAATTCTAAACGCAATCACACTGTTTACTTTGCGCAAAAACAGTCTTGTATGTCAAAGTGCCACCACAATCATAACATGCATGTCATCTTACCGGAGAGAATAACCGCTCCAGAATCAGTAAAATCAGTATGCATGGGGTGGAATAGTTATGACTTTGAATAAGAATATATGACAAAGTCCTATGAGCATTGCAACATATACCAAACTCCGAAAAGGCACAGAACAAAGGTTTTTCACATGCAAACCAAGCGAAAAGTAAGAACAAAGTTGTGATGAGTCATTTAACGAAAAGAGCAAGCCCGACAGTTACCGTCTTGGAACGGTCAGTCGGCAATATGGACCGACTGGGGTGAGACAAACATGTCCTTCATTCTCGGTCCGTTCCTGGTTTTACTAAGATTTGCAATAAGAATATATGACAAAGTCCTATGAGCATTGCAACATATATCAAACTCAAAAAGGCACAGGACAAAGGTATTTCACATGCAAGCCAAGTGAAAAGTAAGAACAATTTTTTATGATTCTAAAAGAGCAAACCCGACAGTTACCGCCTTGGAACGGTCAGTCGGCAATATGGGCCGACTGGGGTGCTTAAACTGGTTTTACAGAGCTCTAACCTCGCACTTCCCTGTGTGCTATGCGTTGTCCTTGCCAACAACAGATTTGTTGCGAGTATTGGCAGTATAGTAACCTTTAAAGTACCTTTGGAAGATCAATTTACAAAAATATACTCGTCGAGTTTACTCGAAGTTTTAATTGTTTGAATTATGAACCTGGCTTGATTGCCATATCATGTTTTAAATACCGTTTATGTATTGATAACATCGATCTACTAAGATATTGTTATTATTTTAGATACACGGGACATGCCTGAAATGAACTTTAATCTGTTCATTATCATTGACAACTTTTTAATGCAGAGTAGCTGTTTTTGCTTCCATTGTAAGTTTTCTTCTCAAATAATCTTTAATAAAGAATTAAAAGCAGATTTCTGTTCCTGCCAACACCCTTAAAAGAGTACGACATTTAACTTATATAATGTCTGTGTTTGCTTGCGTTGGCTCGTGTATCTGTATCTGTATCGTGTTGACGATGCTTGTGTAAGTTAAGGTCGCTTTTCCTGTTGTAATGTGATCTATGATGTGGCAGAAGCTGTTAGAATACATTAATAGGAAAGGAAGTCCAGAGGTAATTTATTGAACTCTTCAAGTACTGTTTTCTCATAGGAATTCTTTTCCCACCGATATACAAGAAGTGTGTAAGAAATGAAAGTTGGATGTTGGAAGTGACCATTATGAGTGACCAGTAAAGAAGATAAATCAATTGAGATAGCATCATTCAAAATTAAGTGATAATATACTACTTACACTCAGATAATTGAAATACTGTTGGTGGGACGATAAACCCAACAAACTACTTATACAGATAAAATGCACACCTTCTATTAGTAATCACGCGATATTTGTCTGGGTTTCTTACAATGTTCAGTGAGGCATTTTTGACCTTGTGAGTTATAAAAATGTACCGCGTCTGATTCGATTGGATAAACCCATTTACTACTGTTAGTGCTGCTCTTAACGGCATGATTCTTTATCGTCTTGGTTGAAAAGCCACGAATCAAAAAAAGTATATTGAAGTCATTAATTTTGTAGTTGGTCCAGCTTGATGAACTTTGCGCTGTAAGGGTAACAAACGCCGTCATTAATGCATTCGCATTTAAGGATTGTAATATTTGAAAAAGTATACCTGAGGCAAAATTTACAAATGCATGTCTTTTTTGTTCATTTATATATTGATCTAATTTATAAAATACATGAGCTTTTTAAAGTGCAGTGTAAGTCAAACACAATGAAATATTATAATAATTGTAAAACATATAAAAGACAAACTGTATTAATTTACCTAAGTATTTCGTTAATATCGTTTAGGCATGGTATAAGACAGTGTGGCAGTGGGGGTAAGCCTGCAAATGTCGATTATATCAAAATGTTTGGGAAAATATTACTTATATGACTTTTATTATATTTAATATTAAGAGATGAATAATTTTATATTACTTTCTATATTCACGTTTTACAGTGTTAGTATTTTCAACAATTACCACGTTTCTTTGGCTAACTGAGAAGTATTGCTGTCAGAAATACTATGAATTCTGACGGTAATTTAAATTGAACCTTGCCACACAGGTCCATCCATCACAGAAGATCCGTGTCTGTCGCGTCACTCAGGCTTTGATTATGCAGTAACTGTCATTAATCGCCACTGTGATATACGAGGTGTCAATACTGTCTCAGACGGTCGAATATCAACCAGATTAATGTCAACAAATCTTGGTCACTTGGCAATATGAAAAAATATCAAACATGTACGATCGAAGGTCTGCAAGACATATTATCCATGACAACAGTAGTGTGATCCCAAAGAAGAGATCATTAAGTCTATCGATCACCATTTTATATCATTTTCTGAAGCACGTTGGTCTGAAATGTCATTGGGCAAAATGTTATTGTAAAAGCTAACTTACAGTTAAATACATTCTTGCATGTAACATGTTATAGTTGCAGATTCGTTTAAAAATGCGTACTACATTAATAGAAAATGAAAAAAAGCACAAAAAGTAATTCCTAAGTTATTGCTAGATTATGCAGAATTTCAGACCAAAGCTGAATCTATTTAGTTTAATTGACTTAGTGTTCCATATACATACACCTCTCAAAACAAACTGATTTTTGTTATCTTTGTAGCGTCAATAATATTGACAATCATGGCACTTGGCCTGTTGCAGGGGTATCGAGTAAGAGTAACGAACGATAACTCTAAGTGTGAGGAGAGTTTTATTTACACAAATGAGTACATGCACAAATCTTAGAGTGAGTGCGTGATTTCATGAATTATTAATGAGCTAAAACTTAAATTTGAATGTACGGTGTGAATATACGGTGTGAATATACGGTGTCATTTTTAAGGCCCACGTGTCGTTCATATACGTGAGCTGCCCGTTCGTCATCGCTGTATGCAATCTCTTTCTCATGCAAGATGTTGGCGGGAATGGTAAGGGACGGGGTGGAGGTGATCTTACCTAAAGACTATTTCTGTAAACATTTTTGATAGCTTTCAATGTAGCGGGTAAAACAACCCATAGATAATGCTATTTCGTTAGAAGTGGCCGAGACAGAATAAAGGTACATGATATGTTATGCTTTTATTGTATTTTCTGTCTCATATTAAATACTCATGTTTGCCAGACATCTTTTCTTGGCCATTAAACTCAAATAACTATGCTATAGTTTAATGTTTTGGCGAACTAAGGTGTCACCGGTGTTGTTGTTCTTTCCTAAAAATGTAATTTCTTATTTAGTAAACACAAAATCTATGACTGTGTATTGTTTTGTTTGAAATACATCGCAGAGACCAATTATAAGCATTATATCGACGCCCAGCCAATTAGGTGAAAGAAGACTCCAAACCGATGTCTGGGTAGAACCACCGGTGCACCGCTTGAAGACCTTCCCACATTAACTCCTTCACTCCGAACGGGACTCGAACCCACGCGGTGAGAGACTAAGCCGTCAGAAGAGTTACAAGTTATCGACTCGACCACTAGGCCACGGGCGCCCTATACAGTGTGCTGCGATCTCAGGGATCGTTGTATTTGGTATTAAAAGGATCGTTGTTACAATACAATGAGCTTCCAAACGAAGCGAAACGAATAGATATGACGAAATATAATCAATTAAGAGAACATGCTTGTTAATTCATACACTAAAATACGATTTAAATCTCCAGGTTATAATTGACCGTCTCGCCTCTGTATTAAAAATCCTGCTGTCGTGATCTCTTTTAAGCGCAATGCTGGATCGAATAACCGTAATTGCTGCATTTAGACACGGATCAATTTCATCTGAGGTCAACGTCTTTTCTCAGAGAAAACGCTGTCATGTAAGCTGTTCAATAAAGCTGTATTATCCTCACAATGAAGCATACGCAATAAAGACACGACCTTGAAAATTATGGTTCTATTTTATTTTATAGGAAATCAAAGTTAATATCATTTAAGAACACTTGTACATGTAGAAAAGGAATTGAGCCTTTACGTCAATATACCTGATTTGTCTAAGTACATGTACATACAAGTTATCTATATAAGCGTCCCTTTTTTCTTTTATATTTTTGCCCGCAAATGAATGCCTAGTGCAAGTGGACGAAAATTGTGCTATACATTGTATTGAATTCAACATACTTATCAACTGATTCTCTAATAACCAAACAAAAAGTGTTCATTACACGCTCTTAGCTGGGGTATGTTTCTATTTGGCACCCGGTATGTCGGTTAAGTGATTGGGGAAATACCTTGAATAATGTGAGCTTAACTCACGATTGCATAAATTAAGTGAAGGCAGCTGTAGGGTGTTTAAGGACCATTACTCGCTTTCAAGTTACTTTGTATCACTATCTGCTTAACGTTACTTTCCTCAAAACTCGGAAGTTTGCTTTGCACACAATAGGACATTCTTGAATAATGTCGTAATGATATTAATGCACTTCTTAACACAGTCCAATGCGATTTAATGGAGGTATTATTTAAATAACATCCATATATTGCTGAAAGCCACAGCCAAAAGCTCTGGAGACATTCCTCTCTAAAGCCATCTCAAAAGATCTATGTAAATGCTATTATTCATATATATATATATATATATATATATATATATAATATTTGTGTGTGTTTTTCTCATTGAGTGTAGCATCTTTTCGGTAAAAATATCCATAAAACGAGCTCGTTTTAACCAACATGTGGCATGCTTTTAGCAAAATACATTTTGCCGTAAAACTATTATTGGGAACTTATGTTATTTGTTTTTAAAATGACGCGCAATATTAAAGGATGTTTGTGCTGTCTGAAGCTAGAATCACTATTCATCTGCCGGAATAAGTAGTTTGGGTGAGATGCTGGATCGATGGTCGTATATGACACAATGCAACACTCTGGGAGCATACAAAAAGTACTCACTGTCATGATTAATTCTATCTGAGATCAAAGTCACAGAAACTTGCTGTTTGTAAAATTAAAGATCTGCTGTCCTCAGCAATGTCAGAGTCGTGATGAGAATTTTACCTGTTTTTTTGGTTCTTTTAACTTGTACATGATGATATGCAGTTCAATGGTTATAAAGTACTGCCGAATCTAAATAAATAAAAACAATAACAGCAAAAACATTTTATAATTGAATCAATCTTGCTATACAACTATGTTTATTTAGTTCTGTTATTGGGTTTCCCTATAAAAATCATGTACATTAAGCATATCTTATTTCCCTTTCGCGTTGTTTCATAGTAACTATACTTGAACTATGATACCCAAACAAATAAACACCTTGTTTCCATCCTAGGCCGTAAGGTAACTGATGAATACCACTGATTGGGCATTCACCGAGCTATTGCTTCCTGGCATTCATTTGGCTTCTCAGAATTCATTTGGCACGCTTTATAATATGTATTCCTCGCCATCTGACAGAACTAGTTCTAACAGGTATATAGGAAAGGTGGGGCAGGTTGATGCCAAAGATATAATGTTGTGAGTTTAGTTCAACTATTGCAGCAATAAACAAGAAGCATCATAAGTCTTGGTACAGCAACAGACTTTGAATTTCAATATTCTCAAAACACATGTCAAAGGGTGTAACAGTATGTTTTCATTATATTTCGGAGTTGCTGACCAATCTAATTGTTGACATACTTACAAAAGATGATGGTAGGCCGGTCTGAACGAACACCAAAGCGACTATTTTTGGTAGAAATTCAAAAAAACATCTAACACCATATTCGGTATTATACATTTTAAACGCCCACCCATCACCGGTACCTTTAATTACGTACATTAATTAGAAAAAAAAATGATAATAAAAGTCTAAACAACGACGTCTTCTTATTAAATTCTTTTCTTGTTAATTGTAAATTTATTTTAAAAATCTTAAAACTAAGTGCAATTTTAGGAAAATACAAGATCGTGAGACAGCGAATGTAGCATGCAATATATTACTTTTTAACGCTTCATGATTATTAACATTTCAAAACGACTGGTATGGTTCAGTGTTTTATAATATGCTCGTGCTATCAGTATCATAATCTTATATCAGAAATTAACGCTGTCTCACAATTTCAATGCCACAGAAAATGATATGTTGTTCAATAAGAAAAGAAAGGACAGGGCAACAAGTGAGACAACAATATAATTACAATTCTTTAAATATTGCTTTTTGCATTTACAATATAACCAGGCCTACCGGCTCAGAATGTTGAACATTTTCCCTACCGCTGTAGAGGTGGAATATTCTATTGCGTACTTTCTAATAAGGTTATATTGGTTTCTAGATCTTACCATGAACTAATTGTTGTGTATTTTTAAATGTTTCCATAATATTAATGCACACACACCCTGCCGACACACACCTGAGCCCAGCTCAGACTCCTACCTTAATTGTTCGCTTCAGTGGCGGAAATGTTATACCACAGTAGCAGGATGGGTACTAGATAGAGAAAGAGAGAGAGAGAAAGAGAGGTCTTCCCGAATTGTGTACCCGTATTCCGTGCCACTGACACATTTATACACTTCATTGTTCCATTCATAGATAACTATTGCTAGTGTTGCTTCCTGGTGATTAATTGGATTTATCTAGAACACGTGCTTGTTCCGACAGGTATGTTTTGGTAAACTTTATAAGCTTGTTTATTGAATATTCGTGCTACAATACTGCAACGTGATATTAGCTAGCGCATATGTTGTCACTAATGAGGAAATATGACAAAGTAAATGAGCATTGCAACATATACCCCAAATGTAGGAGAATGCAGTTTAAGATACGATACTTGCAAAAATATAAGTTATATTTAAACATCGATCTTTAGTCACGTATTATTTGCTATAATGTGGAAAACTCGTAGCATATATTGGGTGCCCAGCTAACCATTGCGTGTGAGGTGTTTTGGCTGCAGTCAAAGTGACAATTTAAGCCACTTCATGAAATAACAATAAATAAAACACTTGTACTTAAAAAATCTATATATATATATTTGTATTTACATCGCACTACCGTATGCCATATATACACAAATTAATATGAAAACAAGAAATAAAACCAGAGGTATTACCATAGTTTGCTGTTTGGTTCTGAAAAATCTATTATTTAGTATTATTTGTTTATAAACGTACATTCATTATATGAAGCCTAATAATAATAAAGTTGAACTTATCTCTTTTAAGCCATTATTCATTAAACTGTAAAAATAGTTTTAATTATGAGCCATTTTGGCAAGTCTATTTTAGAAAATCAGCACTCTTTTTTGTAAGGATTCTTTCAATGAGAAAGAGGCAGTAATGTTGATTGTAACAATATCCATATTCATTCAATTGATTAAATCAATATTTTAAGCCTTGTAAGGCCGGATCTGTTATGTTCCCTGTTCGCTCGTGTTTGCCTAAATGGATAACACCATGCGTCTTATTGATTTTACAAATTTGTCTTAAAGACTTGTTTCCTGTTGAATTACAATTTATACTGAAATACTTTCAGTATTTGAGACGTTTTTGCTGATTTATTGAAGAAAATATAGCCCGTGGGATGTTGTTTTTTTCCATTCCAAACTCGCATCTTGCATGATTTGCTTATAATTATGCCATTTTAGCTATTTCCTAGCATATAATGCAGACATAATTAGACGCTACAACAAACTGGTTTTCAGATAGACCAGAGTCGGATTATACGCTTTTCATCAGAATCTGACAGGTTGGCATGTACACTTTCGGTCTAGACCTGATCTAGTCGTGCTTCACATAGTTATGTATCCGCTACGAGAGCATTTAATCCCTAGGAATGTTAAACTATTGCCAATACTCGGTAAGTGCATGCTGCCAAACAGCAACTTTATGACAACAATAAAAACGCTTCCATATATGTTTGTCCATTATTAAGATTTGACAGTAAAGTTTACCGATGACAAGAACATACGGGCATATCTCTAAAATTAAATTTTATGGCTTGGCTAGAAAGCCCACTCACATCATAATCATTTTTTAAGTTCTTTGCTGACAACATTTTATCAGTTTACTTATATCTAATGAATGACGGTATGGCCGCGGACAGTATGAAGCACTTATAGGAGATCTTAACTGTTCGATGAAGTGTAACTTGATCCCTTAACTAAGGTACTTTCTTAACATTTATATATGTTCTAGGCATTTTATTAAGTTATTGTTATAATGCGAAGTCAGATAGAAATGGTAAGATTAAAGCACGGCTCTTATTTGTTAAATGATTCAGCTCATGTAAGCATATTTCTTGTTTATGTTGCGTCTTGTTGCTTGCAATTAACTCAGCTCATTCAATTTGCTGATATGTTTGTTATGCTGGCCTGTAATGAACACATGGAAATTTATTGGTATCCTAACGTAGCATTATGCTTCTATACTCTGTAATAACGAAAAGGAGACTGCGCAAAGTTTAGTAGTTCCGAAGACAGACCGCCAATTGGATCTGCAAAACGTGCATTTAATATACACACTATAAACATGACGTAATTGTCAAACGTATGAAAATCCCACGTCTTAACCTGCCATAGTAAATATCGTTTTTTTAATTTAATTAGTTCGCCACTTCTATTCGGAATTATCGAGCAAAGGCTTTTACATTACATGTACAGGGATGTCTGGAACTGTCGTTCTGTTAAATGTCAATACCATGTTTTCAAGTAAGCAGACTTAACAAGAGTTGTGTCTAATGTATATTAACACATGCTTGATTAAATGTGCTAAGTTTGAAACAGTTCGCTTTAGAAGCTACTGTATTCTGGTAGTGTGAACTGTAAGACTCACTTGAGAATAAAATAGTGTCTAAATGCAGCTATACGTGCCTTTATTACGGCGTTAAAGCCATAATATATCCCGAAAACAATGTAACCACTCAAAACAAGATACAGCCGAACTAAGGTCTTTCAAACTCGGGTTGTCCAAAGCCGAGGCCTTATTCGAAGTCTCTGGTCGGTACCGATTTTTTCATATATCATATAATGTAAATAAACCTCCGAATATTCATATGTATAAATCAAAGTTTCGGCATTATTCGAATTCAAATTTGGTCATGTTATTCTTTAACACTCTGTCCAAATCATTTGAGGATAAAGATATATATCGACATTGTATGGAATTGAAAGTTATAGCACAAATGAAAACAACAACAAGGTAGCCGGTACTATTCTGACTACATAGCGCATAAATGGTTTTCAGTATTTCGATGTTACGTGGCCATCTGACTGACATGTGTTATGTAGGTTGTCTTTTACCCATAATATTTCAGCAGAAATCATAGTTTGTTTTATTAAAAACATCGCTGCATCATAATCATAGACATTATGCTACCTGCAGCTATCATTGGCGGGGAGGAAACCAAAGATACGTATATACTTATAACTGTCGTCGCACCTTATGTCATTTGAAAATCTTCTTTAAGAATTTGCCTCAGACTAGAGCCTAATTCTAGGTTGTAATAGAAACAACTCGTAAACGGGCGTCACAAAATACCCGCTTCTTAGTTTTTATGCCTCACAAAGTGATGTTCGTGCAAACATTTTTTCTATACCATTTAGTTGTATGCACTGGCAGTTAAATCAAAGAAAGGTCATTGGACCTGTAACCTTTTGATCCTGGGGTCGACGATCTACCACGTCACCATACTGACGCCGCATGTCTATCATACCGGGTTAACACCCTCCATGCAAACAATTTACAAGTGATACAAATGTATACTGCTGGGCATTACAATTACCTACATAGTATCTGAAATGTGTTATTCCGTAGTCTTCACATCGTCTCGCCCTCGTAATTGAAGACGATATGTTGCCAAGGCTTGTATTCTCTAGTCTCGTTTTCTGCTATACTAATTGGATTTGTTACGTTTTTCTTGTGCCAACTTTTATAGATTTGAATGAGTCCAAACAATTAGTTACACTAAGGATTGTACCTAGGGATTTAGTAACAGTTTTGACCAAATAAATTGATTGTATTTTATGCCATAGTCTCATCTTAGATGTCTATTTCAGCTGTACGACATAACAAATATTTTATAAAAAATAATTTCTGAAGTATGTAATGTCGTATTTGTGTAATCAATTGTTTGATGTTATTACTTAGCACTATTCTTAAAGGAAAGCATCGGTTAGATTAAATGTTAGATTTAAATTGAACTGAATCAGATTTTCAGGGGCGGGGCGATGTTTCATAAGACTACTAAGAATACAAAGTTTATAACAAAGAGTCTAATTAACAGTTTCGATGTTGCAACCAATAAGCACTTGGCAAATTAAATTGTTTGTGCAGCGTAGCAAAGGGATAAGGTGTTGCGATATCAAGCATGTTTATCTTCTTAACCATCAAATATTTCAGTTATGATTAAATAATATACAGTAACGCTTATTCATCGGGCTTCCCTTCTTAAAATATATGGCCCAATGGTTTATTTTATTGTATATGAGGCAGTCAATAACCATAATTATGAAGTAACTTTAAGTTAGAACAAATTGTAAACTACATGCGCAGAGAAATAAATTGCAATGTCTTTACCAGTTTCTACAACAAACCTTGCAGAAACAGTATCATTTATAAACCAACTTATATGTGCTGCAAATTCCTGCGCCTCGTGTATACTTATTGCATTGTTGTTGGGTTTTTTCTACAGACTTAATGTAATCATGCGTACTTGATTACTTGATTGTTGCGCTCTACACTTCAGGTATCTCATCACAAAGGTACCGCTGTAGGATAAATCAAGGCATTCTGTACTTATACTACCAATGTGGCAGAATGAAATGATGTTTCCGTAGATATAGACTCTTCTTCGTCCACACATCTAGCATCCAAAATTATATTAAATTTTAGGTACATATATATTTAGGTAAAATATGGCTTGAATATAGTGTACTTACAACGAAGACATGGAAAAGGCATTTTGTAATAGAATCGACACTTATATATAACAAGAACTGTCAAATGCTTGATAGTATAATGTAATCTTGATAGCTCGCATAACCTACATTTGTATACACAGCCATTTTCTAATTCGAAACAGAGCAATATAATACTTACAAAAATAAACGTAGAACTACCAATCCTGATTATCTCAATAGGTATAGTCATAAAAAGACAAATGTCAAATTTCATTCCATCCCTTACACTGGTTGATGATATATAGGTTTGATTATACATACACCTAAAACTTAAACAAGCTCATTAGGGCGACGCCAGTACCGACGCCGACTTTCAGGTAAACCGATTAGCTCTTATTTCGTGAAGAAAATGGTCGAATCGACACGTATGATATTAAGGTGTGGTATTAAATAAACCTCACACCAAAATTAACAATACGTCAGTTAACACGATAGGAAATGGTAGGAAATTGCTATTGTTTTCTGCAATGGGCAATTGGTATTACTGCAGGTGTAAATGTACGAAAAATAGAGGAATAACTGTGATCATTTGAAAACATTCAGAACAACCCGGGACTTCCATTAACAATCAAAATACATAAGTACAATGTTTTGAAATACTCAATTCTAAATTGTTGAATGTAAACATAAGTGCAATGTTTTGAAATACTAAATTATAAATTGTTGTATAAAAATACGTACAATGCTTTGAAATACTAAATTATAAAATGTTGTAAAGAATTTGACATTTGATAGCATGTTACTTAAACCCTGGACAGCAACAAAAGCTGCAATACCTTGCGTTTATCAGTCAGAAATAAAAGTATTTACTTATCTCTCCTGTATACTGTAGTTCTGTCAAGGTCACGGTAAAATTATTCAATCATATTGCTCATTATTAAGAAGTTTCTTGGAATCAATGCTTTTTGAGATGTTGTCAGTCTGCTAAATCCATAGATACGAGTGTCCTTGGAACTTTCTCTGTCGCTTGGTTTCTTATGAATCGATACCAAACACGAGATTCCATCCAGTAACATCCATTTGTCACGTAAACTCGGGACTCCCGACTCTTCATACATCACTGGATTGTATCTCGAACTGACAACGCCGTTTGTTCAGTTTGGTTTTGTTCTTGCTTTATATCTTTAATTTTAAGAAAGAAAATGTTTCTGTCCATTTTAAGTGTTTTCATTACCATAAAACGTTATATTTTGAAGTGTGATATACTACTTTGAGAATTATTGCTTCTGTCCTCAATCTATTGAATTTATGCGCTATTTTAAAGCACTGCGTGTCTGTCTTAAACGCACAACACGAGATGATTGTTATTTATATTAGCTGAACTGTGTGTTACATTTTTATTCATTTAACTTCATGTAAGTTTTACTAACTTTGGAAGGAGAAAGACTTGCGGTGAATGTATATCTTGCAACATTCTCTATTTGTCTAGACACTCATTTAGACCGATCATTATACTTGATTTACATCCAAATTTTGGTCCTATGGTGTTGTCATCGAATGAAATAGAGCTGTAAAAGTATATTTAACTCTGGGTGTTGTACATATGTTTTCAGATGGAAGTTGTTAATATTAATTTTTATACTTATACAATATTATTAAAATCTACTCAGCAATCACGTCTAATATGCAGCATTGTTTTATCTATGTTTTCTCATTCAATGTATCAAGTGCTTCTTTATGATAGGTTTAATAGATTAAGATAACTACTGTTTGGTAAATTGATTCTAAGACTTTACTAACTGTCACTAGAGACCAAAACAATTTGGCCCAAATGGTATAAACACAGTAAAAACCGTCTACGTTGTTCTTGTTAACAAACATTGACACGGTCTTGCATACCGTGTTTGAACGAAGAGGATTCTGTATAATATGACAAACTACTTGATTTTAAACTTCGTATAATAAATTGTTGAGCCTAAAGATCGTTGTTTTATCAAAGTCGTTATTTGTGAAAGGTGTTCTGTTAGATATTCACTACACATGTTAATATGACCTGCATGGGAGTTAAAGATATGGTTTGAGCTTTTAAGAAAACGCGTATTTTACAAGTAATAATGTAAATGAACCAATATATTACTCTAAACATTACATACATTTATGTTATAAAATCATACAACGACGATAAATTGTGCATTTAAACATGGTGCAATAGTACAGTTTCGGTTTTTAGGGGAAATAATTTATTTAGATTGTCGCTGATATGTGCCTTTTTTCTAAAGTCGATAACAAAAATACATTATTCATTATTAGTTTCCCCAAAAGTTTTAACATGTTACAATCAGTCGGAAAACTGAGCATTTAAAGAAACACCACAGAAAGCTAACAGTAATTATAGGGCATTGAAAACTTAAATTGCTTCTTCTTTCATGCACTGATGTCTGTCATTATTATTTGTGCTTCCTTTCGCAATTTAGCTTAATCTGAAGTTAATGAGTATTTTAACGTTTAAACGATTTTTGGTAGCATTAGAAGCGAACAGTAATATTTTTTTTCTTTAAATGTATCCAATTAATGACAAATGAGCTTCACTATTATTTGCAACAATTTTCATGTTTTGTCAGTCGCTTTCATTGTATCATTTTGTTTAACCCAATTTAGAAATTACTATTTATTAATTCAGTAATGTTTTTCAAAGCATTCTCTGCTCTGTTTATTCATTCAATCATGTTTGAACAATCAAATTACACTGTGGTTTATTGATTTTACAAAACTTGCTTGTGAAAAATGTTTCCTGTGGAATTAAACTACGAACAGCATTAGCATGTTTGACATTTGTACTGGATTATCTGAGGAAAATAAAAAAAAACACCACCAACAACAAAGACATCCAAAAATATAATAAACGATGCTAAGCTGGCTTATAATCCATACCCATGTTAGGTATTTCCTGTTACAATATGCAAATACAACTTGACATTTGCTACAAATCAGATTAGAAAGCATGCTGCACGAGGTTGCTGATTTGGATCTACTTTATTTGCCTATGCTAGGCCGATTTCGATCCCATCTTGATAAGGAAGTAAAGATTTGGTTTCCGGTTCCGGATCATTTTAATCTTTAAATATAAAGCGTTAAGTCCGATTCTTATAAAACTGCTCTGTACGAATACACACTATTAAATTTGCTTCATTGTCAGACTAAGTTATAGTCCCCACATTACATTGCCTCAATTAAAGTGGTTTACATGCTGCGTAAAAACCAACATAGCATTTGACATTCTTACATTTGCAATTTCCATTACATTGTGCATTAACAATTATGACTTTTGTTTTCTATATCATGGTGATGAATGACTGTTTCGAAATGTATTAGGCAGATCTTGTTTACCTCTTATTTTGGCAAACGACAAAGTTTAACTACGTGTCTTGTGCCCGGTTCAGTTTTGTGAAATAAATGCCTCGCGGAAAGATGCAAATCATTCAATAGTAAATTTGAGTTGATAATGAGTTGAAGACGTAGTTGTCTGTTTTCCATGGGGTGTCATAATTACAACGATTTCCCGAAGATTTGTTGTCACCAGAAATAAAACACACCTTGTGCCCTCGTATTTCAGCGAGAATGCATATCGTTTTTAGTAATCACATTCCACGCACAAGAAACAGCTATAATTAATCTGCATAGTGCTTATTTAGTGAACCCAATTTATAATGTTGTATTTTTAACACTCCATGTACCGTTTTTAAGTAACAATAAAAAATCCCATACGATCTAAGAGATAACACTGAAATATAATGTCATTTTAAGTATATACATGCCGCTTTTAAATTATATACCCTCTTGATGTTTCATTCAGACATTTTTTGAAAGTCAATATTCAATGAAACGGGTCCGATTTAGCCTGGGTCTGGATTAAGCCGAAAATAATTGCCAGTTTTCGATTGCTATAAAGGCAAATCCTACTCGTTGATGCCAAGTTCTCAACTGAGTAATTTTATTAATACTAAATTGTCAAAAGAACCCAATAGACATGTTGCATCTCTGGCTATGTTTGTGCTTATATTGTTTACATACGTACATTGAAAAGGTGCAATCCCCAAGTCGAAGGCTTTACCAGCCCGCTTGGGAAATCCAGTAGTGTTCCAATGTAGTAACATGCACCGCCGCATAAACATGAAAGGAAGTAGACAGCTACTCCTATTAATTTTACATGTTTCTTTTGAACTTGTAATCTTGCTAAGTTCTAACTATGAGTTGAGAATTGCAATTTGTTTATTGGTGTACATTTGTTTTATGTATTCGAAATAACAAAGAACTCAGTCACTTTCTGTGAAACAACAACGTAGACATTCCTCTGTAGTCATGCAATATTAATATTGATTGGAAAATATAGTCTGTATAATACGGAGATTAATATGTTTGTAACAGTTTGTTGCTTTGCCCTCAGGATGTAGTATATTATTGTATCGACAAAAGGAATTTTTGTGCAATGGAAACGCTGCTACCTGAATGAAAAAATAATAAAAGCTATTAATTCATAAAAGAAAAAGAAAATGGTTGACTGACCATTTAATATTTTCTTCGTGGACACCAATTATGCATCGCTACGGATTTTAAGGCGTGAACTGATTTCAATAATCTCACGTTTGATATTTGGCTCAAACCAGTACAATTTTGTCCATTGTATAACATTATGTCCTTACTCACATACGGTTTTAAATCACTCGAAACGCCATTCGGACCCTTCTCATATGAAGTCGTTTATACACTGTCAGATGTGTAGCCATATACTGGACCTGCATCCTCAGGCCGTATGGTTGTCAGCCTTTCACTTCCTAGCGGGTCTGTTGGTGATTGGTCTGTACTATATAAACGTAAGAAGTAACAAGGTATTGAGTGCACTTGTCTAGTCTTCTGGGGAAATATCCATGTATATTACATAATTCAGACATGAACTTTTTTCTTGCAAATCTATGAATTTGTAGTTTGCGAAGCATCCCGCAGTCTCCATTGAACACGATGTGTTGTCGGAAGTGGTTTTTCTTACACCAATTTCATTGCTTTGCTAATTGTATCGCCTTTTTTTGGCTCCAGGCAATATTTGAATCACAAGATTGTGTATAACGCAAAATTACATGTGTTATTATATTTAGGACATCTTTGGTCTTATTTTACCGACCTGTCATATCTTGATGGCATGGGGTCACTGATACAGCAAATGGCATACCTAAGGGATGGGCTTTTTAATATTGGTCATCGAATGAAATAGCAGCTGTAAAAGTAAATTTAACTCTGGGTCTTGTACATGTGTTTTCAGATGGAAGTTGTTAATATTAATTTTTATACTTAACAATATAATTAAAAGCTACTCAACAATCACGTCTAATATGCAGCATTGTTTTATCTATGTATTCTCATTCAGTGTATCAAGTGCTTCTTTATGATAGGTTTAATAGATTAAGATAACTATTGTTTGGTAAATTGAGTCTAAGACTTTACTAACTGTCATTAGAGACCAAAACAATTTGGCCCAAATGGTATAAACACAGTAAAAACCATCTACGTTGTTCTTGTTAACAAACATTGACACGGTCTTGCATACGGTGTTTGAATGAAAAGGATTCTGTATAATATGACAACCTACTTGATTTTAAACTTCGTATATTAAATTGTTGAGCCTAAAGATTGTTGTTTTATCAAAATCGTTATTTGTGAAAGGTATTCTGTTAGATATTCACTACACATGTTAATATGACCTGCATGGGAGTTAACGATATGGTTTGAGCTTTTAAGAAAACGCGTACTTTACAAGTAATAATGTAAATGAACCAATGTATAACTCTAAACATTACATACATTAATGTTATATAATCATACAACGACGATGAATTGTGCATTGAAACATGGTGCAATAGTACAGTGTCTGTTTTTAGGGGAAATAATTTATTTAGATTGTCGCTGATAAGTGTCTTTTTTCTAAAGCCGATAACAAAAATACAAAATTCACTATTTGTTTCCCCGAAAGTTTTAACATGTTACAATCAATCGGACAACTGAGCGTTTAAAGAAACACCAGAGGAAGCTAACAGTAATTATAGGGCATTGGAAACTTAAATTGCTTCTTCTTTTATGCACTGATGTCTGTCATTATTATTTGTGCTTCCTTTCGTAATTTAGCTTAATCTGAAGTTAATGAGTATTTTAACGTTTAAACGATTTTTGGTAGCATTAGAAGCGAACAGTAATATTTTTTTTCTTTAAATGTATCCAATTAATGACAAATGAGCTTCACTATTATTTGCAACAATTTTCATGTTTTGTCAGTCGCTTTCATTGTATCAGTTTGTTTAACCCAATTTAGAAATTACTAACTATTTATTAATTCAGTAATGTTTTTCAAAGCATTCTCTGCTCTGTTTATTCATTCAATCATGTTTGAACAATCAAATTACACTGTGTTTTATTGATTTTACAAAACTTGCTTGTGGAAAGTGTTTCCTGTGGAATTAAACTACGAACAGCATTAGCATGTTTGACATTTGTACTGGATTATCTGAGGAAAATGAAAAAAAACAACACCACCACCAACAAAGACATCCAAAGATATAATAAACGATGCTAAGTTGGCTTATAATCCATACCCTTGTAAGGTATTTCCTGTTACAATATGCAAATACAACTCGACAGTTTGCTACAAGTTAGATTAGAAAGCATGCTGCACGAGGTTGCTGATTTGGATCTGCTTTATTTGCCTATGCTAGGACGATTTCGATCCTATCTTGATAAGCAAGTAAAGATTTGGTTTCCGGTTCCGGATCATTTTAATCTTTAAATATAAAGCTTTAAGTCCGATTCTTATAAAACTGCTCTGTACGAATACACACTATTAAATTTGCTTCATTGTCAGACTAAGTTATAGTCCCCACATTACATCGCCTCAATTAAAGTGGATTACATGCTGCGTAAAAACCAACATAGCATTTGACATTCTTACATTTGCAATTTCCATTACATTGTGCATTAACAATTATGACGTATGTTTTCTATATCATGGTGATGAATGACTGTTTCGGAATGTATGAGGCAGGTCTTGTTTACCTCTTATTTTGGCAAATGACAACGTTTAACTACGTTCCTTGTGCCCGGTTCAGTTTTGTGAAATAAATGCCTCGCGGAAAGATGCAAATCATTCAATAGTAAATTTGAGTTGATAATGAGTTGAAGACGTAGTGGTCTGTTTTCCATGGGATGCCATAATTACAACGATTTCCCGAAGATTTGTTGTCACCAGAAATTGAACACACCTTGTGCACTCGCATTTCAGCGAAAATTCATATCGTTTTTCGTAATCACATTCCACGCACAAGAAACAGCTATAATTAATCTGCATAGTGCTTATTTAGTGAACCCAATTTATAATGTTGTATTATTTGAACACTCCATGTACCGTTTTTAAGTAACAATAAAAAATCCCATACGATCTAAGAGAAAACACTGGAATATAATGTCATTTTAAGTATATACATGCCGCTTTTAAATTATATACCCTCTTGATGTTTCGTTCAGACATTTTTTGAAAGCCAATATTCAATGAAACGGGTCCGATTTAGCCTGGGTCTGGATTAAGCCGAAAATAATTGTAAGTTTTCGATTGCTATAAAGGCAAATCCTACTCGTTGATGCCAAGTTCTCAACTGAGTAATTTTATTAATACTAAATTGTCAAAAGAACCCAATAGACATGTTGCATCTTTGGCTATGTTTGTGCATATATTGTTTACATACGTACATTGAAAAGGTGCAATCCCCAAGTCGAAGGCTTTACCAGCCCGCTTGGGAAATCCAGTAGTGTTCCAATGTAGTAACATGCACCGCCGCATAAACATGAAAGGAAGTAGACAGCTACTCCTATTAATTTTACATGTTTCTTTTGAACTTGTAATCTTGCTAAGTTCTTACTATGAGTTGAGAACTGCAATATGTTTATTGGTGTACATTTGTTTTATGTGTTCGAAATAACAAAGAACTCAGTCACTTTCTGTGAAAAGACAACATAGACATTCCTCTATAGTCATGCAATATTAATATTGATTAGAAAATATAGTCTGTATAATACGGAGATTAATATGTTTGTAACAGTTTGTTGCTTTGCCCTCAGGATGTAGTATATTATTGTATCGACAAAAGGAATTACTGTGCAATGGAAAAGCTGCTACCTGAATGAAATAATAATAAAAGCTATCAATTCATAAAAGAAGAAGAAAATGGTTGACTGACCATTTAATATTTTCGTGGACACCAATTATTCATCGCTACGGATTTTAAGGCGTGAACTGATTTCAATAATCTGACGTTTGATATTGGGCTCAAACCAGTACAATTTTGTCCATTGAATAACATTATGTCCTTACTCACATACGGTTTTAAATCACTCGAAACGCCATTCGGACCCTTCTCATATGAAGTCGTTTATACACTGTCAGATGTGTAGCCATATACTGGACCTGCATCCTCAGGCCGTATGATTGTCAGCCTTTCACTTCCTAGCGGGTCTGTTGGTGATTGGTCTGTACTATATAAACGTAAGAAGTAACAAGGTATTGAGTGCACTTGTCTAGTCTTCTGGGAAAATATCCATGTATATTACATAATTCAGACATGAACTTTTTTCTTGCAAATCTATGAATTTGTAGTTTGCGAAGCTACCAGCAGACTCAATTGAACACGATGTGTTGTCGGAAGTGGTTTTTCTTACACCAATTTCATTGCTTTGCTAATTGTATCGCTTTTGTTTGGCTCTAGGCAATATTTGAATCACAAGATCGTGTATAACGCAACATTACATGTGTTATTATATTTAGGACATCTTTGGCCTTATTTTACCGACCTGTCATATCTTGATGACATGGGGCCATTGATACAGCAAATAGCATACCTAAGGCATGGGCTTTTTAAAAAAAAACATAATTTAAACTTCTTGAAGCAGTACAAATAAGATTTCCGGTGGACCTGCATGTTTCCACGTTTCTTATCGACGATGTCACATAGGAAATATTGAAAACATCAAATTTATTTGACATGACACAAATACATTAACGGTACGAATGTCAAGATTCTGCTGTTGTTCTCGGCCTGTTTTGTTCAAGTTAAGTGTGGTGATAAAATTGCGATTTTCTAGAAACGTTTTGAGACTCCCAAATGGAAAATATACGTAGGAAACTTTTAAAACACATTTAAACAATGGCCATTACGTTAATGGGAAACAAGGTACTTGCTTATATTTCTGTGAAACCTTTTATTTCATTTATATATTTGACACCACGACATTATCTAAGGATTCAAAAATTTGCCTCATGAAACTAAATACTGGTTTGTCAAATGAAATCACTGACTTCTGGATTTAAAATGAGGTCTTGTCAAACCATTGTCAGTCGTGCGGGTTCCTGGGAAGCAGTTGTCTTGGAACTTTCCCTATCGTATGGTTTCTCGGAAATCGATACAGCAAAGATATACATGTAAAAACACACGACAGATTTCTTGATAGTATAACTGCATAATATCATAATATCTCACGGAAACGGAGCTTTGTGTACTGACTTGCTATCATTTACAGACGAGAGCCATATATATATATATGCTGTACATATACATGTTGACTGGCCAGACAAAAAAGACAACTTCTGTTTTGCTTTACAAGTATATTTTCTAAGTTATTGTACACTGCGAGCTGGACACCAAAACGCTTGCAAAACCTGTCTTTATTTTTTTATTTTAAACTTACATATGTGTCTGTCCTTGTATTAAGAAAAAGCAGTTATCGTCTTCATATACGTGTTGATGTGGGTCTCAGAAGCTTTATTTATTTAGCTATTATTAATTTTCACGTGCTTTGAACGCTGAAACTGATGGCGCCTGCATAGTGGGTAACATTCTTTTACGTAACGAAATTCTGTAATCAGATAAGTTTAATTGACATGTTATAAAGTTTTGTCATTGCAACTTTCAGAACACTTACAAGTGTGGCAGTTTTTTTTGCCTGGATCAGATAATAAAAATGCACCAGGACGTGTTTAGGAAATTGGAGAAATTGATTTTGTGTTGCAACAAGGTTCGATCTTGTCGTTTCAACTGTCTCAGGAAATTTCAGCTTCGCGTTTCTGTACTTTATTCGTTATTATCGAAGCTTCGTGTTCCTGTACTTTGGCTATTGTAATGACATCGTCAGATCAAACGTTACTATTGATTGAATTTTTCTACATGAGTTAATTAGGTTTTATTTCTGGAAAATCACATGCACAGATTTTCTTCTGGTTTCCCTGTCGGACCCGGAGTTTCTGTAACGTGTATTTAGATTTACACTGTCTTACCGTTCATCTGCTGAACTAAAATCATAACTGCATGTATCGTCTGTTATCATTCCTAAATATCTACAGACAATGGTAGGCTATCGTTATTTATTGGGTAAAGGCGAATTGTCGAATTGCACTTTAAATAAGTGATGAATTCGGTCTTAAAAGTCTGATTTAATAGATATTTATGGATTATAAAATGTCGACATATAAATAGACGGTCATAAACAAATTAAATTATGCCCGCTAAGCATCTACGATAAGCAGTTGGTGTTATATAAAACATTTAAGAGAGCTGTTAATGAGCAAAATGTCAGCCATTACTTTGATCTAACTTGTACTTTTCCCTATCTTTTAAATCTACGTGACCAGTTATTATTTTATTGTACTGGTCGCTATAGCTACGCAATCGGGCGTATACGTAATTTGTATATGCAGTTCATAAACTGGACACTAATCGGTTCGATGTTAAAGCCAAAATTCCCTTCAAGAAATATGATGTGCGTATTGTGAATTTCTTGTGTCATGTGTAACGCGCAACTCTTGACGGGTTGCGTGGATCTTTGCGTCATGTATGTACGTTAAACTGAAAAGTGTTTTGTGGATCTACGTATCACGTACATACGTCCAATTGTAACAGATTCTTGTGGATCTATGTACATACGCTACACTGTGAAAGATTGTGTCGATCTATGCATCATGTACGTACGTTCAACTGTGACAGATTGTGTGGCTATACAAATGTATGAACCATGTAGATACGTCCAACTGTAACAGATTCTTCTGGATCTATGTACATACGCTACACTGTCACAGATAATGTGGATCTATGCACTATGTACATACGCTACACTGTCACAGATAATGTGGATCTACGTACTATGTACATACGCTACACTGTGAAAGATTGTGTCGATCTATGCATCATGTACGTACGTTCAACTGTGACAAATTGTGTGGCTATAAACATGTATGAACCATGTAGATACGTCCAACTGTAACAGATTCTTCTGGATCTATGTACATACGCTACACTGTCACAGATAATGTGGATCTATGCACTATGTACATACGCTACACTGTCACAGATAATGTGGATCTATGTACTATGTACATACGCTACACGGTGACAGATTTTGTCGAACTATGTACTATGTACATATGCTACACTGTGACAGATTGTGTCGATCTATGTACTATGTACATACGCTACACGGTGACAGATTTTGTCGAACTATGTACTATGTACATATGCTACACTGTGACAGATTGTGTCGATCTATGTACTATGTACATACGCTACACTGTGACAGATTGTGTCGATCTATGCATCATGTACGTTCGTTCAACTGTGACAGATTGTGTGGATCTACAAATGTATGAACCATGTACATACGTTCAGCTGTAACAGATTCTTGTGGATCTAAGTATTGAGTACATAATTATGCTACACTGTGACAGATTGTGTGGGTCTATGTGTCATGTACGTACGCTTTACTTTGACTTGGCTGTTTACTTGGACAACCAAATATAGAGGGCATTAAAGTTCGTAACCTATACACTGCCTTCATTAAAATATTCCAGATATTCAAGACCTGCTGAAATTTTGTGCGTGGCGCATTTTGTATTGATTTATAATTTATTTCTGGCCATCTCAGGATTGCTGCTTTGAGATTTTTCATCTCTTTGCAAGTGAAAAAAGACAAAGTCAAAAACTCCTGCATCGACGCGCACAAGTTCCACACACACACGCACACAAACACACACACACACACAAACACACACGCGCGCGCACGCACACACTTCCTCGATTTATCTGTGTGGTAACATTGGTAAATAACTGTAAGCTTTGATTCGATATGCATTATGTACCAATATTTTGAAAGTTGTATTAGATCAATTACATTGCGTAGGCCGTTTATTAGACAATTGAAATGTGCATTCTGGTAAAAATTTAGAGCTGACATAATTTGTGTAGAACTTTATTATTTGTTCTCATACATGTTTATTTTGGTGAGTTATTAAATGCGTTTGCTTCAAGGGTCAGAGGGCCGTGATCTGTTTCAGTAAATACAACTTAATTGGTCTTTTAAACAGCTAAGTCAACAACACCAAAGGTTTTTAACGGTCCTAGTTTGGCGATCGATTTTTTCCCGACTGATCAATGCTCAGCGATAAGACCATACATGCATTGCTTATACAAACATAAATGATTGATTGAATTCGTCTGCTACCTGATTCTGTTGATCAGGCGATATTTATTTTCAAACGAGATAAGGCAAATTTGGAAAACAAAATCAGAAATTTTATGACAAAAAGTTAAAACAGACATTTTTAATAAAAAGACTTTTAAAATATATATATATATATATATATATATATATATATATATATATATATATATATATATATATATATATATATATATATATATTAAGTCTAGCATTAGTGGATCTGCTCACACAGTCATCTTGACTCTGCATTCAATACAGTAGCCAAACTCCATCACTGTAACATTCTCTGTGTGTAGATGATTTGCTGTGAAGTAGGTTTCAAAAATACTTAGAAGTATTCATATTGATTTTTTGTTTTCGTAATGCCGATTAATTCTGCTATATGTAGAACGTTGTTGTTTTAATATTTAATGACAAAGAGCCAAACTAATATTGTAACAATATTTCAATATTTACTCGCTACCGTGCGATATGTACCTCATTTCTGATATTTACTGTCTATGTGTACTTTAAGTTTTCGTATGCAAACTAAGCTTAATAAAGTTATCGGGCCCGTCTTACTAACATTTCTTAACTTACGCATGAACGTAAGTTACGTTTACAAGATACGATTGAACGTAAGTCCGTCTTACTAAAATTGCGTAAGTTCGTCACTTTTCGTACGTTTGCAATCGCAAGTCACGGACACCGGAAGTGAAACGAGTACTCTTCAAAAAGAAGAAATTCCGCGAAAAGCTGTCAGATTTTGACAGACGACATTTACTGTATTTAGCAATAAGATTTACGAAGTTAGAGAGAGGGGAAAAATGGAAGAAAAAAAAAGAAAGAGCAACTGGAGTGAGTTGGAAACAAATATGCTTATTGAATTAGTATCTGCCGCTCCAGTTGCACTTTCTTCTGCAGGCCGTGCAGGGGACAGGAATGCCTTTTGGCGAGATTGTGCCAACCAGTAAGTACAGAGCTATCTGATTTCTTACGTATTCTAATTTTTTATGAGTATTTATATTACTACTGAGATGAAGAAATTTTATAAAAAAAATCATGAAAAAAATATCTTTATCAAAATAACAGTCTATATTCAGTTACGGTGAGTACAGTTTGTATGGATACTGTGGCTTAAAGTGTTATTTATGAACTACACATAATATATATGAAGATGGAATTAAAACTATTCTTTTATGGTGAGGGTTACTTAAACTATTTTTAATGGAGTTACTTGATGGATAAATACACTGAGATCTACTATAACCACACTGACTATTAAATAGCTGAAGTTTTTAAATATGAAATATTATTTTAGTGACTTTACTTTCATAATGTAATCCCTGTTTTAATGTGTTTAATTTATAGTGTAAAACAATTTAGTAAGATCAAGTTATTGTTTAATTTTAAATGATTTCAGAATTAGCAGCATCAGTTTGGTTGTAAGGACATGGCAGGAGGCCAAGAAAAAATGGTCTGACCTTAAGGCAAGTTTCATCCTCAATTCTATGAATAAGATCTATGAAAATACCATTAATGCGTTGAGGGAAAAAACATTTTTAGGATCAAGTTCAATGATAATAGTTGTTGATTTAAAATTAAAATTTGAAATGTAACTAAAAAAAAACAGTATGAAGCAGGATTATTTGTTGATGTTTATGTGTAATGAGTACTTGAACGATGCGAAACATTTAAAATGATGTACTGTCAAATTTTAAATAAAAAATGAATTGTTAACAGTGTGCTACAAAGAGGAAGGCCATTCAAATGAAATCCCATGCCCGACTGACAG
Source organism: Sinonovacula constricta (assembly GCA_007844125.1). Classification (NCBI taxonomy): domain Eukaryota; kingdom Metazoa; phylum Mollusca; class Bivalvia; order Cardiida; family Solecurtidae; genus Sinonovacula; species Sinonovacula constricta. The sequence continues at coordinate 68,314,675 of CM017556.1, read as the reverse complement.
GCGGAGGGCCTCCTGCTGGTCATTTTAGGGATTATGAAGAGAAGGTCAGTTACTTACTATAAACATCATATAGAAGATATAGTTGTTGTATTTTCCATAATTTTCTGTTGTTGTGATTATACGTAAAAATTACTTTTTATATTCTGTATATCTATAGTTAAATTTACAACATTCTTTATTTGACTTTTGATTTTCCTTAATCATCAATAACAGTGTTATCAATACAGATACTGACGTGCATCCCAGGGCCAGCAATTGATGGCATCATACCAGATGGGGACCTGTTTTTTGGTTGGTTTTCAATTTTAAATACATCTACTTGGTCAGTGCTAATATATTTTTTATTGAAGTAAATAAGGGGCATTTGAAAATTACTTTATACATTAAATTATATTGCCAATTAAACTCTGTTAAATGACTGATGACCAGATTAATTTCAGAAACAAACTGCATCAATTTACTTCAGTAAAAGCACTGATGATGAGTTTATTTAATATATTGTGTTTTTAAAAATGAAATTCTGACTATGAAAACTAGTCTGTTCTGCATTGCAAAGGTATGTTTGTAAGGGGTATTATTTGCATGGAGTTTTTAATTGTGCACCAGCATCCTTTTAATTAGAAAGCTATGTACATGCCAAATTTGGTAAAATTTAAAAATGTCATCAAGATGATTTACAATATAATGTAAATGTCTGTACTAAATAATCTGAAATAAAATTTAAAACCGATGTTAAATAATTGTGTGGGTCGACCAATGTCAAATTGCAACCCATCAGTCTCATACTGGAACTTGCATTTTGGGGGATCTTCCAGCTGACCTTCCATGTGACCAAGACAATAATTTGCACAGACAATATGACCATAATTGTCTGTGCAATGTAACAATAACAACATAAATAATTGTTAAATCTCTTTATTGTAGGACTCTTAAACTAATAACATTTGTACTATGTTAAGTTTGTATAAAAATAACAATCAAAAACATCATTATATAAATTCACTTTTATGTGTTTCTGTTTGTATAATTTGTCTAAACAATGTTTTTATTTTTTTGTTTTTTTAACTTTTTTAATGGTTAGACACTTGTGCTGCAGAGATGCAAGGACACGAAAAAGAACCTGAAGATGGTAAGTTAATATTAGTAATTTTTAAACTAAATTATATAATCTCTATGAATTCAGCACAATTGAAAGGATGTCATAATAGCAAAATAGAATGTTTCCAATACAATTATTTATGCCAAATACAACAAATTAATAAAATTATAAAACACAAACAACAATGAAATGTTAATAGAAGGGACAATAAAAAAGACAATATATGACATTATATAATGTCATGTAACAAATACACACTGTTCTTATTTTCAGAGACCCCTTTGCCATCCACAAGTCATGGTATGTATATTTACATTAAAAATCAAAGATTACTTCTACTGTAACATTAAACAAATGAATTTAAAAAAAGATAAAACAATTTATGCATATAAAAATCAGTTTAAAATAAATTTCTTTAATATAATCAACAATTTTGCATAAGTAAATTTTGAACATAGTCCGTATAGTGTATAGGGTTTTAACTAATTAACAAGATAATATTATTTGCATCTTTTTATGTTTTACTTCAGAAGAAACCTGTTCTCTAACAGATTTGGTGGCAGATAAATGTAATTCATCTATCTTCAAAGGTAAGACAATGAAAATGTATATAAATTTTACAACAAAATACTTCTAAGCCAACATAGAATGGTGATAAAATATTGTAAAGCTGTTCCATTGTGTCTCTCTAACGACATTCATGCACTTATAAAGATAAAAATGACTAGTGCTGAATTGCAATTTGTTATATATTGTTTAAAGAAACATCTTTCAAAAAATAGTGTGTACAGTGCTGCCATTCAATAATATATTTGCTGTTTGTTTTTGGAACAGAATCTGCATTCAAAAGAACACCCAGGAAGAGACAAAGTCAATCTGGTAATGAGAAAGATTGTTTTATTTAAATTTCAATGGAGATTCTTAGTTTTTTTTAGTCTTTTTATGAGCATAGATATGTGAAATATGTATGATCTGTTTTTAGATCAATGATAATGGGAGTTGTTGTGGGGTTTTTTCTCAATATAATAAATAAATATATTTTTAAATGTTTTCTTATGTGTTTAAAAATATTTACACAATTATATTCATTATATTTAAGTCCAGTTGGAATATGTGAAGACACATCCTTCAAAGTTAATAGGTAGAATCACTGTCAAACTGCATATTATAAGGCAGATGTACCTATTGGAAAATATTTGTACAGGCTAGGGTGCAGACACAAATAGACAATTGAATATGATGCATTTCACCAGATGTTGCTTTGCAATCATTTTTGTACCTATGTCAGTCAAGCTTTACATTTCATGTATTGAACATTACATGCAAGCATATGTGCAACTAGAATTAGTTAATATGATTCATATACCAATTTAATGCCTCATTATGCCATCACATATTTAATATGCAAGAGTGTAACAGCAAAATCCATTGACAAAACTTGTGTATAAGATGTCCATATTACATATGTTACATATAGTACATATATTTACATAGTAACTTAATATTTACAAACATGGTTAATGCAGAATAATCTTTACAAAGATTAAATGAACTTGTATATTTATAAATGACTATAAAGATAACACATAATTCATATAACATGATATGACATAGTTCTGTTTACAAATCATCAGCATTTACTAATGATGTAATAATAATTTCCTTTCAGAAACAACAGACTACTCAGAAAAAGTTATTAAATTAATGCAGAAGAAAATTGACATGAAAGTAAAGTATGAAGAAGAACATCTTGAAATTTTGAGGGAGAAAAATAACATTTTAAAGGAAGCAAACTTGTTGGCCCAAAAACAATTATTTGAACTGAAGAAATTAAATATTTCATTACAAATTTTGACAGAACAAGAGAACAATGTATTTTCTGTTTCACCAGTGATTAAGCTTTAAACATTACAAATACAAATTTGAAACGTCAAGACATGGTTCTGCGATTTTAAGTACCTGCAATAAATGATTTACTAAATCGTTTTCTTTAGATACTTGTATGTTTTAGACTTTTCATAGCTTTAATTGATTAACTTTTCAAATACAACAAAGCACTACTGAATTTCTGAAGTTATGTGTTCAATAATATGTGCAAATCCATTTGTTAAGATACCTTGTTGTGGCTTAACCTTGTACAAAATGTTTTAATTAATAAAATGTAATAGTGATAGTAAAAAACTGGATATCTATTGGCAAATTACTTGGAAAGATTGTGACTTCAAATAATATAGTGATTTTCTTAAATAAACTCCCTCAATTAAGCAAATGTTCTCCAACATTTTACGCATATTAAAATTGTGAGCATTTACGCCTTTACAAGTCATAATGGTTTTTATTCATCATGACTGGAGGTTAACACTTTAACGTATGTCACATAATCTCGATCGAGAAGTATGAGAAACTGGTAGAAATGAAACTGCTTTTCAATTGAAAGTTGGGTGAAAAGGCTCATTTAAGCTTATGTTACTTGTTGAAAACTTGTAGACTCAAAATAAATGTTATCCTACCCTATCTCAATTTAATGCAATCTATTTATTAATGATCTCCTTATTGTTTGGCCTGGATTATTGTTGTTTTCTTCCACAATGTCAGTATTGCAAATTTCATTGGCCATTTCACAGTTATCTGGTATAGGAATGTTTTGGTCAATACACAAGTTGTGTAGTCTCATGCAGGCTGTCACTACATGACATGCCTTATCTGGGCTAAAGGGAAGACAGCCACCTGACTTGTGTAGGCATCTGAAAAAAACAACAACATTAATTTCCAGATTTCCAACTCAAAAGCATTTGATATGCCTCTGTGAATCAAATCATTATTAAGAAAGAAGTATAAATTTTTGGATAAATTTACTGTCAAAATTGCAAAAAAGTAACGAATTTACATGTTTGATATTGTTGGAGATATACAATGGTTTGATGAACTGGATGGTTTGAACCAACATTTTTATAAGTCTTTTTAGGACAAATGTTTTTGAAGGACATCCATATCTCCATTGGTGAGCTAGTGGTTCTATTAAGACATATGTATAGAGTATTCCTCTCATAACATCCACTTGTTGGTCATCTTAATCTTACTGTACTCACCATAATTGAATATAGTTTATTTTTTTATAAAGATAACTTCATTTTTTTGTTGTTGAGAACAAGTTATTTTATTACTTTTAAATAGTTACCTAAATCTAGATTTCAACACCCCGAATGCCCTTTCCACCACTACCCGTGTCTTAGCATGCTTGGCATTGTACCGTTCTTCTGCCTGGGATTGGGCATTAAGTACAGGTGTCATAAGATAGGGCTTTAGTGGGTAGCCACTATCTCCTAGCAAGTACATGTACCCACTGGTTTGAGTTTCCATGTGTGTCTAGAGTAGACATAAATAATTGTCAGAACCTTGCATAATGCTTGTTGTATCATGTGAATAAGTTCAATGTTAAATTACAATTACCGGTACTGCATGGCTAATGCAGGTAATAATTATACAAAAGACGCATTAAATAAAAAAATGTTCACTATAAATTATTTTCATACCTTTATATATATGCATTAATTGACAACTTAAACACTAAACTGTGTGAAGTAGAGTTTTAATATAAAGGATAAATTAAATTACGAGGCTAATTATTTAATCTATTAAGTTTGAAAAGTTTATCAAATGTTACTAACTGTATATTTTATGTATGTATTGTTAGAAAGAGAGAGAGAGATAGAGAGAAGGAGAAAGATAAAGATGTATTTATAGTTTTGTGTTACTGTAATTTGAAATGTTTGCACTTATATGATTAAGCAGGTTAAATTATGTTCTATTATCATGTAATATATGCTGTTCAATGTTTGACTTAATTAATTTAAAGACAAGACATAAGATGTGATTTAAAAAAAAATTATATGATGCATATGAGTATATGTTCATTTAATGATGTATTTTAAGTGTTTTTTCAACAAACATGTACATCATTTGCTTGCAATATACTTACCTTCAGTGCACAGGAATTCCATATTGCAGCATCGTGCTGTGATCCTGGCCACCTGGCAACCACATCAGTAAACCTGATGAAAGTAGACATGTGCATAATGCTTCTGTTTGAATTAAATTACAGTACATATGTTAGTGTATGGTACACTACCATTATGTGTTGTTACTGTTATTGTATGGATGCATGTGTATTAAGCAATTTGAATACTGCAACATAGTTATTTAGTCTGTACCTGCAAAATCTTCCGATGGAAGTTAATTATGATCATTGTTCGGTTTTAATGCAATTTACTGTTCTATAAATCATACATTTCTGTGTTTATATGTAAAATGAATTGACTAGGATCTATGATAACAGATTGAAAATAATGTATTTAAAAAAATAAACGAAATGGGAAGAACTTTCTAAATCTTATACATGCACTATGATGGAAAGGGCTACAATACAAATATGTTACATTAAAATATACAATGTAAATTTAATCAATCCTGTTCGATAATAATGTTGACTTTTTCACATGTTTCAAAAATAATTATCTGTAAGCATATTGCTTATTCAGTGATTGGTAACTATTAACCCTAAACAGAAAATTATTATGACATTTCATTACCTCATGCTGCTGTCAACAACAGCCTGTACGTTGATCGCACAAAACTGTTTTCTGCATATGAATACTTGGCTTTCATGCTTTGGTGCTATGATTGGAACTAATGTTCCATCAATAGCACCTAACACCCCAGGCATCCCAGCCAACTTGTAAAATTGGCACATTGCTTGCTTTTTCTCAACTTCTGTTGTTGGGAATCTGTTAAATTATACAAAAAACATGTTTGTCCAGAATTGTTACATTTTTATTTATTGAAAATCTTTAACAAGGAATTATGATTTATGTCCAGCAGTTATATTAAAATGTTATTAGGAGTTTTCTTTTTTACCACAATTCTTGCCATCAAACATTGCTACAGCCACTCACGTTGCGACAATAGCTCATTTACTCAACTTATGTACACTTGAACGTTTTGATAATTCTTGAAAGAGAATTCAGTAAAATAATGTATAACTTGCTTTATAGCAGTGCTCTATGTATAACTTATACAACAGTGGTATCTACACAATTGATAAATGACCAGTTCTGTTTGGTAAGTTATTGTAGTATTTATATTGCAATTGCATTGGTGTATTTATATTTTTTACTTGTATTGTTTGAACTGGTTCATGTCTGTTTTGTTACCGCAAATATTTGTATTGCTAAATTCTAAATTCTAATATCTCCGCCAATTGATAATGTGGCAGTATTTAATTATTGTGTTTATTATTATTCTCAGGTTTTTCTTCGTACAGCATAAAAAAAAATTAAAAGTATCTAAACCTTGCACAGACTGGGTTTTCAATTAAATTTTACTCCCACCACGACCCGTCACATGAAATTAAATCTCCTTAACAATTTAAAGGTCCAATTTATCGCAAATAATAAAGCAAATAATAAAGCATTGATAACATATAAACACCTTTCACACTTCAGACTCATGCTTTTACTAAGATAGAGCCAAAAGAAAGTTGAAACAAGATTTTTTTAAAGTAGAACAGTAACATATTCCATTGTTGTTTTTTCATTGTCAGAAAAGAAAAAGGGCTGATTAAAAGTTTACAGTAAAATGTGAAATAGTCACTTTAAATCTCCATTGCCTTATATAAGACGAGGAGTTTCAATTTTGCAATCTTTGGTTTAGTTTGTTTATTATGTTATTAAAATATTAATGAAGTTTCAGTGTTACAATAATAAAAATCATATATAACTTCAAGTAGACATTACAATGTATGAAAATTTGTTGAACACAAATCTTTGGTATTCTAACCTGATGGTATTGACTCGTCTATTGATACTAGCAATGAATGCGTTGAAGAGCCGAGCAGAGGTGGCCTTTGATATGCCATGAAGGTCTGAAACCTCGGAAAAAAAGTCTCCCTTCCCAAGGTATCGAAGGCCAGAGAGTACCTGTGAAGTAAATCATTTGAAGAGATACATCTGCTCAATAGTAATAGCAATAAAAAAGTAAATACAAACCCTACATATTGTCTGTCAAAGGCTATCATACCATATGTTACTTTTTGAATACTTACCGACTGGAAATAAAATTTGTATATGTAACACTGTAACAATCCAACAATAATAAGGTTCCAACTCCATCATCAATGACGTTTTATATGTATGAATACCCACTATATTTTGGTATTGTATATTAATAAAATACAAAAACAAAATAATAAGCAGGAGCTCAAACATATAATCTAATGGCGTGTCCTTCAAGCTTTCGGTGCTTTCAAATTGCGTTTGGTTAGATCATTTAATTTAAAAAAAAAAAGGCAGACATGAAGACGCTTGGTGGCCAGTAGAAATTTCCTTCAGCATAGCATAATCTTAAATTTATTAAACCATTGTTATCTTGAACACTTCAATCCTGTTCCAGAAATTATTTCATATTCCAAGTGGACAGAAAACTAAAATGTAAGCGTTCCTCAAGTTCACCATGAGCATTCGCCATTTTGACAGATTCTACTTCCTGTCAGTAAAAACCGCAACCTATGGTAAGTGCAAAAAGTACAGGACATATCCGTATAGTACCGAAAAGTTTTAATTAAACGCATTTAAACTAATAAATAAATTTAATAAAGTGTGGACGCACCTGAACCTCCGTCGACACAGGGTGGCTTCTGTTGGTTTTCGGTCTTAAATCAGCATCTACCAACGCAATCAGATGTTGTATCGTTGCTTTGTTCAATCTGTATCGAGAGACTATTTCAACATCTCGATACATGGCCAAAATATCTGGTCTTTCTCTGAAAACTCGATCATTTCTGTGATTTACAATCGACGCGTTGAAAATTGGAATGAATTCCGCCATGACACTTACGCAAGGTCTAGACCGTGCGTAAAGTTACGTTCAATTTTCTGCCTGATCGTAAGTTACAAAAGTTTAGTAAGACACCAATTGAACGTAAGTTTGAACGTACGCAAAACTTAGGGTGAAATCTTGCGTACGCAAGGTTAGTAAGACGGGCCCATCGTGCCTTGACTTGACAAAACCTTAGGCGGAAGAAGGAGATGTTCCTTAATGCGGGTCACCATCCGGTCGGTAGGCACCTGTGAAAGTTCCGAGATGCATGCTGTGCAGGTGTGTGTTAAACCTGTGATATTGTTACATTGTATATTGAGGTATAACTTTACACCGAACTCTCGAGAGCGAGCTCTGATCGAACAGTTGTCACTTGGATATTCCGTGCGTCCCTCAGGGTGACTGCAGTGTGGGTACACCTGTTGCATATAATCAGGAGCAGGTAAAACTATCGATAAGCAGCGAACGGGACGATCGGTCGGGCACCGGGAGATTAATATGAATGGTGTGACCCGCGGTCTGGGTTGAATATACATGTACCACTTCAGTTCAGGGGGAGTATAAATGTACCTGCCGGGGTTTACGTTCATATACGGTAGACTCGTGTATAGCTGGCAGCGTCTCAAAAAAGTTTCAATATACCCTCGGCCATAGCAGTGGTCTGGACGTGAAGGATTTAAACCCACTTTTGGAACTCGGATAAAATGATAAATGTATGTACCGCTTTCCATTTTGTGTGCTACCATTTTTCTCTCAGCACATGTTCTATCATACTAAATCGTTATGATTGCGTGTTCTTCACTCTGAAACATGTTATAGGCACACGGAGCCATGCGTGTGAAGGAATATGTAGATCATTATCGACATATGTGACATGTACTCTTGGGATCAGGGGATCAGTGAATCATTGGGTTGACATACTGACAATTCTAGATGTGATTTATCGTCAGCGACGATATAAAAACGTTCAGCCTTGTAAGGGGAAAATGTAATTATATTTTGATATTCATATGTTGTATATGGTTTAGTTTGTCTTTGTAATTCACTGAACAACAAAAGTAGAAAAAAAATGTTATCACGTGACGTCACATGTTCCAAATGAAAATAACAAGAACTAGAACCGTAATATGTGGCGTAACTCTTTTTCCCACTTAGCGAGATCTTGCCAGGCGTAGACACATTGTGTAGATATAGACCAAACAGCAAGCGATGGGAACTGTCTAATAAGTATCTAGACTATTTGTGGCTTTGTTTTTTTTAAAATACATGTTGGTATGCATGCATGGAGATGTGAGCAAATGAAGGTCTTACAATAATGTACCAGAAATAAACAAATATAGCCAGATACCAGTTGACATGCTTGCATGTGGTAACGTGTAAAGGACTCGTAGATAAGTGTATGTATACATGACGAAAAAACATGTTGATTATGGTGATGAATGGTTTTGAGTGCTCAATTTTGCTCCGTAATTTAAATAGTATTAAATAACAATATGTAGTTCGGTGGTGGTAGTGGTTGTGGTAGTGGTGGTGGCGGTGTATAGTGTAGCGCTGCTGTTGATAGTGATGGTGGTAATCCTGATCACCCTGATGATGATGGTGATGATGATGATGATGATGATTATTATAATGATTATAATGATAATGATGATTATTTATCTCTGATTTAATGTGACGGCGACGACAACATCAGCAAGGGCGATAATATTTTTTAGAGTCTTAAAGAAAGTGATTACATTTATCTTTCATCTATTATGATGTAGACGGGCTCAATTAAGGCAGACTGTTTATTGCCTCGTGAGTCGGCTTATATATCCAATTATCCTTTGCTGCCATAAAGTGGCTAAACGATGATGAATCTTAAAGCCCACCCCGCTTCGGGCAGACTCCGATGATACAATTCCATCTTGATTGGATCTAACTGCCGCATAGGTGATCGATCCCTTTGGCTTATACGGGCACATGAATAGTACACTCGGAAACGAAAATGAGTTTCCTTTTCGAAAAACTGGTTTATATATGAGGTCCATCTAAAATTTCTAGTAAGATAAGCTTATGCTAAAGTGAACTGCCTTTATAGAATGCAGCAATCGAACGGCTGATTTAGACAATGTCCGGTTCTGAGATCGATTTCTTTGTAATAGGGTTTTCCACGTTGGCATTTGTGCATGTGACTTTTACTTAAACTGATACGCTAAAATATTAAAATTTTGCTAATATAAAACCGTGTAATATTTTTATTTTAATCATCAGATTTAAGTGCGAATTATTTTTCGTTTTGAATATACCGTGTAAGTTTTCGATGCCAATATTACTTAATCAAGTGGAGTTAACTCCGACACGCGAAGTCAAAGTACGGATGATATATAACGGACATTTTAGAATTAAACAGGAACAGTTTTACAGATTCCTGTCATGTCTTTGACTATGAATGCAAGTCGCACTCTATGTTTAAGACCACAGTGCATTCAGCATGAATTTAAATTGCTGTTGCTTTTCTATTCATAGTTTTTCTTGAAACAATAGGTTGTTTCTGTAACAAGTTTAAAATAATGTTGAAAAGGTAGACTTATATTCTAATGTAAGAAATAGATGCAAACATTGATATCAAACTTTCGGTCACCGGCCCCATCCCATGTTGTTGTTTTTTGTGTTTTTTTTTCACCCGACTTTCATCGCCCAACCAGAAAATAAGTGCTCATTAAAAGTTTGATATGAATATCCTTTCAAATGATTTTCCCTCGCATTCCAAAGTCGCATTTTGTCTTGATTCCAACTAGGTATGATATGGGTAATGGTATTAGGAAGTGATGAGCATGTTGTTAGATCGATGATTTGGTACCATTATCTTAACAAGATATGTATGCATGTTTCATGCTAAGATGTATGAGGCCATTGATGAAGGTTGTTGTTCGTTATGTTAGCGTAGGTAGACTCGCATAATGTTACAATAACGTCTCTGATGTATTTTTAGATGCCAAATAGGTGTGTCTTTCAAGTTCGTGTAACAGTGAGACTCACAGCCCTTGTTTACATAATTTATATAGATGTTGGAGCTGATCGTAAAGTCCCTATAGAATAGTTGATTGATTTTTAATTAGTTTCCTACGTGGCCTTTATTACTTTACTAGTATACATGACATAGGTTAGACCTGTATCATTTGCATCTAAATGAGAAAAGAAAATGCTGATGACAGCAATATTAAAATGCTTATGGCTCAGCGGTCTCGGCTCTAATGACTGTATTAACAAAACAATAGTGACTGTGTACTGGGACATTACAGTGCACGGGATTGTGATTAACGGGTGTATGGAAACAAGTAACGCGTTTTATTAAACATCTTACATTCTGTGTATTTGAAATGTTTAATACTTTACTTATTTGATAATATAAACAGCACAAGCGATCTAGAATGCATTTAACTTAATTCGCAAATTATGTTTCATCAACCCTTGTAAGAGTATCTTTATCTTTAAAACTGTAAAAAATACAATACGCATACAGTCGCGATAAAGTACAAAGTGAATGTAAACAATAAATCTGACTATGCGTCATTGTGTTCTTGCAATTATTAAACCATAATTTAAAAAAAAAAAAAATTAAAGATTACATAGTTTAAAGTCTTCATCTGAAACATAAGTTGTTGAAATATTGATTGTATCATGGACGATGTTCCAAGTTACATATTTGTGTAAGCTCATTGGATTTGTTATTCTGTCTCTATTGTTTTTTTTTTTGCATTGTTTTCATTATTTATCTTATCAGGGTGTTATGCATTTCCTAATACCGTACCTTTTCTAAATCACAGCGCAAATATCGAAACTTCAATGTTAACAGATGCAAAAGCAGTTACGAAGCGTCTTATACTATCTTTGCTTGTATATATACTTTTGATGTAAAATGTGTTCATATTATTTAAAGGTTATCCGGATGCTGCTAGAAAACAGAAACAAAACACTGCAGGCATAAACCTATATATATTAGTTTCTGCATGTACTGTAAGAAACGAATGCTACAACATTTATGGCATAACTCATTTACTGTCTGTATTGTAAGCGATATTGATTGATAGCTGTCATCGAAAAGAACAACTTCCATGTAGAGGCAAAGTTCTCACAATAATTAAAACTATATCTACTCAATATGTTATATAAACACTCGAGCTTGTTCCGACTCTTAGACCGGTTGATGCTGGTTTTGCTAAAAAGCAAACTCCAACTCACGCTCATAATTGATCCTTAATTTGATATTAAACAAACCCATTTCAAGACATATCCATATAAGATTATTTATTTTATACATTTCTATACAAAATGACGTTGTGTATTGGCAGTGAAGACCTGAACAGGCCAGAAAATACAGTTAAATGGCATTGTTTATTGTCAGTAAAGTCCTGAACAGGATAGAAAATACGGGTTATTGGCATTGCGTATTGGCAGTTAAGTCCTGAACAGGATAGAAAATACGGTTAAATGGCATTGTTTATTGGCAGTAAAGTCCTGAACAGGATAGAAAAAACGGGTTATTGGCATTGCGTATCGGCAGTTAAGTCCTATTTATAGAAAATACGGTTATTTTCCATTCTTCAGTTGCTTGAATAAGTTTTGCTTACGTTTTGTGTATACATTATATTGCGTTTATTATTTCATGTAAAAATGCACTAAGTTTATAAATATTCCTCCGACTCATCGATTTCTCCCCGCGTGGGTTCGAATGGCGGTTAAGGCAAAAGTCTTGATGTGAAGTCGGGAGGTCGCGGGTTCAACCCCCCGCCGGGTCAAACCAAAGACTTTAAAATTGGCAATAGTGGCTTCCCTCCAAACGCTCGGGGCGAAGAGGGCAGCATTACGCATGACTTGGCGGTATCAGTAACATGGACCGACCGGGTTTAGTCCCTGGGCACCTCATTAGTGCCCCTTTGCTACAATGTTAGAAATGTCGCTGCACAGTATCGGCAAAAATGCCGGCAAATCACAGTTGTTGTTGTGTATGGCTTTGAGCATGGTGTCTGCGGTTTCTCATATCGTTTTGATTTAAAACAACGCAAAATGAAATTTTAATTAAAATGATTGTATAAAGCGAGTTAGGATAACATTGTGTCAGATTCTTTTGTCGACCTTCTTGTCTTTGCTCCCGTGTTCTTGTTCATAATCTTTTACAATGTCTGCTCACATTTGTGAATATACAAGCTTAAACAAATATGTCAGAACATAATACACCAAAAGAATGTGCCTTTAAGCAATATATTTTTTTAAACACTTAACAAGCATAAAGCCAGATGCAATCTCGATGGGAATTACACTGCTCGTTTCCTTGTATAATTTTAAATGTTATACATGCTTAAAACTCCAGTTATTGTATCAGACTCAAACGCGTGCAAATAATCCCACGAGGTTGGCTGAGAGAAATGTCAAAGCGCAGATTTACGCCATGTGAATATTTCATATCTGTACACACAATTTCCCATACTTTACTTTGTATTATATGAATGTCTTAACTCATTTCAATTGATTTAAGGGCGTGACAACGCCTTTCTTACCTATTTTATATTTTTAATTCATGCTTCCGTATGCCTATTCAAATATGTTAACGTCTACAGTCAGTGTTATTTCTTTTAGTAAAGTATACTAGTTTACTGTGTAATGTTAAAAATCTATTTTATGCAATGTTTTTGTTCATTCTGAAATCTTATACAAGCACCAAGCATATATATGTTCAATGAAGCTTTTCCCCAATTACGTCTTTTTTCCATATTAGTAAATTAAGTAAAAAGTCAGCATGAAGCTCTTTTAAGCATGTGTTTTCATTTCAAATTCGATTCACAATTATATACAACCTATACAGGAAAGATTTCGTGTAATTCTGACTCATACATTTCTCACTGGAACGTCCCAGTTGGTTACCCATTGAAATTTCACAGCGCGGCGATCCCAATAAAAGCCATCAGTGTGGGGGTGGATAATAATAAAGAATCTGATTAAGACATATCCCTCCCCATGAATCTGGCTATGTCAAATGTTAACGTCAGATCATGAACTTTTTACATAAAATTTAAGGGTTGATAGGTAAAATAACTTTAAAAAAACACGCTCCCTTTCTTTTCACTGTAAAGAGGAGTGTAATGACGCACAGACCGATATTGTTACGTCTAATGTGAAGAGATGGTAATTATTTAAAGTGTATGCTTAGCGCCTCGGGTGGACTCTCGGGTCAGTTGACGTACACATCATGTTGTGTTGTTTACCGAAAGTGAGTGGATCTCTAGGCCTAATAGGCCTAGACAATCCGTTATTTATCGAGCCAGGGTTTGGTAAACACTGAATCAAAAGTAGCAAGACTGAACAGGCTTTAAAACTGAGCAGATTGCAAAACTGGACATATTGAAAAACTTAGCAGATTGAAAAACGTGACAGAACTGCAGGACTGGGCAGATTGCACAACTGAGCAGATTGCAAAATTTAGCAGATTGAAAAAAATGTTATCTACAAAACTGGGCAGATTGCACAACTGACAGCAGATTGCACAACTGGGCAGATTGCACAACTGACAGCAGATTGCACAACTGAGAGCAGATTGCAGGTAATTCGATATGGTAAAGAACATATCTCTCGTAGATCATACTTAGATACGCAAACATATCATATCCTATTAAGATAAATATACATGACCATGATCCCAACTTGCTTGTTATTTAACAAGGTACATGCTGTTGCTGCTCTGTTAAAAGCACTCACGATTGTGTACATGACGTATGAGACTTTCCACACTCTTATATAATACTTCTATAAATACAAATATGTTTTATGTTCTCGTCATAACTGTTTATAGCTACATGTAAATCTATATCCTGTTTTTCACTTGCACCAAATACTCATGGGCAATTTTCTCGCTAACAGGTTATCGCATTACGGACCTCTTGCTTAAATAAACCTGAGGAATGTTGCCATAGCATGGTAACACAACTTTACCTCTCTATGAGATAAGATACAAATGAACTTTTTCAGAAGAAAATATGTAAATACGTTCATGGATAATATTCTTCATGTATGCACAGCTCAACTTAACAATCAGTTTTAATATGCCCCCAGCACAACCGGTCAATATTAAGGAATTTACGATTCAAAAGTCACGAACTTTAAAGGAATAAATGTCCCGCCATTTGCAGGACTTTTACAATGGGAAACAACCCACCATAAATCCCCAACAAATGTCTGTTTTCGCGTAATGATGACCCTGACCCGACGTTGATTAAAGCACGGGCACATAGCCAATGTCTAAAGGGGCATACTAGTTCTTCTGGCCTTTGGTACTCGGTGTACAGCTACAACAGAAAATGCATTGCGAGGTCCTATGTGTAATCCAAAATACATTAAAATTGGGCTTGCAATAGACAAGTTAATGTAACAGTAACTAAAATTACTGAAGTAACTACACTGAAACGAGATATTATACACAAAGGAAAAGAGAAAAAAATCAACATTTAGTGAATTGCATTGAATGTTGCTCTAACATCGCACTTTCTGAAGGTGTTTCTCTGAGAAAACGATGTAAGTAAAACATGTATAGTCTCGTTGGGTTTGACTGAATAAGAGCACGAGCACATCACACATTTGTAATAAATGAGTATAGATTATGGGATACGAATATAAAGTATCTTTATTAGAGCGGCCATATGACTTCGTGTCGGCTATCTTGCTGTCCATGCTGGAGAACGTCGGCTATCTTGTTGTCCATGCCGGAGAACGTCGGCTGTCTTGCTGTCCATGCTGGAGAACGCCGGATGTCTTGCTGTCCATGCTGGAGAACGCCGGCTGTCTTGTTGTCCATGCTGGAGAACGCCGGCTGTCTTGTTGTCCATGCTGGAGAACGCCGGCTTTCTTGTTTTCCATGCTGGAGAACGTCGGCTGTCTTGCTGTCCATGCTGGAGAACGCCGGCTGTCTTGTTGTCTATGCTGGAGAACGCCGGCTGTCTTGTTGTCCATGCTGGAGAACGCCGGCTTTCTTGTTGTCCTTGCTGGAGAACGCCGGCTTTCTTGTTGTCCATGCTGGAGAACGCCGGCTGTCTTGTTGTCCGTGCTGGAGAACGCCGGCTGTCTTGTTGTCCATGCTAGAGAACATCGGCTGTCTTGTTATCTATGCTGGAGAACGCCGGCTGTCTTGTTTTCCATGCTGGAGAACGTCGGCTGTCTTGCTGTCCCTGCTGGAGAACGCCGGCTGTCTTGTTGTCCTTGCTGGAGAACATAATATAAGAGCATAATCACTGGAGTAGCTTTCTTATTTGAATAGGCAACACTAGCTGGCTTTTTTCACTGTAAAGTAAAGTATGATGAGGTTTATTTTTTTTTTCAAAGTTGAATTTCAATCTGTAAATGCCACTTTTAAGACGATAGAAATATTAGAATCACCGAGATAGTATACTGTTTATGGTTTGATTATACATGACATAGTTTATAAATATTACAAGAGGTTTGAAGTATTCAAATAACACTGAACAAATACACGTGTTTTTTCAAATGCAACATACTTTTGGAACAGTAAAAGTCGCTCCTTTAATATATTTAGCTTGCTTTGTACATGAACCTGTTTTACCTGGTCATACATTAGCAAACATTCCTCGCGAGTGACCGGCAGGTTCTGGAGATTAACTTAGCCCTATGTACATGTCCCAGCATCCCTTTGCACGTAATTGAAGCCCGTGACGTTCGAAAGTAGCTGACGTCTACAATGAAGGAGTGTAACGTGTATATATAGCATGTAATGGGTGTTTTTAGTGAAGTTTACGTCAAGTTAGTACCGTTTTAACGTTAGTGGGGATTTTACAGGAGATAATGCGGAGGTGAGTGTTCGTTGGAGGGATATGTGTATCCTTGTATGACATATCTCAATGGATCAAATTAATTAGGTTTCGAAAGTGTAATCGGAACATCTTGTTAATTCAATATTTGATATCTGTTTAAGTTAATTGTATGAATATTAATTTGTCTGTATAATAATTATTTGTTATTTTATTTTAACAAAGTATTGAAAAGTAATATAATCTATTATTTACTCTATATATACATAGAAGCATGAACGAATGTACGATCACATAACACTAAATCGCTCAAACGTTTTTGGTGTATTTTGTGGTTTCTAACACTATCTAATACGAATACTGCAATAAAACTCCAGTAGATTTGGTCTTTATATTTTCGGAGAATATTTGTAGATACAGCGAGGGGGCGTTGCGATTACAAAAATAGACTGTATTCACAATGTTGGGCGGAGTAGGTTTCGCTTGAGATTTACCATGGACAGTGCTTCCCCGACCCTTTCTCCCAATCAGATGCCAGTATTTCAGTTTGCTCAAGGAATTAGCCCCTTCGCTGCGTAAAGCTTTAATTCTGGACTCTTTAGAAAAACGTTGGTACATGCTGGCATCTGAAAAGGTAGGGCAATAAAAGGTGTAAATAATGTAAAGAAATATATAGTAGAATCCAGTTCCAGCCTGTATTTGCAGTCATCTGTTTTATTTAATACGCATTGAGCTACCGCATACGCGACCCTGGGGATTTTGGCTCCAGTCAGTGAATTGAATAAATTGATAAATGTAGTTGTTCTGTTTACTTGACAAACATATGACTTCTATATAAAGATTTAAACAACCCATAACACTATGCATAAGATGATGAATTTCACACGATGATGTATTTCACATACACATGCTTTGAAAAAAAAAACGGAAAAAAATATTTAAATTGTCACATAACATTCTGTTTAAAAAATAATACTGTTAGCTTCCGAAAGGGTTCTTACATGTGATGCTGTACATCGACTTTGTAAAGAATAAGACACAAAAGTAAAGCACTGTATCTTCCTACCACAACAGTTAGTGCCTTTCATGGAAAAATGCACTAAGCTGTGAGAAATCTCTTAAACACTAATCGCATGACTACACATCAGGCGTAAAATTGACATTCAAACGCTGGTGACTGGCGTACATGTATATGGCGTATGTGCTTCTCTGTTGGACTAAGACGTTCCTAGTGTGAGCCCGTTCAGGATTGCTCACTGTCCCTTTGGCTAGATTGTTGTAATGCAAAGAATACCTGATGAATGCCACATTATTTGTCATGTTTTACTGCTGGCATGTAACTTACTTACATGTAAGCTTGGAATGGCATCAAGCTATACCACCTCTTAACACAACATTGTCATTCAGTTTCCTGCTATGCCCCGACATTAACTGGATCGTTCATATATCAGCAGTTAATAATGCAAACAAAAATGTAGACCCTAATTCGATTACCTTATCATAATCTTCATGTGAATATTAAAGCTAATACAAAAATTGCAAATTAATACATGTACACCGAAATCAATATACAACCGACAATTTACTCTTTAATAAAGAACGGGGTCATGCTAATTATGTGGCACAATACGATACAAGTCAATAAACTATACATTGTTCGTTGCTAACGACTCCGTTGTGCAATGCGTGTAGTTCCATTTAGATCTGAAATTCACTTCAAGCAAAAAACAATATCAGGCGCATGATATGAGGACTGTGCAAATGTACAATTAATTATTCAAGAGACAGCTCGCAAACTAATGGCAATTACATTAAAATCCCAAAGGTCTTTTCTATGGTTTCAATATATTTTCCATTTTAAATAATCCAAAATAGCAGATTTTCTAATGGGAAAACAAGTTTAAACGCTTAATCGAATTTAAACAGCCTCAAAGTGCTGTATGATCTAATAAACAGTTAATGTTTATACAGATTTTCAAGCTTACTGGTTTGACTCGCGAAAACGTCGACCAACAAGAAACCTTTATGTAACGGTTGAACATAATTTAATTTATTGATGTTATAGTTGTATTTAAAATTTAAAACTTAACACTGTAGAGGTATATTTATAATATTATTAAAAATATGACAGGTTTTATCAAGAATCGCTTACTCTGAAAGTTCGAGAGCCCAACTGGCAAAGAAAACAATCACGTGAATGATGGTGATTTCCAAATTACCTGCTTCGTGCGATGGATAAGGGGACAGCAAAAGAACACCACATTACACAGTTCAGTCCCCTATAACGGCCATTAGCAGTCTAAGCAGCTGCAGACATATAGATTGTAAAAAAATAATGTCATGTTCGCCTCCATTTAAATGTAGCCAGAATTAGGTCTAATATAAAGTATTTGCATCTCATATTGTACACGTTTTATACTTTCAACATCCTCAATTGCCAGTTTTAAAGGAAATATAGAACATTTTATGCCATGTTACTATTTAAAAATGGTTGAGCCAAGTTCCAAAACATAGTGATGCCTGGCAACATTGGTCACGTGGTTTTGGTCGCCAAATGGTGAGTGTCCCTTAAACGCGGTTTATAACTACTCAAACAATAATAAAAGTACATGTATGATTATATTTCTAATATCAATTTTGTTATCCTTGTTATCATTGTAGTTTTTTGGCCTGTAGACGTAGCTGTAAATGCGCAAATACCACACACTATTTGTAGCGTGGGGCGCGTGCGTGTATTTGCATATATTTTAGCGTACCAGTCATGTTTTACTAACAGATGTCCAGTAGGCATTACACATTCGCCAAGTTTCCCGATTTGATTCTTGTTCACGAAGACATTTTCTTTCTTCTACTTGCAGGAACACTTTTCTGCGTAGACGAGGAATGGACCTCGCCATGTTTAACCAAATAGCCCAAATCAACGAGCACCTGTTCTTGAGCAGCGCTGCCGCGGTCAAGACCGAACGTATTCGTGCGTTGGGTATCACCAACGTCATTAACTGCACAATGGAAATCCCCAATCTGAGACTCCCCAACCTGGAGTGTGTTCAGATTCACGTGGAGGACACACCTAGTGCCAGGCTCGGGATCTACTTTGACAGATGTTCTGATAAAATTCACCAAGTTCATAAAGCCGGTGGGAAGGTTATAGTGCACTGTGTGGCCGGTGTAAGTAGATCAGCCAGTCTGTGTATAGCCTATCTCATGAAATACCAAAGAATGACTCTGGACCAGGCCTATTCTCATATAAAGAAACGTCGACCAGTCATCCATCCGAATGTAGGCTTCTGGAAGCAGCTGATCGAGTACGAGAGACGCTTGTTCGGCAGGAACACCGTCAAAATGGTGCCTTCAGGGATCGGGCCTATACCGGACGTGTACAAGGAAGAAGTCCGCAACATGGTCTGGGTCCCTTCTCGGAATCAACCTAAAAACCCCTTCCCGACTAACTATAGCACGACATACAGCCAGTCTTATAGTAGTCGCTGAAACTGTCTGCAATCAGTCCTTACAATGTCTGTGATCGCTCTTAAATGTATCTATAGCAAATAACAGGAGAGACTTGCAGCTTAAGATCAATGTTAATAGGGTTGGCTCACAGCTGTCAGAATATATTTTGTAAAGAAATGTATGGCATTTTGTTGAGTCAGTTTAAAATTTTGGTTTTTAAACAATCATTTGTTCAAAGGAAACCCGTAATTCAAATATCAGTTATCATTAGCGGCTGATGTATTGGAACATGTATAAACGGACAATGTATTTGTCTAGTACATATATGAAGCAGTATAATTGCCATTGCGTAAGAGCGTGTGTTTACATTAAAAAGATATAGAACAAAGCCAGATGCCTGAGCCAAAATTCATTTTTGAATTCATCGACAAATGGCACAAACCGTCCTATAGTTTTGACCAACAAGCGTCAACTAAAATTAACGATGTCAAGATTGATCAATCGTTGATTGAGTAATTGACCCGAATAACAAAAGCATATTTAACAAAGCGATGGCAATATTTAAAAAAAAAAAACATAAATCAAAAAACCTTACGCACGTTTCTCAGTCTTGACATGCTTTTAAAAATTGAAATCATTAAAAGTACTATAGATTTCAAATTTATAAAACCTTATAGACCGATATTTTGAACAACGTATATTGGTACACTTGCAGCTACCGTGCCCTCTCCCTTCCTAACAATGATGTCGATAATTCTCGTACCGAAATCAAATTCTATGGTATTATTTAACAGTCATTAAACATTTTGCTTTTTAAATTATTTTCAGTAAATAGCAAATTCCCCTTGCAAGGAGCATTTGTGAATTAATAGCTACCCATGTGTGAAAGCTTGTAAATGTATGAACATACTTGACACTTTTATCAGATTATGTATTGTTTTGTTAATACTTTCTTGCATGCCAAAGATATTCCCCGATTTACCCTTTATTCCATACAACACTGTTTGGCGTTATCTTACCGATGACATAAGTTCTTTAGATAAGACATGATTTGCAAAAAGCGAAACTTTTATTTCACTTTCTCGTAAGCTTTGTGTTTCTCGTTTTTACGTTTCCTATCAATAGTTTGTATAAAGAAATTAACTTGTCACTAAAGCTTAACAAAGTACCCCGTCAGTCCGATAATCTTAAATCTGGTGTTGTTTTCTTTGTTAAGGAAAGCTTTTGTGTTATGATTTATCAGTTTTCATTTTAAATTATTTTCTTATCTTATTTTTATTTTAAATTAATTAAACACAAACAAGTTCGTTAACCAACATGACTGATCTTTTTTAAGTTACCTGTATTCGAGTTCATTAAAATATAACCTGATTATTACTTATTGATATAGCAACCAGAATGGCCATATGACAAATAGTGTGGTTACATACATATTCAATAAAGCCTAATATAAGTATTCCCATTAACAACATTCATTCAATTGATACATTCTTCTTAAAACATAGTTGAAGTGTTGTTTTATGTCAATTTGTTCAGTGTTGCGAACAAACATGTGTCACCCTGTGATTGTTATGTGTAAAATACGTTTCTAATCTCTGTATATATGATTGTTGTATTTGATTGGTTGATCTTTCTCTGTATATATAATTGTTGTATTTGATTGGTTGATCTTTCTAACAAGCATGGATGTTACAAATGTTATTAAAGTTTAGTTCTGCACTTGATATGTGTTCTGCTTTTTCACATTTTCTTTTTCCGCAGTTTATGCTTTGTTCAAATTTGAGTTTGTTTACGGTTTCTTTTTCCGTGACACGCTGATTGAAGCCCATTTAACTAATTATACATTTGCTAGGAAACCATTTTCATTTGTGAAGTCAAAGAGCACAGAATCTTATCATCTCTGGAAAAAATATTCTTTGCTCATCTTTATTGTTATTTCTATTATTATTATTATTATTATTATTATTATTATTATTATTATTATTATTAGTAGTAGTAGTAGTAGTAGTAGTAGTAGTAGTAGTAGTAGTAGTAGTGTACTTATTATTATTAGTCAATCAATTAATCAAGTATAATTATTATAAGAATTAGTAATATTATCATTAGTAGTAGTAGTATAATTATAGTAGTATATATTATATTAGTTTTAATTAGCAAGTACCTAAGAATTTAGTAGTGCTAATTAACAACTGTGCATCTTAAATGTAACTTGTTGGTTCTTCCAGGATGTCAATTCTTTGCCACCCGTATCACGATCATCACCATTTCCGGCACTTTTAACTTACCTTATATTTTTTTCTACAAATACTGCGAACTTTAAATATCGCTGCCTTTCGTAACTTTTCTTAAAATAAACAACATCAACAGTTTTAACAATTCCAAAACAATTAATCTAGCATATACACCAGTTACACATGAAACTGGAAATATATGTTCCGTGTACATTAATACATTTGTAATAGTTAATCAATGTTGGATACTCATAATGTTTCAAGAATGCTATAATAATAAGTCGAAGAAAATCTTAATCATAAGCGTAATCACCCGTACTAATAATTGCGAATCTTAAAGTTAGCTAGACTGTATAAATGTCATTAGAAGAAAATCAATTTAATTGAAGTAATCGGTCATAAAAGTGCAACAAAAAGATGCAAACTTCAGAAGTGCAGAGACATTATATCTTAAATCATTGTTTTACTATGTTTAATCGAATCGTTTGATATCGGAGAGTGTTTATTCATGCGGTAATAACTATCTTTTTATAAATTTGCTTATGTTTTCTGAAATTCACATTTAATTCAAATCGAGGAAACCCTCCTCAGGATGGCCCCGGCCCCGTATACCGGCTGTTCCCAAAATTAGGATGGCCCCGTATACCGGCTGTTCCCAAAGTTAAGATGGCCCCGTATACCGGCTGTTCCCAAAGTTAAGATGGCCCCGTATACCGGCTGTTCCCAAAGTTAAGATGGCCCCGTATACCGGCTGTTCCCAAAATTAGGATGGCCCCGTATACCGGCTGTTCCCAAAATTAGGATGGCCCCGTATACCGGCTGTTCCCAAAATTAGGATGGCCCCGTATACCGGCTGTTCCCAAAATTAGGATGGCCCCGTATACCGGCTGTTCCCCAGCCTCGTCGTATTGAAAGTATCGTTTCACGGAATGACATGATCAATAAGTTACTTTCAGTATCTGATCAACGATTCGGTCTACCACCGTAATGTTTTATTTAGAGAAAATTTAAACTGCCGGCAGCAAATTCAATTGAGATAAAGGAGTGACAAAGTACATTTTACAGTTTAATGTAACATTTTTAGTAGTTAAACCGATGGTTATGTGAACCGTATTAAGGAATTGCAAGATCAGCTTGTTTTCTGTAAACCTACCTTGGCTAGTGATTGTTGTTGTTATTGTATTGTGTATTTTTTGTTAAATACAAAATCCACAACACGATATATTGCACAGATCATGGACAACTGGGAGACGTTGTTAGCTTTGAAAGTAAAATGGGTCAACTCAATATTCGGGCTTGATTAATGTTCAGTGCTTGACTCTTGGAGATCCGTCAACTCAATCCGCGACATTGAGTAACGTTCAGTGCTTGGCTTCTGGAGATCTATCAACTCTATATGCAGCCGTGAGTAACGCTCAATGCTTGGCTCTTGGAGATCCGTTAACTCAATATGCGGCCATGAATAACTTTCAGTTCTTGGCTCTTGGAGATCCTTCCACTCAATATGCAGCCGTGAGTAACGCTCAATGCTTGGCTCTTGGAGATCCGTTAACTCAATATGCGGCCATGAATAACTTTCAGTTCTTGGCTCTTGGAGATCCTTCCACTCAATATGCAGCCGTGAGTAACGCTCAATGCTTGGCTCTTGGAGATCCGTTAACTCAATATGCGGCCATGAATAACTTTCAGTTCTTGGCTCTTGGAGATCCTTCCACTCAATATGCGGCCGTGAGTAACGTTCAATGCTTGGCTCTTGGAGATCCATTAACTCAATATGCGGCCTTGAATAACGTTCAGTCCTTGGCTCTTGGAGATCCTTCCACTCAATATGCGGCCGTGAGTAACGTTCAATGCTTGGCTCTTGGAGATCCATTAACTCAATATGCGGCCTTGAATAACGTTCAGTCCTTGTCTCTTGGAGATCCTTCCACTCAATATGCGGCCGTGAGTAACATTCAATTCTTGGCTCTTGGAGATCCTTCCACTCAATATGCGGCCGTGAGTAACGTTCAATGCTTGGCTTTCGGAGATCCATTAACTCAATATGCGGCCATGAATAACGTTCAGTCGTTGGCTCTTGGAGATCAATCAACTCAATATGCGAGCTTGAGTAACGTTCAATGTACGTGGTTGAGTAATGTTCATTGCTCTACTTGAATATCTATTAAGCCAATGTACGTGCTTGAGTAATGCTCAGTGCTTTGCTGTTGGATATATATCAACTCAATATGCGCTTTTTATATGGACTATACTCTTGGATCTTGATCAAGTCAATAAATGGGGTTGATTAGCGTTCAGTGTTTTTTACTCTAGGACTTCGTTCAACTCATAACTTGGGCTTGATTAACGTTCAGTGCTTTGCGCTTGGTTATCTAGGAACTCAGTTTGCGGGCTTGATTAACATTCAGTGTTTTGCTGTTGGATATCTATCAACTTAATTTGCGCTTTTTATACGTCCAGTGCGTTACTCTGGGATCTCAATCTACTAAATATGCGGGCCTGATTTACGTCCAGAACTTTACTCAACATTCGAGCTTGATTAACATCCACTGCTTTATTCTTGGATCTCGATCAACTTGATATACGGGCTTGGTGAACGTTCAGTGCTTTAGTCTTGGATCTCTATCAACTAAATATACACTTGATTAACGTTCATGGATCACGATCAACTCAATATGCGGGCTTGATTAACGTTCAGTGCTTTCCTCATGAATCTCGATCAAATTAATATCCGAGCTTGATTAACGTTTAGTGCTTTTCTCATGGATCTCGATCAAATCAATATGCGGGCTTGATTAACGTTCAGTGCTTTCCTCATGGATCTCTATCAACAAAATATACATAGTTTATTTAACGTTCATGGGACACGATCAAGTCAATATTCGGGCTTGATTACCATTCAGTACTTGGTTCTTGAAGACTTCTTGTCGCAGGGTCAACATGCAAAGACATGTATACTACGGCATGTTTTCATACCTGTATCGTGTGCTTTCGTTATTTTTTTTTTTGTCGTTGCTTGTGAAAACACTAAGCATCAATACAATATTATAGATAAGATATCTCCTGACATTTTATGTAAATGGCGGTTTTCTGTAGACTAGACATGCGCTCCAAAGTTGTTAGCTTCAAGTACAAATAAAATTGACTGCAGTATATCCATTGTTTGTGGTCAACTGTATGTATACTGTTTCACAATCAAAACAACTTCGACCTATTTTTATATTAATTATGTTAACATAAACCGGATTTCCAGTCTTTATCTATAGATTTCTGCTCCTTTTTGGCTGAATGAAATATCAACTAAGACCTCCTTGAATATTCACACAGCAGCTGTATATTGTGCACCAACTTTTCTTGCAAAGACACAACTTCAAGTTAGAATGTATTTTATAATAAAGTTAGAATTGCCTAGGCTAAAAAAGTAGATTTGTTAGCGGGCCCGCCCTCTCTTCTCTGTTTTGGGGTCACATTTGATACTGTTTACACAAAAATGCTTTAAAAATGGTAAAACAAAAATGTAGGTAATAATTATATATTGTATTGCATATTCTTGAAACCATTAAGGTAGCCGGTGTCAGGACAATGCGACTGGTTGTTGTATCATGTCACTATATCTGCTGCAAGTGGTCAATGTCTCTTACCTCAAATAATGTTAGTGGGACTGTACAACATAACAAACAATGATCGCCCAAGTCATGGAATTGGTAGAAAATAAGAGAAAAACACATTTTTTGCTGACAGATAATCCTCAAATACCCGATTGGTCAGATTTTAGATGCCAATTCAATTCCAATCAGGGATGACTGTTTATTGGAGATGGCCTAAGGCTCCAGCTCACAAGTATAACTTCAGGCTCTGGTGTTTTGTAGCCGAAGCGGACACGGGTTCGGTTGGTTGAAGACGATATTGACTGTGATTGTGGGTTCCCGTTCTGCTCCAAACCTGCCGGCATGAGAGATCGACGACAAGAGAAGGCCGAGACATACACAAAGGCCACAGATAAAACATGTGGGTAACATACACACAGGGCAAAACATACACACAGGCCAAGACATAAACACGAGCCAATACGTACACACAGACAAAGAGGTACACACAGACCAGACGTACAAACAGACCAATACGTACACACAGGCCAAAACGTACACACAGACCAAGACATACACACAGGCTAAAACGTACACACAGACCAAGACTACACACAGGCCGAGACTTCACACAGGCCAAGACGTACGCACAGACCAAGACATAAACACAGACCAAGACATACACACAGACCAAGACATACACACAGGCCAAGACATACACACAGGCCAAGACGTACGCACAGGCCAAGACATAAACACAGACCAAGACATACACACAGACCAAGACATACACACAGGCCAAGACTTCACACACGCCGAAGATACTAAGTGAGGGTAACTGACATACACAAATGCCGAGCCATTGACAAAGACAGAGACATGCTTACATGCCAAGACATTGCATAAGGTCGTAGATAGAATATGTGGGTAACTGAAATACACAAAGGTCGAGCTATAGCCAAAGACATACACAAAGGCCACTGGTACAATGTGTACAAAGTGTGGGTACCTAACATGCAGCGGCTTGGTTGCATCACAGGAAGCCATTTGCAAGCCTTAATTATCGAACATATTTTAAATCAAATAATTGTTGCTTAATTATCTTCAATTAAATTATCTTCTTTTGTTCAATTAAATGCGAAAATAACATATATCAAGTTCTATTGTATGTACATATCCACATATTTAGCGACGTTGACTGCATTGAAACCGGCTAATAGGGCTGAAATAAAATATTAGAAACATTGTGATCAATACTGTAAAGTGAGCAGAAATCTTTTGTTGAGTTGGATAAATGTGGAAAGACCTGTCGGTTTAACTGTTCACAACTTTAGTCTCTCCTTTCACCCACATAGTCCGTTTCTGAACAGCAGTATTGAGATCTGTAGTATTATTTTTATGTGTGAATTGGACATACTTCATGAAAATGGCTGATGTTCTCATGGGCACCAAATGAAACTTAACCCGTCATACTCAGCTAACATGCTTGCTTGATAAGTGTGGTTTACTACTAATATGCGTCTGGCTTTTTCAGGGTTTTTATGCTTAATATTTTAAGTCTTTTTAAGTTTTGACTGTATGAATACTGAGGGTAATATCTGACAGTTTGGGTGAAAACAGCTTGAGAAAGAAAAAACAAGCCATGCTTAGTCCTGTTTAAAAAATATTTTTATGTCATATATGTGCGATAGTTGCTATACAACACCAAAATACTTTCACAATAGGGTAAATTATATTCATGTAAGCGCATCAGATATAGCTAAGTATATTTTAGAATCAACAGATAAATCGATCTTTTATCCCAGGTTTTATTAATAAAAACATTGTTCCATTATATGATGAAACGGTAAGTTTAGGTGAAAAAAAATACATGGCTGTCTGTCAAATCTTATAAGTATAATTATGTAGCAAAATCGCCAGCTTGAAAAACAGATGGAAGTATATTACACAATGTAATCGTTAAGGTCATTGGCTTCGTGTACAGTGTTCAACTATTGTGGCCTACAAGTGATATCATCGTCTTAAGGCAAGACAATGCACGAGGTCAGATATCACACTTAAACACACTAATATTGATTCGATGTCTTGAACACAGATCAAAAGAGGCAAAATGTCGGATACCAACTTTAAGTAAACTGACAGTTATTGTTACTAACATGGTTTTCATACTAACCTTTGTTCTTTCAGAGGAGTTGAAGGTGTATGCATGGCACTTATATCGTTGGCTTCTGTAGGTAAGTTTCTTAGAAAACTACTAACAGCATGTTTTAAGTGTTAACAAATACATTAAACAAATACTTATGCGTACAAAACATCGTCGATTTGCAACCTACATAGGAGCATAGAAATCACACAATAATATCAGCACCATGCCTATTCCGAAAATAAAAGTCACACACATGCAAGAAACATACACACAAACAAGCTTTTATCAAAATATACAGACCACCATATATATGTAGACACACATCTCAACAACACAAAAGCATGAACATCTATGATAAAATATAGACAGCCGCTGTTGTCTACGGCTAACCAATCCGTTGCCAAAGTTTTGCTTATAGAACGAGTATGCAACCACACCTTGTTCATGTTTTTTAGTGTTTTTTTATATATAGTTTTTCATTTATATTTAAAGTACTTACTAATATTACTTGCACATACTTCTAAGACGTAAGTACAGCTAAACAGTGCTTCCATGTGCCTTTCTTTCTCTCTTTCAGTATCGGTTCTGAAGGTCGATTGGTTGTCGATTCTACGCTGACGTCAC
The DNA here is from genome assembly GCA_007844125.1 of Sinonovacula constricta. NCBI lineage: Eukaryota > Metazoa > Mollusca > Bivalvia > Cardiida > Solecurtidae > Sinonovacula > Sinonovacula constricta. Next base: position 68,285,870 of record CM017556.1, on the reverse strand, counting down.
TGGCCTCCCTCCTTTCCATTATGCCATTCACGTGCGAATTATGCTGACGGCACTGGTCTCTTCACTTTTCAACAACAGACCCATATCGCCCAAGCGTGAATTGTGCTGACGTCACTCACTTCCCACCTGTTCATTATATCATCCAAGCGTAATCTATAATGACTTTACTGGCCTCCCTCTTGTTCATAATGCCATCCACGTGTTACTCTTTCTGGTGTCAGAGATACATAAAATGGCGTCAGATATTACTGTACACATAATTCATAAATATGGCGTCAACTGTGAAATGGCCAAACTGTGATATGTAATATATTTAATTGTTATATTTTGTTGTTTTTATGTACAACTAAACGACGAATTTTATATTTCATTTTAAATAGTTTAACCCCTTGATGTTCAAATTCATAGTTCAGCCATTTTCGGACCCAGGGTGTAGACTGTACTATAAGGAGAATAAGGTAACCTGCATTGTTGGTTCCGACAGTGGTGTCGTACATATCACTGAATATTACCTACATCTCTGTATAACAGTTACACGCGTTTCTCGGAATGCATTGTCCATGGTTAAGACGCGACTGATTGCACTTCCAACCATCTCTAACTCACTTTTTCCCGTGCCAGATAATCCATTAGACCCCATTGGTAAGAAGTGCCTCGTTTCAATGTTCAGCAAGCTACGCCCCTGCAAACGTCTCGTGGTACATCAATCTGGACCAGCTACATTGTTTACTTTCTAAGATCCGCTAGGACCACAGACATATACAGAGATTAATTCACGGGACAATGATCTTTCTTGATAATGAATCAATAATTATGTTTTTGCAGTATTCAATCTTCGTTAAATCTGCGCAATGTATTGTGGTTTTAAAATTGTCTACTACATGTTGGCATTATATATACCTGTCGAAGTTTCAAATCTCAAGTGCCTGTAGCGATGTTAGTAGTGTTCGTGTGCCGGTTAAATGCCTACTGATCTTGCTAGTTATTGGATGGTTGTCATGTTAAGCTGACATAATATTGCCATAAAATATATATGATTTGGCCAAATGTTAATCGTATCCTGTTAACTGAAAATTACATGTTATTGATATAAAATATTTTATAAACATGTTGTAACAAAATATTAGAAATTAGTGATATGCAGGAAGATACCTTTTTACAATTTATGAAATTAGCGATTTACAGACAATAGGCAGGTCTTCTGAAATATACTGTTTAATAGTTAATATATCAAACATGAAAACTAGCAATTAGGTTGAGAGGGTTTTAATGTATACGTGTTAACTCTACACATATCGATGATACAGTGTAGTACCAGACAAAGAGTTCGGCATGTGAGGCCTTTGTAATTATGCTTGATATATCTTGATCAAATACCCAGAGAGCCAACCAGGCACGATATTTATTTCAAGTGCTTACCAAACCGGTAACACACATTGTACATTGCCGTTTATGCAATAGGAAAATATTATTTTGAAGGAAAAAACATTTTCCTGAAACGAAAAATGCACAACAAACAAGAACATGTATTCTTACAAATGATACAAGTACAATATTTAAGTTTAACTCAAAATACAAACATTCAGCTTTACCTGTGCAGAGTCATGGTTTTGCTCAACAGTTACATGTATGCTTCTGCTTTATTGGTATGCGTGAAGATGTATTGGTGTTAAGACAACAGTGTTTAAAATGTTATTCATTCATGAAATTTCAATCTTTACAAATTATAAGATCAAATATTAATCGCTTTCTCGTACAGGATTTTAACACAATATGTGAATGCTTTAAACAATAACTCTTCCGCATGTATTATTGTCTTATTTCTGCAAATAGTAAATACAGTTACTTTATTAAGATTCAGTCCATTCTGAGAGGGAAACATATTTTATAGAAACCGCTTTGGTCGATAGGGCCTATTCATTACGTTTTCAGTGTATTAGCTAGCAGCGAAAGTGGTTAAGTTTTTGCAGGTATATACCCGTAGTTGAAAATTTGCCAAAATATGATCTAGATCAGGTTTAAATAAATATTTGATATTACTTTTAGATGAAAATAACAATATGTGTTAAGTATATCTTTAAGATCACTATTAGTTAGCAGTGTATGGTATTCGTTTTAAACTGTATATAAGAAAATGCTATCTACAAACGAAATTTTGCATAACTTTTGAATGGATAGCTGGAATGTTATTTTATATGCTATATACACTAAGGTACATCTAAACGACATATCCTCAGTACTATCTATCATTAAAATACTGCTAGTAGCTGCCTATATTTTCCTATATGTTAGTATTTTATCATATTTCAAATATCTGTCTTGGTAGTTGAGATAGGATTCCACAAACGCTTATTCCATACATGTCTTTTTGAAGAATGGTGCCTCTTTCATAAATGAAATAAGTTGACACCAAGGAAATCACTTATGTCATATGTCACTAAGTTATACCTAACTTACAGTCACATAATGTTCTATGAGAGACATAACTAGCAATTACATCATGTGTTAAGATAAACCTAGCTTACAATCACACCATGTGTTAAGATAGACCTAACTTACATTCACATCATGTTTTAAGATTTAGCAAGCTGACATATATCTCATGCCTTAAGATAGACCTAGCTTACAGTCTCATTCAGGTATCAATAGAGACCACACTTACAGTCACATCATGTGTTAAGATAGAACTAACTTACATTCACACCATTTATTAAGACATACCTAGCGTACGATCACACCATGTGTTAAGATAGACCTAACTTTCAATCGCACCATGTGTTAAGATAGTCCTAACCTACAGTCACATTATGTGTTAAGATATAACTAACACTCATTCAAATCATGTGTTAAGACAAACGTAACTTAAAATAAAATCATGTGATTTTATAGACTTAACTTACAGCCACGTTTTGTCTTAAAATAGACCTAATCAGCAGTCACAAGACAGACCTAACTTACATAATTTTTGTTTCGATGTATCTCAGAAAGACGCCCGATATGGACATTAAATAAACAGTCTGATATTAAGACTGAACTCCAACAAATCCTTTTCAGCCACATTATGTGCTGAGATTTAGTACGTCTAACAGCCACATTATGTGCTGAGTTTGACGAAGTCTAGCAGTCACATTATGTTTTGAGTTTGACTACGTCTAACAGCCACATTATGTGCTGAGTTTGACGATGTCTAGCAGCCACATTATGTGCTCAGTTTGACAACGTCTAACAGCCACATTATGTGCTGAGTTTGATTACGTCTAAAAACCACATTATGTGCTGAGATTGATTACGTCTAACAGCCACATTATGTGCTGAGATTGACTACGTCTAACAGCCACATCATGTGCTGAGATTGACTATGTATAACAGCCACATTATATGCTGAGTTTGACGACGTCTAACGGCTACATTATGTGCTCAGTTTGACTACAACTAATAGCCACATTATGTGCTGAGATTGACTACATCTAACAACCGGATTATGTGCTAAGATCGACTACATCTAACATCCACAATATGTGCTGAGTTTGATGACGTCTAACAGCCACATTATGTGCTGAGTTTGGCTACAACTAACAGGCACATTATGTGCTGAGATTGACTACATCTAACAGCCACATTATGTGCTAAGATTGACTACATCTAACAGCCACACTATGCGTTAAGATTGATTATATCTAACAGCCACACTGTGTTAAGATTGACTACATCTTACTGTCACACTATGTATTAAGATTGACTATATCTAACAGCCACACTGTGTTAAGAATGACTACTTCTAACAGCTACACTATGCGTTAAGATTACGTGGCGGCTTTAATTTTATTAACTTGACCAATGTGACTACTCGTCTATTTACGTTTATTCTGTTTTTCTATGTGAACTTTGTTGTTTTTATTAAATTGAGCGTTTTGTGATTTTAAATCCCTTTTAGTCCATGCTACATATTACTGTGTCTATATCACAAGCCGTGTCAGTTATCTCCAAATTTCTTTGGCAATTCTTACCATTGAAATATAGTAATAATATGAAGCAGTACTATTTTGAAAAGAACCTGACACACGCCACTGTTGTACTCTTAAATGTTTTGTCTATTTGTTAGAGTGAAATCTCTTTAGCAGTGTTTCTATCTTATTGCCTTCACCAAACATTACGTGTTGACACGTTGACAAGACATGCGTCTTTGTTGATCAATTTTGAATGTCATTCGCTATTTTCCATCAACACATTAAAAAGCAAGACTGTACAGAGGTATGTGTTTCTATACAGGCTCCGTGAACGAATATACAGATGGTTATTTTCAAAAGCTTGAAGCAGATTGTTATAACATATTAGTTTGTGTATCTACCAAATTACTATAAACTCAAGCGACCCTACCACGCCAGTCTCGTCATGTAAGAGCCTTATACGCTGTGTAAGCACTTAGCTTTGAGATCTCGTAAGCTGCACATGTTCTGCTTATCCGAAAGTGACCAAACTTGAGGTATTAAAGTTTATCGTATAATTTTTAATTATTACTTTATATAATTGCTATAAGAAAATTGGCTTTCAGATATATTTGACACACACAATTTACACAATTCATTATTAAACAACAGTTTACAGTAATTTTATTGCCCTGTCTGTTGTGTAAAATGAATAATCTCTTAGCCTGTGCAGTTTACAAATAACTAAAAGTAATTGTTAATCAGTCGCTTAGACTTCAGGCAATGACAACTAGTCATATGTGTAAATACTAAATAGGGAAACCGTGCAGATTCTAATCAGACGGTTCCCAGTGAGCTTGCTTGTCTGGATCTACACTGTTGAAGTTCTTTAAAAATGTGCATAGAAAGTTAAAATTAGACAAGCAATATCAGTATATAGTATACGGACATAGCGACAAAATATGTAAATATTTAAGTTTATCGTTTTTTAAAGGTTGATGGGATGCTTATGCATTAAATTACTAAGATTTCTATATAGTTCCAGTTAGGTCATCTGCTACATGGGACCTTGCCTTCTGTGTGCACGTCAATATCATCGTTGTTCTCATGTTGATAGCTCCATGTTTTATTATTATCCATCACCAACTTTACCACTGTCAAACCTCATGTGGGGAGTCATGTTAAACACGCAGATAACTCTTTCTTGATCATCGCCCAATGGGCTTTATCGAAGATTATAAACTATATATAAACATTTTATTTATTCCTAATAATTTAAAGAAAACATAAGGTTTTATGAGACTTAACAAGATATTAAATATTGAATCTATATTAAAGTTTGAACTAGCATCTGAGAAAGGGACAAATATGCAAATTAATTGTAAATGGGACAAAACACTGTGGTGAGCCATTTCACAAATAGAGAAAAGCAGTTATATACTTGGAACGGTTAGTTGGTAAAAGAACCGATTAACGTGCTCCCTTCGGTTTACCGAGGGCTCAAACCTTGCACTTCTTGTTGTTGTTTTCAAAGAAAGTGTACATGCAAAGACCCTCAAAGCGAGACTACAATACAGAAACTAGTTTAAAAAACAACAACATTTAAAACAATGAACATAAAATATGTACAATATGCAAAATCAATAAATGCATCGGACGAAGATCGGAGAAAGTTGTTCATCTGTGTGGTGTGCTTATCAACGTAGGTTAAGATACCATCGATGTTGACATGTACATGTAAACATTTACTTTGTAAAAACTTAAATGAGATACTAAATATGATTTGTTATATAATGCCTTTTGAAAATGACAATGTTTGAATAGATACAACCTTGCAACGATTTTTGGATTAGAAGTCGACTTATTCATCCTAGAAGAGTTAACATAACCTCTAAAAGGGCTATAAGTCGAGAGGTTAGACCGTTATAGGAACAGCTCTCTGTAAAGATGTTTTGTGAGTCTGACAGCCAGAATTGTTACATTCGTGTAAATGTACATTAAATGTCTACAACATATGTACATGTATTTCGTACTAACGCAGACGGATCTAAATAACAACCAACAATCAGTGTAATTAAAAATTGTTTATAATAAACTGTTTATGAAAAGGTTATTTATATCCATGAACTCAACAGAGGCTTATTTTTCTTGTTTTCAGGTTTTATATACGATTGTTGTATCCGCTTGAAAACCTGTAATAAAATCTTATGTATGTTGATGTTAGTTCGGTGTTGTACGTTTTTTCCAAGCTAGACCAAATGCAGTTTTCCTTACTTTTAAGTCTGGTGTTGGTTCTTCCGAATGTGTCCACTGTTATTTTATTGATCCAACAGGTTGTCCACAGAACTATTCTTTATAAACAACGTAACATCGGCAACAATGAAACCATAAGTAACAAAAACTAGCAAGACACAGATTGTTAACAATGCCAACATGAACTTACAAACTAAATGGTTATTAAACAAGACTACTAATTAACATTTTTTGATCCGAACTCACGGGGGGGTCCATGCGCCAGTGGCTCTACACAGACATGGGTATTGAAAATGAATAGGTGTTTATGTGGGTCTGTATGATATACATAGATTAAAGGTCCCTTGTTTTGTACTTCATGGTGTATTTCCAACACAATCTGTCCTTCTCGACAAATTCATATATAACCATAATATGTCAGTTGTAATATTAATCATGTGCCTGAGGAAGAGTCACTCATTAGTGATCTGTTGGAGAGAAATCCTGCATATGTATGGACAGGTTGTCATGTCATCAGGCAAGGCAGGGTTTTTGTTGGTGTCCCCTAGGAAGGGCTGTGGAATAACTACTTTCAACAAACCTCTCCTTTGGGCAATACCTTACCTTACCAGATGCCTTTAATTCAGAGATCGAACTAAATATGAAATAGCATGACCATACTTCTAGAGAAAGCACACTTGAGTTATTTATGTTAAAATCGATCAAAAGAAATAAACCAGAGAGTTGGTGTAAACATATTTTGGTTTAAGTTATCCACTGACATGAAGTTTGCCAATAAGAGTCAAATATTAAAAACAATGGCAATGTTGATTGATAAATAAAGATAGTTTTTCTTGTGTGTTTGGCTTGATCAGACTGAAACAGTTACGGTCATAACTGTGATGTCCAGCTATTAGTGGAGGATGATTCCCGACATACGCCTGGGTAGAACCACTGGTGCACTGCATGTGAAGACCTACACTAATGAAAATGGTCACCCTTGACCAAGACTCAAACCACTCTGTGGCTTAAACAGCTCAGCCATGTGGTGCCAGAAAACCTGGTTTAAACCATCGTTTTATGAATAATAACATTTTTTAATCGCTATTTCCTTTTATTTTTTTTCTATTTAATGTGCATGTACATAGCTTCATGTGTACTTGGGGATTACAGGTATGAAGTCAGAAAATATAAATTTGTTAAATCGCAAGTAATAAAAAAAGGTATTTGGATCAAATTCTCATAATTTATAAAAGACCATTTCTTGCATGTAAGTATTTTTGTGCATGCAAGGCACAACTTTATTGGGTTCCCATGGCAAGACTGTGGAATAATTAACTTTTATCAATAACCTTTCATTGGGAGATATCTTACTTCACTACATGGCCATGTGTCAGAGGCAACCTAAATGTAAAATAAATGTTCTTTTGTCTTGACACAGTTTGGCAAGAAAGTAAATTGGAATAAATAAAAAGCAAACACATTAATTTCTAATCTGAAAAACTATATCTTTAATAAAACTTAAAGCTCACAAATAACACCTCTGACTGGAGCTCATTATAAATATATACATCACACTTCATAATCACAATTGTGATTGTGAATAAAAATGATGGTGATTGAGGACGACACATGTGATGATGATAATGATGATGATGGTAGTGGTGGTGGTGATGATGAGGATGATATTGATGACAATAAAATTCAAAGTCGATGAAAAGAATAAGTATATGAAGATGCTGCTGAATTTAACACATTTAAATATTGTTTTAACTTACAATACAAATAAATGCTGACATCATAAAAGGAGATCACTGTGTATATTTCAAAACTTCTTTATTTGTTAAACATAACAATATCATTAAAAGTCACATATACCCAACATGGTATACATGTAGAAGGGTTACACGGACTTCACTCAACATAGAAGAACATGGGCTTCTAAACGTTACAAACATCCAGTCTTGTCTCTTATCCTTCCTTGTTGTTTGAAGAGGGAAACCAGTGACAAGGGACAGCACTCTGATGGATAGTAGTCAGAATTTTAACTAGGTAGTCCTCCTTGAACATTCTTCAAGGCACTTTCTTCAACAAACAGCTGCATCTGGGGATATATATGAGAATTTTAGATTGACATATGGGTCAATTTTAATAATAAAATGCCATAATATTTGGAAATGCCATAATTAGTTTTATAATTTTAGTGATAATTCACTAAGTTTTAATAGAAGTAAATATACTGAAAAACACTGCAGCACTTCTGATTATTCCAACCTAAAGACAACACGAAGAAATAAATTTTACATATACTCTATAGATCAGAGATACTATTGTAATCCATAATTAGGATTGCCAAACAAAGTTTTCCTTTACAAATTATTCAAGATATTTAAAGAAAATATATGACAAACTGAGCTAAGATCCTTCAAGTACATGTACATACTTTTGTGTTGGCCAATAAAGTTAAAAGTGGGTACGTCCTAAAATGATGATACATATCATAATATCTAACAGAAAGATTATATGAACAATAGCAAGCACAAAAGCATAATAAATCCTGCCTGATGATAACACAATACGAGGGGTGTTCGGAAATATCATAGGCAGGTTTTCCATTTGAAAAGAAACCTTAGGCTTACTTATGTTTCCACAGAGACTGTTTATAATTGAAAACTGCATTGTTTTTCAAAGTGGAACTTCGAAATTTTTTACAGGAATTGTTGGGTGTGGATTATCATGATTTCAATGTAAAAAATTCATGGATATTTTAAATGCGTTTTTATACAATGATATGAATTAAACTACTTCAACTTAAGCATTAGATCAAGGCAATGTAGAAGTTATATTTTGAAAAAGTTTTAGTCTACATCACATTTAAAAGCAATTGTTTTGGGTAAAAATATGAGGCAGGTTGTTGCTTGAAAAATTCATGCACATGAAAAGCATAACTAAACTTAAAGGAAAAAACTAAGTAGGATTTACAATAAATTATTATAATATCCATTCTTTTGTATTTTTGACTCATAGAAGAATAATCAGATTTTTTTTTTCTGAACAATAATCTTATGTACATTCAATGGAGATTGTAATGTTCTAAATTTAAATGTACACTCTTAAATTCTGTCATTAGCTTTGAATGGTATCTGATATTGTAGATATGCTAATATAATTTATAACTATATAATTGATGTTTAAGAAAAAAGATGAAGAGTAAATTAAAAAACAAACATACACACAATATTTGTTTAAAGTTTAGTGAAAATGTAATATTGTTTTTAAGTTTAATCTTAAAGTAACAGCTATTGATATTAGATTAAAAACAATCTTTAAAATCACATTAGAGTATGTAATTTCATAATTAACATATACACATATATATCATGGGTCACTAATTTTGTACCTCATATTAAAATCCAAATACATGCATACTGTTTCAAGACCAATTTACCTGCCTGATGAAGGATGACAAAATGATACATCAATGTTTTTATGACTTTTAAATATCTACTACCTTGAGGATGTCTGTTGCCATGGTTTTCAGGGGTACCAGAGTAGGGTCAGCCAGACAGATCTGCTGTTCTTCTGCTGGTACCCAGGTGAAATCCTGCAGGGAATAACAACAAACAAACAATAAATTGGCTAAAGACAGGCTTAGAGTAGTGTTGTGCTTCAGATAAAAAAAAAATCCACTGACCTGTTAAATGTCCAACAAAGGTTGCTCATCATGTACAACATCCAGTACTCCCAACATACTTTTGACCTTTTCAGATGATAGTTAGTACTTGCAGTCAAACTGACTTGATATATAGCAAGTTATAGTAAGTGTGTTCCCAGCACATTATTTGCCTAAGTTGTACAAACATGTGTTCAGCAAGCTAAGGGTTTATTCTAACATATGGATTCCTGTATAAATTTAAACAATAACAGCACATTTCACGCTTGACATTTCAACTTTTCCTGGAAATGAGTTTCTACTGAACTTCAACATTAAATAGCATTGTGCATTTTTTTGTGCCCAGACAAATGAAAAAAAAAGACATAATGAACAAAACACATGTGAATAATGTCATAAGTAGATAATAAATTCAACCAAGTAGAGTAAGGCACATTAAGATGACAAGCATAAAAATGTGTGACCATCAACAGCAGTCAATGTTAAACATAATCAAATTTATCAGACATTGCAATCACTTGATCACTTTATAATGTGCATACGGAAATAAACCCAGACAAATTGCCTCATGCATTATGAAATACTTAAAATAAGTTGACACAAGTTAAAATAAGCTTTACAATATTGCCTATAAACTATTTCTTGATGTTTGTACTTAAAACTTTGGTCCTTTTGGCACCTGGCAACAAAAATACATGGACATTGTTACTGTTATATAAAATAACTTTATTTCCTCCACAGATGAAGATTGTTACAGATAACATAAATAATATTCCAGCGAAAGTAAAGAAGAAACAGAAACAATAATAATAACACAATATCAGACAAACAGAACACACAGGATTGGGCAATCACAGAGTGATCACAAACAATGTGGTACCGTGTGAATAAAATAATATAGCATTTCCTGTCTGACATATGGTGAAAATTGTGTCATTTATGCACGTATGTATCCTTGTCGTAACGAAACACAAGGTGGACATTATTCAGTCAGCATGTCAGCCGCATGCACGCAGTGCAGAGTAATAAAGGTGCATAAAGGAAGAGCTTCATTTGCTTAAATAGAAGGATCATGAATGACAGTAGTTGTATGTTAAATCCCTTTTTAGAAGATTTTTTTGTCCATCTTTGGTAGTTACCTTACGACATACGTTATTTTCATAGAGATTTCAATATATTTTCTCCCAAAAATAAGGACATAAGCAATTTCCTAAACTTCTTAACATCCTTAATAAACATTAGCTCTACTATTATCATACCTTGATGGTTTGCCCTTCTAGGAACTTGTCACCAACTGACTCCTTTGTGTGTATATGGATGGCCCAGCTGCAGTCTGAGGATAGAAGTGATGGTTTAATTTATTAATGTAGTGCAAAAGTCAGGGTCAGTCAACCCCAGGCTAATACCTGCCAAAATACTTAAATCCTAAAATTGTTTTGTTTTTTAACTACATCACAGTGACCAATTATGACCATAACAGTGATGTCCAGCTATTTCAGTGTTTTAGTGGAGGAAGACCCTAAACAAATGTCTTGTTGGAACTGACTCAGCACATCAGCACAGGTTTGATAGAAGACCTTCCTACATTGTGTCCTTCTCCTCGAACTGGACTCGAACACGTGCAGAGAGAGGCTCAGCAGTCAGAGTTACTAGTCGGCGACTCTACCACTATGCCAAAGATGCACTCCTTAAAATTATACTAAGCTTATAAGAGTAATTGCGAAATGGTTTGCCAAGTGTCAGAATAATGTCAGAGTATTTTTAGTAGTTATTGTATGCAGTTATGTTAAAGAAAGCACAGCATCTGCTTACATGTTTTATACAATAAAAGATTTGATTGTCTGGATTATGTTTGACAATATAGCAAACAAAATGGCTATACTAATAATGCCCAGCTTTTATTAGAGTGCAAGGCATTGCAAAAAAAAAAAAAATTGCAAAAATCACCATCACCACAGTTGAACTGGAAGACCTCTGCAAATGAAAGATTCATCAACTGGGACTTGGATACAGGCAGACATGGGCTAAGAGGTTATAAGGGGATGACTCTGCCGGCTCTGCCAAAGGCACTATGATGTATGGATGACAGAGAGCTTGATTATGTGTTAAAAACATATGTTGGAGCAGTGTATATAAAAATACAAAAACAAACACATAAGCTAATATATTATTCAATACAATCCAGAGAAGGATTTTAGCATGTACTTTATAAATATTAATGACCTCTTCTGGCCCACAAGTGACATATTTCATGAATAAAATAAAAAAATGATATATATACAAATCCTTTGCACAAGTAGTGCTGCCTAAACTGAGACAGCTTGCTTAAAAACAAATGCCATTTTTTTGTGTATACCTTGATCTGGAAAAACTTGCCAATGCTTATTTTACATATTTTATTTTTAATATCTTGTATGTTTTAATAAATTGTTTGATTCAAATATTTTTTTCTACATGTCATCAATCCTGCTCTCTGTAATGGAAGCCATGGATTATTTAGTCATGTGTTAAGGTGTCTCCTCAATCCTTACCCGTGGGAGGGGAAGAAGCCCAGCATCAGCTAAATTCAGCTTTAGCCTTACCTGGCAGCCTTACCTGAGGGAGAAGTTTGAGCCCAGCATCAGCTAAATTCACCTTCAGCCTTACCTGGCAGCCTTACCTGAGGGAGGAGTTAGAGCCCAGCATGAGCTAAATTCACCTTCAGCCTTACCTGAGGGAGAAGTTTGAGCCCAGCATCAGCTAAATTCACCTGCAGCCTTACCTGGCAGCCTTACCTGTGGGAGGTGTTAAAGCCCAGAATCACCCAAATTTAGCTTCAGTCTTACCTGAGGGTAGCGGTTTAAGCAGAGCATCAGCGAGATTCAGCTTTAACAGGAAAGCACGAAGTGATTCCTCCAGGCGGAATAGGTATTTGTCATCTCTAAAGAGAATCAACAAACATACATGTAGTAGTTGGTGTACATCATTACACGTACATCTTAAAGAACTGTTTATTATGGGAAATAATCATAACTTACAACAGGTTCTACACATAAAATAGAGTGGGTTCTACACAAAGCATACAACAGGTTTTACATATAACACATACAACCTGTTCTACACATGTTCCAAAAGAAGGTTGTAAGAATACCACAGAATAAATGGAAACATAACAAAAAACATGATTAAAAACAAAGTTTAAAATATCATTTGGAATGTCAACAACTCTTTAGTGTATAGTGAAATAATTGCACTTCAGTATTTTGAATCATAAAGGATATTGTTAATGTCTATTTAAAATAATAAATAAAAGACCTCAGAAGTTAAAGTGTACAACAATTGTTATTTCTTATTACCTTAAGTGAGAAGTACTTCAATCATCATACCTGTAACTTAAGATTTTATTTCTGCTATACCTAGAAGTATACTAGTATATTACAAGACTGTCTTATTGAAATATGCCTTTGCCAAACTAGAGATTCCTTTGTGAATGTGGATTTAACTTTTTTGTTTGCGTTTCTGGCACTGGATTTACTGCCTATGATTTTTACCTTATATTTTTTGCATACATCTAAGCACAACTTCTTGTAGTCAAAATGTTATCTGTTAGCCTACCAAAAACACAAAGTAAGCAGGCTTAGGCAGAAAGTGTTGATGCATATCAGACCATTCTCAATGGGAGCTGGCTGAACAAGATCAACACTATTTGCTGCTTAGTTTTATATATAAATATAAATCATTTTGTGACAGCATGAAGGTAACTTAAATGTTAGTATCACAAATGTAGAATGACAATGGTTCAGTTCTACAGTGCAATGTCACCTTCATAACATAGTCATTGTCGTCTCTCAAATCAGACAATATACAAAAAACAACAGCAACATGACTTACTTTCCAGCAGTAGGCCGATCCAGCTCAAAGACAAACCTCTCTAGGGGTGTCTCTTGTTTGTCTACAATCACCACGGTAACCAGGTTCACCTCGCCAGACTCCACCATCACCTTCACCCCATCCACAACCTTGGTGATGTAGTCCACAACATCGGGGTGCAAACACATCTAAAAGATACAACTGGTTATTTACTACACATTATCTGTTATATATATCATAAAATAATAATACATATATATCTTTGAATAGTCATACATATCATAACATAATCATAAAGAAATCTTTCTTAGTTCTTATGGTAAAGCAAGTGTAACAAAAAATATACAGAATTTGAACATTAACACGAAAGATGAGTTGTATACTTTAATGTAGATGCATATGCCTAATTTTAGGAACATTCTCCATCCAGTTTTGAATTTTTTGATATTTTTGTCTCCAAAAATTGGTATTAAAGGAGTTTCCTTTTTTAGAAATAAAAAAACTTCAAATATAACATTATATTCTCTTTAGGAGAAGTATTTTGTTACTGTGTATAATTTTGAAACGATGTCACAAAATAAAATTCATTTACAAAAATATGTTTCTGTTTAAATTTGGTAGAGCAATGCAGAAATAATTGTCAAAGTAAAAAAGTAGAAAGAAAAAAAACATTTTAACCTTAGTTTTGATACTCTTTTAATAGGAGGTGCAGCATAACATTTGCTTTACCTTAAGTTACAGGTAACAATTACAAACAACGGTAATGGGACATTTTGTGAGAGACTTAGCAGCAAACAGTGTAGATAATGTCCAAATAGCTAGCAAATTTGCCTATGCCTGATCAATCCATCAAACATATAGTCATCAAGAGAGAATCTGTGCACTTAAAACATATCAGCAGCACTGTGCTTTAAAACCAGTAATTTCTTTTGAAGAACTATAAATTGCAAGGTGGATTATGTATATTTAAACTATATTACTGTCCTATGTCACGGAGTGTGATACATCGGAAAATTAACTCTAAAACATGTATTACTTCCAATGAATCAACCAAGTTGATATAATGTATTACTTCCAATGAATCAACCAAGTTGATATAATTGATTTAACAGTGGGTATTCTTATGCTCCATCTCTATGAGATTGGATATTTATTTAATAATTACTCTGGAAATGGTAATATAATTTTAAATACAAGACAAACATATTGAACATTTAATAATAAGAATTTGTTAGGAAATTTGTATGTTCAAGGAGTGCTTAGCAACCTGGATACATTTTTCAGCTTTTGGGCCCAGCCAGGGTGTAGTCTCTGAGACAGTCCAACTTGTTTGCAGAGAACATATTGGTATTTTAAACATGGGAAGCCATGTGGGGTATAATTATTTAAAAAAATATTCAATTATCTCAAAGAGGGGGTTCATGAGAATATCAACAAAACAGCAGATACATTACTTTGGACATCAGGATGTTACCATTGCTGAGGGTCAAACAAAGTTGTGCAGTGGCAAAGGAAATGTTGCACCAAGAAGACTTAACAACAGATCTAGGTAATGCCTTTCTATAAAACAATTTTATGATAACCTTAACTTATGTAAGCCTTTCAATGGAAGCTCCTGAAGCTAAAGGATTAAGCCTTTGTACCCGGGACTGGAGGGTCCTGGGTTTAAGACCCAGAACTGGCAACAGATTAAGTCCCCGGGGGCGACTTTTATGCATTCTGAATACTGGTTCTACTACAGAAATGGACAATTTAGAAGGATTTACATTCATTCAAAGAGTTTTTTTTCCAACACACAATGCACACATAAGTTTGAACTAATACTAGTTTAACATCATACTTTAAGTATGTTTGAAAGTCACATTGTAGCAATGTTATCATGTCAGTATACAAACAATGAAGAGCACCCACCTGTACAGGAACATTGTACTTTTTCCTCCTCTCAAATACTCCTTCAGGGTAAATACCTCTGTTATACAGAATTGTATGGATAGATACTTCCAAAAACTCAGCAAAAATGTCTGCACCAACTGAAAAAATAGCAGTTAAAATTTTAAACACAAATGTTATAACTGAGTAGGACACAACAACAAAATGTTTTTTTCAGTTTTGGCATATTGTAGGGCCATCATTATTTCATCAATATACTTTGGCCAATCTATTATCGGCACACACTTTTAAATATCAAAATTTTTGGCAGGAAAATAAAATATAAAGTTATGTTTGTTTTTTTCTCTCCAGATTTCATATGTTTATGATAATAACATATATATATATATATATATATATATATATATATATATATATATATATATATATATATATATATATATTTTTTTTTTTTTTTGGTTAAGGTTTTCTGTTAAAAGTAATGTCAGGCAGTAGTATTACTTAAGACAATAAAACCACAAGGTGCACAATATATATTTATGTGCACTGTGTCATATAACCATTATCTGAATGGTTTTTAATTTTGTGACAAAAAAAACAGGAACCCTTTTTGCTTCATGCTGAAAATTTGATTAAATGTGTCAAGAAAACTTATTGTTTGAATTACCAGACATTGGTGTTGCAGTAAAAAAAGTACTTATCTATTCAGGTAATGAGCTTACCATATGATTTGCAACTTTTTGAAGAAATTACTTTGTTCAAAAGCCCTAGTAAAAACAGACCTGTTTTGGTGACAATTAAATGAAGAGTTTAAAAGTTAAGCTGTAACTTCTTCAGAGGTTAACTTAACTATTTCATCCAATTTATTTAATAAATACGAAAGGAACAAAAAAAAGCAGAAAAGGTAGAAGAAAACAGGTGGAAATATCCAGTTTATATTTAAACTTAAACTCAATACATATTGTGTAACTGGGTTAATGTTTTACAACAACAGTCCATGGGAGATAAACCAAATAATATTGTCAGTAAAATAATTCATTTTAAATGGATAATCTCTCTTGTCAGTATTAAAGTTTGGTAATTTTATGACTGGAGACCCTGACATTATAGTTATTTCAGATTACTTGAGTTTTAGACACTGTAGAGAATAGATGTGTTTTTAAAATTCCCCTATTTGGTTAAAAAGGTGGGAAATCTAAGTTATTAAAGTGGTTAAGTTTGTATTTTAATTGTTCATAAGAGTTGTTTATATTGTTAAGTAATTAATGTTTATTAATTACTTATGCATAAATTTGTGGTAGTGTAAAAAGTTTGTATTTTAAATAGTTAGAAATATGTGAGAACTTGGAGATTTTCTCTTCTTATCTATTCCCTTCTTCTCTCCATTTTTGTAACTTTATTTGTATTTCGATAATAAGAAATACACTTTAAATCTATTTCACCCATGTAATAATCGTTGCGGATACCATAACCACAGTGTAATTGAGTCTGGGATAAATTCAGTGACAGTTAGTTGCACACAATGGTAAGCTTGAATATAGATTGAACCCATTGCTTATATCTAGTGAACATGTATGTTGTATATAATAGTATGTTATTTTATATTCATTTTGTAATAATGTTTACGATAGAATGTAAACATTATTATACTGATTTATTTAAACAGAAAATTAAAATGTAATATAGAGCTACTTTTTATGCACTAAAGAATAAGTAATGTTACATTTAATGATAATTATAAAAATTATAAGGACAACAGTGAATATGTAATAATTATTATTGTCATTGTATATTTCAGATTGTGAAATCTGAGTAAAATCTAAAGAGTGAATTAATAAACATTATATGACATATATCTCTGTGACCTGGTGTTGTTGACTCACAGATATAAGAAATACATAATATATAAAGTATCAACATAAAAACAACAATAACCCAAAGTTACAATATATATTGTTGATATTTGTCTATTGATTTATCTTCGATATGCAAAAAGTAGACTCAATGACAGCCCTAGTTACATATTTTATTATTCCAAGTGGCAAAGCAAGCTGACAAGTGCCTAAGATATAAATTCTGTTGGTATTAAACCCAGTAGACATAACAGTAGAACAAAGACAGAGGTGGTATGTTCTTTTGCCTACAGTTGATATATGAAGAATGTTACAGGTTCATTATTCAAACATTGCTACAACTAAGTCATGGTCAACTTAAACCTACAAATAAGCCATTGCATGTCACTTTTTTTTTTAACCTTTTAAATGCTGATATTTACATTTTAAGTTTACTGGCTCCCATCAGGAAATATATTCAAAATGAAGTAGGCGATGCAGGCCTATTAAAGGATCCTTCCTGAATTTATAATGCATATGAAATGGGCGTCAGTCTCTGTATAAAAGGTAACCAGGTTATTGGAATGAAAGGAGCTCTGGTGGTGTACCACTACAGAAACTTGGACAAAACTCAAATAACTTTCATGGCTGCTTGTAGTGCAATAGGACATTACATTCCACCAATGCTAGTGTTTCCTGGACAAAGGTACAGTTACACTCAGCTCGAGGGGTTTAAAGAGGCTGCGCTCGGGTGCTCTGAAAATGGATGGATGGATTCAGATGTATTTTGTAAGAGGCTAGAGAACGAAGTTATACCAGCCATCAATGAATGGAAGGTGAAAAGGCCAGTCTTATTGCTGATTGACGGTCATGTGACAGACGTGACAATGAGAGCTTCTGATATTTGCATACAGAATGAAATAGAAAAGTATTGTCTATTATAACAACCTTCTCACATGCTCCAGCCACTAGACTTAAGGTTTTCAGTTCTTTGAAGAAATCATGGCAACAGTCTGTGAGAGACTGGCAGTCTTAACATATCGGAGAGTACATAACAAAAAGAAATTTGCCCAAATCTTCAAGAAGGCATGGACACAGAGTACAACGATAGAAGCAGATGTAAAAGGTTTCATGGAATCAGGTTTTTTCCCTATTGATCCGTCCATTGTTGCCTCCTCAGTGAAACTGGAACCAAGTAAGATGTTTCTGTCGGACCCTGCCCTGTCAAAAACACAATGTTAGGACACAAATGAAGTTGATACAACAACGACCGAGTCAAAATCAGCAAAAACAAATGATGATGCAACAACATGAGCACTCAGAGAAAACAGTAAATGAAAGCTCCAAGCCATCATGCAGCAAACTGACTGAAAATGAGACAAATGTCAGTTAAGCTTCTCCATTCTTGAAACCTCTGAACATTCCTACTCCTAAGACAAACACAAAATCCAAAGCTGTCAAGAAAATAGTCATGCCAAAGGATTTTTCGGGTTCAGCGTACTGTAAACTGATGGAAGAGAAACATAAGGAAAGAAGAAGAACAAGAAGAAAAGGTACACCAAAAGGCTGAGCATTAAGCAAAACAAAAGCTTAAAGAAGAAAAAAACATTAAAAGGAAAGCAGAAGCAGAAGCCAAACAGCATAAATGGGCCGAAGAAAAACAGAAAAAAAGCGAACTGCATATGAAGCTCCTGTAGTTTCTTGAAAACTCAGACTCAGACAGCGCTACAGCATTGGAAGTAGACACAGAGATGTGCTATACATGCTAGAAGTCTTATTCTACTGATTTCATTGAATGCACTTCTTGCTTTTGCTGCTTGGATATGTTGTGGATGACTATCTCAATGTAGATGGTCTACCTTTCGATTGTAAATACTGTTAAGTGTATTCAAAGAACTGTGTTATTTACAGAATAACATCAGACCCTTTCATTGCTATCTCAATGGAGATGGCACTTTCAAATGTAAATACTGTTAAATGTATTCACAGATCTGTGTTATTTTCAGAATAACATTATAGCATTTCATTGTTTTGCACTGTGTGTTCAGTTTTATGATTTAAAAAAGATTTATTTTTCAGGGTTACTGACTTTTTTCAACATGTTCGGTAATGCATGCTGACATGGTTGGAATAACACGCACATGGTTGGTAATACAAGCAGTAAGGTGTCGTTTCTAAACTGCTCTATAATAAATCTACAAATATTTGAGATAGGGTAATTTGCATTTGAAATGATCAACAAGTTGAATCTCTATACAATTGCAAAATTAACTGAAATATGTACTCCCATTACTGAACAATCAACTATTTGGCCTTAAGTGTTCGGTAATACCCACACCCGCTCTAAATGTATCTACCTAATTCATAAATAATCAAAGCTGATTGGCTAGACAGTAAACTTATAAATTTTGTTGCATAGGTAAAATAATATCTTTTTATAAACTATTTTTCTATTACTCAAATATCCTGGACATATAAGAATAAGATTCTAATCACAGTTTAAAGCAATAAAATGTGTTGTTTTAGATAAAAACAGCAGTAAAGTCTTCTATGCATACCTTGTGTCCGATTAATGTCCGAGGATTCCATGAATTTTAAGCATAGAAACAAATGATATTTTCTGTTTTCTCCTGTATGTCCTCTGGTACACCAACAAACGTCATGAGCCTACGAGTATTCGATATACAGAAGATTTACTTTAGAAACACTCACCGAACAGGGTTGGAAAAGGAAATAAGGGAAATAAATCTTACTGCCAAACGTATCTACAACTTCGTTTGATGAGACTTCGTACCATTAAGCCATCATACCGAGAGAATTCGTACCAATTACCTTATGAGTTCGTATCACATATTTTTACGCATATGCTATCAACAAATCTATAAACTTAAAAAAGCTACTCAGGTGACAAGTGACATGACAATGAACGATAGTCAGCTAGGCAAGTGCAAGACAAGGTGTACCGCGAGAAAAAGGAACAAAACTTGAGAAAGCCTACAGTGAACAATCTGGCAGACGAAGTGCTCTCAATTGTAAGCCAATTACACGAAAATGCAAATGTGCAAGAAGTTGTGCTGAAAAAACACAAACAACCAGTTTTGGTAATCTATTCCAAAGAACAAACTATGGATATAATTCAAGAAATAAAATGTATTGGTCGAACGGCTAGCGCGTCATTGGTGTTGATAGAACCTTTAATTTGGGTAAAGTTTATGTGACTGCGTTTGGTTACAAAAATCGAAGTTTAACCAGTATTCTTTGGCCCCCTTTGTCTTCACTGGGATGCTGAACAGTCAACATATAAGTTATTTTTTGTCATTTGAGAGATAGATCAGAAATCAGAATTTAACATTTGGCTCCGAAGACGATTAGAAATTCTTTGGCAGTAAATTTTCCTGAATCTCAATTTATGCTTTTCAAAACACTTGAAAGATAACATTCGCCATTTTCTTCAAAGGAGGGTTCTAGTGAAAGAGATCTAGAAAACATTATATAAAAATAATTTTCAGTGAAGACAAGGATGTTCTAGTTTTTATTGCAAATGACCTTGAATTTGCGGAACGTGTTGACAGTCCTTCTATCTATTTTCAAAAGTACCCAAACTTCCAAACGTATTTTGCCAGATATCTCAAAAACAAAATAAAAAACAATGTTTATCAACTACTGAGAGAGAAAACCCTTTCAAAATTTTGGACTAATAATAATTCTAAATCTATGAACAATTGGTTAAAACAGTCAACAGATTGGAAACAATTAAACTTCCAGACCTGGTAGAAAGACTGTCTTCTGTCGCGCAGATTCAGCAGGTTGACATGCGACGAGCCTTGTATGGTAATCTTGTGAATGAACATATCTGGCACAATAAGTCAGTTGGTGAAAAAAAAAAAATAAAGCCTCCAGAGATTTCCATTCATCACATTTGCCGGATGACGTCGAAACCGGATATGTTCAATCATCAGATGGCAGTTACAAATGCACGGAACCACGACTAAACGTAGGAAAGTATCCGGATCAGACAATGGGTAGCGGGTATAAAGCATCGGTAATGTATTATGATGTTGCGTTTGTTTGTGCTGATTGCCTTTAGCATGTGTCCAGTTCTGTATTATAAATGCCATTTATATACATTTGCCAGTCAATTGTACTTGTGTTCGCAAAATTAGCATTGCTGCATTAGCCACACCTAGTTGTCAATAGTATAAAACATGTTTATCTATAAACAATACAACCCCATGATAACTTCTGCTCTACATTTCTGCCAAATTTAACTAAGCAAATATCGCCGACAGCCGACAACGTGAACGGAGAAATAAAAAATATTCGAAGGTCCTCGAAAATCCGCTCCTGGCTCCAAATTTTAATGTCATTCGCTACTACTAACTAAATGATGATCTGAAAAGTAAAAAAATAAAAAATAAATAATAATACATAAACTGTTTCGTATGCAAAATCATGCTCCGCTCTCGTCAGCAGGAGGAAATTGACAATGATATCAGTACTTATTACACTGATGAATGAGATGCTACTGATTGCATGACAGCTACTGTAAGTTAATCCATTGAGTGATTACCGTTTGTGTCACTATACAATGAACTCTATTGATTAATGAGTGATCACGTTATTCAAATGCAATCAAAAGTAATAGCATAATTCAGGGTGAATATTAGTCATCACTTTTATGTACGCATTTAAATTGATTAATGATGAAATACCAATGACAAAACACTTTGTTAAAAAACTCTGTATTTATAAAACACGTATACCGAGCAGAATACAAAAGTTAAAAGTCATGATGTAGACGATCCAATAAATAAGAAAATCCTCGATATTGCCATTTTCACGGAGCATCGTCTTCAACAAGGACAAGGAATGTACGAATGTGTAAGTTTGGTGTGACCTATGCGGCAACGAGTAAGAGCTACGTCCTCTCGTCTGCTTTCTCTGCCATCAGAGACAGTGGTGCCGACTTTAAGTCTAATAAAAAGAAGTTTATTGTATAAAGCTGCGTCCCAGCTCAATTGCCATTTTTTAACAATATGTCGATTAGTAATCGGTTTGAAATCTGTTCAAGAAATACAAAGATCCGTCTCAGTAAGAGACAAGACGGACTTTGCATTCCTACCAGCTTCCGCGTTTCCAAGGATACCGATATGACTCGGAAGCCAGCAGAAAGCTTTCTTTGTCAATAGAATAATCATTGACTGTAAACATTATGTTACGTATATGTGAGTTTGAAAGGTTAAGGTTTTTAGAGTGTAAAACTGACAAGGAGTCGGAGAAAATTACATATTTATCCATGGGATGTACCGAAATAAAACCAAGCGATATTTTTGTAGCCTGAACTTCGGCTGTAAAAATAAAACATTTACTAGGCAGTCTTTGTTTACGACAATGATTGTTAGGGTTTGATTAAAGTTTCGTAATTTATTGAAGTGCTAATTTCCTACGTCTTAAATACAGAGATGGCTCATTTGCTTCTACGTAAAGGCTCTGCACAGGAGAGTTTCAAATGCTCCAAGTGCCAGTCGAATTCCCTGGTTGTGAACAAGGTCCAGCATCCGGAGGTAAGATTTCCTGGCAGAGCCATTTGTGATGCTGCCATAATCTAGTTCGATCTGAAAAGAGATCGATATAATTGTAATAGGACCTTCCGGACAGCTCCCCAATCAGTATGAGATAAAAATTTATGCAAATTAAGAGCTTTAAGAAATTTTGTCTTGACATACTTAATGTGTGGGAAGAATGACAATATCCTGTTAAAAATAACACCAAGAAATGTTGTTTCCTGAACGACAGGAATGCAAACATCATTTAAATAAAAGTCAGGGTCATTATGTAGAGTTCTTTTCTGACAAAAATTCATACAATTTTAGTCAGTGAAAATTTAAAACCTAAAACTATTGTTATTGCTCCATGTTTGCAGTTTGTTAATGCAATTTTGTAACTGCCTTTCAATAGTGTTCATACTTTTGAGCGAAAACATATTAAGAAATCATCCACGGAAAGTGAACAATCTACTCCATTGTGAAGAGTTTTTACAATGCTTTTTATTTTGATGTTAAAGAGGGTAACTGATAAAATACTGCCATGAGAAACACCTTGTACCTGTTTATGTATTTGTATTTTAGGTTTAACCGAACACGAACATACGGACCCGAATACATTGAAGTTTAACGAGAACAGACTATAATCGGGTTAAAATTTAAATACGTGAGCAGAAATATAAAAATATTTCAGGTTAAAATAATGTTAATTATAATTGAAAAAAGGTTTACATACCAAACAGTTTTTAAAAAAGGTATCACGTGAACTGTAAACTTAATGAACGGTTTAAAAAATTATAACTTATTAAGAATACCAATCTCGTTCAGGAAGCAAACAAGCTTAGAATCAGACACTGTTTTAAATAGTTCGTATATGTTATTGACATTTAAATGCCTACACCGAACATGGTCTGTGTCAATACAATGTAATAAAATATGATTAACTGTCAGTGGTTCCTGGCAAGGAAAACATTCAGGTTGAACTTCTCTTTTTAAAAGATATGAATGAGTTCATCTAGTATGTCCAATGCGACAGCGGGTAACAGCTATGTCTTCCCGCCTACTTTCTCTGCAAGCAGAGATATTGGCATCGACGTTAGGTTTTATTACGTGCAATTTGTAATAAATAGTATTGTCCCAACGTGTTTGTCATTTGGTTAAAATATATTGATTGATAAGTGGTTTAAAATCTGTGTGTGGGATGCAAAGATCTGTCTCAGTTTCCTCGGATGCCTACATGACTAGGTAACCAACAGAAAACAATATTCTTATTAAGACAAACTTCATTAAGTTTAAAAAGTAATTCTCTAATGAAGGTGTTGGAAATTTGAGATTTTTAATAGACTGTAACACCGACACAGAGTCAGTAAATACTACAAAGTTATCGCCAGGATGATTTGAAATGAAGTCAAGAGAAAGGTTAAAGCCTGAATTTCGGCTGTAAAAATGGACGAGTCAGGTGGTTATTTTTTTTTAAAACAATGACTTTTACTTACGGAAGCACAGCCGACATATGAATCTGCCTTTGAGCCATCAGTATATATTTCGAGGTAGTTAGAGCATTTCCTTTGCACAGGTCGATGAAATTTGAGCAAAGTATGAGAGGGTCTGTGTTTTTACTTATTATTTGTACAAAGAGTTAAATCAACAGTGGCAGTTTTAAACTGCCATGGTGTAAATTTCAATACATTATTTTCGATAACTTGATGTCTGATTTCTAATATTCGCAAATCAATGGGTTTAATTGCCTTTGGATTACACTCGTACAGGTGTTCGTATTTAGGATTGAAAATAACACTATGTGCTGGATTTTTAGGGTTAGATGGAACTTTTGTAATAAACTGAAGCGCAAGTTCATCTCGTCTTAGGTATAATAATGGCTCATAAGCTTCAACATGAAGGCTCTCTACAGGTGAAGTCATGAAGGCTCCAATGGCCAGACGGAGTCCCTGCTTGTGGACAACGTCAAGCATTTGGAGATATAATCTCCTAGAGAACCGTAAAATATTTCCAGAATCTGAATTCGATCTTACCAGTGATATATAAAGTTGTAATAAAACTTTTCTATCGGCTCCCCGTCAGTATGGTATAAAAATTTCAATAGGTTAAGGAATTTAAGACATTTATTTTTTACATATTTGATATGAGATATAAAAGATAATTTGCTGTCGAATATGACACAAGAAATTTAGTTTCCTTCACGTCAGGAACACGAACGTTATTAAGGAATAATTCAAGATTGTTGTTTAAAGTTTTTTAAGCCAGAAATGTATACAGTTTGTTTTGGTGGGTGAAAATGTAAAACCATTTTTTGTTATTCCAAGTTTATAATTTGTTGGGGCATTGTTGTAATTGCCTTTCAGTGGTGTTCATATATTTGGAGCGATAGCATATAAGAAAATCGTCCACATACAATGAACAATCAACTCCATAATTGAGAGTTTTTACAATGCTATTTATTTTATGTTAAAGAGAGAAATTGATTATATTCTACCCTGAGGGACACCTTGTTCCTGTCTTTAAACAGAAGACAAAGTACACCCAATTTTAACTTGAACACTTTTGTCAGAAAGAAAACTGTTAATATATATGGGTAAATGACCCTTGAGACCAAGGTCACCTAAATCTTTTAAATGTTTTCCATGCAGTATTATATGCCTTTTCATTGTCAAAGAACACCGCTTCTATGTGTTCTTTTTGATAAAGGCAACTCTTATAAAAGTTTCAAATCGATTGTTGTCGAAATCCTCTTTGAAATTCTGTTAATAAGTTATTGATTCAAAACTAAAACAAAACTAAATTTAATGATGTATGCGGCAGGTGTTTCAATTGATAGGGAATATTATCTGGTCAAGCAGCGGTATCATGAGATTTATTCAGTGCTTCCCTAAGTTCTGTGAAAGAAAAAGAATGGTTGTAATTTTCATTATTGTTTGATTTTACTTTTCTCAACCCGATTCTTTACATTTTGAAATTCTTTAGAGTAATTTTTAATGGAAGTTTTACTGGTTGTACCAGAAACAAATTTTTGCCAAGATGTTCTTTTGGCATGTTTAATTATTTACCTGCTTTTTGCTATTTTATTTTTAACATTATTTAAATTAACACTATTAGGTTGAATATTATATTCTTTAAGTGCCGCTCTACGCTTTCTTATAGATTTTTGCATTCATAATTAAACCAAGGTTTGTTACGCTTTTACTTTGCCGTGGTCTTAAGTGTACACTTTTCTCCTATGCTATGAAGAATCTTTGAGAACGAATGTTTTTTTATCATCAGCATTCTCAAATGTTGAAGTAGAGAATTCTTCATAGCAAAACATTGAGAATAATTCCCAATTAGCTCTGTTCATCCCCCAGAAAATATTATTGTCATTTAAGTCTACAGTTTCGTTTTTAATATTTTAAAAAGTGGTCACTTCCTCATAAATCATCATGTACATGCCAGCTATAATTAAGGTATATAGAAGGATGACAAGAGATAGATAATGTCCTGAAACAGGATGTAAGTAAGTTGCCATTTTAGTATTCATTAGGCTTATTTCATTTTGGGCTATAATGGCCTCTAACGACTTACCCTTATTACTATAATCAGAACATCCCCTTAATGGGTTATGTCAGTTACAGCCCCTACAAGAATTTAAGGGGGAGGTAATTGATTTATTAAGTCATCTAATTTTGATTTT
Organism: Sinonovacula constricta; assembly: GCA_007844125.1. NCBI lineage: Eukaryota > Metazoa > Mollusca > Bivalvia > Cardiida > Solecurtidae > Sinonovacula > Sinonovacula constricta. The sequence goes on along the minus strand of CM017556.1, from coordinate 68,259,240 downwards.
GAAATATCTAAATTAGGTGAAAGATAAACAGAGCAAACTGTAATGACTTTATGGACTGTTAAGCGAATGTCAACATACTGTCAATCGGTATTAAGGTTAATCTTTGAATGTGGCAGTTTGGAGTTGACAAGTATTGTCGATCCTCCAGACACCCTATCACAAATTGTATAAATGTGATTGTACATAGAATAACCCTTAAAGTCAATTTTATCATTTTCCTTCAGGAATGTCTCCTGAAGGCATAGCACAGCAGGGTTTAAAGTGGCCAGTCATTGTAGAATTTCATTTAGGTTGGCTCTAAGACCGCGACAATTCCAATGAATGATTTTATTATTCGTCATATTATGGGATATTCTTATTCTATTACTAGGCCACAGTTACCAGTGACCTTGGCGGCTTGTCTGATGAAGACTCAACCTCCATCCGACAGTCAAATTTATTTGGAGAACGTGTTATGGTAGCTCTCCGTTCCCGAGCTTTGGAAGGGCTACGCCTTCTTACTTGCCCGGAAAGCCTAGAGGTCTCTTTCGGGGTGCTCTGGGTCTTAGTTGTTTTTCCTTCGCTTGTTGCAGGTCTGGAAGAAGGTTGGGGACGCTGTGATTTAGAGGACTGTGATTGTGTAATATTTAATTGCCTTATTTGAATTGTTGTTTTTGTATTTTGTGGGTATTGTGAACTAATTAGAGATTTGATCACCAGAGAAATCCTCATACTGAGTAGAATTGTCTTTGCTCACCGAAGTTTGTGTCGTCTTTGTTATGGAGGTGAAGGAGGACTTCTGGGCACAGGTGTTAACTTTTTATTGGCCAATTTACGTGTCTCTTGGAATGAAACACCCTGTGTTTATTTGATTTTCAGTACTTCCTTTGGATACAGGACCACTACTCCACCCGTTTACCCCACAACTTAGGGCCAAAGTAGTGTGTTGGTCAGGGTCGACTTATGTGTCAATATCCTGACAGGCCAACAAAGACCTCAGCCACAAGGAACCCTTCCTCGTAGAGATACTGGGTCGCCACCCACGGTCAACAGGTGGGCTACATTTGGAGGGTTCTTGCCCTGCTACAGGTAGCGACAGCCGGAGAATTCTAAGGCCCCTACCGGCAGGGCCGAGATCAAAAAGATTCAACTGTGGGCATTGGTTACTGCGGGTTATAATTGTAAAATCGAATACATAGAGGGCATGTCTTACACATATGCAGACCTATTTATTGTTATTCAAAACAACTTAATATCAGCCATGTTGACCCTGACATGAGTGTTTTATAATGATTGATGAGCAAAACTGTGATGATGACCTAAAGCGCATACAAAGATCTGTTTTATAAACACAATATATCAAAATCTCTTATTAGACACCATATCTTGATAGATGGTTTATTATACTACATCAGTAACCCAGATGACCAGCCCATCTTAAGGTTATACATACCAAGTCATCTAAAGAACCAAGTGATAACTCAGTTTTATGATGAAAATGGCCATATGGGTACTGACAAGACATACGATATAATTAAAACCAAGTGCTATTGGCCCAACATGTACCTAGCCATAACAGAGCCTGTAAACAAATGTATACCTTGTCAAAAACGGGGACTTAGGTCACAAAAAGCCCCTATGCAAGAAGTAACGGACTTCCCTCCTTATGCCATTGCCAAATAGGTCTCGATCTATCAGGTCCATATCCAACAACAATGCCGAATAAAAAATACATTACATCATTTGTTGACTAATACTCAGGATGTTTCCGCTTTCGCAGTCCCAGGTAAAAGGGGTGACACATTGCTCATTTGCTAATTGAAGAGATATATCCCAGATCTAAGCACTTTAATCTGCCGAACCTGGTCAAGCATCAATAGAAAATGTAGATGACAAAATTGTCGTATTTTCAAACACTTTTCACAATATAGCAGAAAGGTGTATACCTAAGACCTCGACTTAATCAAAACATAATAAGCCTTGGTTCAATGAAGACTGTAAAAATCTATTTGTAAACGTAGGCCGGCATTAAAACAATTTGATGTTTGACCTACCGATACTAATCTTAATAACCTTAAAAATAAAGGGCTAAAAGTCGTCAGACTGTTAAACACGACTGTAAGTGGGGTTTCAATAAACGTTGACACATGTAGGTCGATGAATATATGTTTATTGAAAAGGTTCTATTGAAACCTTTAACAGAATAAATAGTTTACATAAATAAAAATACAAGAATATTAATTATAAAATTGGCAGTACCATTTCAACAATTCATATTCATTCAACTTATTACGTCATATATATTTCAAATATTAAACACATTAACAATATTTCAAATATATAAAACATTCAAATAGTACATCATCATTGCTAATAATACAATACAATACAATAAAATAAAAAAGGTCTTACCAGTCGTAATGGAGATACCTTGATTACTACCGTAAAACGGGTGTAAGAAACTAATAAAATATGTTTCGACATTATATTTATACTCTGTAAAGTTATAGCCTAGAATAAATATATTCAAATCAGGACTCCAGTATTTAAACTACAACTAGTACGAACACAGTTCATTCATGAATTTCACTCACCCTTAAAACAACATTCTCAACCATACCAAGCCATGTATTATGTAACATACTGGCCACAGTGGTCAATACTGATCACAGGTGAACAGTGTTATCCTGAGCAGTTAAATATACATGTACAGGTAACAGCTGTAAGTATATTTAAAACACCTGGTTACATTCTCCCCTGCCTTAAAATTAAATGGCTCCTGACATTTTATATTATGAAAAATATATTTAGTAAAATATTAAAGTATAGTAAACAACATTGAATTCTCATGTGGGAAAAATATTATCAAAATATAACTTGATGGAAAATACAAATCGTCACTACCTTAATATATCAATCATGGTATATTTTAATAAATTACATAGCCAAATTAAAACAGTCAATCATCATCATCATCATCTCTATCTGTGTGTTTTGTTGTGTTACTTAACTCTCATGCACTGTGTATGTAGAGTAGGTGTATAAAATTTTCCTGTTGTATGACCCTTATTAATACATCAGTTTCTTGGAAAAGTAATCAAATTCAGACTTATTTTCCACAATATTTGAAACATTTATATGGTCAGAGTTTCAGGTTGGAAAACACATTTGTAAGTGTAGTAAATATATATATATATATGTAAATATATCTCCGACTTAAAATGTATCACATGTATAATAACTTTAACTGTATGTTTTAAAAGAAATACATGTATGTAATATGTACACATAGCTCATCTTGGCAAAAGTATGTTTCAAAAATAAATGGTAGAACTTCCAACAAAAGCGTTTGGTCTGCTATTAAAAGATTAGCGGTAAACCATCATATTCAACTGTTAACCATCTTTAAGCAAATCATACTGTGATAACAGATAAAAAACCTTTCGAACACAATGGCTAAAAGTTTTGTCCAAAACTCCTCATCGGAAAACTACACGCCTGAATTTCAAACCTTTAACTTTAAATCTAATAATAATACAATCAATCCTTTTCATTGAAAAAGCTTAAAGATTCGATAAATAAATCGCATGGTGGTACCGCTGCTGGTCCAGATGACATACCGTACCAATTTTTAAAACATTTGCCAAAAATATCTCAGAACCTATTTCTGTCGATCTTTAATGAATTTTGGAGTACCTGATTCTTGGTCGGTCCAGCCGACAGGGGCCTAAAATACGCCGGCTGTATTCATGCAGAGCGGTAAAACTCGACAATGGACCACGCGTTTGCCGTGCATTGAATCCCATTAAATCGGAGATGGGGATTCTGGTTGTTGAGCACCCTCGGAATTGGCGTGCTGTTTATCCGTAGTCACCCTTGGGATGTAACACACCGTCTTGACCCCGTGTTCGGTGTAAACGAGTGGTCGTGTGGACCCGGTACGATCAATCGGCTGGTCACGCCGAGCCCTAGGTTAATATACTCTAAGTTTTTCTATTATTACGTATCTACTTCTCTAATACAAACCGGGCTTGATGCTTCTTAACCTTTTTTCTATAACATAACCTAGAAGGCAGTTGCTTAGGGGTTAATCGAAAGATATAATAGTCTCTTCGTGTTTTACCCTTTCGAGGATAACACCTGTGTAGCCCAGGCGCTTGGATTTGAAGATCCCCTCCGCATAAGCGTCCCTATGTTGGGCGCTGTAGTGGATAGGGACCACCGGTGTAGACTTTTCTTCTATACTTACTTAAGGATTTTCCAAAATTCATAGTTTATACAGCGGAAAACCTTTTGAACCTTTGTCTAAAATGTCTCAATGTATTATCGAAAAATTACTTAAAGGTGTCACTGGCGATCCAAAATATGTTAAAAAAAATTAAGAAACGGATCCGTACTATTCGAAGTAACACGAAAAACTCAATCGGACCAATTGTAAATTAAAAAAACAAACCTTCACGACTGACATAACAGCATCACCTAACAAATCACTGAACTTTTCGAAATTCGTATCAAAGACGGAATACTTTCTGGAGTGTCTGAAGAAGAAATTTTCAGGCCAAGGTGTTACACACGCTAAACGCATCAACATTACTCGAGACGGATCTAAAAACGAAACAAAAACGGTAATTCTTACTTTTAACTCGCCTCAACCACCATCATACCTTAAAATCCTCTACTGTCAAATAAAAGTTGTAGTTTATATTACCAACCCAATGCGATTCTTTAAATGCCAAAAGTTTGGCCACCATGGAAGGGATTGCAAGAACACACAATTTTGCGGCAAGTGCAGTTCTAAAGGTGACGAACAATTGCGAAATATGGAAAAAAGGAAAAAAAAAAGAAATTTTTCGAATAATAACTGTGTACAAAATTACTTTCCCAAAAGCAAGAGAATTAATTAAAAAACAATCAAAGTCCTACGATTCAGTTATTAAATAAACTACAAAATCTGTCACCATGAAAGATGCGCAAACCCAAACAGAGTCAGTATCTCCAACACCAAATGCAACTACTCCAACAACACATGTCAACTTCACATAGTAAACGAAAACAAGACCCACAATAAACATAGGTCCTCCATCGGGACGTCAACAAAAAGCGTCAATTAAGAAAACCAGCAAATATAACTCGCTAGCTGGCGAAGATGGTAAGCATTAATCAGTTAGTGAGTCTTCCATCACTCAACAAATAGTCAGAAATCAAAATCGCCAGAAAAAAGCTAAGGCCACCCGTTAAAACTCCAAAATATTATTTAAACACTTTAATAAATTTTATCTTCTACCTAACTCAGATGTTTCAAAGTCAAAATTAGATGATTTAATAAATCAAGTACCTTCCCCTTATATTCTTGTAGGGGACTTTAATGGACATAACCCATTATGGGGAAGTTCAGATTATAATTGACTATTTCAACATTTGAGAATGCTGATTATAAAATGCATTCATTCTGAATAATTTTTCATACCATTTCAGAAAAGTGCATATCTAAGACGACGACAAAGTCAAAGCGTAACAAACCTTTGTTTAATGGTGGATGCAAAAAATCCATTAGACAACTTAGAGCAGCAATTAAGAAATTTAATATCCGTTCTACTAGTGCTAATTTAAATAATGTCAAAAATGAAAGGGCAAAAAGCAGGCGAATCATTAAACAAGCCAAAAGAACATATTGGGAAAAAATTGTTTCTGGTATGAACAGTAAAACTTCCGTCAAAAATGTTCGGTCAGCCATTAGAAGAATTAGCTGTATAGCTTCTTCAGCAACAGTAAATCATTTAAAATACAATGACTCAATAGTAACAAACAAAAAGATTTTTGACACTCATGCAAAAAGGTTTGCCAAAAAAAAAATCATCTGCGGAAAATTACTCGAAAGAATTTCACAATATGGAGAATTTTAAGTCAACCAATAATGAAAAATACGACCAACCGTTTTCTTTATAAGAAATAAGGGAAGCAATTGATAAATCTCATGATACCGCTGCTGGACCAGATGATATTCCCTATCATTTTTTAAAAAAAACCATCTAACAAGAAGAACATTAAATTTACTCTTACCTATTTATAATGAAATTTGGTTTTCCGGAGAACATCCAAATTCGTGGAAAAATGTATTCGTCATTCCTATACCTAAACAAGAAGAGGATTCAACAGATCATTTAAGTTACAGACCTATTGCTTGACTAGTTACATTTGTAAAACTTTAGAACGGATGATAAAAGATAGACTCGTTTGGGATCTTGAATCAAATAATTTACTCACAAAATTTTAAAGTATATTCCGACACCAACGCAGCACACTCGATCATCTCGTTCGATTTGAAAATTTTATTAGAGACGCCTTTATCAAGAACGAACACCTAGTAGCGGTGTTCTTTTATCTTGAAAAGGCATACGATACTACATGGAAACATGGGATTTTACAAGATTTAAGTCACCTTGGTCTCTGGGGTCGTTTATCCACATTTATTAGCAGCTTTCTTTCTGGCAGAAATTTTCAAGATAAAATTGGGTCTACTTTGTCTTCTGTTCATAAATAGGAACAATAAATTGTCAGTTACTATCTTTAACATAAAAAAAATAACTTCGTAAAAACTTTAAATAATGGAGTCGATTGTTCACTGTATGTGGACGTTTTTTTATATATGCTAACACAATTGAAAGGCAATTGCAACAATGCCCCAACAACTTACAAACTTGGAGTAACAACAATGGTTTTACTTTTCACCCACCGTACATTCACCCACCAAACGGTCAACGGTCCTGAATTATTTCTTAATAACGTTCATATTCCTGTCGTTAAGGACACTAATTTTCTTGGTGTCATATTTGACAGCACCTTATCGTTTATACCATATCAAATATGTGAAATTTAAATGTCTTAAATCTATTAACCTGTTGAAATTTGTATCTCATTCCGACTGGGGAGCTGTTAGAAAAGTGTTATTACATCATTTAAAGATCACTGAAAAGATCAAAAATAGATTATGACAGCATTGATTACGGCTCTTCCAGGAGATCATATCTCCAGATATCTCCACTTGCTAGACGTTGTCCACAACAAAGGTCTCCGATTGGCCTTTGGAGGTTTCAGGACTTCTCCTGTAGAGAGCCTTAACGTTGAAGATAACGAGCCATTATTATATATATATATATATATATATATATATATATATATATATATATATATATATATATATATATATATATATATATATATATATATATATACATATATGAACACTTGTACGAGCGCAAACCAAATGTAATTAAGCCGTTTGGTTTACGGATGTTAGAAATAGTACAATCATCACATCTGATTTTAAATCAAGTAAAGTTAAATAATATATTGGAGTTTCCAACAAAACTCCTATTGATTTAACTCTTTACATCCCACACACTGATTTTAAAACACTTAATAATCGATATTTTTTAACTCAATGGCAAACACTTTGGCACAATACTATTTATAACAAATTACACATAAATAATATCTAAGGTCGGTTCCAAAGTCCGTATTTGCAGAGAAAACAGACGGAAAGACGTAGCTGTTAACCGCTGTCGCATATGTAACGTTTAACATTTTTACCATATTTAATATGTTAACCTGTTTTCAATTATAATTCATATTGTGTTATCCTGAGAGATTTTTATATTTCTTCTAGCAAGAGTGTGAGCGGTGGTCATGTCAAACGGAAGTCGCCTAGCCGACATCTCATGCGTAGAAACTTCTAACAATCAAGTTATAGATATTTTAAAAATTAAAAAAGCTAAAAAGATCGGAATAACCATAACCTTTAATATATCAAAACAGGTGAAAAAATTGCCAAATGATACAATAGAGGATATCAGCATATTATAAGTGAACGTGTTCAACATATAATCTGATGACTGTTTAATCTCTGTCATTGTTAAAACATATAACACCTGCTGTCACAAGTAATATTATAACAAACTTGGCACACTAGTAGGGTGTTGCAATATGTCATACATTGTATCACTGTGAATTGCTTTTATTTTAAGAGACAAAAATTGATGCGCTGCATATTTGAGCATATGTTTGCCTTTATTTATGTTAGAATGTCCATTATATTTTTTATGTTACTAAAAGGTTATATGGAAGGTAAGTATAGCACCAAATGATATCCTTCCAAACACTGAATCAGATCAAAACTCCAACACACGGAAGTATTGAATCCATTATATACCAGGAAAAATGAATCAATTATATACCAGCAGAAATGAATCCATTATATACCAGGAGAAATGAATCCATTATATGTCAGCAGAAATAAATTCAAATTGAATCCATTATATGCAAGGAGAAATGAATCCATTATATACCAGGAGAAATGAATCCATTATATGCAAGGAGAAATGAATTCATTATATACCAGGAGAAATGAATCCATTATATGTCAGCAGAAATAAATTCAAATTGAATCCATTATATGCAAGGAGAAATGAATCTATTATATACTAGGACAAGAGAATCCATTATATACCAGGATAATGAATGCATTATATGTCAGCAGAAATAAATTCAAATTGAATCCATTATATGCAAAGAGAAATGAATCCATTATATACCAGGAGAAATGAATCCATTAAATACCAGGATAATGAATGCATTATATGTCAGGAGAAATAAATTCAAAATGAATCCATTATATGCCAGGAGAAATGAATCCATTATATACCAGGAGAAATGAATCCATTATATACCAGGAGAAATGAATCCATTATATACCAGGATAATGAATGCATTTTATACCAGGATAATGAATGCATTATATGCCAGGAGAAATAAATTCAAAATGAATCCATTATATGCCAGGAGAAATGAATTTATTAAAAAATTGGAGAAGTGAATCCATCATATACCAGGAGAAATGAATCCATGAATCCAGTATATGCCAGGAGAAATGAATTTATTATAAACTAGGAGAAGTGAATCCATCATATACCAGGAGAAATGAATCGATGAATCCATAAATATGCCAGAAGAAATGAATCTATTATAAACTAGGAGAAGTGAATCCATGATATACCAGGAGAAATGAATCCATGAATCCATTATATGCCAGGGGAAATGAATCCAAAGTTAATCCATTACATGGCAGAAGAAATGAATCCATTATATGCCGGGAGAAATGAATCCATTATATACGGGGAGAAATAATTCCAAAATGAATCCATTATATACCAGGAGAAAAGAACCCAAAATGAATCCATTATATACCAGGAAAAATGAATCCATTATATTCCAGGAGAAATGAAGCCATCATATACCAGGAGAAATGAATCCATTATATGCAAGGAAAAAAGGAATACATTATATACCAGGAGAAATGACTCTATTATATACAAGGAGAAATAAACCAATTATTACCAGGAGAATGAATTCATTATTTTATTATTTTTAGAAGAAATGAAACCATTATATACCAGGAGAAATAAATCCATTATATGCAGAAGAAATGACCATTATATACCAGGAGAAATGAATCTATTATTATCAGGAGAAATGACTCCATTATATACCAGGAGAAATAAACAGATTGTATGTCAGGAGAAATGAATCCATTATACACCAGGAGAAATGAATCCATTATATGCAGGGAGAAATTAATCTATGAATCCATTTTATACCAGGAGAAATGAATCCATGAATCCAATATATGCCAGGGGAAATGAATCCAAAGTGAATCTATTACATGGCAGGAGAAATGAATCCATTTTATACGAGGAGAAATACATCCAAAATGAATCCATTATATACCAGAAAAACTGATTCCATTATATACCAGGAAAAATGAATCCATTATATACCAGGAGAAATGAATCCATTATATACCAGGAAAACTGATTCCCTAATATACCAGGAAAAACGATTCCATTTTATATAAGGAGTTAAGAATCCATTACATACCAGGAGAAATGAATCAATTGTATAACAGGATAATGAATGCATTATATACCAGGAGAAATGAATGCTTTATATACCAGAATAATGAATCCAGTATATGCCAGGAGAAATGAATCCAATGTATGCCAGGAGAAATGAATCCATTGTACACAAGGAGAAATAAATCCAGTGTATGCCAGGAGAAATGAATCCATTATATACCAGGAGAAATGAATCCATTATATAACAGGATAATGAATCCATTATATACCAGGATAATGAATCCAGTATATGCCAGGAGAAATAAATTCAAAATTAATCCATTATATGCAAGGAGAAATGAATTTATTATAAACTAGGAGAAGTGAATCCATTATATACCAAAAGAAATGAATCCATGGATCCATTATATTCCAGGGGAAATGAATCAAAAGTCAATCCATTACATGGCAGAAGAAATGAATCTATTATATGCCAAGAGAAATAACTCCAAAATGAATCCATTATATACCAGGAGAAAAGATTCCAAATGAATCCATTATATACGAGGAGAAATGAATCCATTATATACCAGGAAAACTGATTCCTTTATATACCAGGAAAACTGAATTCATTATATACCACGAGAAATGAATCCATTATATACCAGGAGAAATTAAATCAATTAATAGCAGGAGAAATGAATCCATTATATACCAGGAAAACTGATTCCATTATTTACCAGGAAAACTGAATCCATTATATTCCAGGAGAAATGAATCCATTATATGCCAGGAGAAATGAATCCATTATATACCAGGAGAAATGAATCCATTATATACCAGGAACAATGATTCCATTATATACCAGGAGAAATTAATTCATTTTTTACGTGAAGAAAAAAATCCATTACATACCAGGAGAAATGACTCCATTACATACCAGAAGAAATGACTCCATTATATGCCAAAAGAAATGAATCAATTATATGCAAGGAGAAATAAATCTATTATATACCAGGAGAAATGAAACCATTATATACCAGGAGAACTATATAATATCCTGACAGTGCATTGTACGTTTTATTAAATGAACGCCGTCGACTTTTCAGATTTACAATGGTGGGTCAAAGTTTATGTATTAGATGTGAAGTGCACGAATTAGCCATTTGTTGGATGTTTGCCCATATTTTGATAAAAAGGTCAATTTGAACTGTTAATAGACGGATAAACAAACTGAAGTTACGGTTACATTCGGACTTATGATAATAAACGCATCTAAAACCCCCAGACAGGAAAAACACATCAAAATATGGCATTATTGTTGTAACAGAAGAAACCTGGAGATCAAGCCACTTACTATGATACACAATATTGTGCAGATGAAATGAATAAAAGATTAACTTCTGAGGACTTATATGTGCACCCCCCCCCCCCCAAAAAAAAGAAAAGAAAAAAGAAAAAAAAAAGAAAAGAAAAAAGAAAAAAAAAGTGAGAACTAAGATATCGACTGTAGGCCTTGTGACACAGGTCACACTAGCATAGTTAATTTTCTTTGAGGTTCTCTGCCTACAACCGGCACGGATCTCACAACTTATGACACATTAGCAGTCGCTTATAAATATGCCCGTCTATCGTATTACAACCAAACAGGCATATGCGACCAACAGCATTTTGTAGTTTTATAAAAATAAATTATATTATAAGTTTATGGTATATATAAGTCATTGCTTGGCTTAGCCTGCCTTAATGTTATTATAAAAACAAACAAACTAAGACAAAACAAGAACTCTTTTTCGTGTTTACCACCTCAAGGCATTTTCGAGAAACCAAACTAATCTTTTTAGCATATTGATTAAAGTATACCTCTGGTACCAACACACGATTACATTGTTACTTCCATGATAGATCGTACATTTATTAGTATATGGTTGTATTTAAACGTGTGTATAAAACACATTAGTAAATGCTTAAAAGGACAAATATTTCAGATACACTTAAATTGTCCCGCATAGTTATCGTTTTTTCGTTAAGTACACATGTGTACACACGTATGCTGTAATGTTTATGCATGAACTACTTTCGTTTCGATGTATTCTGAATGAGAACTAGACTGGACAGACGCCATATGTAATATGGTGGCCGAACGTGCATGAATTTGCTATTGAACAAGAACATCGACGGTGATAGAAGCAATGGTATATAGATATTAGACTAGTGACAATGGCGGACTCATATACTGGTTGTAAGTATATTTATTGACTACTTTTTTAAGATTAACATCTTAAATGAATATTTGTATGTGCCATGCATAAAAAAGTAAGGACGTGTAGCATGATTAAGATTGCGAGGGCTAGATTGGATCCCCGATTATTGGACAATGACGACAAACATCTAAATACCATCGACTCGTAATATTGTGGTCAAATTGTTGTATATTTGGTATATTTTACGCTTATTTTTTAAGCTTTTTGCAACAGACATAAAGTTAACGGTTTATTTCAGCTACCCAAGCTTACTCGACATTTTCAAACTGCTTCCCGGAAGTAAATATGGGTTTAAGGCATTGAAAATTGGGATGTGATCTTATTTGGCTGATATGTGTTCACAGTGGGAGGCTAATGTATAGCGGGAAGGAAGTCTGGGTGGGTGGGTGTAGCCGGCTGGACAGTCTTAGGCTGCAGTAGTATCAGGAAAGGGGTTGGGTTTAGAGCGTTACTGAACAATGGCTGTGCAGTAACTCTATGTCCATCAAGTGTGACTAATTGTTTTACGACATCTTCCCCTATGACACATATGTTTATAATAAAGGAATGAAGTCTTCATTGTGATCTCACAGCATGGTTTAACATTTGTGGGGGATCACTAAAGAAGGCTCTTTTTCAAAGTTATGCAACCTGTACAATAGAGAACAATAAAACTTTTCAGCACTGCGCTTGGTATTAAACTAACACGCACATACACTTAACTCCTTATTGGCCATTTCAAGTAGGCCCTACCTGTAGATCGTTAAACACACTTTCATTGAGAATGAAATTAAACCTTGTACACCGGTAGACGATCGAAAGGAAATATCCGCTAAACTTATACTGTATACTTTGGTGCGTTTATTAAGAAGACAAGATGGGCAGAATAATACAAAGTATCACTATCAAGTACTAATCAATGAAACTCGCATTTAATATGAAGTACAAAAACACAGCAAATTACACTACAAAATTCAATGCCTGAATCTAAGGCAGACTTAAAATAAGAAATATAAACATTAAATGTACAAAACGAGTCAAATAATGACAGCATTGGCGGTATAAGCGGTTCACCTGATCACCAATCAAGTCTTATCGTAAGATTTATCTTTTGAAATAACTAAACATGTATACGTTTTTGTCAGGCGTCGTGGTTAGTTGGCTAACAGTCGAGACGAACAAAGCTGTGCAGCCTGAAGCAAATTAGACATGTTTAGGCCTTCGAAGTTAGGTATTGTTTCAGTCGGAACACATCGGCACTTTCCGCTGGTTTCAGAGAAGCTCAAGATTGTACTTCTGAAACAAGAGTGGTTATAACCAAAACTGATAGGGTTACACACAAGTTCACTTCCACAGTAAAAGGTGCATTGTTTTGCCATTTTAACAAATTAAGGTTCACTATTGCATAAATAAAGCACTTAACCATGTTTGATAGACGCCCATATCTAACTAGGTGGACATATTGAGTGTCACACAAAATCGATTTTTATGATTATGACAAGACATTAGTTAATATAAATCAATATTATGATATACCCGCACATTAATAGTATGTTCTTCAATCTGACTAGAACGCGTGGTCTTATCAGGCTGACAAAACGCAATATACATTCATACAGACAGATTTATGTATTTCGCTTCTAAAGTGCTTAAAGTCAAAGTGAACCTGTTTCCTTCCTCTCCTGCTATATATAAGTGTAGGTTTGATTATATAATTGCTACGTTATTAACACAGAAATCAAGTAAAAGAAAAATGAAGCCTCGGGAGTGAGAAAAGAAAATATTACAAAAGACAAACCAGAGGCAGTCACTTTAACTGTTTTAAGGAAGGTTGGAACAATGTGCAGTACAGAGTATTTAAGAAAGCCAGCATAATGCATTTATCAGTCTATTCGCTGCCTGTTTGTAGTGGTTCATCTTCCTGTCAGTTACTGAAACAGCTCTCATCTACATTTTGGTCTTGCTGGTTTAAGTCGGAATTATTGGCACATGAAGCTAATTATACAATATAATGACGCTAAAGTGTATAAATCCTTAAACAATAAACATTTACTACATATTCGTTGAAAATGAAGGCGAAAAGCATTTCTGGTCTGAGGCCTTATCTTAATGAAAAACCTACAAGAAATTACGCACACTCAAATTACAAGGTTCTATAAGTCAATAACTTTGGTCCCCTCAAAAAGTTCCATTCTATTTCGTTTTAATGCATTCAACATAAATTTCTATTTCAAGCTGTTAAAGTTGAAGACACTCATTTCTGTTTCATAAATCATCGAGGGGTGCTTATTTGGAAGTGCTGGAAAACTAATTCCGCACAGTAGTGTAGTATATTTCTGTTTGTTATTATAGTTTTTAATCGTCCTTCCAGGTTTAATTGATTGAATTATTAAAATATTTTAGGACTTTATTTTGAATATATATTAAACTATAATTGCACTTTGATGATGAATATTAAGTCCATGTATAACTTTTAATAGTTAATTAAACTAATGTTATATTTGCTTTGTATCATCTGATATTTTATTTGTTTTGCTTTTTCTTACACCTTACGGACAATATTATGGCCATTTTGATGATCTCTAACTGATTATTGGTGGAGGGAGACCCCGGATTTATGCCTGGGTAGAACCACCGGTGTAGCTTTGGCTATCTGGAACTTATTTTATGTGAACACGGTCTATAGTTTTAAACCATCTTATGTTACAGCATACCTTCAACCGTCTGAAGCCAAGTCAAGGCGTTTACGCCTTCAGTCACTTATGGTCGATGGAGGCACCGTTGTCTTACGGCATATATTTGACCTGAAGTTTTCACCCCAAACTTTGAAAACCGATCTACAAGATCCAGCAATGAAATGCCAAATTAGCACTTTGATAAAGAGAAAAGTTATTACCAAAGCCCAAGCATCGAAGCTTTATCCAATCCTGGATGATCCCTGTTCCTCCACATTCGACATTACTCTACTAACCTGTCTGTTGAGGAACATCTGCGACCTTGCCGAACCCGGTGATCCTGTGTGGAGTGGCTGCCCTCCGTTAACTGATCTTAGGGTAAAGGCCGATATTACACGACTCAGAAACTTCAGAAACGAGGTATTGTGTATAAAAATTATTTAACCATACCCATATATACCTGCTCATATAGTCAATAGATCTGATTTTTCTACTGTTTCATGTGTCCTCCTGATCCTTTTTAATAGTTCCCTTAAAAGAATACACTTTAAATTTGTTTTAAATGCATACATGGCGTGTTCAGATTATACGCGTAAAACAGATAAACGTATAGTTCATGTCTGAATGGCCACACTTTTACCCAAGAACAAGTATCGATGTTTTATTGGTGTGAAAATATAATCTTTTGAAATCTTTTGAAGCAGTAAGGGTTACGTAAAAGTCTTTTGTAAAAACAACTTTTGCTGCCTGGCCAGGACTCCAAAATCACACACATCTGTTCAAAGTATAGTAATTGTTTTATGTCGGATAACTCAGTCTTGGAAAAAAAAACGTCTTAATTTATCTGTCAATATTGGGTGCTCATAGAACGTTTTGATGCCAAAGTAGTCTACAAAGTTGCGCACACTGACATAACACGATAGCCACAGTTATCTTAGCGAAAACACTTTAATTACGTGTACCGTTTCCTTGGGCATAATTTTCCCATATTTTATTTGCCCTGGTGTCGTCAAAGGACGAAATTTTCAGAGAACAGTTCTCTTTAAAACCTTTTAAACTAAAAAAATCATTTTTTTTCAGTTTTCACATTTGCCGAAACTTGACATGCCTGAAAATGAGTTCGAAACGAAATGGGAAAAACTTAAAACCGTAAGTACTAAACGGTACTTTTATATTATTTAATTCGTTCATTTTATGTGTCAGTTAATGTATAATTACTTTTGAATATTTTTTTTCCAATGAATAATTTAGCCATGAGATTTCCTCTTATTTTCATTCGATATTTCTTGTAATGTAATTAATGAGTGAGATTGTATGATATGTTTTATTTCAGCATCTTAATTTTAGCTAAGCTCTTTATGTGATCTGGTAAGTTTTTTACAAATGTATTGTAATACTATGTACTGATTTGATTTTCATTTTGCGATTGTTGAGTCTCATAAGACCCTCATTGTCATACCCATAATTTAAAGAGATTTTTTCTTTCAAGGTGCTATCCCTGGACAAGGTTTTTGACATTTTTGAATTGTATTCTGCAATTGTCGCTACATTTTTGTTATCAAGCTTGATTTCATCCATGAGGACCTTTTGTTCATTGCCCAAATCAATCCATCAATCCATATATCCATCTACCCACCCATTAAAACAAACAAAATGTATCCATCCATTAATTTGTCAATCTATCCAACCACTTAACCATCCCCCACCAATATCATATATATCCATTCATCCATTTATCCATCCATGCACCGATTAAGTCATCCATCATCCCATTCATCCGTACATTCATCACAGCTTTTCACGCCGGACAAGGTAGCGCAATCGGTAGAGCGTCGGCTCTAGGTACGGGAGGCCTCTGGTTCGATCACGTGCCGCGACATACCAAAGTCGTTAAAATTGTAGTGGTATAGCCTCCAGATAACTAAAATTATGTTGGTGGGTCGATAAACCCAATAAATCAACATCGTTCCATAAATACACGCGTCAGACCACCCATCCATCTACCCAGCTACCATCTCACCAGTAAGCCCATCCACCCTCCAATCCATCCATATCATCTATCTATTTACACACCCATCCATACATCTTCTAATCCAGCCGTCTATCAAGCCTCCATCCACCTAGATCAAACCCTTCATCACCCATCCATATATTCATCGACCACCCATCCTCCATTTCACCCATTCATCAAACATTTTTCAAACTTTTGAATTTGAACTTGAAGATTGTGTATGTTTGGGAAAATTACATTATGCGAATATTAAACTAGCGCTTTAGTGACGCACACAAGAGGGGATCGTCTTTATCTAATCTTATACGACATCAATATTGATTTTAGAGAACTGAGTATTTTATAAAAAGAAGATATATAGACAATGCACAAAACTAATGCTAAAACTAAACTTTCCGTTTATTTCATTGATTATTTGAACTAAGCTTTTCTTGGCTTTTTTTATTTCACAGGTGCTCAATCGTCTCGGATCTGCAATACCTAATCTAAAGATTAAAATTGATGATCTGTACAATAAGTCGATAGATCCGGGCATGGAAAGGCATTTCAACGAAATCTTCAGACAGTGGAAGAAGCAAGATATGGAACTTGCAAACAAGTTGTCAGAAGTAAGGGCGTCTGTAGACGAGCAGAATAAACAATTGCAAGCATTGCAAGTTACTGTTGATGGTTTACAGACTGTCTCGTCCGCTCAATCAGCTGGCCGTGAGGAATCGCTTTTAGATGGGTTACATCGTAATGGCGAGACCATGTCCGCTGTATTAGAGACTCAAATATCATCTTCTACAGCGACTAATCCATCAGAGCAAGAGGCGACACAGAAGAACAAAGATAATGGTATGCTGGTTATTTGTCTATTGTATTCGATGGTCTAAGATAAGCTGTTTGTTTCTTAATGTTACTCATTTCTTATATTACAGTCTGTTTCTATGCCATAATCAGACAGAATGGATAATTCTTTTCAATTTAGTGAATATCGCTTATTTACGTACATCCATATATGCACTTTTAATGCACGAGTTTTGTAATTCATTAGGACATATCATTGAACAGCCCTGTGTAGTATATTTAATGTGTACTAACATTGAAAAAGGTGTAACAGTTACCAGTTTACGTCCCTTGGAATTACTTCCCCAATTGTGTACTGCGCATGCTCGATATGCTCTCTATAAATACCACTTACTTCCGGAGACTTAAAAGTACTCATGCTAACTCTACAAGGCCTCACTGTGTTTGCATTTAATCAGCGTAAATTTATTCTGTAAATGCTGATTTTTAGTACTGATTAATTCTGAATATTTTAAAATGACAGTTTCGGAATTATTCGTAAAAGCAATTCTTGGTATGGCATCCAAAGTTGACATATTTTTTGCAGTTGCATGCTTTTAACGGTATACACGTTAATAACACGATAATTTTATTCATTATAAATTTATTGATTATAATTAACCTTAAAAATGTCATCAAATACACATAGAACATTTGTCAGAATACTGTATTCAGACGTAGAAATACGGAATGTTTAATTGTGACTTAACTGTTACTTACTAAAAAGTATTTTTGCGTTTACGAGAAAGCGTTGTACACTTAACACAGAGTATTCACTTAATTTTCACTTACTCTCCAACAAAGAAAAGTAGTCATTTTGACATTAATCGAAGTTCTTGTACCAGGGATGTTTTTTCAGAATCTTATGTCCTACATATCGGGTAAATTGACATCCCCAGGACCAGTTAATACCCTAATTAGCCTGGACCGCCCGTGTAATTGTTTTTATTACCCGACGATTAAAGCAATAAAACCCCAGGTTCAGACGGTAGACGCCATCTTGCTACAAATGCGTGTTTTGTTATCATTACCCTCCCCTCTCAAGTCTCTATTTTACTTCACACTTCTACATGCATGTGGCTAGTCATTTTTAGATCTAAAATCAAATCATGAATAATATATTAAACATATTTCTTCAATATATAAACGTCATCAAGCATACGCACATGCTTGTAATACTATCTGTACTTTTACTACAATTACGACCTGTGTATTTTTACTATAATCATGACCCGTCTTTAGTTATAAACCGTAGAAAACAGTTATAAATGTCAATGCACATTTTAATTGTTAAGCAGAAACATAATGATATAATATAACAAAGTTGAACAATAATAAACAAACGTAAAATCAGCTAAATGTTGTATTTTCTATAAAAGCTTTAAGTAAAGGAACTTAAACAAGTTTATTTAATCTATTATAAATTAAGGCATGGGACAGAACACAAAACAAACACAATTTTATATTTTATTCAATGCACTAATCTGGTAAATTTTATGCGCATCTCGGGATCACATACATGTAATCTCACACAAGCGGTCCATATCGTCTCGGAATCAAGTTCGCATCGTTCTTGCATTTTTTATTTCAAAAACTCATATTTTTTGATACCTGCTGGCCACACTGCTTAGGTAGCTTTTCAGTCCGTTCAATCAGACATTTGTAGTGTCATTTAGCTGCTCCTTAGCGTAATCTTCTTAGCCGATATTATAGAGATGGTTACACTCAATACCTAGCGGAAGTAGAACCTGTGACATGGACCATTTCTCTTTAATAACAGTCTGTTGTTATGTTTTAGCATCACGTTTCATATTTTAAATGTTATCATAATCTTTTGGTGACGAACGGAAGCTAAAATCATATAGAATTAACATAACATAAAATCGCGAACACCTATGCACAATAATGGATTGATTTACGTTTAACGGAAGTGGACATTTAATTGAAATTTGGGGGTTAGCGGCTGGCAATTTGGCGGTATGTGCATTCTAGGAAAAAGAATCTTCTTACAAGCTACAAAAGTTGACTTATTTCTGGATCTTTCTGACAGACAATATTTTCTTTTCACCTATGTATGGTTATGGTAGTCTGTTATAACTGGGTCATTGTGCAATCTGTTTCCAACTTTTCGCTATTCAGATAGAATATAGAATAAACATATTTAGTGGCGTCTAACATATAGATATCTGCACGCTCTTATGTCCAACTATGTATGTAACTATAAACCAGTTTTAGTATTAGAACTTAAATTCAAAACTTTCTAATTTGAGATGGGTTCATATTTTTGCAAATCTTTATAGAAGGTATGAATATAAGACTATGTTGTCTGGACTGGATCAAGAATTCTGTTCAGACAAAAGTTTCAAAGGAGACCAATCTCCATTAGGCTGCGCAATTTTAACTCTTGGAACTCCAAAGTAAAAAGAACATCCGCCTGAATTGGGTAGAAGAAAGGGTCATGACTAACAACATGGGAAAGATACCTGTATTGGCATAAACAATATGCATCATTTAAAAAAGGTAAACCAACAGAACATGTCAATAATAACACAAAAATCGCTAGGAAAACTTATATTTCCATTTCGGGGAGTGTAATAAAAAGAGGTCTGATATGAGTGTTCATTAGATACTGACAATATTAAACTTGTAGGATGAAATGATACGAAACATGGCTCTGCCGAGTTTCGTATCATTTTAGAAGACGATTTTTATGTTTTCGGTATCTAATGAACAAAAATGTTAGATTATATTTATCACAAAACTAAAACATCAGCTGTTTTTGTTTACAATGCAACATCTTTTTCTATAGTATGAACCGTCGGCCTTGACATGTATAATCCGGTTTGGGAGAATCCGCACACAAAAGAGTTTTACTGTTTTATCAACCATTTTCCTTAAGAAGGGAACAGATTCGTTAATTACATGATTAAAATGTTATTTTGTATTACTTAAAATGAAATTGTCCAGCAAAATGCATAAAACGGCGACAACAAAGTGATCAGGAAATGGCATATACACTACACTATACTTAATGACGTCACACGACGATAAATAACTGGTGTGTTACCAAAAATAACGTATGAGTGTTACCTCACGCTTGCGCGGTAGGTTATGTGATAAACCTATTTTAACATACTTTCGCATACTAGTTAGTAAACTATCATAGAAGCAAGAAACACAAAATAAACTAAGACCTAAAATTGCATTTACTTATTAAAGTTATAAAATAGTTTAGTAATAATGATGATGTTTAAGATATAATTGAGAAGAGACATTACTAAAAGGGATGGGATGGGATTAGCCGGCATTTTTGCCGATACTGTGCTGCGACATTTATATCATTATAGCACAGGGGCACTTATGAGGTGCCCAGGGACTGAACCCGGCCGGTCCATTATACTGATATGCTGTCCCCTTAGCCCATAGCGTAAGGAGGGAAGCCACTACTACCAACTTTAAAGTTTTAAGTCTTTGGTTTGACCCGGCCGGGGATTTGAACCCACGACCTCCCGATCCGCAAGCCGACGCTCTACCACCTGAGCTATTGCCGGTCATTACTAAAAGCATACGCATGTATATTACAAGTAATGTACAGACGTAATTTAAAGTAATAAATTATTAAAAATAGGAATATGAGACTATATCTCTGGCATGTGACATAACAACAAAGAAGCATATGACATAAAACTAAATTCACATTAACTAAATTTCCTGAATGTATTGATATGTTCATGTATGTATACATGTATTTATTGGACATAAATCAAACATTTATACATGTTGCTACTTTTTTTTCAGAAGATAAATCTTTGGAACTGGATAAATCACACCCGTGCAGTTTCGAACTGACGTTTCTTCAAGGTACATATTCATAAAATCGTCAATTTTTATTATACTTATCTGTAACCGAAAAAGTCAGTTGATATATATATATATCACATGAAAATGTTCAAATTTCATCATTACATTAGAACAATTTCACATTTCCCGCACATACAATTTACAAGTTACAAATCGCGGGGCGAAAATCACGAATGCATTTTAAATTTCTAGAATCTTATTTACAAGTTACTTATCTAGAAGCGCAAATCTCTAATGTTAAATGTACACTGCGTAACACCAGTTTAACATTAGGACGCAAGGTGGCGCTTCTAACACGGGAATGTCCATCTTTAAATAAAATGTACAGCTTGAACTGGTCCGCGTTTGTGTGTACTTTCCAGTTGTGAGATTCTTACCGACATAATCAGACACATGTATTATTTATTTGTGCCATACAATTTTAGGGATATTATTCTGTATTTAACTGGTGATCATGAAGGGTATATATATATACATATATATATATATATATATATATATATATATATATATATATATATATATATATATATATATATATATATATATATATATATATATATATAATATATATATATATATATATATATATAAATTCAAATGCTGTTCGTATATTTTTATCTCTCAGGTCTGATAGCCCCTACCCCGCAACTCCACCACTTCAACCTCTATAGCCCCACCCTCTTTAATTTAAATGCATATATCCTGATTTAACCAAAGTGATCCGAGCTGGCAAAAAAAAGCGTTACCGGTACACAGTATTGAGTTCAAACCCAAGTCCTCCTCTGTAATCAGGTGCTCTACCACATGGTCTACCTAGGCAGAGAGCTTTTAACCTTCCTTATGTTTAGCCAGGCATCAACTGGACAGAACCACCAGTACCTAGCCTATTCCTGCTTCACATGGTTCTCTAAAGAACCCCTCTATGACACCACTTAAAATGCTGGAGAAATCCCATTACCGAAGACGGGGTTTAAACCCAAAACCTCTTGATCTTGAGGTAGGTGCTCTAGGAAATGAGGTACATGGGCACCTGACTCTGGGAAAAGCATACTCACTACATCACGTACCCCTGTTGATGTAGTTCAATTCCATTGCATTGTAAACAAATCCGCATGCGAATGAGATAGTATGTTCTTCTGGAAACGTTCGATACGTATATTAAATTGGATTGAATGTAGTTTTAAGAAAACAAAGACTTATATGATAAAATTACTTGCAGAGGATTAATACTACTTTTGGCAAAAGACAACGTTTTCAATTTGACGCCCAATAACGTTGGCCGTTTTCTATTGTATCGCCTTTGAAGAATATTTATGATTCCGTTCTATCTTTAACTTATGATATTTCGTTCTATTTTTAGCTTGGTGACGTTTATATTTATGTGACGTGTGGTGCCGCCACCTAGCGTCTGAATGTTTGTCAATTCTTTACTTGTACATTAGTAATTTGTGACTTGAGAATTGTGATTTTGAGATTTGTAACTTGCAAATTGTAAGCGAACATAAAATTTGTGACTTGATAATTGTGACTTGAGATTTGTATTTCCAAGTTGTATACGAGAAATGTGAATTAGATACACGTAAAAACGAAGGTGTTTGTGCAAACAAATAGCATAATGCAATGTTGCAATTTTCAAATTAGAAATTGAATATTGGCGGATGTCCCCTTCCAGAGATGTAGTAAGATAATTTATACTTGCAATTAATTACAACTATGTCGCGAGCAAACATTAAACAAAGGCAATATAAAAAAGTAAAACGAAAAATCATTTGACTTTAATATAAAAAGAAAAATCACTCAAAACTACACGAGTTCATGTTGTTCGTTGCTTTATGACTGTTTCAGACGTATCAGAAGAGTTTTTCAGTCGCAATACCCCTGAAGAGTTCATACAAACAGAAGCATACGCAACAATGACCAAAGTATATCGGCCCATAATCTTGTTGCATGGTGAACCAGGTGAAGGCAAAACAACAATGGCGGTACAGTTGATAAAACATCACCAGAAAAAACATTATCCTAAATGTTGCGTCAAGGTGAACACACATCAAGATTTTCATTTCGCCTTAAAATCAGGCCAAATAACTGCAATTCTCATAGATGACATCTTTGGGCATGGCATAGTTGACAAAGAGTTAGTACATAGATGGAATGGATGTCTGAAGGAGCTACTTAATGAGGCAAAGCGCAAAAATGTGAACGTTGTTATGACATCAGATGAGTATGTTCTTAACTGTGTAGAAACTGAATTTGCGATTGAACCTTTCGGATATCTCGAAAGGTTTTATGTTTCATCGAAAACCTTATCAAAAGATGAAAGGTTAGGCATCTTATCGGCACAGTTACGATCGCAAAGAAGATGTCTAGATAATGACTCCTTGGGAGAATGTGTTTTGAAGTCAATGGACGATTTTCAGAAACCATCTTTAATATTTCGCTTTCCCCGGTGCGCACAAATATTCGCAAGCAACGACCACTTATTCAAGATGGGGCCATTTTTTTTTTCAAAACCAGCTGAATTTATTCGAGCCTGTCTAGAGGACATTTACCGAGACATGGAACAGTTTCTGCCATTAGCAATCATGTGGACACTGCCAGGACAAAAGTTGACAAAACAAGCTCTTGCTGATTTAGAATTACCAAGCAAATCAAAAGAAATACATACTATTGCTCAACGATTTGGATTTAAATTAAAAGGAAATATGATAAGAAAATTGCGAAGGTCAGTTGATAGTTTGCACGGATTTTTCACATATAATCTTTCGACTATGACTTACGGATTTTTCAACGACGCTGTTGGAGATATGGTCGGAATAGTTCTTAGTCGTGACTTCATGGATGTTGTTCTGGAGAATTGCACGGATACGTTTCTACTTAAGTACACTACAGTTGACCCTGCCAAAAAAGTTGAGCATTATGTCTACATAGACCAACAGCACAAAACCCAGAGCATAAAATTGGGACACAGACTGCTCAATCTTATATTTTTGCCCAAATCGTACGACTTGCATTATTTTAATTTAATTAAACATGGGTACAACTGCACCTATGTATGGCCTACACTCCAGTTAGACACTTCTATCTTCAACCATGATGCATTCTCCAGTGCAGCGTTTGTTAAAAGATTCCTGCGGTTGCTTTCGAGCCAGCAGAAACAAATAGTAACCACGTCTCCCATTCTTAAAATTGGTGACTTTTTCTTTGGTCATGGAATAGATATTAGGCTCCAAAACTTGTTCCTCCCTTCTTATACACTTTTACTTGGTCGTGAGATGCTTTTCAAAAAGCTGTGGAAATACGGCCTGTTTCCAATGCAGCAGACTGAATTGGGTTTGGCATTACTTGTAGCGGTGCATATGAATCAGGCACGCACTATTGACTTTCTCATATCACTTGGATTGGAAATCAATGACAATCATGTTTACTTAGCAGTCGCAAACGGAAATGTAGCTATTTTGAATTCTTTGCTAAATGCTTCCAAGAGAAAACCGACCATCAGGACGACTCGATTTGAAATAGCGATGAATAACTCTCCTCTTATATTAGCAGCCAAAAAGGGTCAAGTTGAAGTTGTGAAATGTTTAATTGAACATGATGTTGACGTAAATTGCCGAAACTCGAATGGACTTTCAGCCATTGACAAAGCAATAATGAAAACGTGGCCTACAAGCAATTCATCGCTGGCAGACAAGGCTAAAATGGCAAGACAAATTTGCATGATTCTTGTAGAAGCTGGTGCATCTATAACCACAAAAGCAGGGAAGTTTAAGCGAACACCACTCCATACTGCAGCTGATTATGGGGATGTTGAAGTTGTGCAGTTACTCTTAAAACATGGAGCAGATACCAGGGCTACAGACCACCGGCGTCAATACCCGATTCATTGTGCAGTGTTTAGAAACCGTGATGATGTCTCAGCGATACTACTTCAGCATGATCCAGAAGTTGTTGATGTCAAATTGTCGTACTATAGCCCAAAGTCATTTATTGGAGGAATGACACTAGCTCATATAGAATGTTCAAAATTATATCGATTTAGCGAATTCCTAGAGGAACTTCACAAAGCTGGTGCAGATTTGAACCTTAGAGACCGGTTTGGTCGCACACCTGTGTTCACCGCCGCCTGGTCTGGTTGTTATCTTGCAGTAAAGTTTCTTCTCGACAAGGTGGACATCTCCATACCAGACAAACAAGGTTATACACCATTGCATGCGGCAGTTAACAGAGGACACAGACAAATAGCAGAATTGTTTTACCCAAAAGTTGATATCAATGTGCAAGACAAATATGGCAAAACGGTGCTTCATGTCGCATGCGAGAAAGGGCATTATGGAATTGTCACTGATATGATCAAAGCGGGGAAGAATATAGATATACATATGCTGACAAAGAATGGGGAGAGCGTGTTCCACATTCTGGCCAAGAAACACCATCATTATCCAAGTGCTAATTTATATTACAAAGGGGTAAGAGACGGCAACGAATGGATTGAGATCAGTGAATTATTGAAAAATTATGATCCGAAATTCGTTGAGATCGCAAAATGCATTCATTTAAAAATGCCATAATGGTCAGCTGGTTGAAAAAAAACACAAACATTTAACAACTACCATGTAATATGCACGTAATATTATAGCCTTTTATCCAGCGTCATTTCTGCAAATGTAAAGTCCGTATTACTGACGAAGAAATGTGTGATATCAATGCATATTTGCTCAGCAAAAAGTTTAATAAGAAATATGTAAGCAGGCGATGACGAACTGTGGCGTAAGGGGCTCCATAGTAGAACGCAACATCATCCCATGATTACAATTTTATAAATGAAAGTTACATTTTACAATCTAACAACAGTGAGGCATCAATATATCTGCCTTACGTGTTCAAATCTACTCTCCGCTCCCTAGCTCATCTTAGTTCCCTTCCTCTTTTCCCATTCTGCACTCCTTACATGTAGTCTAAACTTATTGCTCATCCGAACTCAGCTCGCATATATTTTGACGATCGTGTCATTGCTACAGTGGACAACTCACCCTTCCCTCCTATACTTTGACGCATGCATCAATCACGGTCCTGAATCGTTCATTTTTATTGCCATTTTACTATGTTCCCGGTACACAAAATGTATATTGTATTGTTTGGGTTATTATTCATGTCATTCATTGTCCTGCTTTAAGTTAACTTTTTGCACTGAGTTTAATTAAACGGCACGATGTCTTTTACTTACCAATTATTACCAATTATTAGTTAACTGAAAACAAATTGATCTGGTAATATTACATTACAGAACCCGTTTTATTATATGTAATATGTTAACATGGACACATACACGTCATATCGCGTTACGTTAAGTAGTATGATATAATAATGTAATTTTCTCCTTATAAAATGTATTTCTGGAAAAGAAAACAATCTTAAGCGGCCGACACAGCAAGGTGAATATTAAGCGGAATTGCAGTTCACAAGAACTATTACTATACGTAATATTTCGAGTTGTTTACCTTTGTTGTTTTTTCCACTCGTCAGTTCATTCGACCTAATTACCTGGAGAATAACTTGATAAATGTGGCAGAGATACGCTTTCAACTTTTGTATATAGGTAACCGGTGATCGGTAGAAGTTCATTGCACGAGAATAGCAAATATTTCTTTGCTTTGTTCAGTTATGCTTTGAGCTATCTCGTTACTTTTTATCTGGAATATACTTTGAAAACGTCTTGAAGTAAATCGAATAACAACCACAGCTGTACCTCCGTTGTATTTAACTAATCCGCATTAATTCATTCGGATTGTTAAGTAGAAGTGCAGTGCACAACAGTCCTAAATCTACCTGTGTTATCTTATTCCCCTTCGTTTGGTCCGCCTAAGTTGCCTCAGCAGAGAATACACAAAAACACAACTTTATCTGCATTAACTTATTTTTTATTTTGACTTTTATAATAACATAATACTACAATTATATATACGTATGTATGTGTGTGTGTGTGTGTGTGTGTGTTTGTGTGTGTGTGTTTGTATGTATATAAATATGTATGTATGTGTGTGTGTGTATGTATGTATGTATGCGTGTATGTGTGTATGTGTGTGTGTATGTTTGTATGTGTGTATGTATGTGTGTGTATGTATGTGTGCGCGTGCGTGTGTGTGTGCGTGCGTGCATGCGTGCGTGCGTGTGTGCATGCATGCATGTATGCAAACAGCTACCTACGTACCTGCTTATATACAAATTGATTAACCGCCTTGCTTTTCAGTTATATTCCATACTTTTCATATAATGTGTGGGACAATAATTAGCATAACGTGTACATATTCATTATGTATGGATAACAATACAATAAATATTAATATGACTTTATTAAATTGTTTCCTTTTTTATTCATAATTTTATTCAGCTATTTTGGTTATTTTGAAACATTGTTTATATTTTAATTTCTCTACGCCGATTTACGCTGTTTTTCATTATGGTAAAACATTGTCTGACTTAAACTAATTACGTCATTATATGCTTTATTATTAATTCAGTTTTTCTTAATGAAAGTAGTTTTTTTTATGTTATTTCCTCATTTAGCTATGAACTCAGAAAGGGGTTACGTAAAACCTAAATATTTTGCTATGAAAACGTTAGACATGTGCTTCATGAACGCATCAGTGTGTTATAATCTTAGACATTTGTTCCATAAACATATTATTTAAAATGATTTGCGATGTATGTTTCAAAAAACACCATGTTGCTTCATAAAGAGGCATGTTTTGTTGTCATTGTGATGCTTGTATTGAGGTAACGTCTACATCTACACTCTATCACTATACAAACTGATTATTGTTAGAAACATAAGAATGATTAACCACAGTCGCTCATAGAACACACCTGTGATGCTCTAGATACTGTATGCTAATAAATATGTAGTGTTTTAAGTTTTCTTTAGTTCTTAAGTGTCTTGAGAATAAACATTGTACGCCACAAAAACACATAGTATCCATCACCAGAGGGTCACGGGTTCAGGGTAAAACATAGCCAAGCTTTGTAACCCTGTTACAGGGTTGTGTGCGGATGGGATCAGATGAATCTATATGTACATAATGTCGTATTAGTCAGTGTTTGTTAACTCTGTTCCTGGTACATACCTAAAACTATCATATGCGTTTTCTGTATTATCTTGCACGTAGTCACATGTATCATGAGATGTATCGGGATATCACAAATGTTGACCCAGAGCACAATGTTAACGACTAACACCGCTTGATATTTTTCCCTTTTATTGACATTCTATTGTTCGGTCTGAATGGCTTTTTTCTGTTTTAAGTATTAACATTAGAATTCAATAATTTGTCCTTTATAAAGTATATTTTCTATATTTATCTAAATTCGATATTCATGATCATTTTTGAACTGTTTACTTTATTTAAACTTGATAAGTGTTAAATAAAGTTTTTACATTAAATATGCGTTTTTATTTGGACCTTGATAGTATCAGTCTGTGCAAGGCGCCATTCGCGACATAAACATCAGTTCAGTTCTGAACTAAGAAAACATTAATCATAAATTGCGTTTAAAAAAGATAGCCTCCTTTACACATGTTTATTAAAGAAGAGTTATTGTTTGCAAGCGATGCGTATGCCTAAATATCTCCTGAACTCCATGTACTCGCATACGTAGTTAAACATAGATACATGCATACAAGATTAATTAAAAATATCCAAATCTCTTCCCTTCATGGAAAACACTATAAACCATGGTTTAAGTACTCGACATTGACCATCTGCGACTTGTCCGAATATAACGATAGTTTCTTATGACCTCCACATGTCAAATGCGAAAAAGAATCATGCACGAAAAAGAAATGCACAGCGGTTACTCCCCAAATTACCAAAAACGGACATGGGGTGATGTGAGAACACATTGCTTCAAAGCACACACTGAAAACTTCATTGGCTAAGCTTATGCATAGATGATACATACCTGAAACACTCCCTGTTACAATGTAGCCGACGTTTGACATTTCATAACTAAGGAATTTTATCTAAAGTAATCTTGAACTATGTAGCCAACTTGCAATAGATGTAAGTGAAAGGTTACCAAAATCGAATTCTTAGTATAACTTTCTGTCCAATGGTACTGTCAGGTATCTCCGAGCATAAACAAACATATCCATATTCATATTTAGAAATCAATTTAGCAGGTAGCCTAAAACTTCGATGAAATCTGACCAGTCGGCATTTAACTATCGTAAGCCTAATTCCTTTATTTTTTAGCTTAATTTATATTCACATTCGCAGATATGTATATTTGTTGAAAATAAAATAATAAGTTTTATAAAGATGCTTATGTTGCATGTCCAATGTTTTATGCAGCTACTTATAAAACCCACGTAAATATTTCATCAGGATTATCTACTTGTACAGAAGTGAGGAGGTGAAGAACAAACATATCTCTGTTAAGACATTCTTGATGTTTAAACATATTTACATTATTTTAAGTATATATTTCCGAATAATTGTTTCATCTTCATGTGCCAATAAATAAGGATTAAAACATTACACAAAAAATCAAAATCTATATATTTGTTCACCCCAAATCTTATACAAAGTAAATCTATGTCTGTGTTTGCGAACATTAATGTGTATAAGAAGGTATTTTATAAATATCATATTAAGTAATGCATCGCAAATGTATCACACTGATATAATTATATTACGGCTATTTTGAAAAGTGAGACATTCATATTAAAAATAAAAATTAAATTCCTAAGGTATTCGGCCCTGCCGGCTGGGTAATATAATTAATTCCACGCCTGCCATTGCTTGTAGCGGCGTAAAGATAGTCCTCTTTTTTGCCGTGAGACGCGGCACTGTATCTCCCTTAGGGGGGATAAGGGTAGTTAAGGCCTTTGTTAGCTAATCAGAAATATGAAATATATGCTTACTGTTGTTAGTACTCTTTCGCCATTAGTTGGGGACGGGCGGTTATACTGGTTCTGCATAACCAAGCGGCTTTCCGCGTTGTACTGAGTTACAGTCCTACTCTCTATCTCTCTTTGACTGTCCCCTCTACTTCTGTATCATGTTTCATCTGGCGACGTACAATCTAATTTCTTGTCATTTCTTCATTAACTAACCTTTCCTTTAACTCATTTAACACAGGTAATATGGACCAATCTAGCATAACTTTCATTTTAAGTATTAGATGCCGGAAATTATAAACTTGGTATCACTTGCGTTGGGAGGCCGGAAATCCACTCGTGAAAGTCGTACCATTGTTGTATTCTGTGGTGCGCCAGGTTGTCAAACATTAATAAACTTTTTGGCCTCCAAACGCAGTTGTTCTAAAACAATATCAACCTTTACTTTCTATGACTCAGATGTTGAACTAGACAGGAGCAATGCTTGTTTTTCATGCTTAATACTAGGTGAAGCTGAAGGTAAAGAGTCGGTTACCAAATTGTCGCCGTTTTGATACAAAAAAAGTATTCAGAAACAATAAACTTCATCAGCAAACTGAAGACAGATCAACTCCTAATTCACACAAATAAAAAGTTCATGTCAGAAAAAAAAGAAAAATGAAAGAATTCGAAGGAATTATGGTAAACGCATATGTCCACACTTCATTGAATTTCTAAACAATTTCTCTGTTTAAACTAGTCAGGTATTCCGGATGTGGGGAAACTTTACAGTAGAATCTCGTTCTTGAAAAATGGAAGCGAATTCTAGCGTAACATTTTTCACAATCTTTTCAACACCAAATCGTATAAAGACAATCAAAGTAGGATATCTTAATGTCAAAGTAAACGAGTACATTTCCAACACTGCGGTGTTTCAATTGCCCAAAATATAGACACCATTCCACCAAATGCAATAATGCCGCAGTGCGTGCTTTTTGTGGAGAGAATGCAAGTACTCACATAAAGGGAGATTGCTCCAGCCCTCTAAATTGAGTTAACTACTCACGTCCTCACGACAGCAAATACAAAGAATAGGCTTCTTGGAAACTAGAAAAAACCTTTAAAACATAAACGAGAAAAGCCGTTTCCAAAACCTAAAAAAAACACTGGAAAACGAATTTTTAAAAACACCGTAAAAAGTCACGATATGCTGCTTTCATTAAAACAAAATCACATCATTCAGTGGTTAAGGATATTGTAAATGTTATACTATTAATTAGTTTTCAATTATATAATTATAACAAGGATAACTGTTTAGTTAAAGAAAAATAATAACAATTTTTAGAATACTTTAAATAATACTTAGATTGTATAAAGACTAAACTATTGTACTAAGTACAAAGATTAGCATTGGATGTGGAAACAAAGTCCTGACTAATAACCCAAACGATACTAATACATTGCGTGCACCGGGAGTAGAAGAATGGATTTAGGAGAGCTAGGGAAATTAGAATAGTGGATTTAGACGAGCTAGGGAGAGGAGAGCAGATTTATACGTGGAAGAGAGAGCTGCTTATGCTAGACTGTTGTTAGAATTTAAAATGTAACATCCATTAATACAATTGTAATCGTGGGATGATGTTGCGTTCTTCTATGAGACCTCGATACGTCACAACGAAATTCACAGTTCCAGCCCGAGCGAAGCTGGGAAATTGACTCAACGCAGAAGTACAACGCCGCCGTCGCTAAAGTGAAGTTTCTTTAGTCGTTATGTGTATTATTCATTATGGCGAAAGAATGTTTTGCAAAAATTTTGGGTGATCTTACAAGCAAAGTTAGTGCACTTTACATGGCAGTTGACGTTTCACTATAAGATGGGGATATTTCTAAGTTTAAGGATTGGTTAGGATAAGTAGAAAAATGTGCGTTAGTAAACAAATTATGAGATGAACAAAATTATTTGTTAGCATTACAATCAAGTAGCGGCGTTATATCAGTCTTTCTTTATAGACATGTGTCAACAAGGCTATTGCCATCGTTAAAAAAAGAATTAAAAGCTAGATTGGGGAAAGTACATCATTCACATTTCTCTTTTTCGACTTTATGAAACACACGCCAAAGATCAAACAAAAATATTCAGATTTTTGCAGAGATATTAGTAGCACTATCAGAAGAAATCTATGCAGGGTTTGATAAAAACATCAAACTTGTAGAATACCAACTCATAGGATGAATCACTGAAGCCTTAGTGAAGGTCTAAGAAATCTCGAAATCAGATTGAAATTATTAAGAGAAAGTTCGAAGAATTTTCAGACTTCTGTAAACAGTGCAACTGAGGAGCAAGACGTACGAATCAGAAATGCAAGAACACAGATCAATTATCACAATCACATGTCAGGTTCATTCAGAAACAATTATTTCCGCACAAACCACAAACACCACAACAACCCGACAAACTCTGACAGAGAACAATAGTTTGTACTAATGGAAGAAGCTCACGCAATGAGTGAAAATTTTTGTAAATTTTGCAAACGCAGAGGTCACGAAATTTCAGAATGCAGACAATTTAAATGTCAAAATCTCGATCAATCGCCGCAGCTATCATGTGAATTACCGACAGAACAATAAAAATTATGACAGGACCAATAAATCTACTTTAGTATGTATTCAATGTGGACAAAACGGCCATATGAAACGCCATTGTCACTACATGGAGAGCAGAAATAATAAATCATACGGCAATTCGCGCCGAGAAAACAATTCGTACAAATCTAGACAGTTTCTACCCTAAGGAGGTCGGGAAAAAACATTTAAAGTGAACTCAGCATACATCCTAAATTCATCATACGTTAGATATAAAGACTACTTCTTGTTTGTTAAGATTCCTAAATATAACGGTGAGAGCTCTTAAAGACTCTGGAGCGAGAATTAGTTTAATTCGCTATAAAGTATTTAAGAATTTGAAACAACCACGCGTGTCACCTTGTCACGTCAATCTACATACCGCCTCAGGCGGCAGTCTAACAGTAGCTGGCAAAGCAAATATCAACTTTACAATCAACACATTAGTTATGTGTCACGACTTCATTGTTGTCAAAGATTTAAATAGATCACTTATTTTAGGCCGAGATTTCCTATATAAAACGATTGTAGAATATGTTTTGATTTAGGCTGCATTAATATCAAAAGAAATTATATACCCCATTGAAGACGACAAAATCATCGTCAGATTAAAAGATACAACTATACTCAAACCAAGATCTATAAATTATTTGCTTGGAAAATTAAAAAAACAAACATATTTAACAACTTACGGTGAGTTCTGTGTAAAGGCAGTAGATAGAGGTGATTTTGTTGGAAGAACCAAATTTAGAATTACAGCCAGCACTTATGAAGTTAGTGTCAAACGGATTACTATCAGTCATATTAACTAACAATTCCACCAAAACTGTCAAATTACGCCGTTTATGCGTTCTAGCAAGGTTATTTAGCAAGCAAGACTATTCGATTGTAACAAACAATATCGATAGAACTTCGGCTAAGCGATAAGCAGGCAATAAACTTACTTAAGATGAGATTGCCACCCCGAAAGAATACTTTAATGAATTGAAAAAAAATAGTTTACAAAAACCAATCTGTTTTTCAAAACACCCAAATGATATAGCTTTAATCTCAAATGCTGAAGTACAAACTCCACCAGTGACAGCTAATCACCTGCTAACAGATACTTTCGATTACCGTTCAGAAAGACCACATGTGGACGAAAGTTTAGGAAATTATTAAGCTGATGTCATCAAAGATACTTTATTATATCTTCGTATTCATCACATGCCTTATTGATAAAAAACGTGGCGGATCTAGACGTTTGGTTATTGATTTCCGTCAAAATTAGTAAATTAGTCATTACTAATCCAAGACCATCACCAGGCATTGATGAAGTATGAAATTGTCTAAATGGGTCTAAATTTTACCGTACACTTGATTTTACACAAGGTTACTATCAATTCAAAATTGCAGAGAAAGATCAATATAAAACATGTTGTAGTACCCGCAACAATACAAACGTCTACCACTTGGTCCTAATTTGAGTTCATTCACATTTCAAGAAACAATATCAAAGATAATGGGAGGATTAGATCTGTTTGTATTCGTCTAACTTGATGATTTGTTAAATATCTCAGAAACAAAAGAACAATATTTAAAACTTTTGCAAATGGTTTTTGATAAAAGGAGAATAACCTAAAACTGAAACTAAAGAAATGCCAAATTTTCAAAGACACTATTCAATATTTAGGACATTCCGTTTCAGCAGCAGGAATAAGACCTGATGTGAGAAAAGTAGAAGCTTCGAGAAAAAATTCAATACCGACCAATGTCAAAGAAGTAAGGCAATTTTTATGACTTGCGGCTTACTATAAAAATCGTTACAATTTCTTCCTTATAGTCTGCTCACTAACCAATATAAGGAAAAAAACATGATATTTTTAAATTGACCCTAGAATGTAAATCCAGTTTCGAAACAATGGTAGCAAAATTAGCAGACATGCTATTGTTACGTCACGCCGAATTAAGCAAGCCTTTTATCGTTGAAACTGATGCAAGTGATAGAGCCTGTGGTGCAGTTTTAATTCAAAGCCCGACTGGCAAAGGCGAAGACGAAATAACAGACAATGTAGTTGTAGAACGTTGTAGATAGCTTATCACGCATGCCGACAAAAGACGAAATACCCAAATATCGCGGATACAGTGAGATAGGTAATGTAAATAAAACTAAGATTCTATAAAAACTAAACTAGTGCGCCGGACACTTACAGTAAGTACAAAGAGTAGCCTTTGGAGTGGAAAGAATGACATGAATATTAACCCCAAACGATACAATATACATTTTGTGCACTGGAAACTGGTAACATGGCAATAACGAGGCACAATTCGGCCCTTGAATGATGCATACGTCAAAATAAAGGCGGGAATCGTAAGACGGTCGATGTACCGCATGAATGACACGGTTGTCAGAACATATTTGCGGGCTCAGTGCGAATGCGCATTTAGTTAAGGGTATAAATTAGGGCTGAAGCGCGAAAAAGAGGGAGTGTGGATTTTTGTATATGCAAGCACTTTGCCCTTGTTATACAAGGTTATTTTTTTTAAAACAATGTCAAACTATATCAAAATCCCGATATAACATATGCATAGTACTTCGCCTTTTGTTTTTCTGCTAGATTGATCTGTTCTGTACAAGCTGCACTGAAACCCTCTAAATAAGTGCATCTACTCAGTAAAACTATCCCCAACGTAAGCCGTTAAATGACAATATGTCGTGAGCTGTTCAATGACAATATGTACTGAGCCGTTAAATGTGAATATATCGTAAGCCCCCAAAAGTGAGAACTAAGATGTCCAGTGTAGGCCTTATGACACTGCGGTCACACTAGCATAGTTTAATGTCTTGAGGCTCTTTGCCTACCATGAACACGGATCTCACATTCATTGCAGAGTGTCTCGTCGCTTATTAAACCGCTAGTTTTGCCTATGACGGCCAAGGAGGTGTACAGGCCCACTTTCGTTATGTAGTTTTATAAAAAATAAAATGAATATTTAGACTAAGGATACATCTCATTCCTCTTAAACTTCTACTGCCTTAAGTATAATATGAAACATGTCGAATCTAGCTAAAGATACTGTTTTCTGTATGTATAGACGTGAGGCTATTAGAAAAACGGATCTTTTCGTTTCAACGCAATGGTTAAAAATAGACATCGTTCAAGTACAGACAAAAGATCCGCGATTCACTTGTACAGGAAGTAAACACTAGTCAATATTGGCTGTTGCATTTAACGACGTATATATAAAACACACTTGTATATTTCTAAAAGCCAAATATGTGATTTTAAATGCCAGCATTTATTAAAATAGATTCTATCATTTTTTTTCTTTGTTTGACAAGACACTTGACAAGTCTTGGGTATTACCTTGGCTACCTTGGCATTCGGTAAGCTCGACATTTCTCGAACGTTCACATATTTGTACTCAGCCATTGTGTGTGTGCACGTCTCAGCAAGCAATGGACGAATATAAGTCGACATTTTAGAAATTGACACTGTTAAATTTGCTGCTAATTACCACGGACATTGGAAATAATAATTTAGTGTTGAAAGGGACATATTCGACTTACTAAATGACAATGTAAGAAGCTAAGACAGGCTCATGAACATAAAGAGAGACTTAAGAAGAGTGTTAAAATTTTAAATACGTAGCAATGGCAGCTTCCAGTCCTGGATGTAAGTATATAATCGTTTCTTCATCGTTAATGTTTACAATTTATTTATGTTATGATTAACATTCTTATAAACAATTGGTCAGTGCTAGGTAAATACAATATATCCAAATAAACATTAATCAGCTTTACGTAAACAAAATGCTAATTAATGTCAATTTAAAAACATTTGCAATGTAGAACAGTTTTTCATTGATTTAATTTACATCGATGACAAAATATTGTATTTTCATTGAAATGTATTTGCACTGTGCATTTCTATGGCTTTATTATATATAGGAATATAAAGCATATGTAATAAAATTCATGTCTGAACGCCCTCCCATCTATTAAGCATATATCCTTAGGACCTGTGATAAACATTTGTAATTCTTTTAAAACAGTGCCTTATGCATGTTTTTTTATTGTTTTGTGTGTTTTGTTTAGCTTTTGACATACATCGCAGCCATATATGGATTGTCATTATAGCGACGCTCATCTATTTGGTGTAAGAAGACCCCAGACGAATGTCTGGATTTGAATCACAGGAGCACCGATTACTATAATACTTCTATCAATAGTTAAAATCAATCTGTCGCTGACGGTTCGCGACTGAACTACCAGTCGGTCCATATTGCCGACTGACCGTTCCAAGGCGGTAACTGTCGGGTTTGCTCTTATTGTTAAATGACTCATAACAGATTTGTTCTCACTTTTTCATTTGGCGTGCTGTGAATACCTTGGTCCTGTGTCGTTTCAATTTTTGTACATGATGCAATGCTCATAGGACTTTGTCTTATTTATTCTTATTCATGATCACAACAATGTTACTTGTGCAGTGTGGCGGTCGTAAAAAATCTCCCCGTGCATTTAATCTATGTTGTCATTTAATTTATCCTTTAAGGATTGTTACGTGCATTTCCTTTTATGGACATTGGGCTTTGGTTCCTCAATTCCATCTCCGCATGAACAGGATGCTACAATCATTTACTCTTCTCTGGTCATTCTTTTCTTGATTCAGAAAGTTAATTTAATTTACTATTAACTTTTTTGTAGGTTTTCTAATCGAAATAATATCTATCTCTCTTCTACACACTATGTGGACATTATTTTTCAATGACGTCACTGCTTTCGTCATAACTTGTCAAACAAAAGGTCAGCGCTTGGACACTTATTCAAATGGATCGGTTTTCTTTTCATTGCTTGCATTCGAAAACCCATCAGTAAGTGGGAGGTTAGAGCTCTGTAAAACCGGTTTAAGCACCCCAGTCGTCCATATTGCTGACTGACCGTTCCAAGGTGGTAACTGTCGGGTTTGCTCTTATTGTTAAATGACTCATAACAGATTTGTTCTCACTTTTACATTTGGCGTGCATGTGAATACCTTGGTCCTGTGTCGTTTCAATTTTTGTACATGATGCAATGCTCATAGGACTTTGTCTTATATATTCTTATAAATATGTTGTGGCTTTCATGAGATATATGCACATTGAAATCACGTTTAGTCACTGGTCGTAACCGATACACATACTCGTCAGTCCTTTATGTGATATTCAATTCGATCTTATTGAGACGGTTTCAATGTATTATTTATTCAACCCTAACGTAGAGTTCCTTCCTTTCAATCAATATAGACAGCAAACAAAATGAATCGCAATGTTTACGTATTTTGTATTTATTTATTTCAATACATGGGATAAAATCAATAATACCATTCACTATAGAGCTAAACGATAAGCGCATACAAACTATCTGATTCAGAATGCGACAGAATAAACCGGCAGTACGGATACCGACACTGTTATAACATGTTTATTTGGCGTCCAGCTCGTGAGCTATGTCGGCTTCATGCTCGGGAGACACCAGAGTCGATCCTGGACCGCGACATACCATAGTCGTTAAAATGGTAGTGGTATAATTCATTTTGCTGACGCTCAAGAAAATAGAAGGGTAGTTCCACGAGTAGTTGGTCCGGTGTCAGGATAATGTAACTGAGTGTAGTATTATGCCAGGTCTTCACGCCATGCTTGATAGTGAAGGTAGAACTGTATCTTTTTGACGTGAATACCGTCTCCAGATACCTGAATGTGATGGTGGGATGATAAATCTAATAAACAAACATACATGGGCTATGTATATTATAGGTTACGTGATGAATAAGTGAAGTAGCGCGCCAAGAATGGGAAATATAAAAATAATTTAAAACAAAATAGTATTTTATGTGATATACTTTACTGAACACAAAATACCATCTGGCATATCAGTACAGAATGATAGAATTGACAATACTATATTTCATCCTTTCCCTGGCGATATAGCTATACAATTATAAACATGTATTTTAACTCGTAGAAAGTTCTGAACGACACATGTAGTAAAACATCCCTGGTCGATTACATGAACAAAAGTAACACCATTGTACAGGTGCTGTAGGATGTTGCATCCTCTCTTGGATGTCCTGACCACAGAATCAGCAACTTCTGGAATGGACTGTACTGGCTCACCATTTGGACTGAAATAATTTGAAATGAATTTAAAATATACTGCCTTAGTAAGTGTGTTGATGTCTTAATGTTGATATATTAAAATCAACAAAAAGTAACTCTTAATGACTGGATTAGTCGAGTGGCAGATTGGCCGACCTGTAATTTACTCATACAGCCCATTCATGTCGCATCATAAACCAGACTTGATAATAGGTAAATAAGAAAAGGTCCTATCAAAAGTTTTACAGATATTTAAATTTTATCTACCAGTAGACAAAGGTAAACAGGGTAAATGCAAATGTGACAAAAACACAGAGACGAGACATAACACACATAAAGAAAAACCATCAGTTACCGCCTTGGAACGGTCAATCGGCAAAAGGGCCAACTGGGGTGCTTAAACCTGGTTTGTTGAGCGCTCCAACCTCGCACTTTCTGAAAGTTTTTCTAGCAAACAAACAGTGTAAATAACAACATCCCGTCAAAGTGAAACAACTAACAGTAAGCACCTGCATCGGGAGTTTAAACAGATACAATGAACTTATATACCTACATAATAACGAGTAATAAAATAAACTATAAACATATGTACAGTTTGTACAGTAGATAAAAGCATCGGCAAGGTAAAAATAAA
This sequence comes from Sinonovacula constricta, assembly GCA_007844125.1. Taxonomy (NCBI): domain Eukaryota; kingdom Metazoa; phylum Mollusca; class Bivalvia; order Cardiida; family Solecurtidae; genus Sinonovacula; species Sinonovacula constricta. Next base: position 68,219,502 of record CM017556.1, on the reverse strand, counting down.
AAATCAATAATAATAAAACATTTAATCTTTAATTATATATAGATGTAACAGTATTGGGTTTCGAAAAGTGCCAAATGTTATTGGTTATTGATTTAAAAGTAGTTTATGTAGAACGATAGACGTAAAGCTAAAAAATGTACATTTTCTATAAAAGATAATTGATTTTGAGGAAAAAGTATTTAAAACACACCACTGAAACGTCTTTTAACTAAATAATTCAAACAAAAATAATACAATGATTCTAAGTTATTTTACAATACGTAGTCATGCTAATATACAAAGATAAATTCTCCTAGTCCCAGATGACACCCAATGTCAATATTTTATGGTTTTGTTAACAACAATTGTTCATGTTGTGACTTTCTTTTCTCCATATCAATGGTGATCAAAATGTTGGTGCAGCATATACACCTCACTGTTGACCCTCTTGTTTGACCCTCTATCTAACCGATAGAATACCTAAGTTCCTGAAATATGTTATTATAGCGAAACAGGTAAATAATACGCTACAACTACATTGACCTTTTTTGTTAAGATATGGGTTCTACAAAAGTAGATAAAGAAAAGTATTTAATACATAGTAAATACTTGCCTGATACCTGATTGCAAATTCCAAATCAGTCACATTTTTGTAATATTGGAACATCTTGTTTGGCCGAGTGAGGATGGATCACTTGCTGTGCATAGTAGAAGCTGTAGTTCTGCACCACATTGTTCGAACTAGGACATTAACCTAAAAATGCAATAAACAACAGTTCATCAAGTGACTAACTCATTTTGCTGTGAGGTGCGTCTGTAAAATGTGAATGATAAAAATATAAACCCTGTGTTAATTATGTTGCAGTGTTTATGACAATAAATAAATAAATAATATTTGAAATGTAGTTGTGTTAATTCCAACGACAGCCATGATTATGTGTTAAATTATGTGCCTTAAATGGTGAACACAATCCAGAGTGATTAATTTCAAATAAAGTAGTTGCTAAAGATAGTTCTGTTGTATTTGCAGACATTGAATTTTGTTGTGGGGTGTCTGTGCCTCTACCAATAAATATCTGAAAGTTGCCAATATGACCATAACTGTGTCGGTGCAATGTAATAAAAATATGTTTAATTACCATTCATCAGGGGCTTACATTATACATTGACAATGTAAACGTAAATAAGAATTAAATGTACATATAACAAATTATCATGAAGTGAACCTTTAACTTTGAATTGAAGATAATCCAATTGCACGCCTCTTGGATATTCACCCTCCTAGCGGTAGTAATCACGCTCAGTTTTAAGTTCCTCGCCATAGGGATAATATAAAATATCACATGAGACAGTGCTGATAGAGGATTCCTGGCTACACATTGTATGTGTTGTGTTTCTACATACAAAGTTGCAATATCTTTACTTTGTTCGTTGTTGATATGTCATATTTATAAACACTTGGGATTCTAAGTAATGAATCACAAGTGTTTATAAATATGACATATCAACAACGAACAAAGGTACTTCCGGTTCCGATTCCGCTATGCAAAATTGTATTCACTACTACATGAAAATTCTTAAAATTTAAACACGCCACGCAATCAAAGAAGCTCAAACAAAACTTACCTTAAACGTGGTCCTTTTTGATGTTGTCCGGTAGGTTTGTAAACTTGTTTTAAACAGTAAAAATTTCTTGTTATCGTCGTACTTTTACCGACGCGTTTCACGCTCAAAATAAGGTCACGTAAACGCACGTAAAGTAATCGCGTTTACAGCAATAATCAAAGGGAAATAATTAGTACTTAATTTTTTTTGTTTATAAAAAGATTACCTCGGTTGTCCAATCTATAAATTGCTGTATTTCTGCACTTGCGAAGGTAAGCACAACAGCGTACGCCCACATGTAAGGATTTCAAGAGAAAAACATTGTGTAAAGTTTACCCACGTTTTTGAAGCGTAACGTCATTACCTGATTTGGATCCCAAAATCACACATCGCGTCACATATGTAACCTACATGAACACTTGCAACTCGACAAATGCTAATATATTTATGATACTTTTAAGAAGCCTTTTAAGTTTACTGATAAGGTTAAATTGTGTTGACATCAATGCAACAAAATACGATACATTGGTTTGTTTGTGGTATTTTACTCAAATCTTATCTGTCCTATCTGAAAAGACGGTTATCTTAATTCTCTTAGTTCTTAATTTTGGTTCAACCACACTAGATGTCTCATCATTGCATGCTTAGAGTAGTGAGTAGAATATTTTTCACCATCTCGATAGCTGTCTGTTACAAACATCAATTAGTCGGAGCCTTGTTTCACTGGAAAGAGCAATCTAAATACAGAAAAAAAACATCCACGTTTTGGATTTTAAATGTCATCCCTTTCATTCTTATTAAAATGGCTTATTAAATGCACCTTCAATTTTCCTATCTGGTTACCTTGCTTATAAACAAATATAAAATAAATAACTTATGGATAAGCTATATTTTTCTAATTATGTTAATGTTGTAGCAAACCTCTATCCTTCTGAGGGCAAATCAAGACGTCTACGCCTTCTTACGCTAATTGTCGAGGGAGGCGCTGTTGTGCTAAGACATCTATTTGACCAGAAATTTCCCCCACAAACTTTGAAAAAAGATCTACAAAATCCCACAATGAAAAGCCGTATCGGCATGTTGATAAAGAGAAAAGTTATAACCAAGGCCCAAGCATCGAAGCTTAATCCAATCCCGGATGATCCCTGTTCCTCCACATTCGACATCACTCTACTAACATGTCTGTTGAGGAACATCTGCGGCCTTGCCAAACCCTGGGATCCTGTGTGGAGCGGCAACCCTCCGCCAACTGATCTTAGGGTAGAGGCCGATATCACACGACTGAGAAGCTTCAGAAACGAGGTAATGTAAGGTATCTAATAAACTCAACGGTACAATACACATACCAGCCTACAAACGCTTATCTTGTTTAGTAAAGCAATATAACTAATGCGACATATACATACTTTTTTACTTGATTTCCACACCAAATGACAATTCCGATTTTTTACATAATTAAAATGACAAGCAAACAGACATTAGACTAAGTAAAATATTCGGAGGGAATTAATTTCGAATTTTTGTATTGAATGTCTTTTTCTAACAATGTTTGCATACAATGTCTAAGCATGTAAGACGACCCAAATTCGGCATGTTTATTTATAATATTTGCCCTAGAACAAACTTGGAATGATAATGAGCATTTAATTTTTAAGTTCTATTTGAGGAGCACCAGATTACGATATTTTATTTCATGCCAATACATTTTGCCTTCAACGCGTGCAATTCTTGCCATTCAAGTGCACATAATACCTCTTTTAAAAAATATTTATTGAGTTAAATCCTAAAAATCGCTTCCTATTTTTGCTACAAATAGCAGGGACAGCACTATCCGTATGAAAACACAACTTTATTAGTGACAGAAACGATGGACAGAAAGTTGCACTGAAAAAGAGAGTTGCTGAAAGGTGCTATACGGGCTGAAATTTTAATGACGCCAATGAAGTTAAAGAGCCTTGCACCCAACCCGTTTAGAAAGTAAAGAAAGGATTTACATTCCGTACTGCACTATTAGGTCAATTTGATATGATCGCCTTGTATGTTTGTATTTGTTACTATGCTTGTATTTTAATAAAAGCATTCTAAACGATGTAAAAGTAGAATGACAAAGAATGTAAGTATGCATAAAGATCTTAACTTATACAATTGTTAGTAGCAAATTGCTTGCACACCACTTTAATTTAGAAATATTTAAAATGAAAACATTTAGGGCCCATTGTCCTGATACATGTATCTTGGAATTTAAGACTTAACTTCTGTTAAATACATTGTGTCTTTTTGTGCAAACGTTACAATATGTGGCTGTATAGCAAAACAGGTCTATTAAACAATGAAGATAGTAACTTAAACGTTGCTTACAATTCAAACGATGCAAGAAATTTGCTGGACTTTGCCGTAGCGTCATTGGGGAGGTCATCCTGCTCCAGTTTCCGGATAATTCCTTTGCTTAAAGTCTTAACGAATACAATTTTTGATTTGTAAAAGCATGAAAAATAGTAATGTTGTTTTATTTATTTCGCAATTTTGATGCGCGGTCCGTCTTTTAAGATAGAATTCTGCGAGTCTATTGCTCAACCTTGGTAACTTTAAACTGCATGGTTACATGTCCGCCTAAATATACCAGATTTAAGCACAAAAATATGTATGTATATACGCCAATCAAGCATTCAAATGTGAATAAACGCTTTAAGCCATAAACTAACATGAAAATACAAATTTGAATTTTAATATTCTTATTTTATGAAGAGGCGCACTACAATCTGTTTAAGAAACAACGCATATACAGACATCATACTTGTATACAAACCTTATATAAATTTCAGTATGACACCGTTTTTTATCTTGTAACTACAGTACTGAAAATTACGAAATTGACATTTTTTCCGTTTCCACTCCGTTTCGTTTCCGTTTCAGTTGGAAGCGTTCGCCGCTCCGTTTCCATTCCGCTTCCGTTGCGTTTCCATTTCGTTTTATTCGTTTCTAGCGCTGCATTTCAAACGCTTCCAGCGTTTCTATCGTTTCTTCCGTTTCTACCGTTTCTACCGTTTCTTCCGTTTCTATCGTTTCAATCGTTCCATTTCGCTCCGTTGCGATTTTGATTAAAAAAATTCGTTTAATAAATTTCTTAATGTAAATTACTTCCGGTGTGTTTGCAAAATGACGAAAGAAGTAAACATTCTGGGGAGAGACAAAAGTCTTCCATTACATATAAAGGAATCGGCAATAGATTGTTTGCGACGAGGCTATTCAGTGTCAGCCACCCGGAGGAAAATTGCAGACACATAACTACCCTCCTGAGTCAGCCGAAACAACAGGAAACTGCGCTTTAGTTAATATTAGGCTAATCACGATAAAATGTTTCACTACTAACCTGTTTTACGCAGAAAAACTCAAATTCCAATTATAAAACACCAGGTAAAGATTCAGTGAGTGCATACATTTCCCATCTAGACTGACCAACAAAAACGTTGAACACGCTTTGTATTGTTGTCATTCATTTTCGCGATATTTATCCAAACACTGATGCTAAAAAACGAAAATAGTTCACAAACACAATTGCAGCTCTGTCACAATTGTGTTGTCCAAACACTAAATCACCGAAGATAGTCAAATAAAACACAAATTAAAATTACAGCCCTCTAAACCGTTTAAGAAGAAATATTACTTTTTGATTCAAACATAGAACGAAATAAATATTGTGGCAATTTAACAATTTTGCACGACTTTTTCAAAGTTTTAATTGTTTAACGAGAAATCTCGCGTTGATTAATTTTATTGGATATAAGTTAATTTGACGAATTTGTCAATATGACGTATTTTAACACCTTTACCCATAGCCCTTACCTGACCTACTTGTCTTCGCCAGACGTCATATACCGGAATAAACAAACTGTCAAATGTGGTCCACACACATCCAGTATCCTTAAAAGTAACTTCTCTGTGATGTGTCAATCCGCAAAAAACAGCGTAATGGTGATACGATCTTAGAATTTGTACGATGACACACACAATTTTGGCTAATTGTGGCATTTGCCCCTTTGATAATTGCCCCCCCCCCGGACGTTTGCCCCCCCCCCGCCCCTGTAAGTGCAGACAGGACGTTTGCCCCCCCCCCCCCCCCCCCCGCTGCCAAAATGAAAAGGCGAACGTTTGCCCCCCCCCCCCCATATTTGTTACATGGCGGACTTTAGTTTTAACGTTTCGCTGACAGTTACGTGTAATATCCAAGAATTTAAGGAAAGTATTACTCACTAGAGTCGCATTTCATCGTTAACATTATTTTCTCATATAAACATGAACAAAATTGTTTTTTCCGAAAAAAGGCACATAAAAAGTCGCATAAAATACAACTTTCTAAGAAAACAAGCGTGTGTTATTTTTGCTTTCGGTTTGCTCATATAAGCGCTAATTAACGGCTATTCATTACATTGTTAACGCACTTAAAACATGGAGTCGCTAATTAAATCACTGTGATTTTAATTTATCCAAGGTTGTAACAAAATAAATGCGGTGTTGGTTCTTTTTGGCGCGGCGGGCTCTCTGGCCAACACTGCAACATCAAAGAAAATTCTGGGAAACAATCGCCAGTCACAACCATTTGAAGTCGCCGAAAAGAAAAAAAATCGTTTCAAATTGACCGACCCATTATTTCTCTCAATACTGTTTAACATGATATCGACCGATAATTGTCTTCAAGCTGCCATAATGATAAGTTCTAAAGTAGTGAGAGGGGAGGGAGGGGGGACTGTACTATGTAGTAATGTTTCAGAACGCATATCCTTTTACTTATATAAATGTCCTAACAAACTTCTTTTGTCCATCGAATGATCATAAACTTTTTTTATAAAGGAATTATTTATATTTAAGGTATGGATTAACTATAAAATAATAGGCGAGCCATTGAAATAATATATTTGGACTAAACACGAGATGAAAATATATATTAGACTGTTCCTTTAAGTGTCTTGTCTTCTTAACATTATTTACAAAAAATAAACGACAAGTTATGTAGTATTTACTATAAGAAATCCCCCATCCACGTTTCCTCTTCCTCAACAAAAAAGTGTGGGGTGGGGAAAGGGTGCATCATTGTGGGTACTGCTAGATATAGCGTTAGGTCCTTTTATGAGCCAAAAAAGATTTTGTAGACCTAAGTGTTTTTTTAATTTTTGTTGTCCTTGCATAAGTCAATGCATATTGCTCTTTAAAAGGTGAAGGTCATAAACCACACGACTGCCACATGGTGACATTTTTAAACACAGCTGCATAGCGGATGCATGTGTTCTTACAAAGGGGAAAAGGTGCCAAAACACGGTCACACTTCCTGTCCACTAGACAAACAAGGTGTCATAAATCTGCCAATTAGCTTTATTAGTTGGGTGTCCGCTCATGTATTAAAATTGGGGATTGAGTTAGAGTAATACTTTATGAAGGTATGAAATGGACCCATGCGCATGAAGAAAGATAATATGAATTTAGAAAAAGATATACTTTAAATTAATACATTTCTATCCTTAAATGTGTACACAAATTAAGTTCCCGGTAGGGCCCACTTTAGACCACCAATTGGCATAGAACATTTAAGACATGAATGGGAAAATGGCGGGGTCATAAAATAAGCCGTAGCCAGGCGTGTAGCCCTTCATTCAAATAGTTGCAAGTCAAATAAAGTCAACAGTTTTATGCAGATTTTTAATCGCGGTTCCGATTAATCATATATACATAATAGCGCATTATGGGAACTATGCATTTAGAAATGGGAATTTTGACACCAATGTCCAAATTTACACCATTCTTCATTATAAGAATTATAACAATTAAGATTAAAAGCATAAGAAACTTTGCTTGACAAAAAGGCAAGATAAAATAAACTACATATCCATACCTCTGTAACTAAAGAAATGATGATGCTGATGACGGTGATGCTGCAACTGCTGCTTCTGCCGATAAAGATGACGGTGATACCGATGTTGTTTATGATTATGATGAAAATGGTAATAACGGTTACGGTGATGTTGATGCTAATGACAATTATGATGTAGATCGTGACGGCGGTGCTGCTGCTGATGATGATGATTAGTGGCGATTATACAGATAATATGGGATCATAATGATGATCATGTGAATTTAATGGCGGTAATGATGATTATTTCTTTGATATTTATCATGTAAATGGACGTGATATAAGTTCGTTTTTACGATTGTTTTTCATTTAACTGTCATCGATGATTGTATACGTGCACTATTTGGAAATCTATCGTTATTCAGACGTGGCACATTAGGATTATACCAGTCGTGGGCTCTGAGTGCCGGGGAGGATGTAATTAATTCTTGATTGGGTTACACCTTGCAATTATGCATAGCATTGTTTGTTTGTTTTATGTTTAGTTGTTTTATTTTTTTTGTGTTATATGAAATATTTACATTCTGTTGGTTAACGTTTAATTTTATTAAGTAGCTTTAATTTGTATCACGCAATGCATTCTTTGTAAATGACAAATACTTTAAACAGTATTCTCACAAAAAATGATAGGCGAAGTTAATCCCGGAACGGACCATGCAGCTATCAAGTAATTAGCGAAAATTCAAACTCAGGCTGCGACATTGCGCGCGCATACGTGTAAAGTCAGCTGTGTACACACTATCTTCATATGCAAAACGATGAAGACTAAGAATGTCGATCCAATGCGGATGTTAAGCTTTTCATTGGAATTAAAATATCAGTTTCGACAGAAAGGCAATTTTATAGTTAAATTGTGTGTTTTATCGTGCGGAGTGATTTTTAGTGCAGTTTCTGTTTTGACGATACACGATGACTTGGACAACTTGTGCGGTTTCGGAACTGTAATGTACGAGTTTGATTAATACGATTTTTTAGATAATAATTAAGATTTTTTTTTTGTTATTTCTTTCTGCAGATAACACAAAGTAGCGCGTTTATGTTGATAAATTGAAACCAGTTATTGTGTTCGTTTAAATTTATTTCGTACAAAGAAACGGTTGGAATGTTACTATAAATAATCAGGTGACCTAGAAACGTTTGAAGCGGTAGTGAAAATAGCTCTTCCGTTACTAGCATTCCGATTTTTGCGTTTCTACCGTTTCTAGTGTTCCAAGCGCTCCGGTTATAGCGTTTATACCGTTTACACCGTTTCAAGCGTTTGTAGCGCTCCGTTGCATTTCCATTTCCACTCCGTTCCGTTTCCGTTTCAACAGGAAACGAAAAACGTTTCGTTTCCATTTCCACTCCGTTCCGTTTGTCAATTTCATGATTTTCAGTACTGTATTCCTGTTTTACATACACAATTAGTTTATATGTTTTCAGTTGTCACATTTGCCAAAGCTTGACATGACAGAAAGCGACTTTGAAAACAAATGGAAAGAAATAGAATATGTAAGTATTTACTTTTAAAGCTTCTATTTACATTAAGATTTAGTTGGAGATAAGAACGTGGTAACATTGTAATAATATATATATAGTTTTTTTCCATACTAAGTACCTGACGATAATTGAAAGATAAAACTTTTTTTCAGAACTGATTTTTTAAATTACCTGCCTACAAAGTGTAATTACACTACATACATAGTTAACTAATGTTAATAATGAACCTTTCAGTTCTTAGAATAATATCTGAACCGTCCTTAATACCCAGGTGCTTACTCGACTCGGATCTGCAATACCTACCCTGAAAACAGACATCGAAGAGCTGTACAGTAAGTCCATAGATCCTGTCATGGAGAGGCACTTTAACGAAGTTATTGGCCAGTGGAGGAAGCAAGATACGGCATTGGCCAATCAGTTATCAGAAATTGAAGCGTTTCTTGACCAGCAAAGTAAACAATTGCAAGCTTTGCAGGTTGCCGTTGATGACTTAACGTCTGCAACATGCGCTAAATCAAATAACAGAGAAGAATCGGTCCCTAAAGGCTTACAACAAGATGAAGAACCCATACCCGCTTCATCAGGTAATCGAACTTTGATCTCACCTACATCAGAGAAAAATGCCTGACAGACGGACAAAAAGAAGGGTGTGTGTGTGCAGAATACATATGACCAGTGTTTATATCATACGCTATTTTTCTTATATACAATCTAACGTAAGATAGCATAGGGCTGCAGAAATAATATTGATTTAAGTTAATCCCCTGTCTATGCGCAGTTTATGTTGGCCTGTCTGCCTTTTTTCTTGTCATCTCACTTTTTTCTGCACATTCATAATTCCATCTTATGCCCCCTTCTCTTAAGGCTTGCCATACCAAACCGTTTATCCCGGATTAAACTGAATGTATTAAGGATCCCCCTTCAAACTTAACCTTAACAGAGCAAATACTTGACATTTAAATGCAGCTTTTCTAGACATTCTAGATCACTATTTCCAAAGACAACGTTTACCTAAAATCTATGGCAAGAGGGACGATTACAACTTGAGTATTGTGCATTATTCATACCTTTATGGTGATTCACTTCGTGTTACCTCCTATGGTAATTATATATCACGTCTATCAAGATTTGCACAAGGTTTGTACAAGTCTGTACTAAAGTAGAAGATTTCAGTATTAGGAGCCACTTCAATATTGATTTATCACTTATAAATTGTTACAACAAGTATTACAGATTCCACAAATTAAGGAAGGTGTTATCAAAATGTGTTCACGGTATGATATGTTTGCTTAAAAATATAATACCAGAATGAAAACACTTATGCAGAAAGGCATTAGCCATCCGGCGTTTTATGGAAATGATTTTATTTTGGATAAACAAAATCAAAGGTCTCAATTTTTTTACTTGTTTACAAAACTTATCAAGAAATTTATTGCTGATGGTTATAACCAGGGAATCCTTAGTTGTACTGCACTGTTTGCAATTTACCATAGCTTAAGTAGTTTGACAATAGGCGTTTATCTCTTGTACATATTATACATATGGTGAATGTTAATTTTAGAGTTATTTTGTATATAATATTATTTGATCAGTTTTACTTGTTGATACATAAGTTAGTTGTCTCACTTTGATGGGATGTTTTATTAACACTTGAGAAAAATCTTCAGGAAGTGCGAGTTAAGAGCCACAAACCATGTTAAAGGCAGCCATGTCGGTCCATTTGCCGACTGACCGTTCCAAGGCTGTAACTGTTCATTTTTCTTTTTGTTTGAAATGTCTCGTCTTCGTTTGTTTTGTCACTTGTACATTTACTCCGTATGCCTTTGCCTAGAGGCAGTTAAAATTTAAATATCTGTTCTCATAGGATCTTTCCTTATTTTACTATTTAAAGCTTTCATTAGGCTTTACTTACTAAATACAAGTTACAAAGCTTATGAGGTGTAATTTACAGAACATTTAGCTTAATATATACAGCACGTAGTTTGTGTGGGACTTTTATATCAGGCTATAATACTAGCAAAGAAAGACATTGATAATGATCTTTAAAATAAATCAACAAACCTCGTACTGGTACCGTGAAATACATTTTAAGTGGTACCGGGAAAGCCCATACTTCAGGTTTGCATTGTTTTCGTTTAAGTTAGAAAACCTATATTGTCTAATGTTACGTCTCTTTTCAGCTTGTTCACTTTTACATTAACTGACATGTTTAAACATACGAACTTTTCCTGGTCAAATAATAAAATACTATATTGGGTCCTAGACCGTGTCGTATTTTCGTCTAAAAAACAAGTATGGATTTGTCGTAACGTTGAGGTGTCAAACCTCTATTAAGAGTATATCAGTGTTAAACGCTGGAACGGAAATGAATCAGCAGAAACAAGCAACACTATAGTACATTGAATAAATCTAATAACACTAGCTTTAAATGTGTTATTTATTTCAAATAGCTTTGTAATAGTATATTTAGTTCCTAATACAAATGTAGGAGTTTACATGGTGCAAGTTTACTGCTTTTTTTTGTTAATACCAAGATGGTGAAAATTGTTTATCAAATATAGTACATGACAGCTATCATATCCATAATGCTCTAACACATGTATATTTGTTTCAATGCGAGACGACTTCTTGATGACTACTATCTCATACAGATACAGTTATACTTATGATATTATAAGTTGGGGGAGGTATGTTAACTCACCCCCTGAAAGAGACTAAAAGTCGAATACAGTCAGGGATATATTGTACCTACAACACACCGTTTTATTATTATATTTCTCCTGATATTTAGTTAAATCAAATATTCCATTGAGTATTGAAGATGGATACCAGCCATATATATAATGTCATCTTCCGTGTCACGGTTCGCTTGAAAAGTAATGCAAGAACAAACTAACATTTTTTGGGGAAAGGTGTTTGTTTAATTAATCTTTAAATTTAAGGATTTCCAAGTAAAATAGTCAAGGAATAATAGTTATGCAAATTATTAAAACGCGTTTTTATAATATTAGGTCATTTCTATTTTAATGTTATTTGATTGCAGAAATGAAATCGGAAGTTGATGTATTTAAAAGTCTGCGACCTTTATATTTGAAACATAGCTGGGTGATGCCTTAATGACCATTACTTAGTCAGTACAAAATAAAAAATAAATAAAAAAACTTAGCAACTTTCTATAACGCTGGTTATACGCCAATTATAGTACCTAGTATTATTAACCAATAACGCATCGGCATATTTACCACATTTACTACGTGGTTATGTCTTCAAGTACAAGCACAGAAATAATTAATTGTCTTCCCATCTTTGCAATTACTGAAATTGGCGTTTAGATGGATGGTCAAGTTCTAAACGGGACTGTATGTTATTGATTTTTGGCACCCTTAAACATGTCCAGTATGTTGTACATCACCAAGTTAAATGCTTTTAATGCCCATAGTGGTCTTCAAAGAAAATATGTATAATTAACCCTTAGCTTGCTACATTTTATTAAAATCGCATGCTAAATTCTCAGGATTTCTTGCTTATTATATATGTTACATGCCAGGGTTGATATACTTATAAACACAGACTGAACATGAAATAGTGTAAATCCTGATCAGACAGCTTGCAGTTAAGGCCCTGTGAATATGCCAATAGCAGGTTAAGAGTTAAGAATACTGTTTAATCTTTCTGTCCTGAATCATGTATATCCATTTAAGCTAACATGTGTTAAATATTTGTCATTTCAGAGGAAGAACCTGAAGAATTGTTCGGTGCTTGGCCATACAGCCCGGCAATGTCTGTTCTCTTAGGTAAACCGCTTTTTCATTCTATTTATTCTATGTAATATTATTTTTTTAAAAATACATAATTCGAAATGACTTTCATTAATTTCTACTAAAGATGCTTCGTGTTTGAAGCTTGAAATCCTTGTTTTACATCATTATTCTCTGCAGATGACATCAATATTGTGTCGTAATGATAAGACATTGTTTGGCTGTTTACTTCAAATCAAATTGTACTGCTTTCTTAGATATTACGAAACCGTTTAGTTGTGGAGGCATTCATCTTTTGTACATAATGTATAATATTGTTTGTAAATAACTTGTCCAATGGTTTACTACCGCTGCACCAGTGCTTTAAACACTTTCTTATGCGATGATGCCTCCAAGAGGGATCAGGCACGCATTTGGGGGAAAGACGTAAATGGTGTACCATGTCTTATACTGATGGAATACTTTTTATTGACATGTCTTATCTTTGAGAAAGTAAATCAGCAAGTGCGATGTCAACCTTCTATAAACCAGGCAGATCAACCTGGTCCTTATAGCGGCTGACCGCTCTAAAGCTGTTTCTAAGACTGTGTTTATTGTTCCTCTATTTATGTAATGTATCGTCATGTTTATTGCCATTTCGGGTTTAGCATGCATTTGTCTAATTCTAGTTAACATTTTATATATGATATAATTCTCATCAGATCTTGTCAAATTTTGTTTAAATGGCCTTACTTGTTTATTTTATCTATATTTAAATTTTTTATCTATCACTCAGATATATTAAAATAGGTTACATAATAAATACTTTATTCTTATATGGCTGCTTTGTTATGAAGATTTTTGTAAAGTTAGAGGGAATACTCTTAACGACCATTTTTAATTTCAGAGACATCAGAGGAATTTTTCAAACAAAACACACCAGGAGAGTTCGTAGAGACAGAATTTTATAAAAGATTAAAGAATGATTATTCAAAACCTTTTAAAGAGAGCGTTTTGATATATGGCAAACCAGGCGAAGGCAAAACAACAATGGCAGTTCAGTTAATGAGACATGCCAAGGAAACCCATTCCTCGAAATATTGCGTCAAGGTTAACACACCACAAGAATTAAGATTCGCTATCAATTCAGGAAACATTACCGCAGTCCTTATAGATGACATCTTTGGGCATGGTATTGTTGATTACAGATTGCTAGGGATGTGGAAAGGAAGTCTTGAGCAACTGCTACGCCAGGCAGGTAACAGAAATGTATATGTTGTCATTACATCAGATGAGTATGTTCTCAAGTGTGCAGAAATTGATATTTCCCGTTCTCCTTTACTGTCTTGGGCTATGGCACATACTTCATCGAAAAGCTTATCACACAACGAAAAATTAGGCATGCTCAAAGCTCAAATACGAGAACACAGAAGATCTCTTGAAGACAGATTTATGGAAGAATGTATTACAAAATCAATGGATGATCATCATGAGCATATTTTAACATTTGGTTTCCCCCAATGCGCAAAAACATTCGCATGCAATGACAAATTATTTAATATGGGGCCTGACTTCTTTTCAAAACCAACCAACTTTCTCCGATCGTGTTTAGAAGACATTTATCGAGACATGAAACAGTTTCTGCCATTAGCAATCATGTGGGCATTACCAGGACAAAGGTTGAAAAAAGAAACTTTGGCAGCTATCGACATGCCAAGCAAATCGGCAGAAGTACATGCTATTGCTAAACGTTTCGGATTTAAATTAAAGGGGAACATGATCAGAAAACTAAGGCGATCACTTGATAGTTTTAATGGATTTTTCACATACAATAATTTTACTGGATACTACGGATTTTCAAACGAGACTGTTGGAGATGTAGTCGGACAAGTACTTAGCCGTGACTTTACGGATGTTGTTCTGGAAAAATGCTCATACAAGTTTCTATTGAAGTATACAACTATCGATTGTGCAAAAAATGTTGACTGTTATGTTTACATAGATAAACACCAATTCAAAATGTTAGGACAAAGACTTTTAACTTTAGTTTTCCAACCCGAAACGTTTGACACGCATTTCATGAATTTAATTAAACGTGGATATAACTACACACGTATTTTTCCTACACTTCAATTAGATACGTCCGTGTTCAAACATGACGCATTCATGAACTCGTCATTTGTTGGAACTTTCATGCGGTTGCTTTCAGAACACCAAAAGCAGTTATTAACAAGATCGCCCATCCTTACGATGACTGGATTCTTTTTGGGACATGGAATATACATTGGATCACAAAGGCTGTATATTCCTTCTTATGTTCTTCTCCTAGATCGGGAGGTTCTCTTTAGAAAGCTATGGCAGAACGGATTGTTTCCTGCGCAACGCAATAATGAATTGGAATTAGCTTTGCTCGTAGCTGTGCATATGCAACAGACACGATCTGTTGACTTCATGATTTCACTTGGTTTGCAAGTTAATGACAGTCATGTTTATTTGGCAGCGGAAAATGGAAATATAGCAATTTTAAAATCACTGCTAAACGCTTCAAAGAATGAAAATTACATTGTGACGAGCAGATTTAACATAGCAATGAATAACAATCCGCTAATTATTGCAGTCAAAAGAGGTCACGTCGAAGCTGTGAGATGTTTAGTCAACCATAATGTTGATTTGAATTCTCGAAACTCAAAAGGATTTTCAGCAATCGATAAAGCAATTATGAATATTTTTCCCGAATACACGTACTATCCTGAAAATAAAGAGGCTCGAGACATTGTCCGGATTCTTTTAGCAGGCGGTGCATCTATAAACGAAAAAGCAGGAAAGTTTAAACGTACACCACTCCATACTGCAGCTGACATTGGGGATGTTGAAGTTGTGCAGTTACTAGTAAAATACGGGGCTGATACGAGAGCTAAAGACCATCGGCGACAATACCCGATTCATTGCGCATTGCTCCAAGGCTATGATGATATCGCGATTTTTCTTCTACACCACGATCCAACGCTGGCTGACCTTACGTTGTCGTACTATAGTCCAAAATCAGCGATTAGAGGAATGAACTTAGCACATATAACGTGTCTTAAATCGTTTAATGAAATGGTTCTTGTAGAACTACATAAAACCGGTGTCAACTTAAATCGAAGTGACCATTATGGGCGCACACCCGTGTATATTGCGGCATGGGCCGGTCATACGAGTGCAGTCGAATTTCTTCTTAACAAAGTTGATATAACCATTCCAGATAAGCAAGGGTATACTCCTCTCCACGCGGCAGTGAACAGGGGATACATATATACAGCACGCTTGTTATATTCCAAAGTTGATATCAATGTGCAAGATAAATATGGCAAAACAGCATTGCACGTTGCATGTGAGAAAGGACACTATGACATTGTGAAGGATATGATCAAGTTAGGGAAGAACATTGATATACGTATGTTGACAAAGAAAGGGGAGAGCGTTTTTCACATTTTGGCTATAAAATATTATCATTATCCCACTTCACATATGTATTACAAAAGATTTAATGTTTGGGGGGATAGATCCGAAAAAGAGTGGGTAGAAATTAGTGACTTGTTGAAAGCTTACGATCCAAAGTTTGCCGAGACCGCAAAATACATCAAGTTAAAAGGGCAATAACTGGCATGGAATAAAACATTGACAGCATAATTTCAGTAAGCATATAGCATAAACAGCTTATTTAAGTACACTACAGAGCTTAATTTCTAAGTAAATTTATGAGAAATGTAAATAGTACAATTTGGTTACTGGTGGGAAGTTCTATCACATCACTTATTCCTTTTAGCGCAAATAACGGAAACATACAACCATTCAAGCGTAATATCCATGTAACAAATCCCACCCTTGGTGGAAGTAACAGAAACAAACATGCATACACAGACAATTTAGATAGCGAAAACGGTCAATTGTTAGGTCTGTGTTCGAAAAAATGAATGTTTAGCAACAAAAAGTAAACAAGTTGTAAAATATCGACTACGAAACATTTTTAATACAACTATCACATATAAAGAGATGCTCACAACCGCATTAATATTATATTAAAGTACAAATCCGTTTTAATGCACAAATGGAAAGGGATCTCAGGAAAAGCTTGTTTATCTGCGCCGAAATGCATATCTGAGGCTGAAAAGATACGACAAGTATCCTTAAAATGTAGGCAAAGTCACACGCCATGAAAATATGAAAACAACTCAGTAAAACTTCAATGACAACTCTGCTTGCCCATGTCTAGTTATTTATGTTATAACAAGAGGGTCTGATTTTTAGAAAAGGTGTTTTAGACTACAAGTTAGTATTGTTAAAAGTGTTTAATGACATTGTTATTCTAGCATTGATTGAAATATCACAATTATAGCATTAGTAACTGTCAATCTTTCGTTATGAACTGTCGTGGTGACATGGAAATGCATGACAGGAAATGCGTAATTATTATTATCATTATAAAATCGGTATTTTGTCTTTATCATGTTATCATGTATTTGGCTGTTTTAAATGTATCCTGATTTGGACTTGCTTTTCTGTTTTCCGATCAGTGAAAATGTACATGCTTCCTTACTCTTTTCTTACATACATTTTCCTCAATGTTTTAACATACAATGTTGTTCTATATACTTCGTTACTGACAGCTACAAACGCTAATGTCTAGCGGTGGTTCAAATTTTAATATTTGAGGTAATTCCATGAGAACATTTTCATGCTTTCCTATTCAGTACGTATTTTATCGGATTTTGTGTATTCGTGAACTATATCATCAACATATTCATTAAATTTTATGACACTTTGTTCCGGGGATTACATTGCTGGTTTGGTTGGTATTATATACATTAAGATTTAATTATGTGTATTGTTCCTAATAATTAACTTGGTGTATACACTTATAAGTTTAATAAATCAGTCTTTCTGTTCCCGTATTAAATTAATCGTGCTTCATAAACTCATTGTGACAAAAGTACAGCAATTATGCATTATAACCTCATCTTATTTTAACATCAAACAGTTAGGTATATATAATAAGGTCCCATTATTGTGACGTTATGAAATTAGATATGTGTTATAATCTCATTATATTGTAAATTATGAAATCAGATTTTAGTATTAACCCGTCATGTTAAGACATTATGAAAAAAGCTTTGTCTTATAAACTCTCAAAGTTGATTTGTATGTTGTTTTGGCAATGAACTGTATGTATGTGCCCAATAAAGATTGAAATGTAATGAAATCATATATGTTACAAACTGATCATGTTGAGACAATGAAATCAGATATCCATCAAGGTGTGCCATTATTAAATCAGATATGCGTTAAAAATCCATCAAGGTGAGTCATTATGAAATCAGATATGTGTTATAAATCCATCAAAGTGAGTCATTATAATATCAGATGTGTTATAAATCCATCAAAGTGAGTCATTATAATATCAGATGTGTTATAAATCCATCAAAGTGAGTCATTATAATATCAGATGTGTTAAAAATCCATCAAGGTGAATCATTATGAAATCAGATGTGTTATAAATCCATCAAAGTGAGTCATTATAATATCAGATGTGTTATAAATCCATCAAGGTGAGTCATTATGAAATCAGATGTGTGCTATAAACCCATCAAGGTGAGTCATTATGAAATCAGATGTGTTATAAACCCATCAAGGTGAGTCATTATGAAATCAGATGTGTTAAAAATCCATCAAGGTGAATCATTATGAAATCAGATGTGTGCTATAAACCCATCAAGGTGAGTCATAATGAAATCAGATGTGTTATAAACCCATCAAGGTGAGTCATTATGAAATCAGATTTGTGTTACATGTATAAACCCATCAAAGTGAGTCATTATGAAATCAGATATGTGTTATTAACCCATCAAGGTGAGTCATTATGAAATCAGATATGTGTTATAAATCCATCAAAGTGAGTCATTATAATATCAGATGTGTTATAAACCCATCAAGGTGAGTCATAATGAAATCAGATATGTGTTATAAACCCATCAAGGTGAGTCATTATGAAATCAGATATGTGTTTCATGTATAAACCCATCAAGGTGAGTCATAATGAAATCAGATATGTGTTATAAACCCATCAAGGTGAGTCATTATGAAATCAGATATGTGTTTCATGTATAAACCCATCAAAGTGAGTCATTATGAAATCAGATGTGTTATAAACCCATCAAAGTGAGTCATTCTGAAATCAGATGTGTTATAAACCCATCAAAGTGAGTCATTATGAAATCAGATATGTGTTATAAACCCATCAAAGTGAGTCATTATGAAATCAGATGTGTTATAAACCCATCAAGGTCAGTCATTATGAAATTAGATATGTGTTATAAACCCATCAAAGTGAGTCATTATGAAATCAGATGTGTTATAAACCCATTAAGGTGAGTCATAATGAAATCAGATATGTGTTATAAACCCAACAAGGTGAGTCATTATGAAATCAGATGCGTTATAAACCCATCAAGGTGAGTCATTATGAAATCAGATGTGTTATAAACCCATCAAGGTGAGCCATTATGAAATCAGATATGTGTTACATGTATAAACCCATCAAAGTGAGTCATTATGAAATCAGATGTGTTATAAACCCATCAAGGTGAGTCATTATGAAATTAGATATGTGTTATAAACCCATCAATGTGAGTCATTATGAAATCAGATATGTGTTATAAACCCATCAAAGTGAGTCATTATGAAATCAGATATGTGTTATAAACCCATCAAAGTGAGTCATTATGAAATCAGATATGTGTTATAAACCCATCAAAGTGAGTCATTATGAAATCAGATGTGTTATAAACCCATCAAGGTGAGTCATAATGAAATCAGATATGTGTTTCATGTATAAACCCATCAAAGTGAGTCATTATGAAATCAGATGTGTTATAAACCCATCAAGGTGAGTCATTATGAAATCAGATATGTGTTATAAACCCATCAAGGTGAGTCATTATGAAATCAGATGTGTTATAAACCCATCAAGGTGAGCCATTATGAAATCAGATGTGTTATAAACCCATCAAGGTGAGTCATTATGAAATCAGATATGTGTTTCATGTATAAACCCATCAAGGTGAGTCATTATGAAATCAGATGTGTTATAAACCCATCAAAGTGAGTCATTATGAAATCAGATGTGTTATAAACCCATCAAAGTGAGTCATTATGAAATCAGATGTGTTATAAACCCATCAACGTGAATTATAATGAAATCGGATGTGTTATAAACCCATCAAAGTGAGTCATTATGTTGTATAATCTCATCAAATTTTCTTTTATGATATCAATTGTTCCAAATAAATTCATATTTTGTCATTATGATATCAGATGTGTTATAAATCCATCAAGGTGAGTCATTATGACATTAGATATGTGTTATAAATCCATCCAGGTGAGTCATTATGACATTAGATATGTGTTATAAATCCATCCAGGTGAATCATTATGAAATCAGACGTGTTGTATAATCTCACCAAATTGTCTTTTATGATATCAGTTAATCCAAATAAACTAAAATTTTTCATTATGATATCAGATGTTTCTATTAACGGCATACTGTTATGTCTTTATGAAATGATATGTTTTGTTTCGTTAACTTAATCATTTGTGTCACCATGAAATCATATCGAATTTATAAAAAAAAACACATGTTTCTTCCTCACTCTCTCTCTGTGTCTCTCTCTCTCTCTGTATATATGCACATATATTTGTATATTTTCATATATGTAGCGTTCAAGTAAATGTTGTGTAACAATATGAGCATTTCAGCGCAAGATATCAAACTTACATAATTGTATGTGTATTTTATTTTCATTAAACTATTTTCTTAACTACGTTTGTTTCCTATACGCATTGGATATGTTTAAAGCATATTTGTATGTATTGGTATGACCATTTGTTGACCTTGAGCACCTCGTTAAACATTAACAGAACATATTTTTATTCAGATTTGTACATATGTACATCATCGTTTTGGAATAACAATGTAAAATCTAGTATCCGGTTTACTTTTAAAAACCGGATACTAGATTTTCTATTGTTATTCCAAAACGATGATGTACATATGTACAAATCTGAATAAAAATATGTTCTGTTCTGTTCTGTTAAACATTAACTGTCAGAGCATGTGTTCGCGGCGAATGAAATCTGCTAGTTAAGTATGTAGTATCGTATTGATAACTATTTTTTATCATGAAAGGAAATTTTGATAATCAATGCAATAATTTGAAATTTTAAACCATATGTATTCACCATGCGTACATAAATCCAATGCTCATGCATTTACTTTTTATTGTATACTTTATCTAAACAGGCTTGAGTTATCATCTTTTTAAATTTAATTTGCATTTTCAATTGGATCTTCATCATAACATCCTGTTCCAGAAGTTATATATAAAACAAACCGTCATTTGTCGACTTAAACATCTATAATAGAGACAACATGCAATCAGATTCGTTTACTTATTGCAAGTATGTGCTACAAAGGAACATGAACACTGGTTAGAAATTGTATGTGTTTTTGTTTAAAGAAGGTTATGACTTTATATACAAATGCAATCTCTGTAGAGAACCCCGTCTCACACTAAAACAACACTTAAGTCCATTTTCACTAGTACCATTTTGTACTTTTACATATGCTTTATAAAGGTAATAAAATCGGTTATACCCAACACAAATGATGAGACAGATTTCAAACAACATTGAAGAAAATAATTGATACGCTATCTGCCGCATAAAAACAATGATGAATCCGACTTAAAGTTAGCTGAAAATACGACCGAACAATCGGCCCTTGCATGTTATTGCAAACAGTCCAATAGACATTTCATTTTAAAAGGAAATAAAACTTTTTATTTAACTCATGTAAGGTATAATGAACAAACAACTTTAAAACTTTAATAATCTGGTATCTTATATCCGCAATAATACGAAATGGAATTGGTACTTAGAGCTCATGGCCACTCGAAACATCCAGGACATTTTTACGAAATAGACTTGTCCGGGTATCGCCGAGAAGTAACTTGATAACTTCAAAATCGCAACAGGCCAGTGACACATTCGAAACGAAGCGCGGACGCAAATAGTACAAATTACATTTCACTAAGTTGTCCATGCTACGGATATACTTTTTTCATAGGTCTAATAGCTAATCTAATTGATCAGGAATCAGTAAATAAGTCTCTTTTCATGTATATTTATTTCATATAGAATAACGTTTGTTATAAATAATCAACTTTAAAGAAAACCCATTTAATGCCATGCGAAAAAACTTATATTGGGACTATGCAGTACAAAACCATGTTGCATGGCAACTGAAGGTATACCTTTAAGTTCTTATAATCATACAGAATTGTGTGTGTGTATGTGTGTGTGTGTGTGTGTGTGTGCGCGCGCGCGCGTGTGTGTGCACAACACAGCATTATTACATGAGTAGCTTAGCTAAATACCATATAAAATACTGTTGGGAATGCTTTTCTATCATTGACCTAACAGTGGTCAAGACAATAGACATAAATTATACTGCGACTAAACAGTTTAATAAAATATAGGTGTCAAAGGAAATGCCTCGACCAACCAATTAAATAGATGTTAGCGACACGGAGAAGTGGTAAACGAAGACACGGGCTTATCATACATTAAGATAAGTCATAGTGCCTTGAAATTCTTCAAAAGGTTCATAAATACAGAGTGCAGACAAAGATACACAGAGACAGAGACTGAAAGAAAGAAATGGACAAATCAGGGCAGATAAAGAAAACCCGAGATAGATACACCGAGATAGAGAGAAACGGAAATTGGCGCATATAGACGTGAGACGAAAGATACTGTTATTTTATTGATAAACATGCACTTACCACTTTATTGAAACTTATCTATTGTATAAATGCAGTTAAAATTAATTTTACATTTTTTTCGTCATCTGTAATCATGCGAGGAGAACTATTCAACTATCTATGTTAGTCTTATCAATGAGAAGTAAGTTTCTAGAGGACATTAAAAAAATATAATAGCAAAAGTTGCAACACATGCACTGTTTTTAAAGGAACTATTATATAGTGTATTTTTTGTTGTTCTTGCAAAAACAAGCCCAAGCTATTGTTAATTTGAACTATTATATAAAATCATAAGAAAGATGCGGAACAAAACAGCAAAATGGCTTGCCTTTTTAAACACATTATTCTGAATATAATAGCAATTTAAATAACACAGTGGATGGATTTCCATCGACTTACAACGGATATTCCAATTAAAGAATATGTATGTAGTGTATTCTTGCATCAAGAGATTCCTTTAATATCATATAAAGTCATAACGACCTTAAATATAGCAATAGGTAAATAAGAAAAGGTCCTATCAAACATTTTCACAGATTTTTAAATGTTATCTACCAGTAGACAAAGGCAAACAAGGCAAATGTAAATATGACAAAAACACAGAGACGAGTCATAACACACATAAAGAAAAACCATCAGTTACCGCCCTGGAACGGTCAAACGGCAAAGGGCCGAGTGGGGTGCTTAAACATGGTTTGTGGAGCACTCCAACCTCGCACTTCCTGAAGGTTTTTCTATCAAAGAAACAGTGTAAATAACAATATACCGTGAAAGTGAAACAACTAACAGTAAGCACCTGCATCGGGAATTAAAACAAATACAATGAACTTATATACATACATAACAACTAGTAATAAAATAAACCATAAACATATGTACAGTATGTACAGTAGATAAAAGCCTCGTAAAAACAGACCAAATAATAAATTATGCAAAATATTATTTATTACCAATACTTGATATGAACCTAAATGATCCCAAACAATGAAAAGAAAATCGATTTATTTGAATGAAAAATGTCCAAGCGCTGACGGTTTATGTTAATGTTATAACGAAAATAGGGCGCCATTGTAAACAAATATCAGCATAGTAATTAACTGCAGAGAGACGTATTATTTCCATTAGAAAAACTTCACAAAATTGTTGATTGTAAGTGAAATTAATTACTTGAATTAAGAAAAAAAATGACCAGAGAATTGTAAATGGTTGTAGCCTCATGTTGATGTGAAGATGAAAATGAGGAAGCAAAGTCCAATGTCTGTCAATGGAAATACACATAAAATTCCTTATAGAATGAATTAAAGGATAGATAACATAGATAACATGCATGGCGAGACCTTTTACGACCGCCACACTGGACAGGTAATGTTGTTGTCATCACGAATAAGAATATATGGGGGGATCGGGGATTAGCCGGCATTTTTGCCGAAACTGCGCAGCGACATTCCTATCATTATAGCACAGGGGCACTTATGAGGTGCCCAGGGACTGAACCCGGTCGGTCCATTATACTGACACCGACGAGTCAGGCGTAGTGCTGTCCGCTTAGCCCCGAGCATAAAAATATATGACAAAGTCCTATGCGCATTGCAACATATACCAAAACCTAAAAAATACACAGGACAAAGATATTCATATGCATGCCAAGTGTGCACTTCCTGAGGGGCTTTTCAAATGCAAATAATGCAAACAATGTAAAGAAAACCGATCTGTTTGAATAAAAAATGACCAAGCGCAGACGTTTTCTTTTATATAGGCAGAGGACCTCTCTTCCTTAGAAATATTATCATACCCTCACAATTAAAAAGGACATGGTCATAGGGAGACCCCTTCTAACCCAATTTTCCTTTCTCTATATGGAAGAAATTAGCTTAAAATCCTTACCATTAAGTGCCCCATATTAAGGGTAAAAAGGGATCCAATGCTTTAAGCCAATAAGGTGAATCTAGGTTTAATGATAGACCGTGAATTTCACAAACATTCATATTCGCTTTTTGTCTGGACAAAAAAAAGCCCCAAAAGCAACCATTTCCTAGCTCTTTAGCTGTTTAAATAGGTACCCGAAATTGGATACCTTAAAGGGGCTTAGTAGATCCATTCTACATCAATCGTCTGGTTTTTGTTAATTAAAATTTGAAATGACCAGTAAATTGATAAGTGACTATATATTATCCAATTAAAACGTTTCAAAGTTTCTATAAGTTCTTTAATTTTAGTTTATATTAAAAGGTTAAAACTACAATTTATTGTTACATCAATTTAACATTTTGTTATTTATCAATAAACTAAATATGATAATAATACAGTAATACGACAGAATGCACATGCACAAGTTATTCAGTGTATGTGTAATGTTAAAAAATAGACAGGCTGAGTTTCAAACAAAGAGATAACAAAATTACATGGCCATGTCCTTAAACAGGAAGTAATCTTTTGACTAGTCGATCGATCATTTGTAAAACGGATTAATCTACAAGAGACTAGAAAACAAATATTAGACACGGGACAATGGCGTCTTCATCACCTGGATGTAAGTACATGAAGATATGTAGATAACCTTGTCTCATATAACTAAATTTTGAATATATTTCGATAAGCTTTTAAGCCTGTATCTTGCTCTAAATGCTCCATTTACTCGCATGTACATGTGAGTAAATCATTATATTATTAAATTAATTTTATTTCTTATTCATGGTATTTGTTAAAGAAGATTATTTAGGGAAAGCTTCAATTCTAAGACTAGAAATACACATAGAATATATAAAACATAATATATTAAGAATAGTACCAATCGAAAGTGAAAGTAGGTTTTCAGAAATCAGATGTTTTAAAAGAATTGTCAATACGCAGTTATTTTCAAAAACAAAGCACTTAAATAAGGGATTGTTGTGTTTGAGTTGTTAAAACTAGGACAGGTAGAACACTAGTACACATATTTAACACCATTTGTACATAATTCCTTACATTTTGGGACAGCGAACGTTGCAATTAATTAATCTTTCCACTAATGGTATTTTTAAAGAATAAATAAAAACATAATCGTTGATACATTTGTTTTATCTATTGATGATCGGTGTATGAATTTATATACATATGTAGAATAAAATGTTACTTACAATCTTACAAATACGTTAATTAAGATTATATAATTAAGATTTGAAGCCATGCCAGAAAGTAAAAGCACCGTTGAATATGACTGATCACAGGCAGACCCCTTCTAACCCAACTTTCATTTCTCTATATGAAAGAAGTCGGCTTAAGATCTATACCTTTAAGACACCATAAAGTGTCCTATATTTTCTGTCGACTGACCGTTCTTTTTGTGTGTTATGTCTCGTCTCTGTGTTTTTGTCACATTTACATTTACCCTGTTTGCCTTTGTCTGCAGGTAGATACAATTTAAATATCTGTGAAAATTTTGATAGGACCTTTTTTCTTATTTACCTAATGATAGCCAGTGAATTTCACAAACAATCATATTCACCTTTTGTTAGGACAAAAACACACATCAAGAAACTAACCATTTTCTAGCACTTTGGCTGTGTAAATACTTACCCGAAATCGGATACCTGATAGGGGCCCACTTTCGGCACATTGGTTAAATGTCTTTAAGTCATGCTTGGGCAACATGACGGTGTCACTATTAAATACGTATGTATGTGCTTACCCGTAAATGAACAAGCTGTTAAACAGTCAATAGATCGTTTCAATAAGTATGTTTGTTTAAATACTAGACATGCATAAAAAGGGTTTTGATAACACAAACTATACTTATCTGCAGAATTATAATATTCTTGGCAGATCCACTCTACATCTATCGTCTGGTCTTTGTTAATTAAAATTTGAAATGACCAGTAAAGTGATAAGTGACTATATATTTTCCTATTTAAACGTTTCAAAGTGTTACGAACGACAATACAGGTATAACTAAATTAAATCCTGACTGAATTATCTTTCGTTCTATAAGTTCTTTAATTTAAGTTTATATTATAAGTTTATAACTACAATTTATAGTAACATCAATTTTATACATTTTATTACTTATCAATAAGCTAAATATGTTCATAATAAGTAATATAACAGAATGCACATGCACAAGTAATTCAGTGTTTGTGTAATGTTTAAAAAAAGACAGGTTAGGTTTCAAACAAAAGAAAAGATAAATAACATGACCATGTCCTTTAACAGGAAGTAATCTTTTTTGACTAGTCGATCGATCATTTGTAAAACGGATAAATCAACAAGAGACTAGAAAACAAATATTAGATACGGGACGATGGCGTCTTCATCACCTGGATGTAAGTACACGTAGATATGTAGATTAGCTTGTCTCATATAACTTAATTTTGAATATATTTCGATAAGCTTTTAAGCCTGTATCTTGCTCTAAATGCCCCATTTACTCGCATGTACATGTGAGTAAATGATTATATTATTAAATTAATTTTATTTCTTATTCAGGGTAATTGTTAAAGAAGATTATTTAGGGTAAGCTTCAATTCTAAGACTAGAAATACACATAGAATATATAAAACATAATATATTAAGAATAGTACCTATCGAAAATGAAAGTAGGTTTTCAGAAATCAGATGTTTTAAATGAATTGTCAATACGCAGTTATTTTCAAAAACAAAGCACTTAAATAAGGGATTGTTGTGTTTGAGTTGTTAAAACTAGAACAGGTAGAACACTAGTACACATATTTAAAACCATTTGTAGATAATTCCTTACATTTTGGGACAGCGAACATTGTAATTAATTAATCTTTCCACCAATGGTATTTTTAAAGAATAAATAAAAACATAATCGTTGATACATTTGTTTTATCTATTGATGATCGGTGTATGACTTTATATACATTTGTAGAATAAAATGTTACATACAATCTTACAAAAGCATTAATTAAGATTATATAATTAAGATTTGAAGCGATGCCAGAAAGTAAAAGCACCGTTGAATATGACATGGTCATAGGCAGACCCCTTCTAACCCAACTTTCGTTTCTCTATATGAAAGAAGTCGGCTTAAGATCTATACCTTTAAGACACCATAAAGTGTCCTATATTTTTGTCGACTGACCATTCTTTTTGTGTGTTATGTCTCGTCTCTGTGTTTTTGTCACATTTACATTTACCCTGTTTGCCTTTGTCTGCAGATAGATACAATTTAAATATCTGTGAAAATTTGGTAGGACCTTTTCTTATTTACCTAATGATAGCCAGTGAATTTCACAAACAATTATATTCACCTTTTGTTAGGACAAAAACACATGAAGAAACTAACCATTTTCTAGCACTTTGGCTGTGTAAATACGTACCCGAAATCGGATACCTGATAGGGGCCCACTTTCGGCACATTGGTTAAATGTCTTTAAGTCATGCTTGGGCAACATGACGGTGTCACTATTAAATACGTATGTATGTGCTGACCCGTAAATGAACAAGCTGTCAACCAGTCAATAGATCGTTACAATAAGTATGTTTGTTTAAATACTAGACATGCATAAAAAGGGTTTTGATAACACAAACTGTACTTATCTGCAGAATTATAATATTCTTGGCAGATCCACTCTACATCTATCGTCTGGTCTTTGTTAATTAAAATTTGAAATGACCAGTAAAGTGATAAGTGACTATATATTTTCATATTTTAACGTTTCAAAGTGTTACGAACGACAATACAGGTATAACTAAATTAAATCCTGACTGAGTAATCTTTCGTTTTATAAGTTCTTTAATTTAAGTTTATATTATAAGTTTATAACTACAATTTATAGTAACATCAATTTTATACATTTTATTACTTATCAATAAGCTAAATATGTTCATAATAAGTAATATAACAGAATGCACATGCACAAGTTATTCAGTGTTTGTGTAATGTTTAAAAAAAGACAGGTTAGGTTTCAAACAAAATAAAAGATAAATAACATGACCATGTCCTTTAACAGGAAGTAATCTTTTTTGACTAGTCGATCGATCATTTGTAAAACGGATAAATCAACAAGAGACTAGAAAACAAATATTAGATACGGGACAATGGCGTCTTCATCACCTGGATGTAAGTACATGAAGATATGTAGATAACCTTGTCTCATATAACTAAATTTTGAATATATTTCGATAAGCTTTTAAGCCTGTATCTTGGTCTAAATGCCCGATTTACTCGCATGTACATGTGAGTAAATCATTATATTATTAAATTAATTTTATTTCTTATTCATGGTATTTGTTAAAGAAGATTATTTAGGATAAGCTTCAATTCTAAGACTAGAAATACACATAGAATATATAAAACATAATATATTAAGAATAGTACCAATCGAAAGTGAAAGTAGGTTTTCAGAAATAAGATGTTTTAAAAGAATTGTCAATACGCAGTTATTTTCAAAAACAAAAGCACTTAAATAAGGGGTTGTTGTGTTTGAGTTGTTAAAACTAGAACAGGTAGAACACTAGTACACATATTTAACACAATTTGTACATAATTCCTTACATTTTGGGACAGCGAACATTGTAATTAATTAATCCTTCCACCAATGGTATTTTTAAAGAATAAATAAAAACATAATCGTTGATACATTCGTTTTATCTATTGATGATCGGTGTATGACTTTATATACATATGTAGAATAAAATGTTACTTACAATCTTACAAATACATTAATTAAGATTATATAATTAAGATTTGAAGCCATGCCAGAAATTAAAAGAACCGTTAAATTACGATAAAGTACATCAAGATCATTAAGGTAAGGCAAGTCCGATCATTCACCGAATCTTAAAGAAAAGTGTTTTTTCATTTACATTTGATGTGTTTGTATTAATGATACATTGTGTATTGTTTGCTGTTCATTTTTTATATAATAATCATAAACCAGTACTACATTTTATTATTTTTACCATAATAGAGTCTAGTCGGACTTTTCAACAGCGATGTATTACTTTAATTCTGTTCCAAATAGTTAATACACAACTAGATAGTTTTATGCGTGCAACGCATACGTATTTCGATGGATCCCATTAATTATTTTATTGTCTTAAAATAAGAAGCAATCAGCAAACTTTCAGTTTCAAAAATGTGAAACTTTAAGATTTATTTGTTCAAGGTTATAATAATAAGGTGATAATGAAATTGTAACACACACATATACGCACGCACATACATATATTATATATTACACATTAATTGTCGCTTTTCACAGGGGTATAAAAAACACTATTACCGATAGTTTGACAGCAACAATAATCAATCTGAGGTAAATGAGCTGAGATTGTTATTCGACCAAAAAGGTATGAAAATACAAGTAAATCGATTGTATGGGCTGCAAGCTGTTCGACTGTTCGAATTGCAGTTTGTGCGAGCGAACCCCTGGTAATTTATATAGAACAAAGATGGCTGTTCGACCGATCCGGCAATTCTACCGATTCAGTGTTCGAGCATCCAGGGTTTGCCTGATTCTGAAGAAAAACTTTTAAATAATGTTTTGTATGAACATTATTAGCCGAGCTTTTTATATTTATTGGTAGTCTCAATCAGGGGTGAACTAAAATGACTTTACAATACTCTTTTTGAACATTATAAACTGTTTGCCAAAACAGTGAATGTTGTAAACGGTTTCCTAGCGCTTTTAGCTATAAATCTTTATCAGGGGTGAGTCAAATACTTTTATATACTTACTTTATATTACAACTTTAATGTTTTAGCAAACCTACATCCGTCAGAAGCCAAGTCATTTCGTCTGCGCCTTATATCGTTGATTATTGATGGGGGCACTGTTGTATTAAGACCAATATTTGATCAGAAGTTTCCACCACAAACTTTAAAAAACGATCTACGAAATCCCACAATTAGAAGACAAATCGGCATGTTGATACAGAAAAAAATAATAACCCAAATCCAGGAGACGAAGCTTTATCCAACCCAGGATGATCCTTGTTCCTCCAATTTTGACATCACTCTACTAACATGCTTGTTGAGGAACATCTGCGGCCTTGCCAAACCCTGGGATCCTGTGTGAAACCCCAACCCTCTGCCAAATGATCTTAGTATAGAGGCCGATATAACACGACTCAGAGATTTCAGAAACGAGGTAATGTATATATATAAAATATCTATTTATATTTGTCATATTGTACTACACAAACAGATCGTTTTTTAAACCACTGATTAAGAGTAAGACTTTTGAACAATTTTGAGCTGGATAAATTGTTATAATTAAAAGTGAAGTAGTAAATATAAACAAACCTACTAAGTTTTGTATTAATCGCAAATAATTCTTCTTTGAAATTCACTTGTAAAATGCCATCGTGTTCCTTGACATTACTTCAAATATTAAAGGAAACTGTGTTTCTATTGTTCTTTAAGCAAATAGACATATAATCTCTTCTGTCAAGTAGCAGCCTCATAACCCATAGCCAAAAGAGCAAGAAGTTCGTTTAAGTAAACTCCTATGTCAGAAATCTACTTTTCAAACTTAGATTTCAAGATCATAATAACAGTGGGGCAAACAAATACCAAAGGCGCTTCTTAAGCTCAATCAGAACTCACACAGAATACCTAAAGACCAATACAAGGTGTGCAGACACATATGTGGGACTGACTTGCATTACTTACATTTGTTCCGTTTAGACATCCATTAGCCAACAATAAATAACACAAGTTACAATCCTTCAGCCTGTTATAGTTTATCACATGCCTTGACTCACTTGATATACTGTTGTTGTTTTTTTCTTCCAAAGAGGGGGCTAATTGGGTTTGGCTCTGTGTTGTTTGTAATGTCTCGTCCAAGTGTTTGTCACTTGCATGCGCGCGTGTGTGTGCTTTCAATTTTAATAGGTGTGGTTATTGTCATAATACCAGGACCTTTCATATTTTTTATGACAAAACAACAGCTACCGACTTGGAACGACCAGTCGGCATATAGAGCGACTGGTTTGCATAAACTGGTTAACATAAATATAAACTGTTAAGACAAAAAAAGAAAACAACAACCCACAAAATGAACAATTTAGCATTGTGAAGTAACGAGGTACTTTATGCATGGAATGATTGACGTAGTATATATCTTTAGAATGCAAAATGGCAGATAACAACACCTAGTTATACATATGGCCAGTCGCGGGTTAATGGATGGGAAGACTGACCACGTCTCATAAAATGCAGAATGGCTTATACTATGGCCTAATCATAGGCCTAATCTCAACATAAATATAGAAATATATAAAACTTTTTCAGTTTGTGAGATCAACGGTTAACTAGCAATAAACTTTAATAGTAAAACATATTGAGCTCAACTTATAAGCTTGTCAATATACACATTAATACTAAATGTTGTAGAAGGAGAGGACATACCATGTATACACGTGTAATCATATATTAAAGGTGAAACAGTATATTTCGTCGTATATTTTAATTAAATCGGGATTACACATTAAATAACAAGCATAAAGAACTTAAACTTCTAATGGGTATATATGACAAAAATGTTATTGCAACTTGAGTGGTCATTTGTACTGCATTGTTCAGCAAATTGCATTGTTCAAGAGTTAAATACAAGCACTTGCTCATTTTACCTATTTGCAAACGTACTTGTGTGTTATTAGCATGTTTTGCAAAGTTCTTATGCTCCTCCTCCCTGATTTAAAATCCATCGTCAATAAATCAATTGTAAAAAAAAGCTTTTTAACTGCAGTCAAAAGCTGTTCGTCCCATTTCCTGATGTAGGCACATGCAAAAACAATCCTAGTCAACCAAAAACTTCGTTCTGGATTAATTGATTTGTTCCAAACTCAAACACGTTGTTGACAATGACAATGACAGTCTCTATAATGTTAATACATGGTCAGTATCTATCAGCATACAGACCTTGACACCAAAGACTCCTTGCAAACATCTATTCACTCTTTCCTTGGAACGGATGGGTATAACTTACATACATCAAAATAAAAGAGCAGGCAGTTTTTAATAATTGGCTCATCCATGTCTCTGCCCGGAGCTTGTCAATAAAGTCCATGTTTACAACCTCTTCAGTCGTTCTTTTGGAATTCAAATGCCACTTTCAATTTTACTGTATGGGGTATTTTTTTGTGTATTTTAGTACCCCTTTTGTTTACTTGGTATATTTTAGAAATTGCATTTTCTCTGTACATCTTATTCACCAGTTACTTCACAGCTTAATAACTTTTGCTCTAAATCCTAGATTTCTCTGTCATTGTCTAAACAACTATGCCAGAAGCTTTTTTCTCCTGAGTGGATTACTATCTTTGTATAGAAGCTCATAAAACGCAGTATTCTCACTCTCAGACAGGTTCAACTTACCGCCCTTTTATCAAATTGTTAACTAACTTACTCTTCACTATCTCTATGTATAGATTTAAACTTTGGCCTCTGCCGTTGCTCGGTGTGAACACAATTTTCTTTTTTTACTGTGAATTTTTAAGCAACAATCTCTTTCGTATTGTTGTCATATTCCTCCTGATTGAAGAACTCTTTTAGCTTAGTCCTTCTTTATCACTCAGCAAATATAGACATACGTTTAAACTTGTTAATTATTATTCCTACATGGTATAGGTTTTAGACCATTCTTTAAAAGAGAAAGTTGAAAGGATGTAAGATTATGTCCGGAAAGATTTATGAAGAAATGTGTGTATTTTGCTTTTTACGTCTGTTTCTATGCTCGGTATCATTCTTATCATTCGTCAGATTTTTACTCTGGTATTTACCTTTACCTGCCATTGTTTTCTAATCAATTCACAACCCTTTTTATCACATTTCCAAAGACAAGAACTATCATTCGAGGACTCAAAACATTGACGAACCGGAGAATATTATCGTTCGAAAACTTTTAAATGACAGTTGTTTGCCATCTCATTTGCATCGTAGTACAGCTGCCATACCAGGATAAATTTTAATGTGCCATGAATACATATATTTAATAGAGTAGGCATACGAATGTAAAAAATGAAAAACTTCTCTGACCATATCACTTAAAGAAATATTCTATGTTTCATTTCAATGCGTTGTTGTTGGCAAGACAAAAATGTGCTTTATAATAACATATCTGCAGAAAAATGTTTAGCGATACATCACATTTTTTTTTCATTTAATTCACGACGAGCTCTGAATTTTGTTCAACATTCCTCAGTACATCAATAATAAGAATATATGACAAAGTATATGAAAATTGTGCGTACTACATCATAAGACGCTTCAATCAGTCATGTTTGCTTTACCACTTCATTACCACTTTACCACATATGGTTACCACAGACCCCCAAAACTCTTTTTCATGGATACCAAAATGTTCTTTATAAAAGAAATCATATAAAACTTAGACCAACATGTGTGAGACTAGTACGGGTATGTATATAAATTTCAAACCTTTGAATTTGTTGGATTTTTTTTTAAATAAAAAGAACATAATCATCTTTTACAAAATAAAGTATATTATAGATTATCTTTAAAATTTATGAAAATTCATAAGTGCTAATTTACATAATTTACACATGACCGCGATGGCCATTCAATAACCTTTAATTAAGTAGCAGTTTTTATACTTCTTTCAATTTTTTTTTTTAAAAAGTTATTAGCATTTTCTTAGCATACCCTCGTATCAAAATTACATGATAGTTGCCATGGAAACCATTAGTTTTCATATAGCCCAAGGTTCTTTTAAACTATTCCTTATCACCTTATCACCTGACTGTTACTTTTTACACAGGTGCTCCTTCGTCTTGGATCTACATTACCTGATCTGAAGACACACATTGAAGAATTGTACAAAAGATCAATAGATCCTGAAATGGAAAGGCATTACAACGAAGAAATTGAACAGTTGACAGAGCAAGATACGGCACTGATAAGTCAAATGTCAGGAATAAGGGCGGATGTTGACCAGCACAGTAGACAGTTGCAAGAATTGCAGGTTTCGTTTGAAGGCTTCAAGTCTAATACACCAGTAAAATCAGCGAATGGTGAAGGTTTGGTTCCTGAGGAATTACAACCAGATGGAAGTGCCGTGACAGTATTCGACACATCTACTTCATCCACGTCTCTTCAGTCAGAGAAAAGGGAAGAACATGGCGACGCAAAATGTATGATATAGTTTCTGGTTTCATTTAAAATATTACATAACCAATGAAACGTTAAGTGAATAAAGAGAAAGGAGTTAGAATTTCCACTTAAACATTTTCCTTATCATTATGACATTGTTCTTAAACCGTAAATAGGAGGCCATCCCATTATCCACAACATGAGATGCACATTTTACACTCTCTTGCAACTTCACATAATCGCAAAACTGACAAAAACAACACCTGATAAAATTGCATTCTCAGTAATGCTCAAGTATGTTGCTCACATTAAGGCGATTGTTCCTTTAACTCTTTCGCACAATGATTTATATGTTATATTAACAAGTATGGTGAATATATCAGATTGCATCCTTTATTTACATATAATTATAGGGTTTTATTTAATCAAGATTTATTTGAAAGTAAATAGAACAAAATTAGATTGTCAAGGTTCCAAACATTTTAATTATATTTGTATTTTGTACTATTTTATTTCTTTATCATGTTATAATAATACTTTCTGTCCGTCTCTCCGTTTGTCTGTCTGTCTGTCTGTCTGTCTGTCTGCCTGCCTGTCTGTCTATCCGTCCGTCTGTCTTCTCTGTCGGTTTGTTTGTTTGTCTCTTTGTCAGTCTGTGTGTCGGCTAGTCTGGTTGTCCGTCTGTCTTTGTGACCGTCTGAGAGTGATTCTTTTCTTCTTTCTATCTTCTCTATCCTGTTCCCTTATCTCTAACCTTAAAGTTATTTTATATTTACAAAATGTGCATTGCAATACTCCTTAATATTTCAGGCGAAGGATTGATAGAAATGTTTACCTCGCCGTTCAGTTCTGAACTATCTCTACTAATAGGTAATTACTATTCCTTTTTTACCTTGCCTTGAAATTAGATAAAACTGGAAGTATTTTTCATAATTAAGTGATATAGTCAAAGATTAAGTTTGCAGTGTTTAATTCATTATTTGATATTTTATTCTGATCGCAAGCTGTTGCGTCACTTTGAATATACACGTGTGACCCGAAACTTATAGTCTTTGTATTAAGCTAAAGATAAGATAGATACATCTTGACAACTACGAATGGTCACTTTAATAAAAAAATAGACTAAACCTGTTTGTGCAAAATCGATGAAGCTTCAGGAATGGTAGGCCTGAGGTTCGATCTCGGGCCACGACATACCGTTTATTTTTATCTAATGGTTTTGTGTGATTGCGTTACATTTCTGGCGATGTTCACCACTATATATTTTCCTGCTGCCTTTTAAATGTCATTGATATATTTAGTTTTCTGGTATTCCTTTTTCAGATATATCAAAGGATTTCTTTAAAAGAAACAACCCTGGCGAGTTTGTACAAACCACAACATATCGTGAAATTAAGAATGCTGTCGATTCACAGGTATTATTATATAGCAAACCAGGCGAGGGTAAAACAACAATTGGAGTTCAATTAATGAACCATGAAAAAGAAAGCCATGTCCCAAAATTTTGCGTCAAGGTTAAGACACCAAAAGAATTCAGTCTCGCTATAAGATCAGGCAAAATAATTGCAATTCTGATAGATGACATATTTGGGCATGGAATCGTTGACAAGAAATTAGTTAATATATGGCAGCACTCAGTCGAAGATCTGCTTCTACAAGCAAAGAGCAAAGAAATGAGAGTGATAATTACATCCGATGAGCGTATTTTAAGTTGTGTAGAAAAGAATTTTGCATTTAATGGTTTCAAATCGTTAAAAAGACTGCAAGTTTCATCGGAAAAACTATCGCATTACGAAAGATTATGTATTTTAAAGGCACATTTACGATTACAGAGAAGATCTCTAGATGATGAATTCATGGAGGAATGTGTTTCAAAATCTCAGGACGTCCTTCAACAGCATTCTCTTATATTTGGCTTCCCGAGATGTGCAAATATATTTGCCAGTAATAATAACCTATTCAAGTTGGGGTCAGGTTTTTTTTCTGAACCAGTTCAGTTTGTTCGATCGTGTGTAGAAGACATTTACCAAGACATGGATCAGTTTCTGCCATTAGCCATCATGTGGGCATTACCAGAACAAAGGTTGAATAAAGAAGCATTGGCATCTATTGACATACGACGCAAAACAACGGAAGTTCACGATGTTGCTCATCGGTTTGGCTTTCCGTTGAAGGGAAACACAATAAGAAAACTGAGACGGTCCCTTGGTAATTTGCAAGGATTTTTCACATACAATCCTTCTGATGGGTACTACAGTTTTTTTAACGAGACTGTTGCAGATGTAGTCGGACAGGTCCTTAGTCAAGACTTTATCGATGTTGTTCTGGAAAAATGCAAAGATGAATTTCTCATAAAGTACACAACGGTGAATTCTTCTAAGAAAGAACTAGATTATATTTACGTTGAAAAGCATCAGTTCAGAAAGTTGGGACAACGATTACTGAATCTGTTTTTTTCAACCCATACTGTTCCAGTCACAATATTTGAGTTTAATTATAACCACACATCTGTACTTCCTGAACTCAAAGTAAACATTTCTGTGTTCAGACATGACGCATTTAGCAACTCATCATTTGTTCGTAAATTCATAAAATTGCTCTCAAAAGAACAGAGAGAGATTCTAACCACATGCCCTGTTTGGACGATGAGTGGAGACTTTCTCGGTGATGACATAGATATTGGGTCCCCGAATAATTACATTCCATCTTACATACTTCTTCTAAATCACGAAATACTTTTTAGAAGGCTATGGCGCTACAAACTGTTTCCCGTCCAACCCGAGACTGAGCTGGGAATGGCATTACTTGTAGCTGTGCGTATGGGCCAAAAGCGATCTGTTGACTTTCTGATATCGCTTGGCTTGCAAATCAATGACAACCATGTTTATATAGCAGCCTTAAATGGTAATGCGCACATTATAAATTCTTTACTTGTAGCTTTAAAAAAGAAAGCGAAATATGCGACGCAAACATTTAAAATGGGGAAAGACAACCACCCACTTATCGTGGCAACCCAAAAGGGCCACGTCGAAGCTGTTAAATGTTTAGTTAACCATAGGGTTGACCTTAATGTCAGAAACTTAGAAGGATTTTCGGCAATTGACAAAGCGGTCCTGAGTATTCATCCTCCACATAGGCATGAAGAGACATTTGTTGTAGAGTCTGAAAAGGCTAGATAAATTTGCACGATTCTTGTCGCAGCTGGTGCAATTATCAACACAAAAGCGGGGGAATTCAAACGAACCCCTCTTCACACTGCGGCTGACATTGGGGATATTGATGTTGTGCAGTTGCTGATTAAACATGGAGCAGATACCAGGGCTGAAAACCGACGGCGTGAATACCCGATTCATTGTGCTCTGTTCAGAGGGAATGATGATGTTGCTTTGCTTTTTATACAACATGATCCTAGTTTGGCAAAGGTCACGTTTCAAGGAATGACTCTAGCGCACATAGCGTGTCTTAAATCTTATAATGCGGTAAGATTCCTGGAGGAGCTACAAAATGCGGGTGCCGACTTAAATCTAAGAGACTTTACAGGTCGCACACCACTGTACATTGCGGCATGGAACGGCTATGTCCGTCTTGTAGAATTTCTTCTGGACAAGGTTGATATAACAATACCAAACACGCGTGGGTATACTCCACTTCATGCAGCAGTAAATAGAGGAAATAGGTGGATAACAAAATTGCTCTACCCACGAGTCGACATCAATGTGCAAGACAACTATGGTCAAACAGCTTTGCACGTTGCGTGTGAGAAAAGACATTATGACATTATTGATTATATGGTAACTGCTGGTAGAAACATTGATATGCACATACTGACGCAGGAGGGAGAGAGCGTTTTTGACATCTTGGACAGAAATCAGTAACATTATTTCAGACAAATTTAGGTAAACAAGATTTTTTTTCTAATATCTTATTAGGAATGGGATTGTTGGGTAGGTTGTATTATAAATTAAAACCACTGAGTAGAGACTATAGGTGAATGAGTTTTTGAAGGTCTGTTTGCTGAATCTACGCCAATTGTAAATCTTTAAAAGTGAAATGATTTAAAACATAATTTTTACTTTTTCATATGGCGTGATAGAATTTAAGATCACACACAAGTCAATCGTTGTTTATACAGTAGTTGTATTTGTCGTTTAAATGTTTCTACCATATAAGTTATCCCTTGAACTACAATAACACCCAATTTATTATTTGATATCAATTTATCACCAGGACTCCTTACGAAGCCATCTAAGTAAAGTTGTTTGATACTTGACCGAATCATGGTGCGCCCCAGAGCAGAACTTCTTTCTGACTTCCTGCAACTTGTTCAGTATATACAAATTATTTGGTTTTATTATGATTATCATTTCTTCAAGTGAGTATTATATCACAAAAAAGTTATTAAAATGTATAAAGAACCTATGGCGGTTAATAAGAGAAACAATTGAGGAATGTTCTAAAAGATTTTACTGCATGTTTACTGTAACGAAGATGTACCGAATCACTTTGTCGATGTGATTCTTTTGTCTGAAATTGACGTATTCTGCATATAGACAATAAAATCATATTTTTATTTTACAATTATTGAAAGCGAGCAGTAAAGAAGTCTAGAAGTCAGGAATCTACGACTCTTACATAACGGCAACAGGCACACCACAATAGTATCTATACATTTTTTTTCTAAACATGCACGAGTTGTATATGTATACTAGCAAAGATTATCGTATAACGTGTGTAATAATGGCCTTTTTAATCTTTCAATTTATTAGACGTTTTCTTAATTATTCTGTCATTAACATGTTTGTGTTGATTAGCTTAACGAGATTATATGCACAGGTACATTGTTTATAGGCTCTATAAAGTCAGTGTTAGTGTTGCATGGTGGATACAAATTATGTATATTTTGTAGTAGCTATGCCTCCTTATCCATCTACTGTTAAGGAGATTCAATTAAAGTTGTTTTTGTCAATAACATTATTGTTTTACCTATTAAGTTAACTCTTTTATAATTGTCACACTGTATATATTTGCTTTGTCCTCTGTAATTTATTATTCTACGCCTACTAATGTATCATTAATGCAAATCGATATTGTCGTTTTCGTATTACCGAGGCATTCAATATAATCAATTGCAACATGTACATGTTATAGGAAAAAATGGCTGGTGTAATAAAGTGGGTCATGATAACCTCAATCTTTTTATATTCATGATTGTCCAATGACTATATATTTGTAAGTTGGATTTATATTGCCATTTTCCAACATTATCATGTCTGTTCAATAAATTGCTTTATAGTATCAAAATAATGTCTCCCTTATAACTGCACACGTTTTATGTTTATGCCATTATTATAACATTATTTGAGTTATCCAGTTTGCTAGATAAAGTAATTTAGCTAAATATTCACCAGTTTGCGAGTATTGCTTTAAAATATGTTCATCTATCTATGCTATGATAATTGTGTTTTATGTTTCCAAAAGGCGTTTATTGCTTAATGTTCTATCGAATAGGTCACATTGGCTCACTTGAAACAATCTGTCATTGTTAAATTAGTAACATGGGTAAGATGAGAATGTTCAAGTATCTATTTAAATTTTAGAAATCCTTTGGCCTGTTAATGTTTATGATGTGGTACATACAACACAAATCTCTATATCAAGAACATGTTTGAAACAGGCAAACGTACAATGTAAATAGATTATATTCGTTTAATCAGGCAAGACCCCAACATGTTCATGTGGTATCATGGGTTTCCATTAGTCTTTGATTGTGGAAAAGTAAGTGGTATTACATGTATTATATTCTAACCATACATTTATTCCGTTTTGTATACCCTAAAGCTTTTGTAAATTATAACCAATCTATTCCATGGCTCATGAGTAAACGATAAGCTTCAAAAGG
This sequence comes from Sinonovacula constricta, assembly GCA_007844125.1. NCBI lineage: Eukaryota > Metazoa > Mollusca > Bivalvia > Cardiida > Solecurtidae > Sinonovacula > Sinonovacula constricta. The sequence continues at coordinate 68,178,986 of CM017556.1, read as the reverse complement.
TGTCATTAAAATTTAAAATGTTCTTTTTAGCTGATGCATTGTTGTATTAAAGACATTCAATCAAGTGGTTCATCTTCCGTTTTTCTTTTAAACCTAAGTCTAAAAAATAAACAAAACTGTAAACTACTTTGACCTTATTTAAACTTTTATTTCTTGATAGGCACATATGAAAGAAAATAAGCCGCCATTATAACGAAACAAAAGCGTTCGATACAAAAGTATAAATCTTTTTTAAATATATTCAACAACATTTTACAGATGACCTGCGGTGAGCCATTGGTTCTACCAAGTCATGTGTGGGTGTTTTCTTCACCAATAATTAACTGGACGTCCGCAATTTAACCATTATTGTGTCGATGCTATATAACAAAAATGAATATAGTCTGGTCTGGTCTGGTCTGGTCTGTCTGTCTGTCTGTCTTAGCTTATGTAAAAGATGCATGTTAAAAACATAAACCAAGTATTAATTATATTGCAGTGTTTAGATCAGATGAAATAACATTTGAAATGTAGTTATGTCAATCTCAATGTGTTAAATAATAGATGTGCCTTGAATGGTATACACAAGCCAGAATTAACAAAAAGTGGTTTTTAATATAATAATGTTGTATTAATACGTAATAAATTTTGTAATGGGAAGCCCGAGGATGAGGGGTCAGAGTCGCTGGTTTGTGCTCCTTAAGCTCTAACCGAATGGGTTCGACCCCTGGTCAGGGCAAGAACTTCATTTGAGGTTTTCTACCTACCTTGTGGTGCACCGGCGGTTGTACAATTTTTTTTTGCTGACATAATAGCAATATCTTTACTGAAGTACTTGATGGAATATGAGTGTAAAGAAAATTTGTGACATATCACCAACGGACAAATGCACTTCTGGTTTTCTAGTTTGAACATTCTTAAAATTAAAACACGTCAATCATAGACGAATAAACCAAACTGACCATACATGTTGTCCTCTGTGATATTACTCATTATAGTTGTAAACTTGATTTAAATGGTAAAATGTTTTTGATTTGTAAAACTTTCACCAACGCGTTGCTCGCTCAAAATGAGTCACGTAAACACACAGAAACTTGTGACGTTTACAGCAGTAATCAAGAGGAAATAATTTACTTACCATTATCAAATGATCATCCCAGTTGTCCATCCTGTATATCCCGTATTTCTACCATTGCGAAACAATGACACTACAACAGGGTACTCGCGCATGTGAGATTTTGAAGTAAAAAAGGATGCGTCAAGTTTAACCGCGTTTTTTACCGTACCGTAATTACCGCATTTGGACCCAAAATCACAGATCGCGTCACATATGTTAACAAGAACCTATGACCTTACTTAAGTGATAATTGCAAACTGACACAGTCGTGTGTCTTAGTCAAATATCTAATTATTTTGTTAGTATGTAATTATTAATAAACAACAACAAAATATTACCTGTAAAAGATGTTTTATGCGTATGAGTCAAGTTCGTAAACGTCTTTTTAGATAAGCATGCATTATGATTGTTGATGGAAGTGGTTGAACATAATTGCAATATTTTGTTGATGCATCTGATTATTTAGATTTAAAATTACTCGTAGCGTCGAGTTAAATGGAAATGAAATAGCTGGCTTCGTTTCTTGAGATTCAGAATATCGCGTACCAAATATTAAATCATCGATTGATTTTAACAGTAAAAGTACACATGTCCATTCTAGTCAATGTAAATACCTATTCTAGCACTTTAATTAAGAACTAAATTCTTATCAAAACTGTTAGTAAACGAATGTTTCTGCATCATTTACGCTTCTGAAGAGAAGTACACATCTTTTTGCTACTGTCTGAAGTTTGTAAACACAGTATTCTTGTAATGTTAAGCTGTTAAATTTACTTTGTTGGGCCTAGTAAATTTTAAATTGCATTTAATATGAATACGAAAAAACGACAAGATCAAAATATTTCAACAAATCAAAATTTGAACTTACGATGGACAGTGTTATAAAACTGCAAGTACTAAGACGAGATATATGACACATAGAGAAAACTCAACTTATCGCCTTAGAACGGTCAGTCGGCAAAGGGCACGACAGAAGTCATGCATTTACATAAACAGAGTAAACGTCGCCCTTTACCACTTTCAATTTAGGGAAGAAGACAAATTACAAAGGAAAATAGTAAAACTTTTTTGTATCTGAGCCTATGTTACCCGGCATTAATTTTAATGTTTATATATCTAACATTGATTTTAAAAGGTTAATACTAAATTAAAACAGAATAGAGACCGGGGTAATTTTTCTTCTTATGTTAAAAACCTTCCTTACTTACACTGGATATTTACGTTTCTCGCTGATTAAATGTCCCTTATGTTTCGAATAGGCCTGTCGTTGAACTGAGACAGCACATTAAAAATACCAACATACACTTTATAATATGAACCTTCACATTATCAGCTGCATACATCTTCCATTGTTTGATCAATTTTCAGTATTCACCAATGTGTAAGTTTGTTTATTGAAAACATTGATTTACATTTTGTTCCCTTATTAAAATTACACTTTCTGCTAACATGACAGAACAATATGCTCTGCTTTATACTATAAAGTCGATTTTGTCGCCAGAACAAAAATGTACATTGTGCAGATGTTTGTCTATAGTCAATACTATCAATTATGCATAATTATTTTTTCTGTTAGCTTTGTTAGCTCTATATTTACGTTTATTCATTATTATGTTCGTGTGTATTCACTTAAATGCGAATATCAAGTTATTTGTCCAAGTAAATATGGGCACCAACCCTTAAACCTGGTTTTGGTATCAGTATTTTGATTTAACATGTCAGCTGAAAAATGTCAGATGTTTGTTTAGACGAATAACCCAGCGATCATAAATATATCAAGCCAGTTGACACCTTCCAAACAAGTAGTCTTATTGAACATACGAACACATCATTCATAGCCGCTGTTTCGTGCTCTAGTGAGCTAGGTACATCAGATATTATCAAAACGAATTGAGCTCATATTATCAGGTTAATACCTCCTCAAGGCACCATTACCTTAGATACCAGCAGTACACACATTTACCTACATTGTCTTTTCCTTTGATTCGCAATGTTTTCTGGAAGAGTTAGCTTAAATGGATCTAAGAGCGGAATGTCACAGGTATCCATATTTTGATATTTTGAAGCTTTTCGTCATGATTCCATGTGTTTAGATTTTTATTTTGAATCAGATATAACCAGTACCTCTAATTATATATACTTACAATAATTTACCTAATGGAATAAACATAATAGTATGTGCCCTAGTAAAGACACTGAGTATGGTATTGTAACATGAAACCATATTCAAGGGAGGTTATTGCTTTATGTTCTAGTACATATAAATAAGGGATAATTTCCCCTTTAATCGACGCTGAATTTCTTGCACTTTTACTAATACTTAAGGCAGTAATTCATAAATTGTACGATTGTAAACGTGTCTAACTGAGCATATTAAATACACATAGAAATATTTTCTCATTGATGTATGGTGGTGTAAATGTTAAACATGTGTCCGCATGTCATAATAATGCATTGTAGCATCATATCCAAGCATGATGATATTTTTAGTAAATAAATACAGGTATAGTATATTATAAGGACCATGTTGCTACCTAGATTTTTCATGACTTGTTTCTTTACGATTGTTAATTGTTTTATCAATATATTTGACATGTATTTTGTTGTGATAGGACAAGATGAAATAAGTATACTTAAATGAATCAGTGTTATAGGATTTTTAAAATGTTTTGAATTGTCCAAATGTATTTAAAATGTCTTCAAATGCGCTTTTAAGCTAACGTTGATGCATTTTAAAACATGTCGTTTTATTGAATTGAGGAAAACATTTGGAGAAGAACAACGCTTTATGTCTCACAATTAAAAAATAAGCCAGAAGAATAGTAAAAATGAATGGTATTTAATTTTTTTTATAAAATCGTCGAGTAGCAACTGTGGAACTGATATTACATATGCATGTTCACATTCAAGAGAGTGCATTGCTTTGTGTTTATTAATTATGCCAAAAAAGGTTTGGAAATTGTTATGTTCTATCCCGACTTTTGACCACTTCATTGATTTGAGACAGGTCCCAATTTAAGATCATTCAAGCGCTAATGTTGGCACATGAGTGACCTGGTTGGTATATGTAAATGTTACGTGGTTCTGTTGGCACATGAGTGACCTGGTTGGTATATGTTAATGTTACGTGGTTCTGTTGGCACATGAGTGACCTGGTTGGTATATGTTAATGTTACGTGGTTCTGTTGGCACATGAGTGACCTGGTTGGTATATGTAAATGTTACGTGGTTCTGTTGGCATATGAGTGACCTGGTTGGTATATGTAAATGTTACGTGGTTCTGTTGGCACATGAGTGACCTGGTTTGTATATGTAAATGTTACGTGGTTCTGTTGGCACATGAGTGACCTGGTTAGTATATGTTAATGTTACGTGGTTCTGTTGGCACATGAGTGACCTGGTTGGTATATGTAAATGTTACGTGGTTCTGTTGGCACATGAGTGACCTGGTTAGTATATGTTAATGTTACGTGGTTCTGTTGGCACATGAGTGACCTGGTTGGTATATGTAAATGTTACGTGGTTCTGTTGGCACATGAGTGACCTGGTTGGTATATGTTAATGTTACGTGGTTCTGTTGGCACATGAGTGACCTGGTTGGTATATGTAAATGTTACGTGGTTCTGTTGGCACATGAGTGACCTGGTTGGTATATGTTAATGTTACGGTGTTCAAAATGTTTGTCCGTCGTTCATCCTTGTCTTGAATGTAGATCTGATTCCTCCGTGTTGGACATACTGCGGTTTGTCTTGAATGTAGATCTGATTCCTCCGTGTTGGACATACTGCGGGTTGTCTTGAATGTAGATCTGATTCCTCCGTGTTGGACATACTGCGGTTAGTCTTGAATGTAGATCTGATTCCTCCGTGTTGGACATACTGCGGTTATCTTGAATGTAGATCTGATTCCTCCGTGTTGGACATACTGCGGTTTGTCTTGAATGTACATCTGATTCCTCCTTGTTTGACATACTGCGCTCCAGTATATTTGTTTTCATAAAAATATAGAAGCAAATCTCACACCGCACATCTCCACTTTGATTTCACTTTGTACTATTAACAGACTTAAGTTGATTCAAATAGTAAGTTTTAAGTTTACAATATTCTTATTTTTATTAATGCGTCGCAGAGCGTCCTGATTGTTTTTTATGTATGTGGTTATATTATATTGTATTATAAATTGCACATACCCTACATGATGCATCGTTTCAATGATTTCTTTCCTTGTGATTGTCGGATTTACTTGTTGTAATTCTTTACTAGAATAACTAGATGGATAATGTTCTATATAGTTGAGGTCCGTAAACTGTACATAGGTTTGCTCGTTTGGTCCATTTCAAAATCAAATATTGACAAATTTGGGTTCGTCATTTTTTAATAGTGGGTGTGAGCGTACATTCATTGAAGATTATTGTTTTGATTCTATTTCATCTTACGTAAATCGCGATGTCTGGATCAATGCTCAAGCTGATTTTTAAGACGTTTGCATGCTTACTCATTTACTTGATGGAAACCATTCACGTATCTAGACTACCAGGCCTGGTGAACTTGAAGCAGTGTGTTCTATTCTGAAATCAAGCAGTATACTTGTATATAACAACTCTAGAGGGCCGGGATACTTTTGCTGTCTATGAACCTATAGAAGGAAGTAACCTTTACAAACAATTATGATATGTATTAAGTTTTATGGCAGATCATTAGAAATCAGAGGAGCTTCGCCGGTTTTAGTAGAGTCCATGCAGTGTGTTTTCGGCAACAAGGAGGATTGTCAAAACAAACATTTTCTCTCGACCGCTTGTTAACAGAGCACAGTAAGACATTTCCTTGACCTGTTTGTCTTATATTGGCCGTGCTTAGTAACAATGACAATATGGTAAGTTTTGCCTAAACGGATATATTAAACCAAAACAGTATTGTGCCATCGAAGGTAATGAGGTCCATGGAATCGGCTTTTGATAGAAATGGAATACCTTATCTGTATACTTTCAACTTAAATATTTTAACGCAGTCAGGAAGTTCTTGTTATATAGTCTGCTTATTTATGTCCCTGTTAGTAGCTGTTTTTAACGTGAGAAAATGCCTTTCAACAAATGTTTCTCACAATGACTGGGCATTTTTTAACTTGTGAAATTACAAGTTTCACCTCTGTTCTCAGTTCAGTATCATAACATTGTTTTTACACGAATTCAATAGAAGTAGTAGTTTAACAACTGAAATAATAGCCGCATTGCATGCAAATGTATGGCCTTGTGATTTTACACTGGCATCTCCTCATTAACAACTTAAAAAAACACATTTGTCGTTCTCATACTTAAGCAGTTAGTCTCGATTACTCCTCCAGTAGCCATGGAAGTAACATCTCTAACTGGGACACAATCTTTTAATTTTTATTTTATATCAGTCACTTGAAATTTTATTAGGTTCTGTTTGTACATTTTTAATTTATTTTCGATTTATTTGCATGCTGTTGGTTTTGTCTACTTATTTTTTTACAAACGTTTGCAATTTATTTTAAAAGAAATGGTTCAGTAAACTGGTTTACATTGAGTCGTATTTTCCAAAGCCAAACTGCAAATCCTTTAACCACAATTTGAACTTTTTATCTTGAAAGATAATCTGTATTAAAAGGTTGTTATAAGACTGAAAATGACTGGATGAAAGCTTATTTTTCAATTATAACTGTGAATAGATTTGTATGCCGACTTAATTGATACATAACATTAAGTTACGAATGTACGCTTATTTTAACTACGCTGTCTATCGTAACAAAAGTATTAAATGCTCCCTTTATATGTTAAACATTTTCGGTAAAAAATGGCTGGTTAAATGTCATTGATATATGCACAATAAATAATAGTGTTCCTGTAAATATGGTGGTTTAGTGTAATGGCTGCACACATCTGATATATCTAGTATCGAGTATTAACTTAACGTACTGATCGATGAGTCTTTGAGAGCTGAAATATTTCATTACACTGGATCTTTATGTTTAGAGGCTTTATGTCCATATTCTTGCTTTCAAACCGGGGTAAAACGGAACAGTCATTACCGAACTCTTTGTGTTCATGATTTTATACACCGCATTATCTACTTAGCATCTTGTATGATACGATTATTTTAAGGTAAACAATTTGTATAGTTGTTATTTATAAATTTATCCATTTCCGATTTTGCATTTTACAAGGAAAACAACGTTCTCTGTTTCAAAAGGTCCTTGTCACTATGGTTGCAGACAAAATCTGCATATTTGAAGTGCATTAGCAAAATGTCATAAATCTTTCATAAGTCACCCAACTCACAAACAACAATGTGTCGCCATTTATCCCCAGCAAATCATGTCAATAATACATTAACCAGCGAGGTATCACTTTTCTGCTTGATTTGTATCATTTATTTATGCTTTTATGCATTATGACTTTCTATCAGATTTCGTGTTTGTTTACTGAAAATTTAATATTTATATTGATTACAAACATGGACAATACTGCGATCTCGTTTTAACCGGTTTAGTGACATTGCAATGGCTGTGTATGGCAGCTTAGACGCTTAGGTTTATAGAAAAGCAAGCCAGCCACCATATTTGATCTTATCACGATGTGCAAACGATTCTACCAAGAAATTAGAAAAAAGAAAATTACTCTAATAAATGTTACTTTATAATACGGAATCAATCAAATGTCCAGTTAGTTAAATGTTGCTAAACAGTATTCTTACATGACATGTATGGCGTGTAATCTCGCTGAATACATTTACCAATATCTTTGTTAATCGTTATTCCCTTCTGTATGGAATATTGCTAAACTTGCATAGCGACAGATTTGTTTTTCTCTAAGAAACATTGCCCTATTTACAAAATCATTGAACCGTTTAGGCAAAGGAAATGTGCTTGTTATCACAATTCAACAATACTGTATGAATTTGATTTATTTTATGATATGGTTGTGGCATTAAAACAATAACTTCTTAATTTTCTTTCTAAAAATATAAAACGCCCGTCGCGTCTGCATTATATTTCATAAAAGCTTTATTTCCTTACAGTAATACATTTTAACAAATGGCTATGTTGTGTATGATACTTGACCTCACTTCAATCAAACGCTTTTAGTTGTAGTTTTAAGTATCAGACATTTGCTTTCAATCAAAATCGGAGAAAATATGCAGAAAATCCATATCCCGTGGCCCTATCATTGACAATGTTTCGACTAATTGTCAAGGTCAAGGGATATTCTTATCGAGTTGATACATATGGATATCGTGTTAATCTTAAATGCGTACACATTTTCTCCCGATACAAGCGGTCATTGCTAATGACTCACGTTGTGAGGTATTTCCATTTACACTGCATTATGGAAAATTTCTGGCAGTGCGGGATTAGAGCTTCATTAATTTGGAAAGCCATACGACGAATATGAGCAAAATATGTGTCAAAACACATAGTGCACTCATTGCATGAAATAGCACAAACTAGTCAGCCTTAAAACGGCGAATCGGCAAAGGGGTTATTTAAACCCGTTTAAAGAGCTTTAACCTTGCGCTTCCCGAGGAGCTTCTCAAATACTGTGAAAAGTAGTTAAAAGAAAAAGAGATTAATTTGTATCAAAACTTTCCTGGTCACTATAAATACTTACATTTAAGTAATAATGTCATCGAAAAGTAGTGGCGTAAATAGAAATAATAATGTCCTCATTGTATTTGGGTGATGAGAGGTTGATTAATTGTATTAAAACAGCCATGCATAAATCTTGATTGTCATAATAATATAATCCAATCAGAGACAAAAGAACTCCCAGAGGAAAGGTGGAAATGGTTGAAGCATCATGTGTAAATCGAATTAAAGTACAAAACCCGAAATAGTTTGTTATAAATGAGTTCATGGTACTTTTACAGCATCTTTGGTTTTAGAATGATGAAATTTGTGTTCTTAAAGCACCAGGCCATTCTTCAACATTTGTTGTATATACGTGTAAATTACTAGACATCTGATACGGCCAACTGATTATATTATCTTTATATCTGTACGGTTTCAGTTTTTAAGTACTGCTACATTATGATCGCAAATCAAGACACTATACTTTTCCGTCTATACACAGACATTCAACTGGCAGTCTATTGTAAAATGTTACTTTGGCCATCGACACCGTGTGGTGGCACTGTCAAAAGTTTTGCCATTAATGCATTTATTTGTGGATCTGGATCCTGTCTAGAAAGAACGTCAAGGGAAAGAAGTACTCAACAAAAGCTCTCGTTCCGATGGCGACCCGAACCCTAATATAATGGTGACTGCTCTAATAGTTGGGTCAGTTAAAACGGTTTATTTTAACATATTACTTAATAAGGGTAGGTCAGGTTTGCCTTTTACATGTGTTCTTTATCTATGACAAACACATGCAAGAAGTCATGTTCTGTTTTGCAAAGACTAACTAAATTTCCCAAAGTACTTGCAACGTGAGGCGCTCTTACTGTATAATTATGTGAATCAATATGGGTCGTATAAAAGATAAGTGCAAAAACCTGTGCAGTACATGTATGTAAAAGCTTCCAGTGATGCCAGTGTACATTTAACAGTGAGGTAGTCGCGGTGTCGTTGTGTCTCCTGTGGGTGACATCCCTTCCGCGGCGGTCGATCAAAAGCCCCGCATTAGCTTCCATTGTCACAGAGCAGCATTGATTTTACTGATCACCAACGTTCTGCTACCTTCACTCTATAGTAAAGCATCCATTGCTTTTAGTGATTATATGTTATATCAGCACTTCAAAGCAGAGGATATTATCCAATGGGGATGTACACGGGCGATTCAGAGTGATTGCGACTTTTCTCTAATATCTAGAGATATTTATTGTGCAAATTCTTTGCATTTTAACCAGATGAAATGTAGTTATTAATCACGGTTCTACAAATAACTAGGTTTATTGAGAAGAAAGAGCCATCAAAATAACCAAAATATGAATGTGTAGATTTTATCAGCGTTAAATAGACCAATATAGCTTTGTTGCTCCGGTGACAACAGTCTCTAATTGTTTTAGTCTAAACAGTAGCCTTCAACAAGAATACTTGTGATGCCAACGTTCAATGTTTGGATTTAGTATCATTTTGGAATGAGATAAAGGATACACCATGGTGTTCGTCAACACAGGTAAAGGTTGTTTTTACATTTTCTTGCCAATACTTCTGAGCAGCAGATACCAATATAATCTGGGTCAGTCAGCATCTCCAACTAGATTTGTTTATGTGAATCTGATTTTAAGTAATACATTGAAATATACTTATTTTAACAGTAATATCGTCAATGACATTATTTGATACCTTAAACGTTTAGGTAAATTCTAGTCATTTAAACTTATTTATTCGCAGTAAAATAGTAAAGTGTCCATATTGTTAGCTGTTGCAGTTTTATTTCTAGATTCACCAAATTCTAAAATAGTTTATTATTATACCTTTCAAGCTTCTTTCAAATTAAAGTGTTATACTTCGACATACTCTTATTGTTTTAACGTTTATGTCAGTTCTTTATATCAGTTTTTGATTTTTAATCATGATAGCGAAATATAATAACATTGAAAGGCGATATGTACAAAGAATGTTTTAAAGCCATATAAAATACAATAGTTTAAAATGCATTTATCGGCGATTTAATTGACATTAAACAAATAAATGAAAAAACAACAACAACAACATAAATTTAATTTGCAGAAAAAAAAAAATATTTCATTGCAAGTTTCCTTTCTACACTTTGATAGTTTCTGTTCTTCTTATATAAATATGAACCAGCAATGCCAATAGGTTCTGTGAGCACGGATGCTTTACAGCAAGGTTTGAACTGTTGAATTGCAAAAATCGATAGTTGGCTCGCTCAGCTAGGAAATTAGATTTCATCAAAAGCTTACTTGGTAGCCGCTGATGTCGCAGGAACAGCATACCATATAATACTTCTCGATAACTCCCCTCCAGCAATAAATAATTCACATACATAAACGAACATTGCTACACATTGCGTGTATAATGACCATGAAACCATAAAATGTATTACCTTGCTTAGAGAAATTTAACATCACCTTGCATTGATTATAGCAGCATGATGACAAGCTGTTTTCCGGAAGAGAGTAAAATCACATGCAATACACTATAGATAGGTCATTATCGATAACAATTTGTAATTTCAGCTGACATGTACGATCAATTACACATTTACACGAAAAGAAGTGATGTAAACTATATTTGTTGGTACGAATTGTATATCTGTCCATTTACAATGTTCTGTTTTTCGGTCTTCTTTACAATTTAAATTACACTATAATCAGACTTATAGTATCAGCATGCTTCTTCACTTTTGACAATTATTATTAAATAATAAAATTAATTTTAAATTTTATTTTGCATGTTTCAGTAAATGTCTATAATAATCAGAAATCATCACTTCTAAAATGGTTTCTAAAAGTTACATGTGGGGTATAAGTCAGGACTATAGTCAGGTTTATTTTGCTAATCATTTTATATAAGACAAATATAAATACAATGTATTTGAAAATATGTTCATAAATTGACGAAGCCATGATTAATGTATGTTTCAGTCTGGCTGCCTAGTAATTCAGCTACGCATATTCCTATTGATCCGATTATAGAGGCTTACGTATGCCATGTTAATTAATGATTGTGCAAAGTTTGAGGAGTCCCACTTTCCTTCTCTATTCTACCTTAATTATTCATGTTTCTGATTTATAATGTAAAATGTTACATACATTGGAAACACTTGATGAGAGCTGCATGGTTATTAATGTTTTCTGGTCGAAATAATTATAAATCTGCATCCTGCATTTGGATATAAATCTCTTAATACTAACATCGATCACTAAATTATGTCAATGAATTCAACGCGAATTCAATATCGTTTTAAATTTATGACGGATGGAAATGTTTCATTTTAAAGTCAAAAGAGTTTTCAACTTTGTCGAAAATACCGTTTAATGTTTTCTATACGACATAATCGAGTGCCCGATTCAGCTGCGGTTGTACCTTTGTATGCTGTTTTTGTAGTCTCTGGTAAAGGAATTTTGCATCGTAGAGAAGTGTCATTTAGAATTCTTGTTAGAAGCATTGCAAATACTAAAAATAACCGAAATGTTTTCATCTAAATCAAATGGCATTAAAATACCATATATAATTAATCGAATATTAGTATCGATTTTTGCAATTATACATGGAACTACAACATCTTCGATATTTAATATGGTAATTATGGCCAATCACTCTCCTGTTAACTATCGTTAAAACTAGGACAACCAGGGTGGGGCATGGTGCGATCTCTTGTTCAAGTATATTTCTTCAGTGTTTTTGAATCGGTTGAACATTTCCAATTATGTAAATTAAAAAATAAATTCACTCTTCTAGTCTGTATGACACAAGAATGACTTTAAGTGGTAAAATATGTTTGAACAACTCAAAATTATTTGTAAATTAAAGTACCGAGAATGTTTTGACAATATGATACTGTAACATGAAAGAAAAGGTGTGGTACTGCCGCCTACGATATGTAACTTTTACTTTATGTCATTAATATATGACCTGTGAATGAACATGTGCCTTGCAATTAATACAACGAAACCGCAATGTTGTTGCTAGTAGCCAATTTACACATCATTTATCATCCAACAAAACTGTGAGAATGTTTACCCCTTTGCTTATTGTTCATGATAACAACTGGCATCATAATTATAACAGCTCGCGAATCGGTAATAAGCATAAGCAATATATGGTGGTAGACGAAATCAAAATGTTTCAATGTGGAACAATGAAATGTGTGTCTATAATATCGCATTTTGTGTGCTGGCAGTCACGTCTGTTTAAATACGGTTCACCAATGCTGTTATTCCGTAGAGCTAAATGAGAAAATAACTCTTAACGAAGCAAACCATTGTTACTATTATAGAGATAAATTAGTGTTACTAATGAAAGGGACTGAACCTTTTTAAAACAAAACCTGTAGATACATGTGACCTTTACCTAAATTTGCCACCCCACACTACTATTACATGCTTTTCAGGTAAATATCCTGATTTATCAGTTAGATAATGATGTCATTACGTTGAAAATAACACTTTATAGGAACTAATAGAAGCCCGCTGTCAATGAACAAACTATAAAATTTTCATAAGATAACACTTTGGCTATTTTTGTCAGCAAATCAACTCAGTCATTAGATTATTAAAATTCAAACATTTAAATGAAAACATAATTGGTCATACATTATATTATTACGCAAAAATTGTAATTTAATTCTATGATACTTAGTCAACACAACATTTTCAATATTTTCAAAGATATCCCATGTACATAAATGTTTTGGTTTGTTTATTTAACAACATCATTTAAAGAAATTCTCAGATAATTTAGAAACTACTTTTAGAGTAGATCTGTAAATAGTATATAACTTACGGGCATTGAGGGTCCAATAACTATATAGAAAATTTAAAACAAAATCTTTCCATTAAAATAGCATATATGTATTTGTTCCTGTGGAAGATGAATTTTATCATGATCAGCAAAAAACATTTCTCACGCTTGGCTACGCCACTTGTTAAAATACGATTTAGCTCATTGGTTAAGTAAAATCAACCTTACACTAGAATAAAGCAAACATTTTATCCCACCATCTCTGTAAATATCGGTTGATATAACCCGTGTGATAAAGATGAGCTTTATCAACCGATATTCGCGCACCTGCTCTAAGCCGGACTACTTTTTTGACGAAACGATCAGGAGTGTTTACGAGAACGAAACTCATTTATCCCGTAATTATGCTTGTGGTCACCCCATAAATGTCCATAATATAAATATTGGTTAAATAGAGCAAAAGAGTCTATTAAATAAAAGGATCAGAGCGGTTTCGATCTCTGTCCTGCAGGATTGAAAACTAAAGTAGCAGCGTCTTAACCGACTGAGCTAACCGGACAGTTCCTCGCAATCTTCCAAAGATTTATTTAACAATGATATAGAAAATTTGAAAACAAAAAAATAATGTATCAGAAAAATGAATCAACATGTATTACAGGAACATGATTAAAATTGTTAAGTAATAGTAATTAAATCAATAAAAGTACGAATTTGTTGTCTGCAAAAATAAAAACAACTGTCGAAATGTCAGATCATGCGAGTCCCCGTTGTTTTGATGTTATTTAGTGTGAATTGAAAGAATGTGATGAAGAATCGTGTAAAAACCTAAGCAGTGTTGAAGAGATTAAATCTAGCTACGAGGATTTCAAGGCAAAATCTGGCTTTAATCCGAACATTTTTGAGAAGGAATTTGATCTTGAATCTGTGGTGACTGTCTCAGATTGCAATCATCTGCCTAATCTTAGGGCAGACCCTGCATGATGATCAAATGTCGTTACATGATGAACATTCAAATGGTTTAGATAGAGCTCGATCTTTAGTCGAATCAAATACATCTGACTGCACAGATCTGGACAAATGTGCTAATAAATCACAGTTTCTAGACGTAAACATTAACACCAACCCACCACCTCCAATCCCAACATTTCTCCAAATTTCGCAAGTCACCCTGTCAAAAACACAACTATCTTCGAAATTTTAAAGCGCTATATTCAATGTCCATAATTTCAATGTCATCAACAATTAAAATCAATGAGCCACTGTTTGTTACATCCACAAACACACACAAATCTCGAATGTAATTCGCGTTTCTTAATGCCAAGTGCGTAGCAACTTTAATGTTACACAGCCTTGACATCACACACTACATGTATAACTTTACACGAGGGTGTGATTTTTTTCGTTCTTTTTTTCTAACCATTATTTTTAGTTATCGTAATCAATAAAATTACAACCTTATGTATAGCGCAAATAAAATAAAAGAAATAACATGTTTATTGTCCTCTGCAAGCCTCGTGCTTTCTGATTTTCTTAGCCTCGCATGATAACATTTATCTATATCAACACTAACCTGGTATTCTATATATATATACACACACACATATGTATGTATGTATGTGTGTGTGTGTTTGTGTTTGTGTGTGTGTGTGTGTGTGTGTGTGTGTGTGTTTGTTTGTGTGTGTGTGTGTGTGTGTGTGTGTGTGTGTGTTTATTGGAAAAACAAAACTGAACATTTGAATGGCGTCACGCAAACATGTTAACGATCACCCAATGGTATAGACTATATGTATCGCCTTGTTGCTACATAAAATTCATCAGCAGCATCGAGATATTTTACGCTCTATGTGATATTGTTGAATTGATCACAGCGGAATGTCAAAAGGCATGTTAATGGAAAGTTAACATGAGGTGGTCACGAGAGGAATGACATTACCCAAATAAACATAAAGCTACATGAAAAGAATGACACGGACCCCCCCCCCCCCCCGCCCCCACCTGTAGGTGTCTGACACCAATCATCAGTGTCACAAATCGCAATACCTTACAAGTATTCTTGGTTTTCCTTTTATGATGATAATTTTAAGTTTTGCTATCTTTTTGGCAGCGTTCGTAAATAAAATGAAAGTTGTTTTCTTTTAAACTCATCGACGAAAAAATATAACTTAAACGATTACAAGCTGAGGAAGCTAGACGTTCGTGTGTGTTTTCCGGACACTAGCTGACTAGTGTACTTACTCATTACTAGTGTACCTCTCTAGTAGACTTTGGGGCAGAGCACACACACACACACACACACACACACACACACACACACACACACACACACACACACACACACACACACGCACGCACGCACGCACGCACGCACGCACGCACACACACACGACAGTAAACGAGGCCGTTTTTAAAATATTACGTTAATTGTCTTTTCACCAGTAACATTTATTCCCATGTGCCAGTGGCAACCGTTACATGTATGTCTTACTGGCAATTAATAGAAGTTTTCATAACAAAACGAGTCAGACAATGAATGCAATTGGAAGAAGCCTAATAGTTATATTACATTTGTATTACTTATTAACCCAAAGCGCATCTTTATTTTTGCAAATCGGTCGTGCAAAGCACATATTATTTTCTATGCAAACTCGAAGGTTTTCGATAGTCTTGCCAAAATAATAATTAAAAATTATCTCACCAGAAGTCCGCAGACAGATCAATATAATTATGTGTGCATTTTTTATTTAGTTAATCAAAGACTAAAACTCATAATAGATCTTTTTATGTTTGTCGGTTTAAAATATCTGCATATTTCCTTATTAATGCACACCATTTAATAGGACAGATTTTACTTTGGTGGAGAAAAATCAATCATTCATTTTCGGTGAGATATTCTGAAAAAAAATATACACAGGAAGCAATATTCATGTGAGAAATATAAATAATAAGGACTACATTGACATGATCGATAAATTGCCAAATAAGTCGACAGCAAATGGTACCCACTGGAGCCGTTAAGTGATATAGTTGAGTCCGATGAAAGTCAAGCTGGATAATGGTGGCGAAAATGAACCATTAGCTAGGGAAGATAAATTGCTGGAGCAGTACCTGAAATATAACATTGACATAGTTTGTTTTGTGGTCGGTAATAAAACCCTGCTGTGAATACTTGAGATACCATGCGTGAATCGGTCGCTGAGAAATGTGACACTATTATTAAATACTGGTTTGGAAATCCTTATGGGTTTACGTCAAAGCTTTTAGAAGCGTGCGTATTTTACACGGTAATTGCCATTCTACCTTCAGTTGTAAATACAGTTTGTTACATTGAAAGTATATGGTTCTGTTTCTTTTGTTTATTTAAACGAACTACATTGTAACGAGAGAAAAAAGCATGAGAACTATGAAAAAGTTACAAGTAAACTTTTACACATGTCATTTGTCAGCTTCTCATGTTCAAGTAACTTGGCAACACTAATTCGACCACAAACCCTTCAATGTCATTTTGATGGTTCTTTGAATTGAAGATGTATTGATTACTTTTTTTATTGATATGTATTCGCAGTTTAGCTTTAATTCACAACCTACTAAAAGCTAGAAGCTTACAGCGGAATAGAAGTTTGGAGAATATTACAACAACTAAAGCAGTTTTTATTTTAGACTTGGGCTTGTATTATTTATCAAGCATTTTAAGCCCAAGTCTTGATTTTGGTTCAAGTCACCATTTTCATACCAAGAAAACAAAGTTATTGTATGTAGTTATTGTATGTAGTTCAAATGTAATTTTTAAGCTCAAATAGCAAAGTTAAAGTGATATGCAACATTTTAGGCATGTAGCTGAATATGCTTTGATTATGTTGTGAATTAAAATCCATGACTTGGTCAATTTTACTTACGAATGGTTGGTGAATAAGGGCCTTAGACAGACTGCACTAACTATCACTCACTTCTGCACGAACACTTTGAGACATATATGTGCATAGTATTCAAGTTTCTTTTAATAATAAAATATGGGTCTTCTATTTTATTAAAGAATATTTCTTTCGGGGACCTATTGTGAACACACACATGTAAATAGGTCATATAAGTTAATATTTGTGTGGCGTGTTGTAAAGACTTTCCGCAAAAATGCTGCAATGCTTCGGTTTTGCTTCACTGTTTAGTAGTTTTTGATCATTTATCAAAATTCAAGTGTCAATAAGAAACAATGTTAATAATTAGTTAAAATGGTTTATTTTGAACAATGCCTTGCATATGAATATTAGCCTCGATTGTCAAAGGCAAGTTTTCAGCTCATATTAATGCTACTGTTTCTGAATCGGTCATGTAAGGTTTTCGTGGTTTTTAAAAGTAGAATTACTTATGTAATTTAATCAGCTCTAGACACACGTGTACTTGTTTAAGTTTGTATCATATTATGTCATTTGTTATATCAGTATTATCGTTTATAACAAGAGCAAAATTGGTGTACATTTGTCTTAACTTATCGTTGCAGTATTTCATGTATATAGATTGGGATTGTACAAAAATGTTGGCGAAGAAATGAAATAATTAAAATCTCTCTCAATAGTCTCTCTCTCTCTCGCTCTCTCTCTCTCTCTCCCCTTTCTCTTCCTCTCTCTTTCTCTCGTTCTCTCTCTCTCCCTCTCTCTTCCTGTCCCTCTCTCCTTCGTTCTCTCTCTTCCTCCATCTCATATCTCTCTCTCTCTCCCTTTCTCTCTCCCTAACAAAGAGTTGTATCAAAAGCTGGAAGCGTACAGCGGAATAAAAGTTTGGCGAATATAATACAATTAAAGATGTGCTTATTTTAGACTTACGCTTGTAGTATTCAACTGATGTGTACCAAGTGCAAACATTTGTATTCTTAGCTTTCTGATTTATTGTTTTCGGTAACTTTGACACTCTGCATCGATTCAATTTTTTCTTGTTTTCTGTATTTAGTTGGTTGATCGACTGCTTTAAATTATGCGTTATGCCTGTGGTTTGAAAGAATTTAGGTAGACTGCTTATGTTTTGAGGCACGATTCAAGCATTTAAAAGGAACCATATCAGAGATGTACAGTATGCCACGTATCTATAAATCCAAAAGAACATAATGGTGCGATTAGCATTTAAATATAATCGCCTTAGGTACTTTGATACAAATTAAAACGTTAATTTATTAGCGATGTTAACGAATATTCGAATATTCCAATATCGAGTCGCTATTCGAATAGAGATTTTGGGATTCAACTATCATATCATTTTTAATTCACCTTTGCTAAGTATGAAGTGAAATTAAAAGGGTATTTATTTAGTTGACTTCATTGTCTCCAAACGACATAAGATGCTGACGATAATTGTAATTATTTCTGTTTTGGTCACCCTACCTCAGAATTGTTATTTTAATACTATAACAATACTGCTACATTTTTTTCTGTCACCGGGATTTTCTGTTCAGTGTTTTTGCTATGTTCTCTCCGAAAAACAAAAATGCAAATTTACAGACTTTTTAATTGTTCGCCACAGGTTTACTTAACAAACGTAAAACACACATCACTTGTATATTGGTAACTAAATGTCCTAATTTAACATGTTATGACTTCGGATTAACCTCTTGCCCTCTTGGCCATAATCAGCATATTACAATTTAACCTTAATCCGAACCACCAACCAATTAAGACCGCTAATTGGCTGTATGCTTGAGCGATTTCCTTACATAAAACCTACGTGATTTTGCAAAATTGTCTTACAGTCGAACAAGTATCACCTCTCTCTTGTCCTTTTGAAAATGACTACTTTACATATTAATGTATTTTATAGCATAAGTTCACAGAGCATAATTAACTCTTGTGGTTATTCATTGTCTGCGGTTAGTAAAGTAAAATATTAAACGTGTGAGCAATGTTGTATGTGTTTTACAATTTCATCTAATTATGATATTGTCTACTGCTTTTCTGTCGGCCATTTGACTGTGTAAAGTGACCATTGTCTAGTAAGCTTTATATTGAAATGTAATACAGATGCCAATGAAAATGTATGTTATGAGGACACAAAACAACACGGATTCGTAAATACAGAGATCAATATAGATCAATGCTAATTACTCAATTACCATTACTAAATTATGTTGTATTAAATATAGATAAAAACTGCAAAAACCCTGTTAATAAGACTGTAAATGATTTTACTTCAATTATAAGGGAAGTAGCGGATCCTTTATTTCAAAAACGATTTGTCAATAATACAGATAGAACAATACGTATAAAATTAAAATTTGGAAAGGCACACGGCATAGATAACATTTTAAATGAATATATTATTAAAAGCATTAACAACATAGACCCATATTTAGGTGACACATTTAATGCTATTAATGTGTGTTTCCCTCTACTTGGGCTGAAGGTATAATAATTCCGTTACACAAGAAAGGGGATAAAAGCGATCCTAACAATCATAGAGGTATCAATTTGTTGAGCGTAATTTCAAAGGTTTCACAACCGTGTTGAATAATCGAATTGTTAAGTTTTGTGAAGCTAATAATTGTGTCTCTGATAACCAGTTTGGGCTTAGGAAAGGACACTTTACAACTGATGCGGTTTTTGTACTACATTCAATTGTATTACATGAATTAAACAAAAATAAACGTCTGTATTTGGGGTATATTTATATGAAGAAGTGTTTCGCTGGTATATATCGTAACGCATTGTGGTTTATAATGTTTCAAGCAGGCTTTCCCAGCAAAATGATGAGGGTCGTTGAACATATGTATGGAAAGGCCAAGTCATGCGTGGAGCAATGTAACACATTATCGGACTTCTTCGAATGTTCAGTCGGGGTACGTCAAGGGGAGGTGATTTCGCCCATTTTAGTATCCTTGTTTTTAAATGATGTTGAACAATTTCTGATGACGAAAACTAGAGCTAAAATAGATAATTTGGAACTCGTAGCGCTATTATTCGCAGATGACATGGTTATACTTAGCGAGCCCCCCGAGGACCTTCAAGACCGGCTTGATGATAGTAATCTAATAAATGGAGCATAGATGTCAACCTTTCAAACACAAAAGTAATGGCATTTAGAAAGAGGGGAAAGTATTTGCCTCAGAGAAATGGAAATACAATGACACCGATTTAGAAATTGTAGATTCATTTAACTTCTTTGGGTTAATTTTCCGTTATAGGGGTTCTTTTCATTATAATACCCAACACCTGATAGGCAAAGCACTAAAAGCGAAGAATACCTTGTTATACAAATGTAAAAGATACCTGGTAGTCCAAAAGTATTATGTTAATTATTCAACCCATTCGTTGGATCTACACTCAGTTATTCATGTGAGGTATGGGGAAATTGTAAATCTAAAGAAATAGAGCGAGGTCACTTAAAATGTTTGCAAACCTATATTAAAGGTTAGAACCAGTACCTCTACGGCAGGTGTTTGGCGAATTAGGCAGGTACCCTTTATATCTCACGCTTTTGCAGACTTATAAAATACCACGTGTAAAATTAATAAGTCTAATAACCGACTTCTTTTCATTGTGTACAAAATGTGTCTTAACGATAGCCAAAACGGTTACAAGAATTAAGTTTCTGGTATTGAATAGCTGTTAGACAACTATGGGTTTTCAGAGGCATTTTCTAATGATAAAGATAGTGTTTCCTTCCCTACAGTTTTAAACAACGCATTATTGACTGTTATATACAAGAATGGAACACTCTTATAGACAAGAGCAAGGTTTTAGCAAGGTTTTAGACGAGTACAAGTATTTTTAGAACCAATTAACATATGAGTCATACCTAGACGTTCTCCCACACAGGATGAGACATTTTATTACTATAATAACAACATCTGCCCATGTGCTAAGGATTCAAACTGAAAGACACTCGACAAACCATTTACCACGCGAGGAGAGGTTTTGCCAAATTTGTAAACAAAGAGAAATTAAAGATGTGTTTCATTTTATATATATTTGCTCTATATATGATAGTCTATGAAAGAGGTTCATTAATGATAATTGATATCGCCGCCCATCTATGCTTAACCTTGTAACCTTACTTACAAATTATGACAAAACTATACTTTCTAATCCTGCTCACTTTCTTCGCCTTGCATTTGAACGACGTCAAATTTACAAAACAAACACGTAAATTCATTCTCCACTATGTTTTATTGTCATAAACATTGATATTACCGTTCGTTTTGAAAAATGAAAACGGCTAATGTATTATATAATATGTACTTTATACCATTTAGTTAACCACGTGAAATGTTAATATTACGTGATGTATATATTATGTACTCTGTACAAGTCTGTAATAATATATGTTCTGTTCTGTTCAGCTCTTACTAAATCGACATGATAACATTAAAAGAAGCTTAAGTAGCCCTTTTAATTTCATAAGTCATATATTAATACAAATAAGTCATTATGTACGTAACATGTCTGTATATTGTAAATGTTGGTGCACGAAGCGCAACACGTAACGAAAATACACCCCTGTTTCTGGTGCATAATAATGCATAAATTATACGGCGCTTTCCAGGACATCTTAACGTTGATTGGTTATTGTATAGTTTTGTCATAAATGTTTAAATGTTAGTAATAATAATAATAATATTAATAATAATAATAATTGTTAAGGAACATTGACATTGTTCACACATTTACTAGCATTATTCGTTGACAGTATTCTCTTGCAAGTTACCGCTGACCGAGTTAAGAGACACCCTTCTGGTTCTTCACTACAAACAGGAGAATGGCAGATCGATAATATTGCCATTTGTATTTCAAAAAGAAGAAAGCGCTATGCTTAAATCACAAATCACACCACCGCTTCTGCATTAAGTAATACTAGCAATGTCAATTATGACCCGAAATAAAACAATTAACAATGTAAAACCATAGTAAACATAATGAAACATTATCGTGTTTTTTGTCACCATGATATAAATTCGTTCCGAATATTCGAATATGATTTAAATACACGTAACGAACATTCGAATAACATTTTAGGATTCGATGTACATCTCTAACTTTTATATATGCGCACAAAAAACGGAAAATATATTTTCTCCATTTACTTTCAATATTGCAAATATGCTACTAATTCAATTTGCTACAATCCTAATACACATTTTTAATCAACGAATCGTTGTTGATGGTTATTTTTCGATCATCTAATATAAAACTGAACTTTTACAAAGATACGACAACGAGATTTCAGTCAGGCTTACACTCAGCTATACGGTTTCATAAGTCGATTTATACAATTTATAATCATATTTTATCAACACACTTTTACGTTATATTTCATCATTCGTTTAGTTAAATAATTTGTGTGTGTTCTTTTCGGGTGCGGCACTTCTTTGGCAGCAGATTCGCTACATGCAGTGAATACAAAGATCTGTATCGCTGCCGCACGTCGTGCTTATTCTGTTTCAAGTCCTTTTATCAGCAATGATTTCACTATATTACATTACTTATTGCGCGATTCGTTTCCCGCAGCCGGTGTCGTTCCGGTGCCATTTCGTCGCCTTACTTATATAGACGTACTCTAACGGTGAGATTTATATTTGCATAAACGAGAATACTGTCGGCATAGACAAAATTGCTACATTTTCCCCCATTTATATTCGCGAACATTCAATGAATTGCACATCTGTTTTATTTCCATCGCTGCTACTCATTTTATGTATTCCAAAAATATGCATTATTAGGCTGGAAATATGGAGCTATGGAATGTATAAGAGTGTCTTATTGATAACCGACTAAATATGTAACGTTGTGTTTAAATTAGAAAATATATTGTTTTGGTGATTTATAACACTTGAATCCTAACTTCAAACTGTCAGTATATTACGATAAGACTGAATAATGTCAATTTAAAAAAAGGTTACTAAAATGGGTTGAAATGGTTATAATCGAAAAGATAATAGTTACAAATGTGCATGTCTAAGGCGAAGTCGAATCGAAAGTGGTCACACTGACAGGGGCGTGCCTGGGCGACTTTTGAGTATACGCACTATTCCTAGGGAGTCCGGGAGCGTGCCCCCCCACCCCACCCCATCCGGATTTTTTCCATAGGGAGTGGCGGGTACTCTCACTGCCTAGAACAAAGAATTGTCTTAGAAGCAGGAAGAGACAGAAATACGTCAAGTTGGATTGTTGAAGATTGTGTAAAATTAGAAAAATGTTTAAATTACATGGATTTAAATAATAAAGACAATTAACTGGTAGTGCCTAACCCGGGTTAGGCGACGATTTAAATTCGCTTTTAGGCGTTTTTATTTTTTAAATTTTTGGAAGCAACTGTACGCACGTGCGTAAGTGCGTAAGCCCAGGCACGCCCTGACTGATTAAAAAGTAAAGTGTTGTTGTTTCATCGCACGGGCTCACTTGTTGAAATGTGGCTTCAGGAAAAAGCAGAGACGGAATAAAGGCCTTGTTTTTGGACAGCCTTACATAATTAAGTTCATTGTATCTGTTTTAAGCGTGCTGACTTTTAGTTTCACTTCGACGGGGTATTTTATGTACACTGTTTGTTTGATAGAAAAACCTTCAGGAAGTGCGAGGTTGGAGCGCTCCACAAACCAGGTTTAAGCACACAAGTCGGTCCTTTTGCCGACTGACCGTTCCAAGGCGGTAACAGATGATTTTTCTTTTTTTTGTGTTATGTCTCGTCTCTGTGTTTTTGTGACATTTATCTTTACCCTGTTTGCCTTTGTCTAGAGGTAGATTTGATTTACAGTCATTAATGCGTTACTTCAGTATATATACTTTGGCTTTTTGTAGCAATTATTTTCGTTAAATCAGTAACTAACAAATATGTTAATGTAATAAATGGCAAGTACCCTAGATAGTTTAAATGAGTGTACAAAAATAGCATAGTGTCCCATACTTTTATAACAAATATACATCTATCCATAATATCTAGCAAAGCATATGTACCATTTATTAAAATTCATTTTCAATAGAATTTTCGTGTTCTTGGGACAAATCACATTTATTATCTGTCTGCAAACCAGAGGAACTTCGCGATTTATAGAAGAATGTCCCGCCTTAGTAGAGAATGATTTATAATGTCAGATGCTGTAGAGCTAGACATGCAGATTGTGAAGCGAGTCATTCAATTTACTTCACCTAATCATCATAAAATCAGAAATCTTGTTCCAATCGTAATATCTGACCAGACAATAGTCTAAGACGTAACAGAATTTGCTAGTCAGAGATGTGAATTCAGTTTGATTTGTTTCGAAATCGTATATTTAACGTAATGAAATACACATCTATAAAATAAAAAAACAACAACACTGACACTTAAAAGCATGCCCTTGCACGAAGTAAAATATCAACATTAACAAGTCATAGATACAGTTCGATTTTTAGAATCACCAAGGACAACAAATTTATTTAGCGTTGATGCAAGTTTCGATTACATATAGCTAGATTAATTTCGAAAATATACCGGCCGGTCTGTCAGGAAGAATTATTAGGCGATGTGTGTGCCTTTCACAAACACATGATTTTAAATTATTATTGACGTTTCATGTCCCAATTTGAGCCAAACGATCAACTATAAAACGTCATACAGGCCGTAAACATTATAATCCTTTCAATATTGTTTATTTAAACCTATACAGCCTCGGAATCGGATTTCGCGTGTGTGTCATTCACTTTCTATTTCGACAAAACCATTTTCAATCTTCAAGTACCTATTGTATTTTTCTGTAATGATGCGGTTTCCTACAACATATGATTTCGATGTCAGATCCCAACTCTGTGTACCTTAATATATATATATATATATATATATATATATATATATATATATATATATATATATATATATATATATATATATATATATATATATATATATATATATATATATATATATATATATATATATAACACTATTTATTATTATTATAATTGTTTTTCGATCGCGAATCTTCTGAAATCCGACACTTTTCGATGATGTCATATCTACATTTAATTAGATTCTGTGATCCTCGTGCGCCTCGTGTGCCTTAACTAAGATAACTAGGCCAAGCACAGTTGCCGTCATTGTTGATATTCCTTCTATCACTTTGATAGTAACCAGTTACACTGATTTGCAGGTGTATTATTGTGTAGACGTTCAGTCTCACCTTCACTTACATTCCGACCTTCCTTCATCGACACATTAGAGTTTGATGTTTTATGCCAGTCAGAATGGCATTGAAACAGTCAACAAGTAACCGATCTTGTCTGTTTTAGTCTTGGTTTATATACACTGGAGAATACCTGCTGCTGAACTTACAAACAAACTTTGCTTTCATGGTCATTTTTATTACTGTCATCGTACTGGGTAGCCACAACAATCCCTGGTGTTTAGTCTGCGATGTTTTAGCATAGTCGATTTAACATGAAGTGCACTGGCTGTAATCTCGTCACGAAAGATCTCACTCAAGCCGGCTACTTTACTTAATGTAAAGACGCATTTCTAAAAGACCTTATTTCTGTTATCTAAAAACGATCGCCAGTAATCTAACAGATCGACTACTAGTCAGGAAATGATGATTATGATTCACTTGCCCAAAAGCTACAATGTCAAGGTACTATGACAATGAGTATCACTATAAACTAGAATAAGACACACAAAGTAAGAAAAACAACAACCGTTACTGCCTTAAAACAAAAGTTGGCGAAAGGAGAGACTGGGTTACTTAAACAGTTTGTGGAGTACCAGACTAGGGTGTGTTTTTTTCTCAACGGCAACCATGAAATACCCCGTTATTTAGAGTCTATGGATGAGAAAACTGTTCAGCGAGTTGTCTACAGATGAAGGTAGTATTAAAGGTATGATAAAAACGACAAAATGGAGTGCTCGGCAGTTATGTTTCACTGACACAACGAATCATACAGAGTCAGTGTTATATAAATAAAATCCAAACATTATTCCTTAGAAACAAAAATCTTGGTAGTATGAAGATTTTAATTAAACAATTTTAGTCCCTAGAACATTAGGACATTGAACATTTCCGCTTTAAATCTGTATTAAATAACGATCATGCCATGTATCACTTAAAGTATGAACTAATAATTAAGTAACAACAACTAGAAGCGAGTATTTCTATAAAATATCCTAACATCACGATATATCAAATCTTATATGAAAGGAATTGTTACATTATGTGTTCGTATTTAACAATCTAGCAGTCGAAGTGCTTGGCAAATATAAAAAAAAAAATACAAAAACTTTAAGACTTTTTCTCCACACAGAGCCACTAGTGTCGATCTCAACAGCACCGTCATTTTAAGAAACTACAGTACCTATTTAATACTACCAATATAATAAACTCGTCAGAGTCAGTCCTGTAACGTACGTTCCTGGGGTGAGAATAGCAGTACTAATGCGTTTTCTTCGCAGGCATGTGTTGGTGTTAGTGGAACATTTTATGTAGGACATTCAAAACGTTGCCGGTTCGTTTGACTTTGGATCAACATGTTTTAAATACTGTCACTGACGATATGTGTTATCGATTAAATGCTTTATTCGATAGCTGACCGATCGACGGCTACGCCCTGACAGCGCGGTTTATGTGAACATTGTTTGAATCGGACTCTGACAAATAGCTGATCACCTGATTTACTTTATTTGTCGTTATATGTTTGGAATTTTGTTATAACAGATTATGAATTCTTTGGCGAATAGTTAAGTGTATAATCTCTAAATTTCGCTAATCTGTGCATTAAAACGATGGATTAGTAAAATGTCCGTTAAATTAAAGAAACGAGCATTTCATGTTATTTCCATGATAAACATACCACATGCAGCTTGTGTAACGCGCTACAACGTTATAGCAAAAGCCTATTCATACAGTGCATTCTCGACAAAAAGTGCACACAATTATGGGTGTGATCAAATTCAATAAATTTTATAGTTCAATGTTTGTGCTTTCAATTTCTATTATCAGTGTTTAGTTATTAAAACATACATAATTTAATAGTATTTTTATGTGGTCAGATATAAACAGACAAGAAATTTTTTTACAATGGAAGAAGTTTTTCTTAACATTAACATCACCAAAAGCGAGTTCCTCCATAGAGCAATTTTCTGTCAATTAAATCATTCTTTATAACGAACAATTTTATTGACAGTTGCATTCCCGTTCAGATGCAATTGACCGCTGTAATATCGAACTGCAGCCCTCCATTGTCTGTTTTCATTAATTTCTGGCAGCCAGTGAATTCATGTTTCTGAAGCCGAATCAGTTTCTGCTGGATAATTATATTACATTTGAATTATTAATGACTTTACAGCGTATCTTTCCATTTACAAAATGTTCATACAAGACATCCTTTTATGCTTTATGCAATCTGGCAAAAACAATACATCAAAAGTTATTCTCTTGAGAAGACGAACTATCGAACGATCAATATTTCTCTGTTTTTCATCAAATAACCACTGATTTAGGCTTAAGTTTGCACAATAAATGCCAAACTTTTATATTGCATTAGGAATGATGTTGTCTATTTTGTCAACTTGATATATCTGTCACGCCATTTGTTTAAAATAAGTTGTATGGCAATAATACAAGCACATTTGACAATTCTGGCGAAAATGGAACATTATATAGGCTAAACAGGCTATACGGTAATCGATGTGAAGCTCATGAATTACTAAATGTCTTTGAGTCTATGCGAATCTTTACGTCTTATACTTCTATTTACAAAATGTCACTACATCCCTTAATATTGAATCCGCCTTTTCCAATTACCGAATTCCACTTGTATGGAGGTCTCAGGATTCCTGTTGAAAGGCAATCAATGTATATGTGCTTGACTTTACAGGATACATCTTCTTTTAGGCTGTATAAATCCTCAAAAAGCACGTCTCGCAGTATTTTTTCAGCTCTGGAAATAGATCAAAATCAGCCGGGCTCAAATCTGGGGAATGCAGTTGAAGTCGTACAACGTCCCGGTCACATGACCTTAGGAGTGACATCACTCTTCTTGCCTTATGTCATTTACTATCAACGGCGTAGTTTTCAGCAGCACAGTGCGCTTCTCGCAAAAAGCAGGTCTCAATATACAATAATGACTTCAACCCGGTGCGCAGACAATACGCGATGATTGTTTTAGGCGAAATTCATCATCATCTTCAAATGTTCTTGCTTGCTTCAGAACATGATAGGACTTGGGTATCCCCAAGCATGCCATTTGATGATTGTCTTTTCAATTTCGCTTAGTAAATACGCATCTTGCTAACATCAATATATAGAGCAAAATATCAGTCCCTTACAACAGAATAAGTAAGCTTCTTACAAGTTTCTTAGCACCATTGGATTGAGTTTCATATTATTGCTCACTCCTCGAAAGTGAGAGATACTAAATACATGTAAGTGTACCTCAGGGATCATCCAATCTATACCCTTTATCGAATTCAAATTAAAAACAGTAAACACTTACACCTTTGCTTTAAAAAATAAATTCTAAATAACTTCTAATTCAGGTTTACACAAATAAATGGCGTAGTTTTTCGTCACGACTTGGGGCATCATATAATAAAGAAAATTACAAGGTGACCAGTTTCATTCTTGACAATGTTATATCACCGCAAGCGATTTAATAAGCAAGCTTTACATAAAAATAAAAAATATACATAGAGTTTTGACCTTTACTAATGGAACTAATGCATTTTAAAACGTCCATTCGGATACGCTTGACAGGATTGTCTCACTGATAGTTTTGTAAATGTTTTCAAATCGGGTCTTTATGTATAAAATGTCCATGGTGATATAGGAAAAATTTGAAAAATACTGTAATAGGATATTAAAAAACGTTATTGAGTCATTGACGACACCACCACAGTGTATTAGAACCCAGTCCAGGGGGCGCAAATTTGTGTATACATATAACTGAACAAAACGAAACAAACCCTAGTTCTAGCTGTCCTTCTAGTCTAGTTAGTCGTCTATGATACATTGTATGTATACTCCCTCCAGCAGTGTAGATCATTAGCCAAGTTGTCGCAGTTCGTGTGCAATTCTTTGAAAGTCTGCTTGATGAAGACCAGGTGCCACAAAGACAAACGACAACATGTCTATGTGCTACGGTAAGCGTTTAACTATTGAATAAAACGAAGCAAACAACTTTATGGCGCCTATCCTTTTGTTTAAGTGCGTTGAAAAGATACTGTAAAAGGTCACGTAAAAACAAAATGGATAATTAAAGGCAGATCCTAACGATTTCAAATATTGCCGTGTTCCGTCATTATTCAGATATTTTATGTTATGAAATTGTTTTATTCTTATAACCTTATAAGAACACTATGCACTATAACTCTTTTAGGGGTAGTGGAACTTGCGACAGCGTCCAAGAGAAAGCTTGATTGTCATTGGAACGGGTTCCACTAGCTATGCATTGTAAACTAGGCTAAAGTATTTTCAATAGCCCGCACGGGGCCTAACTGCCTTCTGCAATCGGAATAAATATAGACTTTGAGCACATTGATATGGCGCTGGAGAAATAAATAAAAGCAAGTGTCACGCAGCTGTTTGTTCATAGCTTGCGTCTGGTAGCACTTATTTTATTTGAGAGCTAGCTTTAGTTAAAATTCAATCATATCGAAAGTATTGCGTGGTTAATATAAAAGTTTTCTATAACTGGGTGTTAGTGACTGCGTTTCACCTGCGTTTTCAGAATGTGTAATATATATTTTGTGGCTCTTTATCTGCTGACGACTTACCTGTTTTCCAGCGCGTTGCGCAATCGATGTACCTAAAAGAATAAGTGACCATTATTTACATACATGTAATTGTTTAAAAGGTAAAACGTACCCCGTCCAAACAGAGCTTTTAATCGCTCAAGGTAATATTTTATTAGCGTTGTTTTAGCAATTTTGTCGGGGACTGTAGGAGTTACCTCCCACAAACTGTTGGTGCATGGCTTAAGTTGTCCTATCGATGACAGTAAACTATATTATATATAACTGTGCGTAGGTTTCACTATAAACAGTCGAGCAGAGCAGATCCTTTTGTTTAATTAACTATCAACAGTCGAGCAGAGCATATCCCATTGTTATGTTTCACTGTAAACAGTCGAGAAGAGCAGATCTCATTGTTATGTTTAACTATCAACAGTCTAGCAGAGTATATCCCTTTGTTAAATTAACTATCAACAGTCGAGCAGAGTATATCCCATTGTTAAATTAACAATCAACAGTCGAGCAGAGTATATCCCTTTGTTAAATTAACTATCAACTGTCGAGCAGAGTAAAGCCCTTTGTTAAATTAACTATCAACAGTCGAGCAGAGTATATCTCTGCGTTAAATTAACTATCAACAGTCGAGCAGAGTATATCCCATTGTTAAATTAACAATCAACAGTCGAGCAGAGTAGATCCCTTTGTTAAATTAACTATCAACAGTCGAGCAGAGTATATCCCATTGTTAAATTAACTATCAACAGTCGAGCAGAGTATATCCCATTGTTAAATTAACAATCAACAGTCGAGCAGAGTATATCCCTTTGTTAAATTAACTATCAACAATCGAGCAGAGTATATCCTTTGTTAAATTAACTATCAACAGTCGAGCAGAGTATATCCCATTTATAAATTAACAATCAACAATGAGCAGAGTATATCCCATTGCTATGTTTAACTATCAACAGTCGAGCAGAGTATATCCCATTGTTAAATTAACTATAAACAGTCGAGCAGAGTATATCCCGTTGTTAAATTATCTATCAACAGTCGAGCAGAGCAGATCCCAAATGTTATGTTAAACAAACATTCGAGCAACGAACGCCGCATTGTCAAACCCATTTTTTGGAGAACGTATTTCCTTTCTTCGGGAAACGGAAATTGCGAAAGCTTCAGTAATATTTCGCCCGTTGTCACATAATTTTGAATGTTTTGGTATATCATGAATGATCAATTTACAACGCTATTCTACTAAACTGTTTTATTTATAATTTTACTTGATATTTGAGGGCTAACAGTAAGTTATTGACAAATGTGTCTGCTTATGTAGCATTCAAGAGCAATATATTGCATGTTGAACTATGCAGGTTGATGTTCCAAGTATGCATATGCAGTATGCATGACACGCGTATGCTAAAGAAAATGTGTATATAGTTATTTTATTGATTTAAGTGTGTGGGCAATTTAATTGCCATGATGTCATAGATTTTCCTTCACCCGTTTTTCGCATCAGACATTACCGTGTGATCATTTTCATCTTATTGAAGCAAACGTTTTAGGATAAGGGGACAGAAAAAAGAAAGTATATGTCTCTTACAAAATATCGTCAAAAGACCAATTTTTATCACGCAGCAATATTCTGTAAATAAGATCATTTTATATTGGATATTTATAACTTTATGCATTGGTATCATATTGCCACTGGCAGTTTTGGCATCGTTCTGTCCTTTAATTGAGAGTTTCTGTTCGATATCAGTCATCCAAAAAATCACAACTGACAGAAAACTAACATTACTTTGCAAGTACGTATAGCTCCAAATAGAAATTACTATTTTCAAAATAGCCATTCTTAATGAAGTCTAGCCGTAATAACAAACAAGATTTCATCGGAGAAGACCACGGGCGAAATCAATTGCCAGGAATTTATTGTTTATATTATTGAATAAACAATGTTTAAGGCTAATTGTGCAGGCAATAAATAAATTTAGAATGTGTGGTCATTATTATTTACAATAAAGTATTTGTATTCTTTTCATTTTTATAGTTCGCTACAAGGTGCAACTAAACTAATCATATTTCGGCAATGCGTTTAAATACAAATACTCATCGAGCCGAACCAATAACAGAAACTGTGTATTTGTAAGATGGTATGCCAATTTAAATACAAAATAAAATATTTTCTGAGAAATGTATAGTGCGCGGACAAAATTAAAAGATCGATAAGTTGTCAACAATTATGACAATAAAGAGTTTTCTCTGGAGTCATTAATATAATATAGTTGAGTCTTATGAAAACAAACTAGGTGATGTTGACCAAAACGGAACATTAACTAGGCAGAACAGCTACGTTGTAACAGATATGCATGTACTAAATACAGTAACACTCTGGTGCCTTAAACGAGTGTTTATTGTACGTGATAACAACAATCCTGCACAACACATTTGATATTCCAAGGTGATTGTTTATGAAATTGATTTTATAATGGATATCATAATCTTCGCTTATCAAGAGAAATGTTAAATGTATATCATCTACTCGTCAAAAAAAAAAATAAAAAAATCTTACAATATAGAAAGTAAACCACAATTTATTGTCAATATACGAGTATAATGAAAATAGAACTGACAATAGAGGTTGTGATAATGTGGTATTTATGTATGAGTAATGACAAAATGGTAATGCATAGTAAACATAGGATCATAGATGGTATTATCGCTGACAGATTGTCGTGTGTGGTCTCACTAGATTTCTCGACAGTTTTCCTAACACAAGAGCTGCTCATGTGAAGGTTATTATCAAACATAAAGTGTTTACTTATTCTGACAATTTCATATGTATTGACTTCCAAGATCGATCGATTATTCCGTTAAAATGACAACAGATCCTGCATTCCTTTTAGTTGGAGGGCTTATACGTGTGTCATCATATCGAACATATATAGGAAATGAAAAACGACTAACATCCCAGGTGCTTCAGAGAGCAATCGCTTTAACAATTAAATGACTCTACTTTGAACCAGACAAATCCTTCTTAGCTTTATACATTGTTGTCTGCTGCATTGTTTGGAAAGTGCGAACTGCACTGTTAACCTCGCAAGAATCTATTTCTTTTCTTGCAAAAAAAGATGTAACCAAACTGCTGCGAATACATGATATTGCCTGTTGCATTATCGTCTCCATTAGGCATTCTATTCCATGTGATGCTTCGCTCTCTAGAGCGATGCCAATTACATTGTCATCGTAGAACTTAGGACGTAGAACGAAGAAACACACAAAAAGCTGACTCACTATATGTTAAATGTGGTTCTTTGTTATTTAAGCTAGAATTTCTTAAGATAGGCTCACTCCGTTAAGTCTGGTTAAATAAGATCTATGTGAGTAAATGTGTGTGTGTGTTATTTATACACTTGCAGCCGATTTGCAGAAGATATTAGTATCGAGGCTGGTAATTAAATTGTCTACAATGGGAAGCATAATATTTACAATTCGTACTGTGTGTGATTTAACACGATCCTATCAGTGATATCTCTAAATCTCCTGCAAAATAGGACTATCAAACACTTGAAAGCCAGTCAGCTGCTTGTATTATCGATGTCCTAATCAACAAACGGCATATTAAAGAGTCTATAAAGCACGTTCAGTACGTAGACAGTATCATATATGTGTTTCTGGTTCTATGTATATATACAAGGACTCTCAAAAATATAATTAAGTTTTAATAAATTGTAATTGTTCTATATTGGTATTATAATTTTTCATTCAACAGTTTGTAATTTTACTAGTACAAAAATGGAATCAAAGGTTGTTTATATTACACAATATCGCATACTGCTGGGAAGAATACTAGTATGTACAATTAGTTTTGGAAACAACCTAGGGATAAAGAATTGTGTCCTGGTACAGACTCTATAACGTAGACGGAAACAAGACAAAGCTAATCTATAAAT
This sequence comes from Sinonovacula constricta, assembly GCA_007844125.1. Taxonomy (NCBI): domain Eukaryota; kingdom Metazoa; phylum Mollusca; class Bivalvia; order Cardiida; family Solecurtidae; genus Sinonovacula; species Sinonovacula constricta. The sequence goes on along the minus strand of CM017556.1, from coordinate 68,144,888 downwards.
ATGTATTCCAGCGCCGGTTCCTTGTACATTTGGGACCAAAGCGGATTGGGAAAAAATAGTTAAGAAGAGTATGTGCAGGTAAAAGTGGCACAAATTAAGCAAAATCGGATATCGATTCTCGCAGTATTAATATTGTGTAGATCACACGATTACACTAAGAATGCAAAGCACTTCAAGAATATAAGTAAATACGAGTAAACAAACGACACTTTCAATCGTTCTTGAAACTGTTTTCCTTTTGCAAAATAAATAATTACATATTATTCACATATGTTCGCCTTTTAAATGTTTCGGTGTCGTTTTCTGCGTGAAAGTCAGCCCCTCTTAATTAAATTTATAGGTAAATAAATACGGACGGAGCAAATTTTCAACAAGTAAATGATGTATTTTAGGACTTATACATTGTAAGTATGAAAAAAGTTGACATTTAAAAATACAACAAACAAGTTTACTGATAAGATATTTCCGGGTGACATTTTGTTTAGAAACCGCAGCAGGCAACATGATTTATTTATGTTATTTATATTTCAGCGTTGACATTTCAAGTACCATATTGCATTACGGATTATTAGAACGATTCTCGGTCGATACTTGCTGTAACATTCAACAACATGAAACTAACTTTATATAAATGACTCATACATGGTTATATTTTGTTGCTTTTTTACTGTGCTTCTGAGATATATATATTTAACGCATATATACAATTATGTTCATTTAATTGACCTCCGGCCATAATTGTGCAAATGAGCATACATGTATATATAAGAATAGATTGACACAGTAAATTGTTTATCTTATGCAATTACTCAGAACAAAGTTGTTAGGGTACCCAGCCACATTATTCGTTGGTTTTAAATCTGCAAAATATAATGTTTCTGATGATTTTAAATGTCGCATTTAGTGCCATTTGCCGAGTATTCCAGTCCGGACTGATCTTGGCAAGAAATAGCTTTAGAATACAATCCTTGGAGAGGGCGTGTCGAAAACCCATCAGCCGGGATAAAACTGATCCTGCCTAATGTTCTAAAACTTCAATCGTTAAAATAGATACGGCTTTACAGTAAACGATATTGTGAACCTGGTAGTATCAGGGAGGCACTTCTCAAAGGACAATCGGAATGAGCCATTTGCAAATGACGTGCAAACGTGAATAAAAAGTAAAATGAAAAACAAAACGACGCGATAAATCTTGTTTAGTAAGGGAAAAGACGCATTGTCTAGGCAGAAACATTTTCTGTTTAAAGGTCAGCTAAATTGCTTTGCATAATGAACAAGCGCCAACTGTTACAAATTTAGTGTATTGGTAAAAGCGTAAAGAATTCACAAGTGTTATTTTTCCATCTTCGCGGCTTAATTTATTCAGTATCCAATAGCAGCCGTATTTAACAAATGCACTAGTATACATTAGTAAACGTAAAACTCAAACAGTAAAAAGTGAAAAGCCAACTAAACTGTAATTTTACGCTAGATCTCAGAATGATGATTTCATTAAAACCACACAGGAAATCTCAAATATGTAATTCAGGAGTGTTGTTTGCTTACGAAAATAGCCTATAGTCATCGGATCACAGTAAAACGTTATTGTACCAAGTTTTGTAGTAGTTTTGTATCTGACATTACGTTTTAGCCAACACATTTCACTTTGTCATTCATCGGACTAAAATATATCACTTATAGTCTCCCTAGAGAAATTTTCCCTGCTGGAATTTTTGACATTCGATCGATCTTCTGATCTTTTCCTCGCTCTCAACATTCTTTTATATAAAAAAAGCAAATAAACGATTCCAAGGACACGAAAACCTGCGGGACTACAGCGGCATCGGCTAGCTATAAGGCGATATGCATTATACACAGAAGTATACATATCGATGAATTTTATGTTTCAATAGCTGTATCTACAAAGTGTATTTTATATAACACGTCCATAGAGGATTACCGTGTTGAATCACTCACTAAACACTTAAGTACAAGTGGAGATCACAATCATGGATTTAATAACCAAAAAATAGTAGGAAGTACCGGAGCACCGGACCCAGTAGACATCGTTAAAATTGTGAGATGTAAAATTTTCACCTAGGGTTCTACTGGTGACGCAGCCCGATGTACACGAGCGCCAAACAGTTATAAGAGACCGTCCCTAATGCGTTCTAAGGTGTTTAGAAACATTTAGGAAACGTGAGCCTTTTGCCAACACAAAGTCAAATTCAGACATTCACGTGTCAAGGGTATTATAAGAAAGAATATAACAAGTCTATTTATTTTATGAAATGATAGAAAATACGGAACGTCCAGACAGAATGACTGTTTTTAAAAATGCATATGTATATGGTAAAAACCTAGGGGGTCTTGTGCGGTTAAGCTAGACAATCTGTTTGTCATAACCTAATATTGAGTCAAATTTCTATGAAGAACAATGTGATTCTGTAATAATATGACACGTTCAGGCTTTTGCTTAGGTTGTTTTTCTTTATGAGCTGACATAATAACAAAAATGACTCTTTATAAATTGACATAAAACATTTACGACTGTCAAGGTAAAAGGGTTATCCATTCGAACCGCAATAAACTTCAGACGTTTAAAGTGAAATGTAATGTTACGCTTAATTAAAAAATGTGATCAATTAGCTTCACATTGGAGATCTCAAGTATCTAATGCAGGACTGTTGTTTTCTTCGACGAGAATCATTTGTTTGTCACATCACAATGCGGCATTACTCTATCTGGATTGATCTGTTCTCGCGTATTTTTGTCGCCACTATAATTCGCTTCGCCTTTCGTGACACTCAAATTTGTGATTTAACGGCTCCCAAGTTTGAATTTCGCTGCCGGATTATCAGACAACTTATCGATCTTGTCAAGTTTTGTCTTGCTCTAAACATTTCCCTAGATATTGCTTCGTTTATATTAAAAAAAATCTAAAATCCACTGGTGATGATGGTATATATTTCTCCTTATATTTATTATATTTAGGTATTCTATATATCATTTCTTCGTCTGTCCCAGTCTGTGTAAGAATGTTCGCTGGTGTCATAGTTGTCTTCTCAACCTATGACCTTTAAGAGAAAAAGATGTATGCTTGCAGCAGCTGATAGTACAACACAGGGCAAAACACACACACGCTCGCACGCACGCACACACACACACACACACACACACACACACACACACACACACACACACACACACACACACACACACACACACACACACACACACACACACACACAAGCACGTGCGCGCATATATGCACGTATATCATTGTTTGATAGTGGGAATACTTCGAGTGTACATTTTTATGCATAGTTTAACTTTTCCACATTTCGCTCAGGTGGTAGAGCGTCGGCTTGCGGATCGTTAGGTCGTGGGTTCAAACCCCGGCCGGGTCAAAACAAAGACTTTAAAGTTGATAGAAGTGGCTTCCCTCCTAACGCTCGGGGCTAAGGGGAAAGCATTACGCCTGACTCGTCGGTGTCAGTATAATGGACTGGCCGCGTTCAGTCCCTGGGCACCTCATAAGTGCCCATGTGATATAATGATAGAAATGTCGCTGCACAGTATCGGCAAAAATGCCGGCTAATCCCATCCCATCCCATTTTTCGCTGATTATCGGTGTACTATTGTCTTTGGAATAAAACAAAGCCATATAAGCTTATTTTAAGAAGAAAAAAGAAATCATCCATTTGTGTTATTTCTATTTTTAATTGTTTACAACAATTACATTTTTGCAGTTTTATAACCTTTTTAAATCGCTTAATGCCACGAGGAGTTTTTAATAATTCATTAATGTTTACTCAGCAGAGAGTGATGAGGCTTTTATGAGTATCATTCGTTGGATGATATCCTTAATCACCTATATTTACAAACATAGTGTAACCCCAAAATAAAATTACACGTTCTGTTTTTAAATTCCTAACCGGCGCAAACAAGAGATTAGTTATAATCTAATTGTCAAATAGTAGGTTTTCAAAAACATTCCTTCCCTGAATGAATTATGTTTCAGCACTGTTTACACACAGACATCACCTCGACTTACTGAACTATATTCCAGCAATGTTAACTCAACGCCTAGACATAAGTTGCCTATCTATACTCCAACTTCAGTCCTAACAGTGATTATTACCACAAGAAGTAATTATAATGGGACAAATAAAAGCTGACGGCATGATGCCTTTTATATGTGCACGCACATCAGAAGATGATGTATATTTTAAAGGTTATTTAGATGTAGCAGGAATCCGACAAAAGTTGACATAGAACTCGCATATAGTCAATGTTTTATTCAAGTCTCAAGTAAGTATGTGTATATTTTATGAGTTGAGGGTCCAAAATCGATTTAAACTCTCGCCCGTAACTGATCAATAAAACCTTGACATCCTTTTAAAGTGTTGACAACTGCTTGGGATGCTTTCCAGAAGATACCATCAAATTGGTTAGGAAATGTCATTATTTAAATCAGTTGCTATCATATTTTTGATCAATAATCATCAGGAACAGTGTGTAAGTTACCTTAACAAAAATCCTGAGAAAATAAAATAAATTGAAGTTACAACCTTTTACGATAAATTGAATGTATAATCATATATGTTCTGATGAAATAATATCGATGACATGATTTATTACACGCCAAACAACGCTGTTTTGGAAAAAAAAAACGTTTCTATTGGCAACGTCGAGGAAATCAGCGGTCTCCTATTATTGAATACACAAAACTTACCAAGAAGCAGATATAAAATAATTTAAAAAAAACACTGAAAATCGCCTAGTAGTGTCAAAACCTTTCGCTGTGTTCATGTTCGTGGTCATGGATGGGGTCAGGAAAACCTTTTCCCAACAGTCCTAATGTTTAGTCCCGTTTAATAATGTTTCGTTGTGACCTGAAGAAGCACAAAGAGCATAGACTACACGCATCACATACGACATCATTCTCAAACATAAGAAGAAATAAGGAAAAATAATTTTACTTTCGATAACCTCCCCCGCCCCCGCCCCCGCCCCCACCCCACTTGGTCGATCATATTCGGATCAAGCATTTAAATACAGGAGTTAAAATGATTAGAATATCCAGAAGAATATAGCTACAGGTGTATGCTACGGACTTTAACTAGTTATAACGCTCAACTACCTTTTATCCTGCAACATAAATACCATTAACAACCAAAATATTTTTATCATTATTAGCAAAACAATGTCCTTTTACGAATGTCCTCAAAATATTTTATAAGTTTACTTGATTTAATACATAGACAACAAATACTTTATTTACATAGCAAACGTAAGTCTCACTTTTACCAGCACGGGATATATAATAACGCATGGCAATTTAAAACAAAATTACAAATAAAAAACAAGCATGTTGTTCTAGGCCTTTTTTCAACCATTACCTAAATTACATGGACCAGAAATGTCTAAGAACATCAACTAATAACCTACGTCAACCATTAAGGATATCTAAAAGGAAAGCTATTTGATCATTAAAGGGCGTGTTTGGTATTTGCTGTTATCATAGCGGTGGTCTCTGGTGAAGTGTATGTCAACACACTGGTAATACAACGTCAGTGAACCCTATAGTTTTGTCCTGAAATATGTCAATATTTGCCTTGTATTTTAAAAGAATACTCAATAGGCTGTTTGAAATGTTTATGCAAATAGTCGTAAAATAATACATAAAAACATTATTGTCGTTATACCTATAGCAGTTGTAGTCAGTTTATACTGCCTTGTATATGTTTACTAAGTTTTCTTGTTTTCTATGACCAATTAAATGTTAACGCAATGCGGTCAATGTAGAAGTCTGTCGACTTTCATTGTGACATTGTTATATTACCCACCGTTCTAATCAGCTTATCTGGATCAGTACAAGTTAAATATTAGTTGCTTAAATGATATTTCAAAAATATGATAAATGTAAAAGTAAAAGAACATGATACGAAAGTGCCAATTTAATTGATTTGCTTACTTGTTTACACTTTTTTATATGACACATATACTTAATCAATGTTTCGAAACATTTCAAAATATTCAGTTGTTTTAATGAATATACGGAGTGTCAATCGATAAAGTTTAGACGTTGATAATGCCAACTAGGCCAGCTATGGCTTTGAAAATTGAAACTGGCATTGACTAAAATTAAGACCACCTGCTCATTCCCTAATGTATTCACTTAATTAAAATAATTTTAATGTAGACTGCTTGTATGGTAAGTACCCCAGACGCAGTAACAGCTTGAGCCCTTTATCGACATAGTGATGTTTAAGTCTTCTTCCTTCAATGAGCCAATAATGCATGGGTCCCTACGGTGTTGTTGTTTTTTAATCAACCATCATGCAGTTAATGTTGCATTACGTTGGCATTTTATATGAAGGGCTTGCGAGAAATTGATCTGAGTCAATGTCTAAAACGTTCAATTTGTTTTCATAGACTGACAATGTTGCTCATGGATTTAAGTGGTCATAAAAGTTGTTATAAAAGTAGTCATATGTTGGAGGTAACCAACAGAAAATTATGTTATGAGATTATCCTTAGATCTAGATTTAGAGATGAACTCATTTGACCACAAACTCCACATGGACCTTTATAACCGGCCCTGAAGGGAATTGAAGCATTGTTTGTGATGCACGTTTTTTCAAGCAACACTTGTTTGTTTTTCTACTTTCCTACCTAGACCAACATTGTGTTGCCGTGTTCTTAGTTATGGCGGAAACCCGGAAATAATAATCCCTATTAAAAGTACAATACCTTATAAACCCGTTAAGTATTGTCTTTTAAGGCCATAATAACTACCGAGAAAGAACGCAGTTGGGTCTAAACAAATAAAAACAAACAATATAGGACACAGAAAACTATCCAAAACAATAATGATTGGCAGCACTTTGATTCTGATTTGAATTCAAATAGTGAGGCGCAGGTTGAAAGCCATAGGTTATGTTAAAATCGTTATAAAATCATTGTGCCGGTCATATTGTTTAAAACAACTACATAGAATATGCACGAGCCAATGTCAATGGCGCATTTGTTACAGCATCGGGCTATCAGCAAGAGAATCCGGTTTCCAATCAATTGAAATAAAATAAAAAATATACGAGTTTGTTCGAAACTAATTATGGCTAATGCCATATATTCTATTCTTATCGACATTCGAAATAATGGTCAGACCATTCGTTCTGTCCTTATTTTTTCTGCATAAGCAGCCTAAAGAATATTAAGAATATAAATGCACGTATACACTGTTTCTTTTATTAAGCATGGTAACGTGTAGCCGTCATGTACGAAGAAAGACGTCCTTGTAGGGTTTCACTCAAGCATGTGTAGGGTATAAAACACGACCATTATAAAAATATGCGCGAATATTATGCATATTGTAGCTGTACTTTATCTACAAATAATGCGTATTTACAACATCCCGTATTAATTCAAAATTGATAGCTGGTTATTACTTAAACATATATATATCACTGATGTCGTAATCGAAATTGTTTAAGTCTCTCTTCATATATATATGGAGAGAAAGAGAGAGAGAGACAGACAGACAGACAGACAGAGAGACAGAGAAAGAGAGAGAGAGACACAGAGAGAGATAGACAGAGAGAAAGACAGAGAGAGACACAGAGAGAGAAAGAGAGAGAGAGAGAGAGAGAGAGAGAGAGAGAAAGAGAGAAAGAGAGAGAGAAAGGAGATAGGTCAAACGAAGGCGGAAATAGATACATATATGGCGTCAAGTCTTGACGCTCTTCCGACGTTTCGGTGTTTAATTACTCGTGGGGACATTGGTGTTGTTGTTTCTAGTTTGTTTGTAGTTACCATTTAATTAATTTCATACAAACGACTTTACCTTCAGCGATGGATGAAATCTCTAGTACAATTCAAATATATCACCATGTTTTTATTTTTTTCAAACGTAACCAGACATCGAATGCCGAAATATTTTAAGTCCACTGCCCCAGCATTTGAGTCCCGTCATAAAAACAAACACTTTATGAACTGATATAAGCAGCACACTGAATAAATACCACAAGTGTGTATGAAGCCGCGTGGTATCAGGTTATGCTGGAATTGCGGTACCGACATTGTCTCTTCATATGACACTGCATACTAGACTAAGAGGAATATTTAAGGGTGGTATTCGACAGTTTGGGTAATTCTTTTTCTCTCAAACAACCAAAAATGTTGTTGTTACCTGAAAAGACCCCTTGAAATGTTGTTTAGCGATGTCATACGCCTATTTAAAAGATGAATCACTACACCCCACTCGTCATTGCAAGCATGGATTTTCTATGTAAACTTTAAATTAAAAAAACAACAACGTGTAAGTACTTAATTTTGATATCCATTAATAGTATAACCCGGCCAATCCGCTGTGTCAATATATTTGTGAGCTGCGATCCTCATCATGTTTTTTCATACAGTTGGAAAGAATGGAAATGTAGAACGATGTACATGTTTTTACCGCCTCACAGACATCGTTCAAAAGCGTCTTACTGAGACTAAAGTATGAAATTATGTTAAAAGTTTGCCTAATTTCCCCACAAATGTAAGACATTGTTACATGTATTTGATATAGGCATACCACATTTCACACGTATTTAATTGACACATACATGACGTGGGGAAAACTGACATCGTGTTGAGTGTTCATTCCGTGTGCCGTGTCGGCTTTATTTGCCATATCTCAATTAATATATTTCCAATCTTGGTGAAATGTGTAACTCTTTGACGGACGAGACTTCGTAGTGTATAAAATTGTGAACGTAAAGCTATTAACTTAGTCTTCAGGAAAAAATCATTTTAATCTTTTATCGACCTCTTTCGTCTGTTACATGTTTGTCCTTTTTACATATTTAAATTAAGTGAAATTTTCTAGTATTACTTATAAACATTACACCATTTAAAACTGCTTTGGTGAAGGTACAATTTTTGAGAAGGTGCAATAATTTGCATGGCTGAGTTCGGACTGACTTTAAAGACATTACCTATATCACGACTTTATGTACGATTTTACTGTGTTTGGTGAGGCCTTACAGCTGACTGTTAAGTGTAAGACGCATTTCGACGGTATTCCTCTACTAACAATTAACTGGACGTCGCCAATGTAACCATAATAGTGCCGCAGCGAAAAAGAAGCAAAGCAATTTAATAAAGCCCTATGCGCTCGATTAAAGGACTACTAATAATATCCTTATGTTGAGAATGTTTCCCCCATTTAATATATCAAACTGGATATTTATTTTAGCTGTACGGTAACAGAAACCGCCGTTGTCATAAGGGCACACTTATTGATTTGTGGAGCTGCTTCTCGTTGAAACGAAAGGCCTCTTCAAACTTAACTGAATTACGTTTGGTATTATTAGTAACTAGTATTTTAATATTTCGATTGACACTATGCAATTAATCCGCTTAACATTCTGCATTCAAATGATAAATATCTTCTGAGAAAAAAGCCCGTCTACTTCGTGAAAATACAAAGAACTGTAACCTATTAGCTACTCTTCTTAAATGGCCGTAACTGACTTGTATCTTAAGGTGAATGATGTTTTCTCATGCCACCGATGGATATTGTTTAAAAACTGTCTCAGCCGTTTTACAACGTATCCATAATAATTACTTTGATCTGTCTTTGAATAAGAATATATGACAAAGTCCTATGAGTATTGCAACATATACCAAACTCCGAAAAGGCACAGAACAAAGGTATTTCACACGCAAGCCAAGCGAAAAGTAAGAACAAATTTTTGATGAGTCATTTAAGGAAAAGAGCAAACCCGAAAGTTACCTTAAACCGGTTTTACAGAGCTCTAACCTCGCAAACCGGTTTTACAAAGCTCTAACCTCGCACTTCCTGACGAGTTTCTCAAATGCACGCAACGAAAAGAAAAACGATCTATTTGAAAACAAAATGTCCATGCGCTGATATTTTCTATACGTTATGACGAAAGTAGTGACGTCATAAAAAAATAATGTCCACATAGTGTTCAGAAAAGGAATATGGTACTATTTCGACTTGAAAAACACCACAAAAATAGCCGACCACAAACAAAATCAACCCTCCGAATCATGAACAAACATGACCAGAGACGAATAAATGGTTGTAGCATCCTGTTCATGTGAAGATGGAATTGAAGAACCAAAGTTCAATAGAATGTACTCAAATAATTATTGACTTCCGATTTTGACATATGTATTCGTGTGTGTATTTAGCGGTAGAAGTTATGTATCGATATATTTAAAGAAATAAGAGTAATTATTAACTAAAACAATTACTCAAATTGTGTTGACTATGGATGAAAACAATATGGTTGCCAAAACACTTGCAATTCGTTTTACTGACGCTTTATAACACGAAAATGGATGGATACGAAACATATTTAAAGATGTTTATAGTTCGTATACTCAAGAACATGCTATGTTTTAGTCAATGTATTTACAAAGACGACTTTTCGCAGATGAACGTATACGTAGATGTGCAACGAGCCATTTCTATGTCGGCACTCCACGCGTAGCCGCAATCATAGATGTCACCATTGTACAAGCAGAGGGCGGCAGCAGGCGGAGACAAGACATGATTGTCCCTATCCATGAAGACACCTTCCTCAACCATGTCATGGACTGCCACCCAGGGCCAGTAGTCGTACACCGACGTCACCCACGCGGTCCTTGTTACGTTCTCAAATATTTGGAGCAGGGAGGGGTGGTTGAAATTGGCCAGGTCTCCATTTTCGGAGTCCCTGCAGTAACTCCTACTCGCATTCCATGAATATCTTATATCAATATACTTGTAGCATTTGGACCCGTGTTTGCGCCAGCCAGGATCGCAATAGCCTTTAAAGAAAAGCAAAAAGAGCATGTTCAAACATCATAAATAAAGACAGCAATAATGCGGCAGTAGGTAAAATTGTTTAAAGATATCTAGCTCGACGTTGCTCAACCAGGTTTAGAACCTTGCGGTTCCAGCACAGTCTGATATTCCATACATTTTGTTTATGATACACGTTGAAGAATGTACTACGGTTTTATGTTATCGAAATCCCGTTAATTCCTATATTTCTAAGCTTTTGTTGCAATATCCTTTGGATACATTTAACTTTCGCCTAAGGTAGTCATAAAATGATGCTCTGTTGTTTCTTCATTATTTGCTACATGTAGGTGTCTAGGTGTATTGTCACGTAGCTGAAAATTGCTATTTTAACGATTTATTAACTTATATATCAGGGATGTACGCCTGTAAATAAGTGCGAACTAAGGTTCATACCTCTGAACACGGAGGCGTACCGCTGTCCGCAAGACGTTGGTAGCGTGTTGGTGTCCACTGTCTCGTTGTTCAAAGAGCACAATCCCATTATCGGGTCGTACAAGAAAGATTCACATATCGGATTGTCGAGGCACATCTTGCTGCACTCTAACTGGGATCTAACCGTCATTTCGTCAATGGGAAACCCGTAAGAGTGCGAACAGGTGAATGTGATGGTCGAAATTGCTTGTTCGTCTTGTGCAAAAGCTACCGATACCATCACAAACACGAGTAATAATACCGGCGGAATCGCCATCCTTGCGCTGAAATTAAATTGTATTGGTTAAATTGTATTATATACGTGATTTTCATAACGTGCACAGTTGGTATTTCATTTAACACGAATTTGATGTGAACATTAGCATTTATATAAATGCACTTTGTTGAAAGATACTTTGTTTACTCTAATTATAATAAAGGTCCAATCAAATAGAAAATTAAACTTATTTTTACCGGCAAATAGCTTTTCAAACGGCATATGTTCCCGACGCATAAATCAAATCGAAAACAACTGGATGTTGCAGTTTAATACTCAAGTACTTTATAAATGGTCTCATGTCGCGTGGGGAGGTTTTCCATCTAACCTGCGGTGACTTCAGTCTGTTGGTTTTCCTCCTTAGCTTGAATTCGCTAATATGATCATAATTGTGTGTATGCGTTGTAGCAAACTCACACACAAAAAAAACTTTTTAAATTATTTTAGCGTCCTGCAGACCTTCTCACGACAACATCTGTGCGTCTTAGCAAAGTAAATAGACATGTTGCTTGAAGGAATAATATTGTAACGTCCAGAAATTTCACGTTAACAGAATCCATGTCAAACCAGCCAACTTATCAGAATAGCTCATATTACAAGTGCGGACAAATAACAATTATTTTGAACGTTGTGAATTGTTTGTGGCAACAAGGCGCTCTGTATCTTATGGTTACATCTAATTGAAGGTCAATCTACATAACGTCCAGCACACGAATGTTCTACTGACGTGTTTAGTTTCTAGACTTAAATACTCACCAGTATTAAAACTGTCCTTCTAGTTAGTATGTGTGGTAATTTTGTTTTTCTGGTACATGTAAGTAAAGTAACGTTTTTATTGTTGTTTCAAGAACAGTGCAACAGTTAATTTATTGGTTGGTTTATTGGGTTTATCGTCCCACCAACAGTATTTCAGTTATCTGGAGACGGTGTCAACTTGAATCAGTTATTGTGCTGCTTTCACTGTGTATAGCATGCCGTGAACACCTGGCATGATACCACATCCAGTCACATTATCCTGACACCGTGCCAACCAGTCGTTGAACTACCCTTATATTTGCTTGAGCGTTAGCAAGGGAGCTATACCACTACCATTTTAACGACTTTGGTATGTCGCGGCCCGGGATCGAATCCGGGGCCTCCCGTACCTGGAGCCGACACTCTACCGATTGCGCTACTAGGTCCGGTCTAATTTATTGGTAAGTTGTTGTAAATAATTTAAAGGGCAGCATTGTCCATACGAACTATGAATGCATTTTGAATGTGCAAATAATAATGGCAACGTTTGTCGACCTTTCGCGGCAAGATTTTCTATGTTTATTTTTACATGTTAACTTGCCGCAATGCAACATTGCACAATATCAATAGGTGCGGAAAATGCCGTTAGCTTCCGTCAAACGGTTCTGACGTCGGGACTAATCTAAACCGTCAAGCCTAAGGACAGGAAATGCGCTTTTTTAATAAAAAAAACTCATTTCCTGCACATTATGACAATGCCTGACATGAAAGAGTTTTCACAGATGAGGAGCAGACCACAATCTGTCCAACTCAACTCGAGCCAGATACAAAAGACAGTATTCATTTTGTGTACTAATAAATCACTTTTTAATTGAGCGAGACTTTATGCATGTAAGTATACAAAAATAATATGATAACATGTAATACGAAATGAATAAGATAAACAATTTTTCCCAAAACAGGCACGAAAAATAAAAAAAATCCAAAGCAACGATAATCGCCTGTTGTCACGCGTTGCTTGTCGATTATTTTCGGCTCGTCTTCGTTTGGAAATGTGTTCGATCTGTTAAGCTTCTCTTTGATCTTCTTGTCTATTGTACATGTAACGTGCTTGTAGAACACACGGACTGAACTTGTTCAAACATAGCGCAAAAAATAATAAAGACAACAAATTTTTGTCTGGTGTAATTTGTCATGTTCCTTAACACTACGCATTAAGCACTCTGTCGGATTTAAAGAGCATTGTCAAACAAGTAATAACAAAATTTCCGGTTGTGGATCGCATACTGTATGCACGCTAACGGATACAAACGTGGCGTTTCCGTAGCAATGCCGTTTACGCTCTTCACTGCTTACTCAACTTCTAAAACTAAATCCATTTATGCATATTATTGTATTTTCTCATCACTTAATAGGGAGTACAGTCGGGTGGCGATTATTCTGGCATAATATAAGCATGCGTATTTAATACAGTCAAACCTCGGTCGCTCAAACATGGACTCAACACACTAGGACTCCTCGGTTCGGTAGAACTTACCCGCTGGTCCCTCGGTTTTGTCCTTATTTTTGTCTATTAGTTCTATCTTGATCGCTAGAACACCGATTCGCTGGGTAACTAGAACTAATTGATTGCCCCTACACCCCATTTACCTGTATTTTCACACCTTTTTGCTCAACCTGGCCACATCGACGACTGGTTGCCGTGCATTTTGTTTCCGGTTGATGTGTATTTCACACGTTCATTAAACATACCACTACCCGGCGTCACAGTTGTTAATTACTGTAGTGATGGCAACTTATTGACACCAGGATTGAAGAATTATATTCTGATTGCTTTGTTATTAAGACTTCAAAATTATGTGTACATATGCCGATACAAACAGCGTATTAACGCGATATTTCTTGGCCATTCTTAGTGATTACCAGATGTCATCGGTCACACATCTCGCTCGGTCGAACTCAAGGGTAGGTCCCTTGGGTGTTTGAGCGACATAGGTGTGACTGTAAATAGTGCATAAATGCAACTTTTAAGGTTGCGAGTATCTACCTGTAGCAGAAGGCATTTAGTAAGGCAGACATTTTTTTTGTTGTCCCTCACTTGCTAAATTCATTTACTTTGATCTGCGCTGTATACGAACCATGAGCAGCTTGATGGATATTAACAAATATAACAATGTTAAATTCTAGCCGACCGTTTACGCAGGGAGACGATTACTAACAATAGCTACCTTCCAAGAACCACTTGTGAAAAAATGTCAAAATTTATCTGCAAATCCTCATAAATTGAACGACAACAGTTGTATAAGCTGACAAAGAGCATTGTTACAGTTTAAACAGTAGCGTTGCTCTTCGTCTTTGTTTACATATTTTTTAAAAAAAAATATAACCCATTGCTAAATTATCTGATTATTTCAATGCACTATTTACTTTTTCAGAAAAATCGTTCACGTACCTTTTTCCAGTTGTTATTTGTCTATCTTCCTTACGTTTAAGACGTCCGTCTGAAACCGGTGTAAAGCTAAATAAAGTGTTTGAAACCTTGTTCAAACGGTACTAAACTGACAAAGTATGAAAGGTAAAATGTTCATAAACAGCTAGGAATAAAGACAATTGATTATCAATATCCCCAAAGAAGTTTTTGCAGTTAAACGAAACACAAAATATTGATCTTTATATCGGCCAGGGTTCGATCTGAATGAGAAATTAAATTAGGTTACTTTGTAGACATTTCGCGACAAAAATGAAGCCAATCGACGAACCCCACAATAGACGCATATTGTATTAAAACAAGTTCATCATTGATTGAATTTGAATAAAAGACTCTCCTTGCCGAGTGTCTTAAGTGGAAAATTATAATTTTCTTATTACTCAGTTTCAAACAGCGTTGGTTGAAGTATCGGTTTAGACAAAACCTTTCTTGCTTGTGGAGCGGTTTTCCAGATGACCTACACGCTGATCTTACCCAGTCATTTTGTTTTAGGGTCTTACTATTCAAAAACAGCAGCACATCGCTATAATGACAATTGGTCTGATGCTGCAGAAGTATGTAAAATATATTTAAATATACTAACTTTCCTGTATCTTGTAAATAGCACAACAAATATGTTTTCTGGAATATGGCTCTCAAGTATAATACCCGAGCGTGATATATTGTCAATGTTTCCGCCATACATCTTTAGTAAAGGAATCGCTTATAGCTTAGATGGAGACCGATTGTAGATATAACTATAAAATGAATCTAACAAAGATGATTATGTTGCACCATATTGCTATTGATATCCAGGGACAGGTAACATTTCAAGTGGAAGCATAACTTGTTTTGATGCTGTGTGTTTATTTTATTAATAAAAATAAACACTATTGTACCTAAAGTTAATACGCTCCTAATATACTTCGCAGGTTAAAATGCAATTCGTTAAAAGTAACATCTACGTGATTTCACCAATACTCTTCCTGCAAATATTCCTGATTAGATAACGACATTTATTCATATTATCAATTACAATGTACTTCAGAACAAGCAATGATAAGGAATAAAAATAGCCTTGCTAATTGAATGGATGTTATTAATTCTGTTTTGCTGTATTTGGATATTTAAACTGGTCTATTCCAACTACGCGCCCAAAGTGTGATTCTGCTTAAATATCTCTCCTCTTATCTGAATCACAATTAAGTTGCATTTATTATCAATATATACTTACACTAATTATACAATCATCGTATTTAATTAACCTCTAACGAGTGTATTTTCCTATCACTTTTTAAAGCAAAACTTTACATTTTATATTTATTAAACGATGAATACACACTTTATAAAAGTAACACGAATATCATAAAAGTTCGAACAGGTAACTATAATACACGCAACACGACATGGGCAAAAGGGCCCTGTATTGTCATACGTAATTAACCTACCTGAGACACAAATGACAAATGTAAATAGACATAGTGCTGAACTGTTGACATTGTTGCCGTTCGGTCGCTTTCAAGACATTAACATTATAATATATTGCATTTCACTATAATGTCTGAGTACTTATTCAATTAAATGGATGCCGCCGCATGACTATCACTGCAGACGACCCATATTACGTCTTGTACACACTGGCCGACTTAGCATTTTAGCTCAGGGCAAAGTGAAAAGCCGTTTCAGCTGGTTTAAACCATGTAGCATTTTATAAGCAAAGTCATTTGATTTTATTTAGAAAAACTATTGTATAGGTCAGCTGTCAGTATTATATCCGCATAGGTAATATCTTAATTAACCTTTCTTCCACGGCGGCCTGTATGTTATTTACATGCATTTATTAGACCAACGACTTTTACGGTATTAGCCGAATTTCTATGGTAACAGTCAAGTAAGTCACATTTGTAACGTTACTCGCAGGTCGTATAGTACATTTGTAGTAATGAAAAAAACGATCGACCTTTAAACGACATTGAAGTGATTTGAAGTGTCCTATTTCATAAAACCAAATGGAAGAAGTGTGTAGTCGCCACTTAGTCTATCCGTGTGTCATGTCCGTCAGTGCCCATCAGAAGGCCATAATTTTTACCAAAGCTAATCTCTAAAATTGTTTGATATAATAATTTAAACATGGGATTGCATCGATGAGTAAAAGTGCTGTGTCCAAGAATCATAACTCGACCTACGCTATTTATGGTTGTAGTTATGGTTATATTTTT
Source organism: Sinonovacula constricta (assembly GCA_007844125.1). Lineage (NCBI taxonomy): Eukaryota > Metazoa > Mollusca > Bivalvia > Cardiida > Solecurtidae > Sinonovacula > Sinonovacula constricta. The sequence goes on along the minus strand of CM017556.1, from coordinate 68,127,927 downwards.
GGTCATTTATGTTGTCTTTTTGTCGAAATAATCTTGAAACTTCTAGGTTCACCTCAAATTTGGTACGTGTATCAAGGCAACTAGTGAAAAACGGAACTACAGAGCACACGAATTATAACACCACCTTTGCTATATTTTATATTATCTTCTTTATTATTTTCGTTTCTCTATCTCACTGATTTGCTTGTCCGGATTAAAAAAAAATTAGTCACTGCATGGATTCGCATAACTCTTGGTATATAGTTATTAGGTTATTATGGGGATTATTAGAAGTGTACTTCACGAGATCCATGACTGCTGGGGTTTTTTTTCGGGTTATCTCCCTTATCTTATTTTCTTTCTTCTGATCTTCTGCTTCTTTAAAATCTTAAACAAATTTAATTAATTTGAAAACCCATTTATGTTGTACTTACTGTGTTTAGACTGTATAATACTTTTTAAAAAGAAAATATCAACATATTTTTAAACAATGCATGGTTTCCTATGATTTTGGATTTAATAATAGTATGGTAAAGCTCATCGGGATTATACGAGTATTGATCCTTGACTGTCGCTTTACTATGTTGACAAAACCGGTAAGCCTAATTCATGCATATAAAACTGAGCTTGCAATTATTTATTTTTGACAATGTAATCGTCAAGCGGAGACTTTACGGCCTTTTATAAACAAACGCACGGAAATCGTGGACTTAAATTTGCTCTCTGGCTAGTTTAAACACCGCTAAATGTTTACAGGAACATGCGAATATGCATGACTGCAAGATGAATGTCGTCAAGTATTATTAAAAACATATAGTGAAAAGCTGACCTACTTTAGCACAAAAGAACGAGTGTTTTGTTTGTATTTCTGTTTGTGTGCGCGTTCTCTATGTATGATCTAAAAGACTGTCAAAGTATCAATAGTTATTGTAACATTTAAATTGCAGAGCCATCTATTGTGTACTGATGCTAGATATTGTTTGATGGATAACTCAGCTGTTAAAGGAAAAACTATAGGAAACTATAGGCCATCTATTCCTGCAGACAGCTCTAGTCCTGGTTCTGTCATTAGTTAATGGCGACTGTAATCTGTCCACTGGGAGTTATCAACCGCTCGATAGATCCAGTTCACTAACAAGTCCGGGGTCAACCCTGGCAAATATTGAACTAACACATGCATAAAAAGTAATAATATCGACAATGACATGCAGTTTTTGTCACTTATGCAGTAAAGTATAAGGATTCGAGTATAAAAAAAAATACTTTTTTTTCGGAATGAAATTGACGTGAGTATTGAAAACCAGGCTAATACGTTTTAGCATACACCTTTACTAACTTTGTTCAGGGTAAATATTGATAGCACGTGGTAACAAACAAGGTTTATTTGAATTAAATGTCTTCAGTATGGAGTTACCATATACCTGTGTATTAAATCTTAATGAATATTGACAACGCACCAAAATTCATGAAAACAATTGGGTTTTGCTAGTTTCTCTACATAGATTGTTGTCAAATTATCGTTTCGTTCAAGAGAACAAGCAAATTACTCACACGGTACGTCGGAAAATTAATAAACACGAACCCCAATCTAAAATACATACCAAACAATGGGGATATCCGACGATTATCTTATAGTAAATACATGAATGAGGATATCCGACGATTATCTTATTGTAAATACATTGATGGTAATATCTGACGATTATCTTATAGTAAATACATTGATGGTGATATCTGACGATTATCTTATAGTAAATACATTGATGGTGATATCTGATGATTATCTTATAGTAAATACATTGATGGTGATATCTGACGATTATGTTATCGTAAAATACATTGATAGTGATATCCGACGATTATCTTATAGTAAATACATGAATGGTGATATCCGACGATTATCTTATAGTATAAACATTAATGGTGATATCTGACGATTATCTAATAATAAATACATTAATGGTGATATCTGACGATTATCTAATAATAAATACATTAATGGTGTATCTGACGATTATCTTATCGTAAATACATTGATAGTGATATCTAACGATTATCTTATAGTAAATACAATGATGGTCATATCCGACGATTATCTTATAATAAATACAGTGATGGTGATATCTGACGATTATCTAATAATAAATACATTAATGGTGATATCTGACGGTTATCTTATAGTAAATACATTGATGGTGATATCCGACGATTATCTCATAGTAAATACATTGATGGTGATATCTGACGATTATCTTATAGTAAATACATTGATGGTGATATCTGATGATTATCTTATAGTAAATACATTAATGGTGATATCCGACGATTATCTTATAGTAAATACATTAATGGTGATATCAGACGATTATCTAATAATAAATACATTGATGGTGATATCTGACGATTATCTTATAGTAAATACATTGATGGTGATATCTGATGATTATCTTATAGTAAATACATTGATGGTGATATCTGACGATTATGTTATCGTAAAAAACATTGATAGTGATATCTGACGATTATCTTATAGTAAAAACATTGATGGTGATATCTGACGATTATCTAATAATAAATACATTAATGGTGATATCTGACGATTATCTAATAATAAATACATTAATGGTGATATCTGACGAATATCTTATCGTAAATACATTGATAGTGATATCTAACGATTATCTTATAGTAAATACAATGATGGTGATATCCGACGATTATCTTATAATAAATACAGTGATGGTGATATCTGACGATTATCTAATAATAAATACATTAATGGTGATATCTGACGGTTATCTTATAGTAAATACATTGATGGTGATATCCGACGATTATCTCATAGTAAATACATTGATGGTGATATCTGACGATTATCTTATAGTAAATACATTGATGGTGATATCTGATGATTATCTTATAGTAAATACATTAATGGTGATATCCGACGATTATCTTATAGTAAATACATAATGGTGAGTATCAGACGATTATCTTATAATAAATACATGATTGGTGATATCTGACGATTATCTTATAGTAAATACACAACTGATAATGTAATTTAGCCGAACATTGTTATTTTTGTATTTTGAAGTGATGACTGACCATAGTAAGTCCTGCTTTTAGTAAAACACTTAGATCAGCGATAATAAAGTGCAAGTTATCAAATATCCGTCTGACTTAAAGTGTAGGATCATGTCTTTAAAATCACGTTAAACAACTTTAACAAACGGACGTGCAGCTAAAATGATCATGTAACGTGTTCTCTGAGTGTTCGAGTGACGTAATGTTATTAGACCTGAGTTCAAAAAACGTTCGTCTGAGTATTAGGCGTAAGTCTAAAAGTAACACGTGACAGTACAGGCATAGCGCGCTGTTATTGTTTCGATAGGACGAAAAACTAATTAATGACTAGGCCTAGTATACAGTACAAATGACTTTTATTGTGTTTATCTTGCAAATAAATATGTTACAATTTCATGTAGCAAATAAGCAGAATTTGCATTAGATTTTGCTTATACATAATATACATATTATTTGAAGATTTTTTTTAAAGATTTTGATTTTCCCTACACATACCTTTACGACCGGCATTATTTCACGTTGCAACTTGCTTTTTATTGTCTGGTAACATTCATTGTACCAAAATTTACAATACAAAGGAATAAGCTATATATTTATTTGTTTTTAGCATTTTGCTTCCTATCTGTCTTTGAAAAACAGTCATACTATTTAATAGTGTTTTTTACAATGATGATTTTTCGCAGATAAATGTACTTGTATACCCGCAACCATCCATTTCTATGCTGCCACTCCACGCGTAGGCGCAATCATATTCCGGATAATTGTACGTGCACATGGAGGCGACATTCGGAGACAGGTTTTGGTCGTCTGTGTTCATGAACACACCTTCCACAACCATGTCGTGAACTCCTACCCAGGGCCAGTAGTCGTAAGTCGCTGTAAGCCATCCGATCTGCGTTACGTTTGCAAACACAGCGAGCAGGGAGGGGTGCTTAAAGTTGGCTAGGTCTCCATTTTCAGAGTCCATGCAGTAGTCCCGACTGGCGTTCCATGTGTATCTTAGATCAAAATACTTGTAGCACTTGGATCCATGCTTGATCCATCCTGGGTCGCAATGACCTGCAAAGAACGAATCGTGTAAAGTTAAATCGTGCCCTACCTGACATCGAATTATTTTCTGCCAAACCTAATATATACAATGACAGTGTTATATTTTCTTATTGTCTCCACACAGCGGTCACTTTGCTTGATAAAGCAGAATAAAGTAACGTTTATCAACCCAACGCATAACAAACGCTGACGCTCGGCCGATAACGCACAGACAACAAATGATGATATACATATGGACTGAGTATATATTGAACTTACGTTAAATCAAATCAGTGTATCCATATATAAGAGTTAAGTGCAAGGCCTTTGGTCTAATTAGTTATTGTCCATGTTTCAATTTAAACTATCGATATATCTAAGTAAAATAACTAATTAAAATATTTAGAACATTGATTTCAGTTGTAGTAGCTATGGGTTTGGAGCCGTTCGGCTATTGTAATAATCACATTCAAATTAAAATGTGGCATGTCCTGGCTTTACAGAGTATGGTTTGAAGGTCGATGGAGTCTGTGATTGATCAATGACAATGCAGTTGACCATCAAGTGTGACTAATTGTTTTATAACGTTTCCTTCTGTGACATCATAGCTGTAAAGTAGACAAATTAAGTGTTTTACGACTTGTGTCGTGATCTTACAACATAGTGTTTGTGGAGTAGGGGTGGTTGTTTCTAAAGACGTTCGAGGTTTTAAAAGATTCTACTTTTTTCAATAGCAATGCAACGATACTATGGAAATTTATTATTGTACATGTCGATATGGATACTTTAAGATTAAGGTGCACTGTAGATTAAATTAATTCATTATCGATATATGTAGGTTTTGGTAAACTTTGCTATTTTAAAATTATAGAGAAGTAGCTGTCATAAGTTTTCAGTTTACTAAAATTCAACTCACAGTCCCTAATCGTATATACAAATACACATACAATATGACTTTGCAGCATTTATTTATGATGATTATTATATGTAGTATTTTTATTGCAAAGGATATATTATTGCATTCGATGTGCTGGAAGATTTTGTATATAGATTGCTTTTAATTTCCGTACCTCGGTATATAGACGCGTACCGTTGTCCGCAGTCCGGTGGTAGAGTGTTGGTGTCCACAGTCTCGTTGTTCAAAGAGCACAATCCCATTATCGGGTCGTACAAGAAAGAGTTACATATCGAATTGTCGAGGCACATCTTGCTGCACTCTAACTGGGATCTAACCTTCTTTTCTTCAATGAGGAATCCGTAAGAGTGCGAACAGGTAAATGTGATGGTCGAGATGGCTTGTTCTTCCTGTGCCATACTGACGGATACAAGCATCAACAGGAACATCACTGGAGTCTCCATTAGCTTGAAAAAATGTGGAGCTGGAATTAGCAATTAAGAACATTGCAAACTCACATATTTAATGATGTTTTTAATTGTATTCGCAGATTTCATACACATGGAAGCTAGTAATTTGTCGATCTGATATTTGTAGTCGATGCAAATGAATTGCTTTTAGGTGTACATTTACGTTTAACAAATAAGAAATTGGAGAAACAAATTGTCAAGACATGGTATGTTTGTCATAATGGAGACCGTCCAATCTAATGAGAGAAGTCATACATATGCGTAGACACATTTAGACGCGAAATTGTTGAGTTTGGATTTTTTATCGTGACCAGAGGTCTTAAATGAGGTGTCAGATAGTTTGCCTATATCGAATGCATGTAACAACTTTTCTTCCAATATATTGGCAATGTAGGCAGCATTTCTGCATAAACTCATACTTTAGTCTATTGCTAGACGAGTAAATATTGCGACAAAAATCACTCCAAATGTTCTTTCTTTTCAAATCTATAAATAAGCAAGATAATGGCCCTTGCTAATCAGATATCGACATCAGAGCGGATTACACGGATAACGATATTACATGATCTCAAAAGTAAGTTGTTACGTGGTTTCCTTTGTTTAAAATAGCTATATCAGCAGCGTGGCTTGGATAGGAAATACTTGTTTGCAATGAGAAGTAGGGGTTTATGCTTCGCTGTTCACACAAATTTAGGGCATCAGTGAATAACATTTTGCAGGACCTTGCAAGGTAACAATGAATTATTTGGTTATTTGTAAAAAACATCGGTGGTCCTAACTGTCAGATACCACCTTTAAATATAGAACATTTCAAGAGGTATCAAGGATTTTTTCCGGATTAGTCTCCGTGTGTCCTTTTGTGGGTAGTTCTATTAACTTTTTGCATTGAATTTCAGGGTGATGCCTTATATCGTTTTGTTCGGACAATAACACGAACATTCAACATCGAAATTTGAAACCCGCCTTTTATATGATGTATATGCATGTAGACATTTGTGTCTTGGTGCGATGATACAAAGTTTAAATTGGCGTATGTCATTTTTTAATTCGTATCCCAAATCATCTAATTCAGCGACGTTCTGACTTCGGTCGCCATTAAGAAGCTCAAGATGTACATGTATCTCCTAATGGAAACCATTTTAATTATATGAATAATACGTGAGATATTTAATGTTGGTGAGTTGTCTCTGAAGTTTTTATTGTATATATAAAAATTTACCGGGCCTAAGCAAAAAGAATTATATTATTTAAATTAAATAAAACTTACAGCAGCGCTTTGACATGCATTTTTTTCCAACTTGAAATGAAATATAAGTGTGCGTATTTACTGCGTTGCTTTAATGTCTATTGGTTATTATTAAGCTTTGTTGTTTTCTTGCAATCAATTATTATTTTATATAAAAAATAATGCGAAAACAATATTATTTAAATTGTGTTTGCCGATTGTCTTAAGTGTAATTTTAGGGGGAAAAAGATTTAGAGCGGCTGCAGTAGGCTGTTATTTTTAATATATGGCATAACATTTACTGGGCATTTTGTGCGATCTGACGAGTATAGTTGCATTGTTTAACATTACTGAATATAAAATAAGATTATATTCTGTGTTTGTTTTTGAACAAAACTCTGCATCATACTTTCTATTTTATAATGTATTCTCATCTAGTGATGACATAAGCACCACAGGAAAACATATCAATGTTGCATGGACAGTATGTACGAGGGAAACGTTTAAACAACTTCAAAAGGAATTAAAAACTTATTTACATGTGTATAAACATATTGTACAAATCTTAATATAAATTATTGTTTGAACATGCTGCAAAGTCCATATAGAATTCTAATAAACTGAAAACTTGGCAGATTTATACAGAAAAGTACAAAACGACTGCCGTTAACTTTAACAATGAGCGATATTCGCCAACGGGCACTTATTTTGGTAGAATTTCGGCGTTAAAACGACATGGCTTAAGCTTAAATGGTTTAAGATTGAACGAGACTTATACTAGATTTCTCAGGTATTGCATTTACCCATCTTGCTTCTACCAAGGTATCTATAATCAATCTTTGTATTTTACAAGAACGGAGTTTTGGGAAGTTTCCTTGTCCATAAGAACACTGAATATAACTTTAAATAATACTTCTGATGACTTACATACAAACATATAAAAAATAATGGAACTGCGACACAAAACATAGAAAAGGATCTTGCATTTCGGAAGAAGTAGATACCAAAGTGATCGCACTGATTTGATTTTAATCTGTACACAACTGTCGACGAGGTCTTTGGAAATTTAATATAAACAATACCGTTCTTAATTTCATTTTTAATATCTAGTTTTTTAAACTTAGCTTCATTGCTACGGTATTAAACTAATACATAATTTATGCAATTCCAGAAGCTTTCTTCTGTGTTTTGATGTTTGACGCCTTCCAAAATTGTAGACTGACTTTATCATAATTTTAAACGAGGCCCGAATTGTGTTTTTTTTTTGCAAATGCACTTTATAAAAGACGAAAACACATGAAAAGTAGAAGTTCAAAGACTGCTTATATAAACAACAGATAATCAATAGCAACGACAAAATGTTTTTGAACTAAATATTGGTTCCCAAAATAATCTGCAAGGGTTCAATATGTATTGAAGATATGCAAATGAGACACTTGCCTTGCCATATAAAGAACAACTGGGAACAAACAATGCAACCAGTTAAGTAAATGCAAAATGATCACTACTAGACTCCGTGTCGCTGGATATATGGTATTGGCATAGCTTCCTTATCGACGCTTGAATTAAAACAGCTCTCTTTGACTTATTGACCAGGTACACTAATATATTCTCAGTACGCTATGACAGTATATGAAGAACTCTGTTTAAATGCAGTCTTCGAAAAAGTGTAAGACTGTTAGAGGAGATTAACTTGTTCTTTAATATGTCAGTGTATTATACCTCACAAAAGACAGCGTAAATGTACCTCGTCCAAGCATCCAACAATAGACAGGTTTATATGTCTGTTTGTATTAGTAAATGAACACTACGTTTTCAAAATAATTGCTTACAGTTCCATTAAAATAAGGCTCAATTCTTCATCAAGTTTAGTTATCATACATGACAAGAACTATCAAAATATCCATAAGTTAAATATACATTATAAATTATTATTTAATGTATATTGAATTGAATTAATGCGATTTTCCATTCAGACACACTGCTCAGGTTCGAGATAGAATGTAATCGTGCATGTACATGAAGAAAAAAGTTTGAATGCAAATATTTTTAAGATTAATTTCATTATATCAATCATTTGACCACGATATGACAACTCTTTTTCATGAAATTCCGAATAAATATTTTGCTGGGTAGTTAAACTTTGAACAAAACAATATGACTGCTTGAAAACAGATACATTATTTCTTTCTGTCTGTGTCTCTCTGTGCCTCTCTCTCTCTCTCTCTTCTCTCTCTCTCTCTCTCTCTCTCTTCTCTCTCTCTCTGTCTGTCTCTCTGTCTCTCTCTGTCTGTCTGTCTGTCTGTCTCTCTGTCTGTCTCTCTCTCTCTCCCTCTCTCTGAACATGTCTCATTTAAGTCTGGTTGTCTTTGTTTTCCAATGTCATTTTTCAGAAGTTGCTCCATAATTTATTATAAGTTTGTCAATAAACATTCGTATTTACATAGCATTTTTCTGTTCAGACATACCTATTGAGACACTCATGGATACCTTTTTCTGTAAGATTGTTTTTCATGTGTTTTTGTTTGTTTGAAATACAATATGTACAAAATGATTATTATAGGTTATTAAAGACAGGTTACACTGTGAATGCCAGTTTGCAGTGTAAGACCGGGTTCTGGGTCCGTGTCGACAAGCTCAAGCGGATCTGGAAGCGGACCTTAACACACTTACTGTGAAGGTTAGGGGTAGTTCAGTCGTATTTAAATGTAATATTACATTTCACAATTAAACACTTTAACTTTTGTCAGTTCAACATATAAAGTTATCTTTCACATTGTCCTCTAAGATTCTTTGTCTTCCGTTTATTATTTCATTATAACTCATGTTTCCTTTCGCATTTTTATTTTCCCCTCAATTAAGTCTGCTTTCCACTGTTATATAACTTCTTTTCATATGTTTATACCAAAGGCATCTTGCATGACTATTTAAGAACTGTTATTTACAATAATTGGTAAATATTAATATTTTGTGCATAATACCTTTAAAATGAAAATAGCAAACAGCATAAATTTTAGCCGAAAAGTAATTTTGATTCATTTATTATTCTTTTGAATTTACTGGTCATTTCTGAAATTTATCTTGCATAAAATATCTGATAATTGACGACAGGTAGTTTAAAAGCAAATATCTCTAAACGTAAACACAGTTATCCTTTTATGCTGATGTCCATGGTACCACCAAACGATCGTCAAAATGGATAAGCTTCGTATACGTTCTTTGATTAAAGAAGGTACCTTCTGATTATGTGTAGACATATAGTTATAAATTGTTAAACATCCTCTTAAATAATTGTTTATCTTGCTACTGTACATTTAAAGAAATAAACAGATAGATATAGAGCACTAAAAGCTTCAGCATTTGTAGTGTCTTCTATTTGCTTTTACATAAAAACGATTTTAATACAAATCGTTAAGAAAATGAATGCCTGTCCAATATCTTGGCCAATGTTTTACAACACGGACTTTTCGCAGATGAATGTATACGTATACCAACATCCATCCATTTCTATGTCGCTTCTCCAAGCGTAGCCGCAATCATAATTCTGGCCATTATACAAGCAAAGGCTGGCGACATTAGGAGGAAGAACGCGGTCGTTCGCATCCATGAATACGCTTTCCTCCAACATGTCGTGGACTGCAACCCAGGGCCAGTAGTCGTAAACGGACGTGGCCCAGCCGGTCATTGTTACGTTCTCAAACACATCTAGCAGGGAAGGATGGTTAAAGTTGGCAAGGTTACCACTTTCATTGTCCCTGCAGTAATCCCGACTGGCGTTCCATGTGTATCTTAGATCAAAATACTTGTAGCACTTGGATCCATGTTTGATCCATCCTGGGTCGCAATAACCTGTAATATATATATGAACATAAAGTGATTTAATTCATTTCATCGGATAAGATGTTATTATTTTAAAAGCGGTGTAGATAAATTGCCCTATACTATATAGTGTTAGATAACCTTCCCTGCTTCAAATTAACAATCCGGTCTTCAACATTTTGGACCTTCAGGGTGAAGGGTCAGTATTTGGATCACACGTAATACGTGTCACTGGATGTTATATTCCTACACACCCAAAAGAATGGTTTATTTATAATTCAATATTCAATGTTCATTAAGTGTCTCATTTTATAATCACAATTGAATTTATTTGTAAAGGCTGTGTATACTAATATACGGAATATAAACATTTGATGTTCTGATACAATAATATTTTCGTAAAACTTAAATAATACCATCAACTATGTAAGAGAAGACGTTTATGATTTTTTTAAAACGCACTAAGTTAAATACCTGCAAACTTTGCAGATTGTATTCTGCTTTAGATGTATCAGAAAGCATAACAAGATGTGTTTAAAATGGATTGCATTAATGTTCTTACCTCGAAATAAAGACGCGTACCGTTTTCCACAGTCCGGTGGCAGTGTATTTGTGGCCACAGTCTCGTTGTTCAAAGAGCACAATCTCATTATCGGGTCGTACATGAAGGATTCACATGTCGGATTGTCAATGCACCTTTTGCTGCATTCTAAGCTCGGATCTAACGGTCGTCTCGCCAATTAGGAACCCGTAAGAGTGCGAACAGGTGAAGGTGATGGTTCGAGATGGCTTGTTCTTCCTGTGCCAGACTCACAGACACCAGCATCAAGCAAGAACATCATTGTCGGAGTTTCTATCATCTTGTAAATATGGCACTGAAAAGAAAAAAGGTACAAACGCGTACTTATGAGGAATCTGTAAGCTTGCTCTTCCGACTCTTTTTTTTTAAATCATTACATTCAAAGCAACCGCTTAAAAAGGTACATTTATCTTTATAAAATACGAAATTGAGTAAACAAATAAGTAATACGTGGCGTGTATCTTAAAATAGCAAAACTGTAAGCTTTGCAGGAAGTCTTTTATAAAGCGACTAAGAACCGCGCATGAACTAACTTGTACAAAGGCGGGTAATGCGATATGGATTAACAGTAGCGTAAATAAAGATCAGAACAGGGTCTTTTAGGGTAAAAGGTCTTCCGCAATTTTATTATCTGCCTTTTTTTAATATTACTTTAAAATTATATTAGGTATTTTGTGTACTAAGGTACCTACAGCGAAAGTAGTTAAATACACTTGTAAAAGTCACATATCAATAAATTATTTAGGCTCAGATCTTGTATATTATTTAACATCTTTTGATAGAAGAGAATTCGTAATAACTGGATAAAATAGTCCAACAAAAGGATCTGCAATGACTTAATTAAAAGACATCTCAATTCAACATTACGAAGACGTTGACAGATTTATAATTTATCTAATCTATGCTTCGACAGAAATAAAACGTCACAAAAGTATACAACAATTCTGAATGACATAAAAATAATAATAAAAGATTTAAGAGTTTCTATATTGAATGTTTTAACATTTCATCCGCTGACAGTTCAGTTCAGTTCACTATTAATTGTCTTCCGTCTTTGATCGCAATCTTGCAAGCATTTTACAATTACTCCACAAGCTCCAAATATGCTATATTTTTTGTCATAATGAACGTGTTCAATCCTATATTGAACATTTGATTCGGATTAAATCGGAGATTCAAAGCTCTGTGTTTGTGTAGTAGAGGAGGAAAATTAATATAAAGTCCTTTTTAAATTGCAAATATTAAAATCTGAATGAGCACGCGAGTTAAAAACGCAATGTTCATACAAATTTAAACTGAATAAAGCTGAAAGCGAACACAAATTACTAGTTAAACGACATTGCATTAAAAAAAAAGTTGGTTCTTTTACACTTCTCCTGGTTTACTTCTCATCCTAAGTGTAACGAATCTAGTTTAGTATTGCAATATAGAGCATGCCGTTTCCTTGATTGTCATTGCATAGTATTTGTTATACGTGTATTTTTAATTTACGCAAAAAACAATATTTAGCACATTAAAACTTATGACATCACGACCTTTGCGAATTTTGCAAGATTTTCTCTTCAGCTATCTTTCCTTCGTCGATGTGTAAGACCGCATCAAGTGGTACTTCTAAATAACAATGTTTGAGACTTTAATAACCCTCCATTGTCTAAAGAAGGTTAAATATTAAATAACCAAATTCAATATTTACTGAACCATTCATTTAATACTCGTACAAAATCCATCGTACTAATTTTATAACTGTATTAACAGTTCACGAATCTAGAGACAATCATGCAGGATCGGCACGTTGTCACCAGTCTTTTAGCTACAAAAAAGAAATATTATCTCACGGACTTTAACGATTGCTCTTGATGAAATGAGGGAGAAAATTTGAAGGCAAACTAGAATGTCGACGTTGGGAAAATTGCTTATTTACCATGTTCCACATTTACAAGCGTACTCTATTATGATTTATCTACACACAACAACAATACGTCCTTTGAAAATGTAAGTCGATAGTGAAATAACATATTGACAAAATGTATCATCATAATACCTTTATTAATTTTAACCAAGGATGCCGACTGACCGTTCCAAGGCGGTAACTGATGGTTTTTCTTTTTGTGTGTTATGTCTCGTCTCTGTGTTTTTGTCACATTTATATTTGCCATGTTTGCCTTTGTCTAGAGGTAGATTAAAATTTAAATATCTGTGAAAATTTTGAAAGGATCATTTTTATTTACCTATATGAAACCGAGACACCAGCTAATTTCGAAAAATGTAATTTTTTTCCATGTTTAAAGTAAAACCTACACTTATCGAAAACTTTCCGGCGGATAGCCACTTCATCCGGTGTTACAAGGAACATATCTATTCATAATATATTCCAAGTCCGCGGAACAATTTGAAAATTACAGAACAAAAACCTGCAATATTTGAAACTTAACGTCAATTTAAAATGAAATTTAAGTCGACAGATTTTCGGCGTAAAAGCAGGAAACGTGTATTTTGAATGAAATATATTGTTTAAACGATCTTTAAAAGGTCTGTTTTAGTTTACTACACTAAGACAACAAAGTCCAAGGGTTTCATTTGATTCAATAAAACCAATAGATTGTTGTGATGTGTATTATGAGTGGCTATAAACTGAACTACATTTCTCAAAATGGGCATTGCAATGGGTCTTAATTTTCAGACTATATAAATACCTCAGTACTCGCAGCGCTTTGATCTGACATAAACAATAACAACACTAGAATTACTTAAATTAAGCATTCACAATATACATTGTGCGATTCCAAAAAAAAAAACATTACTAACCTTTCCTTTAGGGATCCGATCGTTTCTCCTGTCTTCGAACTTTTGAAGACTCTTAAACCCATTCGCTGGCTTAAACCGAAATAAACTGCCTTGATCGTATAAGCGTAAAATAAACAAAAGATACAAAAAGATCATAAAATAAAAGCTCTCTGGCTTGTGTTATAACTAGAAATCAATAGCTATGAGAACCATGCAACATGTTTATGTACTTATTTGGTCAGAAAATGCATGTTCATTTTATCGACCAAGTTTCAGTCTCTTTCAAGGTTTGAATAAAGATAAAAAGCTAAATAAGGGCAAACGTATCGAACAGTTCCAAGAAAGACGCAATACATGTTCTATTTAGAGCATTTTAATTATAGGAGTGTAACAATTAATGACGTTTTATCGGAGCAGTAAAGGCCTACGCTAGACTTAATTAGGCCAGACCCCTATAATCCAGATTCTGAAAGTGGAATCTGACCATTCTACATAACAAATACCACTAACGACAACACTATGATGACTAGCCATAGGTACAACCATGCCTTTCGAAAATACTTCCTTTTAGTCCAGGCGTATATTATAATTGAAAATAACAACAACATTGCATTTTTCCTTATCTAGATATAGACGGTGACGCGATTTCCTCTAAATAAACACTTCAAATATGGCATCATGCCTAATTTTCATAAGATCTGGTGTTGCGACCGAACCATTGCTTATTTCCACCATTTTAATGTAGCACAACGTCTTTCGAGAAATACGACCTCTTCTGAGTTAATTATATTATTGCAAAGCTGTTATTACAAAAAACTTGGACATGTCAAACGTTGTTTTCCAATAATACCAGCATTTGCAGCAATTCCGGTTTTAACTGCAGAAACGTTTTGCCTAATTAATAAAGTGTTCGGGTTGAGTTCTTGGCCTGCTATCACACTAAGTGTAGTACCTGCTCCTAATGCCTACAACAATATTTAGTATTTTAATATATTAATCTGGTAATATCCGCTTGATATGACGAATAAATGTCTTAGCCACAATGTGATTGTATAGGTATGACACTTGGATAAAACAATCTGATCAACGCTCATTATTGCAATTCAAGAAGTTGTCATTTATGTCAACGTTTAAGCCAAACTAACTTCAGTATGAACAGTGTTTTACTTTATTCTTAACTGGGGAAAATAATATGCCTACTGTGCATAAGTGTTCGTAGCGTCGGTTGAGGAAACAAATGTATTGCGTAAACGTTTTATTCCAGAAATTTGTTACACATATATATAATCCATGATAAAAGTTGTAAGAAGCACAGAACTTGCATACTATATGAAATACTCGAATAATCTTCCTTATTCGACAGACTGAGCCAGAAATAACAAATAGAATGCAAACAACATATGTTGAAATTGACACGTCTTGCTTTAATATGCCTGTTTATGTTTAATGTTTAAGATCCTTGTGGGAGTTGCCGCAAACAGAATTTCAGTGTGTGTGTGTGTGTGTGTGTGTGTGTGTGTGTGTGTGTGTGTGTGTGTGTGTGTGTGTGTGTGTATGTGCGTGCGTGCGTGCGTGCGTGTGTGCGAGTGTCTGTGTGTGTGTGTGTGTTGGTGGTGGTAGTGGGGGTGGGGAGTGGCCGCAAACAGAATTTCAGTGTGTGTGTGTTGGTGGTGGGGGTGCGTAATAAATACCTTAAACGCTGTATAATATGCTATATTTAGTATCAACCACTTGGAGTTTACAACCACTCATCTACAAACACACATATTCCTAGGTTTTCGTCTGTAAATCGTGCTGATTCGTATTGCACACATCCATCCTTGGTTATTATGAGTGAAATGGGGTTGTGTTAATGCTGTTGTTATGATTGATTGGTTATGACAC
The DNA here is from genome assembly GCA_007844125.1 of Sinonovacula constricta. Taxonomy (NCBI): domain Eukaryota; kingdom Metazoa; phylum Mollusca; class Bivalvia; order Cardiida; family Solecurtidae; genus Sinonovacula; species Sinonovacula constricta. Next base: position 68,112,175 of record CM017556.1, on the reverse strand, counting down.
GGTCAAATTTGATAAGAAGTTCCGACCCAATATATATTTATCCACATGTGTGGCCCTAATGACAGAAGTATTTTAGCTAACGATTACTGAGTTGTTCGTCAAGTTGACTGATTTAAAATTGCGTTGTATGATTAGGTGTGATTCTAAAGTTCACAATTAAAACGTAGACCACTATATTCAATACATTGTACTATTATAAAGTATTCAAAAGGATTTATTTGACCATTTCTTGGGTAGTGTTTAATAGCACTAGTTAGCAATAACACTAAACGCTGTTATTTGAGCTGGACTCAGTGTTCAATCATATTCCTTGTTATCTTATGACAATCTCTGGTCACAGGGGCTTAAAGTACTGGTTATGTTTTAAGCATGCGCCGATTATGCTACTTTCTTTTTCGTGCAGCATTTATCAGACATTTCAAGCAAAATGTACATATGTTTTTCAATTTTAAAAGTAAAATGAAAATTATTGGTAATATGTCTTGTTATAAGGCATAAGTAGTATTATGGCTTTATCTTAGTATCCTCACTTTAACTGACGTCGTTGTTTTGATTTAAGATTTGAATCGAGTTTTGAATTTGCTACTTTTACTATTTTATCATATATGTCATTTCTGAGCTCCAGTTATATGTACTCGTTTGTCTAGTTTATGTCAAACGACAGTTGAGGAACTGTTAAGAACACAAAGCTGTTATCTAGTGAACGTTCTGTGCACAATTCAGGTATTTTATTGCAATTATTGAATAGTGTTTCAATAACAGAAGTCTTTGTTCAGTTATTTACCGGCTGAGTAGAATGTTAGAACTATCAAAGGACTCAAAGAAATATTGAATGATAGAAAACGATCCTTATTAGAAGGTGTGGAAAGCCAACACGGTAGCAACAAGTTAAACGATCGACTCAATGACAAAGATGTAAAATATTTGTCACTTACGAACGTACCAACGCGATAAGTGTTTGAGTGATGCCTGAAACACCACCCCCTAACCATTGAAACACCCCCCTAACTATTTAAACACCACTACCCCCTAACCATTGAAACCCCCCCCCCCTAACTATTGAAACACCACCCCCTAACAATTGAAACACCACCCCCTAACTATTGAAACACCACTACCCCCTAACCACTGAAACACCCCCCTAACCATTGAAACACCCCCCTAACAATTGAAACACCACCCCTAACTATTGAAACACCCCCCTAACCATTGAAACACCCCCCTAACCATTGAAACACCACCCCCTAACCATTGAAACACCACCCCCTAACTATTGAAACACCACTCCCCCCTAACCATTGAAACACCCCCCTAACCATTGAAACACCCCCTAACCAATGACCCCCCCAACTATTGAAACACCCCCCTAACCATTGAAACACCCCCCCTAACAATTGAAACACCACCCCCTAACCATTGAAGAAGTTTATTAAGCCATAACAAATTTGGCAGGCACATTGTTATAGCTTTATTTCTAACAGCTGAACTGTTATGTGGTTAGAAAAATATATTAGTTAAATTAATTCGTTAGTGTGAAAAGAAAGAAAGAATGTGCCACCAGCACAAAACTTCTGTCTTAATCTAAATGTGTGTTATTATTTTGACATGTTTAAAAAAGCGATTATGAGTTCATTCGGACTTTAGTCCAGTCCATTAAGTGGTCAGTCGCTCCTGCTTTTGGCCAGTTTTCCGTGATGCTTATTTTGGACTATTTTGATCAAATTACATTGTTGTTTTTGATACTTCAAGCCATATTTAGCATATCCATGTTCGGTATATGGAGGACCATGGACGAGCAAGCCTAATATTTTACGACATATAACCATGATAAACCATACAAAGGAAGGTAGTTCTTCTACGACAGGTTACCGTAAAGCTTGGCCGTAGAATATACTCCCAATTCAGTTTTTTATGCAAGTTATATACACCGGGGTATAGAGTCTATGTTAAAGATTTGGTGATGACTGTCTCCTTAGGTATTCCATAAAGTCAGTATTACTTGCAATGGGTGATTCTGAAAGTAATTTTCAGTACACAAATGCAGTGAAAAATAAAACAAATAACAATGGCAAACACAAATATACTTTTTTGCGGTTTAATCACTGTCAAAAAGTAACATTTAAACAAATTACAACCAATAATTTGATATCTGTATCACTTAAATGTTATATATTCATTCGTGTTATGTTTGAAGATATGTTCTTTATGCTGAACTACATAAAATTGCTTTGTACATGTTATCTTTCTTGATATACATTTTAAATATAACAATAAATATCAATCGTTACTGTGTTACTTATGTATGTTTGAATGTTGCCTTGTACACCGCTTTAACGTTTGGAATGTAACTCTTGTTATGAACATCGTAGTCCATGTTTTTTTACAATGCCGACTTTTCGCAAATGAATGTATACATAGACGTGCAATACCACATTTCTATGCTTGCACTGTATGCGTAGCCGCAATCATATGGTATACCATTGTACAAGCACATGGCGGCGACACTCGGGGGAAGAATATGGTTGTTTGCATTCATGTAAACGTTCTCCTCCAACATGTCATGGACTCCCACCCAGGGCCAGTAGTCGTACACTGAAGTTGCCCATGCGGTCCTTGTTATGTTCTCAAAAATTGCGAGTAGAGAGGGATTGCTTAAACTTGCCAGGTCTCCATTTTCATTGTCCCTGCAGTAATCCCGACTCGCATTCCATGAATACCTTATGTCAACATACTTGTAACACTTTGATCCGTATTTTCTCCAACCTGGGTCGCAATGACCTAAACATAAAAAAACGTGTGAAAGTAATTGTCATATTATTAAAGAAGGGGATGCTGCTGCCATTAATCACACATATTGTCATATGTCTGTTTTAAAGACGATATTCACGATGTGGTAATATGCGTTAGTGTACAGTAACCTCTATCACTGAATTATTTTTCTGGCTTGATCAACTTTCGCTTTCAAATGTTTGTTTGATATGTACTCGGTGGATACGCAATTTCGGATATTTATATCATCCGCTCTCCACGTGCCTTTAAAGGGATAGTTATTTTGATCAAATTAATCTTAACATTTAAAAGGATAGTTATCTTGATCAAATTAATCTTAACTGAAACAAGAATGAAACGTAATAATGTTATGTGTTGTATATGTGATTTGTTTATGTCGTTGTCCTTACTTTTTAGTAAGACAATTATTAAAAATGTCAACAAAATAATTAGAGTTTAATACGTTGGAAACGTTTTAAATAGAACATTGACACAAATTGCTATATAGACTCTAGACTAGTATGGCCACGTGATATGGTAGCAATGGTAGCGTAATATAACGGGTGAGGCCAGTATTCATGCATAAACAATTTGGTTACGTCAAAATGTACTTTGGCGAGGATGCAAAGGGTACCAGTGTACTAAAATATCTGTAATTTTAACCGATGATATTGAAGTCATATTGCATGAATTATTATTATAGTTTTCTTTCATTTAATTGCATTTAAAACGATTCGGAACAATGTAACATTGGCAACGATTTCAAGCTCGGTTCTTCTGAATAATGATACACTTTTGACAACTTTTGCAATTTAATTGCGTAAAGTAACAGGTGTGAACAGTTTGTGAGTTAAATGTGACGGTTAATAAAGTAAAACTGTTCCATTTAGCGTGTTGGAAAAAAGAACGAATCAGTGGTTAAATATGTATACCATTAAGTACAATTACCTCGGTATATAGATGCGTAACGTTGCCCGCAGTCTGGTGGCAGGAGGTTAGTGTCCACAGTCTCGTTGTTTAAAGAGCACAGCCCCATTACTTGGTCGTACATGAAAGATTCACATGCTGGATTGTCGAGGCACATCTCGCTGCACTCTAACTGAGATCGTGCCGTCATTTCGTCAAGGAGCAATCCGTAAGTGTGCGAACAGGTGAAGGTGATAGTCGAGATGGCTTGTTCTTCCTGTGCCAGACTTGCCGACAACATAAGCAGTAAGACCAGAGGGGTCATCATTGTGTTACTGATGGCGCTGAAATGGATACATTTATATCATTGCAAAAGCATATTTATCGTTGAATGTTTTTAAAGTATGCACTCTTTTTTTTAAACAGATGGATTTTATTAAATGCTCACTTTCATAACCACAACATGTGGGTTGTATCTCACATAAGAAACGTTTAATAAAATGCGAGAAGTAAATTTTGAACTAGCCACGTCACTTATGCACAGCATTTAAGGTAAATTGTACAAACCAGGGCTACTGCTGTACGTATTTAAGTTGTAAGGAGAGAGATAAGAACACATCTAGAGCATATTGAGGACTAGCTGCCATGCATGCCTCTTTCATAGGATTAGGATGTTCTGGCAAATCTGACCACATACTTAATTTTTGTGTCGCTTAAAATAAAATTCAGTTGGTTCATTTTAATACGGCCTTTTGCCGACTGACAGTTCCAAGGCTGTAACTGATGTTTTTTCTTTTTGTGTGTTATGTCTCGTCTCTGTGTTTTTGACAAATTTACAATTATTCTGTTTGCCTTTGTCTATGTCTAAGGTGGATTAGATTTAAATATCTGTGGATATTTTACTTATTTACCTATTTATTATTTATTTGTATCTCTCTGACATGTTTCATTACGACTTATTTTCATAGTACGTATATACTTATAATGTTTTGGTGACGCTATTGTTGTCTCTTGTGGAATAACTCATTTTAAAGGGTACATTAATGCGGCATTGAATAACTGGAATTTATAGCTGTTTTTCTAAAAAAACAACCAATGATACTGAAGATTAAATTGCAGCTTGCAATTATTTAAAGCTGCCAATAATCCAAAAGGCATTTACAAAAATTCACAGCGTTTTGGCGAGGTCTTTATTTAAGAAAAGAATCGAGCATTCCGAATTTAATACTGCTTCATGAGACAAATTTGACTTTTAGATGAAGCAGACAACAACGAATAAAATAAAGTAGCAGATAGCTTGGATCCCAGTATATTCATCTTCTTGTTTAAAGGGTATCCTATCTGTGGCACCAAGGATGTAAACATCTGTTTACATTCTTGATACAATTTAACATCCCATAGATTTATTTAAATTATCTATTCATCTACAAAATTATATTCTTCTATTATCGAATTTGAAAACAGTAATTAAATTTTTATTATGGTAATTTCAGGCAAACATGATCAGAAGATTGACATGTAACTATCGATATCAATTTAACCACAACATACTCGCACGTTGACTGCACAGGTAACAGATAAGTAGCAGTCTTAAAATGTATGTACCGATAATGCAAACTTTTTCGACCAAATTATTACTTTATCACTGTTCGTGATTAAGAATTGTTTAAGCAAATTTAATTATAAACATAAATCAGATATCGATTTAAAAAACGAATGGCATGGTAACGAAATTTCATAGAACATAGGGGGTAAAGAATATTACGAAGGATTGCTAAAACGTAAGTATGTTTGAAGGATGTTGGAAAGTCACATGTAAGTATAAGCTTTTGGGAAATTAAAGAGAAATGGTGCGACATATGTGTTTCCCTTTTCATAAGTGTGTATTGTGTTTGACCATTAACGTTATCCGAGTCAAAAGCACATACCGATGAGATCAGCATGACTACGTGTTACCCACAAAGTCGACAGGAATAGGCCGATACGAATAAAATTACTAGCATATTCGATCACTCGTATTATGAACAAAACACTTGGTCCACTTGAAGTCGTTCCAAAATAAAAACATGCTCGTATCACTTTGTTTTTCTTTCAACATGCGAAGCTATAAAGACGTTAAGTGATTAAACCCTAAGAAAAGGGAAAGTCATTATAACTATCCCTTATAAGCCATTTGTTTCGTTCGCGACGATTACGAAGAACGTGCGAGCCTTCAATGATCAGAGATATATTAGGTAAAAGACATGTGTGCCCACAAAACAGTTGTACAAAGAAGCTGACAATAAAAATATGTATTCGGGTCTTTGAAAATATATTTACGCCGAGATGCAAATTTGCAAAAAAAAATGGTCAAGCTAAATATGTATCAAATTATCAACTGTATTTATGAGCCGGCTATAATAAAATACACTTTTTTCTTATTTGATCCACTTTTAATATTTTAAGGACTTTTAATTGAGCAACGCACTAAGACATACTGTACGTAGTTGGTAATTAAAGTCTTTACTTGCAGTAATAAAAATAAGTAACTTACCTTTGTTTTGATGGAACGGATCTTCTTTGTAGCCCTTTGATATTGGAAGCTTTCATAAAACTGTTGACTGACTTGAGAACGTTGTCAACAATATCATATTAGGGTAGAGTTTCTGACGAATTAAAACGAAGGAAACGTGAAAAGACCATAGACAAAGAATATGCGCGACATTAGATAATCAATAGCTACGAAAGCGGTGTGGAATGTTGAAACAGTTTGTCGCATGATCAATATGAAGAAAAAAATGTCGCTTCAATGTCTGTTTATTCTTAGTTTTAAAACCATTATAACTTCATAATTCTCGTTGATCGAATTTTTACTTTATTCTTTACAATAAAACATTGTCAGTTGTTTCGTTTTTTACCCGCATCATAATTTGCCGATGCAATTAAAAGCTGTTAAAATGTTTGGCAGTTTGAAAGTTATAAAAAATAACATTTACTAGAAGTAAAAATTTAAACAAATATTTGTTGTTTTAATTATTCTTATCCGGCACCTCTTGTACTGCAATACAAAGCTCTACCTAACCAATTATTTGGAAAACTTTATTTTTCATTAAAATACTATCTAAAAGCTAACATGCCAAGTAACCGACGCGCTATAGATATACTAGTCGTCACTTTAATAAATAAAGCGTTTTTATCTCTTGTATTATGCAAAATCATGTCATTGTCTTTGAACATAGCAGAAGTATAACTATGGACTTAACCCTTGACAACGCTGCATGTCTTGTAAAGATATTTGCATACTATTTATGTTGATACAAAAACCTTGGTACGTGATTTAAGCGTAATAATTTACTAACTTTTACAAATAGGACGCGTTGGGTTTCTGTCGTTATATTTTAGAATATAAAAAACTATTTATTTTTATCAATCAAGAAAAAAATTAAGCAGATTGTGATATTTCAGATTACAGTGAATTATTAAAACAAACATAATATTTATCCGGAGAAATGTTACATGATTGTGCATACTTTGAAGGTGTTGAAAATGGCTTGTTTTAGTGCATCTCTCCCATGTTGTGAGAACACAGCTGGATACCTCATTTGTTTAATATATACAGAGATGTTATAGGGGAAGTGCTCATAAAACAATTAATCACACTTGATGCACATGGACTTATTGCATTTCCATTGGTCAGTAACGCTTTAATCCCCACCCTTTTCCTGATACCACTGCAGCCAGGCGGCTAGACCCACAGCCACTTCCTTCCCCCAACCCATCAACCTCCCACTGTGATCACAGCATGAAGCCAGATAAGGCCACATTCCAATTTGTCTTTAAAGGCATCTCGAAAGGAATGTGGTATCCCACTGAGCCAGGCCCCCACATGCTATGACCAGACCTGCTAATTGCTGGTCATCACTGCAGGGAGTCTTTAGCCAACATAGTACTAATCTGTCACAGTAATACCTCTGATGGGTTAATGCAAAACTAAATTACCTGCTAGTATGGATGTGAGACAGTCGGCTAGTTTTACACAAAGCCACAAACATTATTGTTAGTGATAATGTAGGTTGTTTACTATATGATCCCTTACAAATTCTTTATTGCATTAATTACTAGGTGTCAATTTTGTAACTGCAAGATTATGTATTTATTTCATAGCTAAATATTTAATTTTGCAAATACATGAGAGATACAAGTTTTAGTATTCAAAATGACTCTGAAGGACATTATTCTGACAATGAATGACTTTTTAAATTGCTTTTGTTAGAAACGTTTCGTTTATATATATATATATGTGTGTGTGTGTGTGTGTATATATATATATATATGTGTATATATATATATATATATATATATATATATATATATATATATATATATATATATATGTATATATATATATATATATATATATATATATATATATATATATATATATATATATATATATATATATATATATATATATTGGATTGCGTAATTGGTATATTCACAACTGTTTCCTTTACAAACTGTGAATGACTATGTTCAACCCCCAGATATAGCATACATACACTTGGATCTTGAACAATACCTGTGTGACAGACACATCGTTACAGACTGTGGCAGCCTGGCTTATCAGAAAACAGATGCCCTCACATGCTGGGTTGGGCAATAAATGGGGGGGGGGGGGTCACTTATATAAGGCTCTTGAGATGCCTTTAAGTACGGACCTAACTGTAAGACTGAAATCACAGCAAATCTAAATACAAACCCGCAAAAGTGAATAAGATGCCTGTAGGTAATGTCTATGCTTATATTGACGTTGGGGTGTTTTTACTAAAAGGTCCACCGTAGCTTTCTAACAGTTCTGTATATCATGGCATCAACAGTTACCTTCAAAAGTATCACACTTTATGTTTGTAAATTACTTTGTGGATCATATCAGTTGTATTAATATGTACACACACTTAGCACAATACATTTTAAGCTCAATAAGTCATTTGTCTAATTGCCCATTATTTATATGGCTGGCTGAACTTAATGTTATTGTACTGTATATTAATACATGGGTACTTAGAAGCTCAAGCCAATATTTAAAACTATAAACTAGGCTGGCTCAGTTGCTTCTGTAGAGGTAACACGCAAATATTCCCGTTGTGTAAACGAATTTGTTTCGCTACGCGTGGTTTCTAACAACAGTCTGCCCACAAGCCTAGAATTACCCAAATTCTTACGTAATTCCCGGATGACGAATTTTGCAGACAGTTCTGATATTGCCATTAGTTAATGACCGTTTACTGCATGTAGGCAACATCTCATATGAATTAAGAGTAAAATACCTTAATGCTTTCAAATAAAGTAATAATGAATATATAAAGATTCGCTGTTTTAAACTTCCGTTAACAAATATACGATGCATAGTCTGATAGGTGGGATATAACTAACAATAATTTTATCTTCTTTTGAATCTGAGTGTTTCATGTCTCTCTTGTTTGTATACATAGCATGTGCAACCATTCTACAGGCATTTCTGCCTATGTCATTAGTTAATGAGGTCTCTAGGACCGCTATATTCCTTCTGGCGAATATCTATCCGAAGATCAAGCGACTGTCATTTGCAATAATTTCATCCCCAAATAGAGTAATTAGTGTCATCTTGTATTCAATGATACAAAATATTTAAACTTCTTTACGAGAAGGGACTTCGACGTTGGTCGTGCAGGCATCTAAGGCACAACTAATGAAAGAGTTGATATTTCATACCAGTTGTTAGTGAAAATTCCTATGTATATTATTTATGCCCTCTATACAATTTTACCAGTGAAAGAAAATATAATAGTGTCTATTGCAAATATCGTTAGTATTATGCTTTGTATGAATGGAACACTAGTCGAAAGCACAAACATCCGATCTAAAACACTCATAAATGTACAATTGGCAAAGCAATGATATTTGCCATTACACCAAGCATCGCTTTTATGGTAACGCAGGTGTAATAGACAGTATACAGAATGTGAAGATTAACACAACTAATGTGTTGTTTACTTTGATGTTGATCTTTATGCCGAATTTTAAGAAACTCAAGTTTTGAATAGATAGATATTTTTTTCCTGAAATTGATATTTTAAGATGTCTTCTTTTTAGAAATAAGAAAACTCTATATATTATCTTATATCCTCTTTAGGAGAAGTGTTTTGCTATTGCGTATCGTTTGGAAAGAAATTATAGTATAAGACAAACCAATTAAACATGTTACGGGGATGGTTTGACTTAGACTATCCCAAATATGTAATTAATTGTTTACAAACTCAACACGCTTTAGGCTGAACCTCCTATTTTTTCTGCTGGCTGTCTTTTATTTTAAATGTTCTATAAAGTATTTTGGTTGATTCTGCAAAATATAAAATAATTTCACCACATTGATTTTTTAGACTTTGAATTTATCACGTAATAAATTTGTAATCAAGTTTAGTTAAAATAATTCAGTTAAAACTTATTTTCAAAATAAAAATTAAAAACTAAACATCTGGTAGAGTAATACAAAAAGTGAAAAAATTGGAAAGAAAAAAGTTGACAATGCATGTCCATACCAGGATTCGAAACCTAAACCCCAAGTTTTGAAGCATTTTAGCCGTGTTTTGATACTTTTCAATTGGGGGTGTAGCATTACAGTTGCTCTACCTTAAACGGTCCATTTAGACCGACTGGGGTAGTTAAACATGGTTGATGGAGCGCACGAACCTTTCGAATCTCGCACCTCTAATGGTCTTTCTTCAAAGTTATGTAAATAAAGTAAAATCAATTGTATACAAAGGAAGTAAAGGCATATATACAACTATACAAATTACAAATATTCATAATAAAACACAGTTACCGCCCTAGAACGGTCAGTCGGCTATAGGTAGAGTTGTGTTGCTCACACCTGTTTTACAAACTCGCACTTGCTTTAGTTTCTTTTCAATAATAAACAGTGTAAGTAAACTATCAACTAACGGGAACTAACAGTAAATAACCAAGCAGAATTCAAACAATAAACAACTTTACAATAAATGAAATCAACGCAACTATTATACGTACATTATATACACGAGACAAAAGGATCCTTTAATTGATTTGTGATTTGTGCATGATCATTCTGTTGATTAAATCATTTCCATTATCATGTGTATTGTATAAAATGACGGAATTCTGTGTATTTAGATGTTATTAACGTTATTGAGTTCTTTTGAAACAGATAAACAATGACACTCATACATATACGTTATTGTTGCACCTCATAAAGAAGTTTATGTTTGAAATGCGTCATATAATAAATAATAAGCGTCATGTTTTGTTACATATGTTAGGTATGATCCTTTTACTTTCGTTTCTAATTGCTTTAAAATCTGTTTACCGTATAATGGCAATTTGGCTAACTTTACTCTGCATACCCTAAATCATGCATGTGGCCATGTTTATGTACATTGACACGATGTCTGCATATCACGTATACGTCTTGAGCAAATTTAAAATAAAATACTTATTTTCCTTCGCATCTAAATTTTAAATAAATAGACTTTAATTGGGATTTTGACATTATTTAATTACATGTAATGTTATGTATCTATGTATTTAATATACGACGTCATGTTTAAATATGTTTTGATTGTTCTAGGGTTTCCGCTTACGTACGTTGTGATCGCTGTCAGTGCTACTTCTTCTCTTCTCATCATTGTCTTCGGCTACCTGACATACCACGCTTGTCGGCGCCGCAAACAGAGGCTGATCTGGCAGAAAACATTCAATGATGACAGTTCCCCAGAGTCCACGCTGGACAGAAATGTGAAAATCAGTCAAAGTACTCCCGAGCTGGCAGCAGAATGCGCTGCTCTGGACAGACACGAAACCAATTACTTGAAGGCTAAAACGTTCTTAAAATCAATACGACAGTCGACGCTGCCGACTGTCTCTCAGAGGCACCAGAACTTTCAGCGACAGCTGTCTCACAAATTAGACTTATCAAATATAGAGTTTTCTGTCCAAAGTGTCAAGCACAAAGGACAGCCACAGTTAGGCACCATCAAGCCGGAGCTTTATAAACAAGCATCAGTGGACAGCATAAAATCAGAGCACGCCTTGTGTGGCCGCCTATATTACAGCCTGCAGTATGATTACGAACTCGAAAACCTTCTTGTCACGATAATAAAAGCAGAAGATCTCCCAGCCAAAGACTTCTCAGGAACGTCCGATCCATACGTGAAGATTTACCTGCTTCCGGACAGAAAGAACAAATTCCAGACCAAAGTTCATAGAAAGACACTCTACCCCGAGTTTAATGAGAAGTTTGTGTTCAACATTCCCTATCGAGAGTTGGCGGACCGAATGTTGCAGTTCAATTTGTATGACTTTGACCGGTTCTCGAGACATGACCTTATTGGTACTGTCGGCGTACGAGACATCAACCCAGAAGGAACCCGTCTCACCGTCGAGACACACTTTGTCCGTGACATCCTATCATCAAATCAGGTACATTTTTTAAAAATAGGGAGCGTCTCTTTTTTTGTTTTATTTAAAGATATAACCTCGCATAAACTCAGCGTTAAATTATGTTCTTACATGCAAAGGACAAAGGTATATTAAAGTAGTGTGGACATTATTATGTAAGTGTTTAACATTAAACATATATTTATTGTATTTATGAATTAGTCGTATCTATCTATTTCTAAAGGAAACACGTATTAACGGTTCTATCTTGATTCGTTGAGTGTAACACACAATGACTAAATATGCTTGACTAAAACAATTTATTTTTAAAATGCTTAAAATGCTTTTAAAACAAAAGAGATTTAAGCAATATTAACGATATGTCATAACAAAAATGTATACATAAATGCTAAACATAACATAACTTTTAAACAGTTAATCAAGTTAATCTACAAAATGCACTGTTTGTGTTATCTTTTAAAAGGTATACTGCCTAATATTTATGACACACCATAACACAAATGCGTACATTATGGTAATGTATTAATTTCAACAATGATAAAATCAGGTATTCATTATACCTTTAAAAAAGAAAACGTAATCAGAATACTCATCCGTTGAGCTATTGATCTTTCCCTTCTATAAAACAGCTTGTTTGTTTTTTATTGCGGAAACGTAGTATCATTAAAGGCTTTCTTATCTCACGTGACGGTGTACTGATTTATTCCTACTGCAATTACTCAATAAACTTTGGCTATAATACCACGTATCATTGCTAGATGAAGCTGGGTGATCTTGCTGTCATGTATTTGCCTTTGTTAATCAACAAGCGCTAAGCTAAGAGTTAATTCAGATTGTTGTATTAAGCCTTATAATATTTGTTTACGTTGTGGGTTGCTTTGTTGTTGTTGTTGTTGTATTAGCCACTAAATCTTGGCGTTATTATTGCATCTAAAGCAAATTGGGTGACAATTAGATTATCTCTATAATACCCTTATGACTCGATAACAGATTTTTACGTCTCCGGGGAATATAGTCACAATTAAGAAACAGAATGGTCTGAACATTATTTCGGCAAACACACCAAAAATTGCACTATAGACAATCATGAAGACACTAGTTCAATTTTCTCAAAATATTTAAACCATTATTAAAGTTTGCAATTTTGCAAACTCATAAAACTAAACGCTTTTTTATTTTATTTTTTATATTGATGTTCTTATACAGTGCAATGCATATCAAACATACTAGTACTTCTTTTACTTGCAAATCTTAAACTTGTACGAAGTATTTGCGATTTTGAGAAAGCTTGTTTTTATTAGACAGGTAGTGATTTTGACCTTTTAAAGGTTTACTTGCCGTAAGTTTCTTCATTTTGCAACAATGCACAAGTTGTGTTTGTACATGCCATCACTGTTGCAGTCCCCGCGTGTAGTGGTGAATTTGCTATGATCCACGAGTGAAGAATGTCATCAATATATGCGTATTAAGTGACGTAAAATGTCTAAAAAGTCGCTTAAAGGCCAGGAACTAAATGTAGTGCAGCAATCACAAAGTGTTTTGCATGGATCTAAGAAAGCCAAAATTGATGATACATGTATCTGATACACATATAAGGAGCAATACTGTTAGTAATGACTTGAAATCTCACAACAGGGTACACGAAAGACTGACAGTTGATTTTTAGTGAGAAAAGCGGACAATAAGCGGTGGATTATGTGATAGAATTTCTATGCTATACTTTGACTGGTGGGGTGCGCGCATGGCGTCATGGTAGAATCGCAAATCTGTAACTCCTCTGACTACTTAGCCTCCCACCTCGTGGATTCGAGCCCCGATCGGGGCGACGGACCTAATGTGGGAAGGCCCTGCTGCAGCCCTGTCGTGCGCCAGAGGTACTACCAAGACATTTGTCGGTGATCTTCCTCCACCAAAACAGCTGGATATCATAATTGGTCGCTGCGACGTATCTCAAAAATAAAAACAAAACTGATATTAATTATGAATCCCACCTAGGAATTTGCCAAATAAAGTGACACGTCGTACCGTGACGACAATTTTAATGGTCTTCATATATTTTTTTGATTTTGTAAATGTATTTGAACTTAATATTTATACTGACACAATTATAGTGTTTTCTTATCGAGACAATTTAGTTTTGGCATCAATATATAATACAATTTTTTACAACCAGTTTAGTGTGGGTATTATGTTATTATATTAATATGTTCATTGCAGTTTTCGAAAAAAAAGAATATCTAATTATAAAATATAAAATATTTTTTGTATGCCATCCTAGCCGAATTACAGGATAAATAAAAACGTAGCGCCAATGCTCTTTAAAATAAAGCAATGTGTAATTAGTGGCTGCAAGGAAAGTATTTATGCTCAATTTTGAAGTTTAAGGTTTACAGGCACGTTACTCGGTTAATATTAACGATTGAAGTTCTGCGAAATGCTTGCTTAACCATCGCATGAATTAAAGCTAGACTATAAATAACAGTGATATTTGCTTACTTATAGCGCCAGAACCTTGCATAATTACAATTCATTTAGTATGTGTTGTAGTGTTATTATCTAATGAATCAGTCAGATGAGTTGTATAATGTTTTGCGGCATGAATCCTACTCAAAGACTTAACATACTATGAATAATATTCAAAAGTGCAAAAAAACTCTTAATCGTTTTAGATAGAAAGTCATTTTAAGGACAACGTTAAGAAGAGAAGTTTAATAAAGATAATACCCATTGGCGTTTAGTTTGACATTGTATATTGCATCAGAAGCTATGGTCACCAAAACTTAAAAGCAGTTACATAAATTTGTGCATTTTAATCAAAATTGAAAAATGAATGCATGGTTGGTAAACATCAATTATGTAAGTTAATTAAACGTACTAAACTTAATCCCAGCATGATCAGTGTTTAAATAAATTCACCTTAGAGAAGCGATAGTAGGTATCACGTTCTTATCATACAGTCTGTCATAAAATCTCTTTTTTGAGCTTGAATTTTTTACTGATATCTTACCGACTAAAAATAAATGCTGCTTTACCACTTATCTGATCGTATCTTTATCTCATCTTACCAGCTACGATGCTAGGGCTATGCTGGTAATAGCAAGTTATTTCTTAAGACATATTTAAAACATGTTTATTTGAGTAGAAATCTGCGTCCGGTAACGTCAATTCTTTTTAGTTCAGTTGGACGAGATGTGTAATGTATACTCGTTGATGTTTTCACATAATTCTGTTTCTGGAAAAGTTTGCTATGGTTTGGAAGATTCTTTAAATGTTCTTTGCAATAGAAGTATAACCCAGATAAGTTTATGTTTTCGTTATGTTTTGATTTAAGAGAACTTCATCAGGGTGGATTTGTGATCACAATTTGCGTTGTTTTAGCAGAAGTTTAATTTAGAGGAGCTGATGCTTTCAATAAACTACGTTTCAGGAAAAGTTTGACCTGGGAGAGGTAATGCTTTCACTGTGCTACCTGCCTACAGCTGGACGTCTGACACTAACCATCGTTAAGGCCCGGAATCTAAAAGCCATGGACATAACCGGCTCATCAGGTAGCGTTCGTTTTACATCTAATATGTCTGTAATATGTCTCTAATACATCTCTAATATGTCTCTAATATGTCTCTCAAGTTTAAAAAGTTTAACCATCCGTATGCATACGATCTTCAGTAATAATAACGATTACATAACAAACGTGTCAAAAAGTCAAACTGTACAAAACAACATTTATTGAAATTGACATTAATTATAAAAAAAGATTCTTACAATTAGCAAAGTGTGTCCCTTTACTCATGTTTATATATTTTGTCCATGACTGTAATTAATTATGTTTATGTCATAAGTAAATGGTCATGTTAAATGTGCAATGTATTAATCAACTGTCATGTATTGCAGACCCGTATGTAAAAGTGTCTCTGATGTGCAGAGGAAAGAGAATTAAAAAGAAGAAGACGTCAGTAAAACGGAATACGCTAAACCCGGTATATAATGAAGCCATGGTCTTCGATGTGCCGCAGGAAAATGTAGATGAAGTTTACTTAATCATCAAAGTGATCGATTATGATAGGTGAGACTTCCTCTTTTTAGAGACATGTAAACGTCTTCGTTTCAAGGTAGTTAAATAGTAAAATCGTGTTCTATGTAATCGCAGATTTGTATTACGTATTTCGCAGCTTACATAAGTAAACGATGCGTATTCGGCGCAGCTGTCTGCCCTACCTTTGGACCTTCTTAAGAGATGCTACGACAGGCAAACCCGGATTATTATCAAAGAGAATTTACACATTGCATCAAAGTATCTAAACAAGAAATACACCGTTTTTCGGTCATAGTCTGAACAAAGGTCAGCCGATAATAAATGCAAACTATAACAGCGTTCAGAATACTTAAGCGATGACAAACAAATTTACTACCTTGGAGTATGTACATGTTCAATCAGCTTAATTGGATTAAAGCACGTGCATTTTTTATTTAGATGCTTTTTAAAATTTCTGTGAAATCAATAATTCATAGTTACAACACAAAAGTGTAAAATCTTACAAAACCCCTGAATTTCTTTTCAAGATTAATTTTAATTTATTCGTTCTTAATAATTTGCTTTGTTATATATATTACATTTAGTACATTTAGGTATACAGTGTTTACCGTTGCGCAAGGACTACCAGAAAAAACAATAAGACCTCAATTTTAAACCTTCGTGATTCTTTTAAAATGTACACATTTATTGATACAGAATCGGCAGCAATGAAATCATGGGATGCTGTGCTGTTGGGCCCAAATACGTTGGTGTCGGCCGGGATCATTGGTTCGAAATGTTGGAAAATCCACGGAAGCCAGTTGCCCAATGGTACACAATGCAAGAACATATTCAGTTCTACGATGACACGCCGAATGGCAAGGGTTGTTTCCGTTACCGCCAGGCAACCACTGACTCGACTTGCAGTGACTCTGGTGCTGTTTTGGATGAATAGAAAGCTTACTGCATTTATATTATCAAGCTTTACATAGTGAAAACAACACATTATGCACCAACATTAAGTTAGGGTTGACCCTCATTACATCATTAGTCAATAATTTCTCTTGTTTTTGATGTAAAAGTTACCGATTGTATATCAAAAATGAGAATAAACTGTTCTAAATAAATAGCACAGGAAATGTATTTGTGCATAAAGGTCAGAGGCAGGTTGATATCGGTGCAAAATACTGACATCAAAACAGTCGTCAGAACATTTATTATTTGCAAAGGTAGTCGCTACTGTCATGGAATTATGTATGTGTTTATGTTTTTTGTAAATATTTATATGTTCTTTGTTTCATATGCTAAATAATGTATTCTTATCGTTGGTGTAAAAAGTTAATAACTCTTTTCTAATTCATTTCTCTAAGGACGTTGATGCATCAGCTCACCGTGCTAAATATGCGATCTCAATGATTGATATCTGACGCTTTGGCTCAATGTCTCATGTTTTCTGTACCTGACAATAAATTTAACGATATATTCCTGAAAGTGTGTCAATTGATTCACTTTGTTTAAACTTTATATTCAATACTATAACAACTGCATTATATTGTCCAGTCGATTTGTTTATCTAATACCATCAAATATAAGGATTGCTTGGAGAATAAATATCTGTCATATAAATATGACATAAATTGCCATGTATTCATCATGTAAATGTATTGGCTTTTTTTTATAACACACTGGTTAGTTACCGAGTCGCAAAGGTAATTCATATTCAACAACCTTGTTTATTGATTATGTGGTCAATTTAATCAATCATTCGTATTTATTAAATACTGATCATATTAAACTACTTTGATGAAAAGATTCGAAACACGGCAGACCCTCGTTTAGTTTCTTTTTATCCAGCTCGTTTAATAGTTTAAGTATTAAATGGACACGCAGTGTATCCACTTGACTAAATGACAGAAGATTGTCTCTGGCATGCTTGTGTACCCAGCGTGCAGTCCTCGCACTCATGAACAACTGAAAGAGTCTTATGTTTTGGTAGTTCAATACAATGGCCTAAACTGTGCAGCCGATATTTCAGAAATAAGTCAAGCAAACGGGTAATACGTAATTCATGTCAGCTTACGTACAAACTATAAAAATCAGTTTAAGCGAATGAAAATTAATAAAAAATTAATAAACAATACATATAATTTTCAGTTTTGAAGTTTAAAAGTATTTTGGTCGAATGACTTTAAGCCGAATAAGAATGTCTTTCATATCAACGCTATGATTTTTTCCACAACAGTGTGTGACTAAATCAAATTGTCATACAATCTCAATTTGTTAAGTCTTATGTATTTTGAGTATTTGTTTTATGCATTAAAATATATTAAAATTTGCATATTTTTACATTAGTCCAATATAACCTTCAAAACATGTTAATTTTGTCTAGAAGAACCTATCTCATGCAGATATAGTAAGCTACACGAACAATAGACATATATGACATTTCTTTGGCTTATCTGACAATTCTTTATGTAAATGTTAATGTTGTCGCGAAATGTTAACCCTTTATTCATGGATGTATATGCAAACTAATTTAACAATTGGGAATTACCGACAATAATTAAGTTCAGTTTAAATATCTGTTGCAATTCTTAAAGGACTTATATATATATACATATATATATTCATACTGACAAATGATAAAATGTTAATCTTGATGTATGCTATCAGTACCAATGGTTTAACATGCATGTATTTATCACATTTTCACAGTGAAGATCTTTATAAACGGGTAGGTTGTACAACCGATTATGAAAACAATGCTTTCATCAGCATCAATTTATATTTTAAACTCTACTTACACTTGCACAACACGTGCTTTTATTAAAAGCAATCATCATGTTAAGCCATTAAAGTCTATTTAATCTGTATGTGAAAGACGTTTAAAAATTACTGATTAAATATATGTGAAACATTATTGTGGCAGTTACTATGTTGTGTTTATATACCGCAAAATCGTTATTTGTGTGATTTATATCGTCGCGTCTCTTAGACATGTCTTATTTGGTTTCATGGTTTTCTTTTTTAAAAAGCTGTTAGGGTCATTTAAATTAAGAAACAATCATTTTATGCTCAATATTGCTAAAAAATATATATACATTCAACGGAGAGCAAATATTTCAGTTTGTTAGGTTTTTGAGTGATCATATGTCATTATTATATCTCTTTTTTGTGTCAAAGCGTGTCCCGTGATTCTGCAGAATAGTCATAGGTAAATAAGAAAAGGTCCTATCAAAACTCTAACAGATATTTAAATTTTATCTACCAGTAGACAAAGGCAAACAAGGTAAATGCAAATGTGAAAAACAAACAAACACAGAGACGAGACATAACACACATAAAGAAAAACCATCAGTTACCGCCTTGGAACGGTCAGTCGACAAAAGGGCCTTTTACTGTTAACCAATATTTTCCGCGCCATTTAATTATAATATCTCAAACAAAATAGCATGGCAATATTATATGGGTATAACAATATAATTTATGTGTAACTTGGACTGTTTAGTAGCCACAAAATATGCACATGTCAGTTAAAAATTAAAGTGACAATAATAAAATCAGCCAGGTCACAAAATAAAGGGGGAAAAACACATAGCAATTAGAAAAGGTGGGGTTTTTGGACCGCTTAACAGAATTTTAACATTTTTTTTGCTTGGTGCTTGGTATTTTTTTTCTTGCAACCACGCTTATTATTATAAGGATATTTTTGATATATTTTACGTTTCATGTGATTTGGACTCGGGACAGTCAGATTCACTCGAATCGGCAATTTTTGGTTTGAACAAATGCCTTTATAGGCATGATATCAAAGGAGCGAGTTATATTAGAAAAAAAAGTGTATGAGATAATAGTCTTACCTTTATTAAGCACGGTAGAATTACGTGAGAAGGCGTAAATACCTACATTAGTTAGTACGTGATGCTATTTGGTAAGGCAAATTATGTTGTATAGTGTATACAGTTTTTCCTAAAAGATGTTGTGAATTTTATACTTTTAAAATGAATTGTAATATTTTATTACATTAAATATATTATTCTTGTCTATAGTGTTTTTGTTTTTTTACCATTATACCAGGTAATCTCGACTGTTACATTAGTTTTTCGGCACGAACTATACAAAGGTTTTGCTTTGAAACGTTGTATAAAACATTTTGATGTGTTTCTCTAATTTTAGCTAAATGATTTTTTAAAAAGAACATTTCGTTGAAATCAAATCTTTTCACGTTGCTGCCACCAAAAGAAGAAAGGAAATAATGTTATGATTATTTTCCGAAGATTTATCGTCTCAGAATGTCTGGGGTAAAGGTTGTTTATAATGACCAGACTTATAATTACCATACCAGCATACCGACTTGCTAATATAAAGATTGATCAAGTATGACCCCTTATGTCTGTCTGCACGTAAAGCAATTATTCAACCTTAAGACAGCAATAATATGCGGCCGTTAAGATTGCGTTTATACTATCCAAAAAGGGTTTCAAATACGGAGAGATTTGATATTATATAAAACATTGCAAAGAATTTGATAATATTACAACATGATTAGTTATAACACAATTAGTACATTATAATGCCGATTGGTTACTCCTCTGACAGCTTAGCCTCTCACTGCGTGGGTTCGAGTTCCGTTCGGGTCGAAGGACTTAATGCGAGAAGATCTCCCAGCTGACTGGAGCCGGTGGTTCTACTGGGTTCTTCCTCCACCAAAATACTGGACGTTGCTATAATGTTCATAAATTGTTACTGCATGTATTTCATGAAACAAAACAAACAAAGAATGTACTATAAAATAAATATTTTACTTCATGTATCATACTTTCGAACCATTTAACTAAGAATAGTCATGCATCAATAGCATTAATGGGCTTAAGAACTGGATAAAGTTTAATTTAAACTTATTAAAGAAGACATTTTTCTTAAAACTTATAGCTTTTATTTACTTAAACTGCGTATTTTTTTAAAAGCCCTACATTTGTTAAATTGCAGAGTTGTATTTATACGGCCTTGAACGTGACTTTACGTCAAATCTGTCCCATTCTACTCACAGCCATAGTATAAGCTTACAATTCATCGTCACGTTGCATTGACGCTGTTCGTACAATATATAACCATTTTGTTTGAGCAATTTCCATGCTCTATACGTGAGATTGCACTTCAGTTATATCTTTGGGATACCATTTGCTTTTATTATTTAACTTGTCATTTGAGGCTTATTATAATAATATTACCTGTGGATTCCCATTACCTAGTATCGCTAACCTATAGTAAATTCGTTTTGTTAGTTTGGATTGAAATACCAATATTTTCTTCCTGCTTTTTAAAAAAATGCTCACTGTATTTTACTTGAATCATATGAACTCGTTACATTTTTCGTATTAAACGTCAGTGCTTGGGCTGTTTTTTTCCAAACTACTCTCTCGTTTGGAACTGTTAGGTTGCCGAGGCGTTTATCTTCTGTACATAATGTACATTCATTGACAGTTCATGATAATTAGTGTTATTTGTGTGTATATACCATTCGCTTGGATTATATCTCCCGATGCAGGTGGTTACTGTTAGTTGTCTCACTTAGATGGGATACTTTTATTTACACTGTTTGTGAGGAAAGAAAATCAGGAAATGCGATCTTTGAGCGCCACACAAATCAGGTTAATGAAGTCAAATCGGTCCTTTTGCCGACTGACCGTTCTAAGGTGCTACATTGTAACTGTATAGTTTCTATTCGTGTGTAAGGTCTTGTTAATGTGTTTTATCACTTTTACATTTACTCTGTTTTCCCTTGTTAGTGGTAGTTCAGATTTTAATATAAGTGGTAATTCTCATTGGACCTTATTTTTTTACTCAACGGCAGTTTAAGTCCATTTAAAATGATAAAATACAATCCTTTTAAATAATGGTTCTACTATTCTTTGCCATAGAAAAGAAACCCGTTAGTAAAATGATTTGAAAATAAATGACATGTAGATATATGTTACAGGCTATCATCGCGTATATTAATATATAATATAATTAATTTACCCGTAAATTGCGCCTAAACCTAACCATGTGTTTCTATTCGTTCACCAAAGAACATTGTGTAAGTAAGTAAAATGTATACATAAAGTGTTTTATAAGAACCTTGTTGTATAGCAAAGGAAAGTACATCGGTTCATTGACCAACTGTCGGTTACATTCATTTTGCGTAACAGTCCACGTCATTACATGATATTGTTTCGATAATGGTGATGATGATGCAATGGTTGCAAAAAAACCGAATTATGTCCTTTGTAGCCACATTGGCAAGTTTAATGGCTCCCTGCGGAAATGACAACGTAAGCTTTATTGCATACGTAAACGTGGCACTGTCGTTACTGGACATTAATGATGCAGCCTCACATTGTGAGATGACAACATCTATAGGAGTTGATAAAAACATATTATTTCCGAACAATGTGCGCCCGTTGCTCCGTAGATCTTTGTTTGCATCTGAAGCATAAACATATTTATATTTCCGCATGTCTCCATGCTTCATAAGAGTATGTCTATACCGTTAATAAGTGCAAATACAGACCAATGCCACGCGGGACTGTAGCATTGTTATGTGGAAATTGCACCTGCCAGAGAGTAAAGGCTACAGTCTCTTCATACATAGATGATGAACTTTCTGAGTAGCCATATAAATATTGAGCCAAACTGTAAGAACAAAATGTAGACATCAGGACCTATGACGGTATGTCAAACTTAATTGACCACATTTCGATTATTACTCTCACTATTATAATTAAATTTATCTAACTCGCTTTGTTAATTGATCTGATATATTCTTACTATAGTAAAACTGCGATTTTTTTCTGTTTGTTGACAACGATTTAAGACTGCAATCATGAATAAATATACATAAGAAAATCCAATCAATAACATCTGGAATATTTCGCCGGAATATAACCAACCCAACGGGTGTGCTGAAACCGATTTACAGATCTCTCAGACCTATTGAGGAACAATGTAACTCATTTTGTCTCATCAAAGTAAAACATTAAAGTAATCACCTGCATTGGGGTAAATAAAGGAAACAAAATTATTAGAATATTATTTACAAATAATTTAATCTTAATAGGTAAGATTTTAAGAAGATAACACAATAAAAATTAATAAAGCAGAAAAATAGAAGTAAAAAACGATGATATATTCGTATGTTTCGTCTACCAAAAGTAGAAACTTGCGACATGGATTGTGTGGGTTTTTTTTCCGTACTGACAGTCTGTTGCAACGTAATATCATAATTTCTGATATGAAGATAAGCTTAATCTTTTGATGTCAGAAAAAAATGAAACCGTGTAGAATTAAAATAAAGCAAAAGTCATGAACTCCTGGGAACACTTATGGACTGATCGACTTTCAAAGGATATTTGTGGGTTATTGTCTGGTAAAATTAGAATTAGAACCTACTTACAATATAAAGGTAATTAATTTTGATAGACAAGTAATGACACTTTTTACTAAACTATGGTTATGCGAGTCAATCATAATTAGGTCATGGTATATCCAAAGTTTCGAGAACAATTATAGAATATCGCAGAAAATTAATTAGTAGCGTCTAATTGCTAGACACCAAAATAACAATTCATTCTGTAGCTCATAATCTCTTTAGAAGATGTGTTTCTTTCTGTTAATAGTTATTTGATATTGCTTATAAAGGTCTTAGTAATGCTTGGCTTATAAATATAATATAAAGACTAAAACTACAAGCAGGAAATTAAAGGGGGTTGGTATCAGCAACTGCGTGAATAAACCACCATACCCATAAATACTGCGTTCTAATTCGAACTTGAACATACTAACACAAAATGTTTGACAACATTCATTATTTGCTATTAAAAGAGCAAACCTTGACAAGTGCTGCTTTTAAGGAAATGAAGTCTTGCATTTACATATAGCTGTGCGGTATATCTTTTACTGTAGTCAGAAAACGTGAGAAAAGCGACATTCGGTAAAATATAGGAGCCGTAGTTGCAAATTGCAAATATACAGAATGCCTCGGACGTATGTTAGGGCTGTAAGGTATTAATGCAAGAAACCGACTCTGTTCATCATACATGATTACTGTACAAATGGACTATTGCGTAAATGAAAATGGTAACTGCACATTGGAATAAGGTATATCCTCCAGTTATGCTAGGAAACAAATATGAACAGTTTAATTATCCTCCTTGAGGACTTTTCTTGAGACAGTGACTGGAAAAGCAGGAGTTATAGTTCCCTAAGGCAGTCTGTCGGGCTCGTGTGGTTCATGGTCTTTCTGTTTGGCTCCTGTACGTGGAACGTGACATGGGTGACTTGGTCTGAGTCATTTTTACCCATTGAGGATTGAAGAGAAGCAGAAAAAACAGGATACACAGTACATTTTGGGCGTAACCTTTTTTCATCGTATGAGTACATTATTATTCATCTAGGAGCAAAGAATACTTATTAAATTACTGTAAATAAAAGGTGAAAAAAATCTTTAAAATAACTTTCTTTAATGTGCTGAGAATATATGTGTTGTTCAGACAAGTGAGACATTTCAGCCACATTTGTCACATTTATCTACCATAAGCTGCGGGATACATGTACCCCTTGAGAATAGAACTGCCAAAGGCACGGCCAGACATCGCTTATATTGCCCTGTCGTAAAATCATTTCCTCCTAACACAGCACATTCACTCTTTCTTTATTACATCTAAAGGTTCTTTTGTATCTAAAATAAATTACAGCTCACCGAAATTCCCCAAAAGCATCAGACTTATTCTCAACCATTTTTGATAACATTTGTTCAGTTCTTGTTATGGTTTAGTTATAAATTAAGTGAAGTAAATGTATGAATAGATCGAAAGTATTTTGCACCTTCAGCATTTTACTTTTACAATGATTGTCATATATGCTATATACAAAGATTTTTTACTGTAAAAAAGATTAACTGTATCGTTATGGATTATACGTGGATTAACTAAGATGCAGGTAATGTCAATGTTTTTATATATTACTAAAAAAAGGTTGCATGATTGTAAAATGGATTGAAAGTATTTATACCTCTTCTAGTTGCGATTCTTACAAACAATTTAAAACATTGGTAAACCCAGGACGATACATGTATCTAAATATTCCATTCATTCACATATAAGCACTGGACATTTTCGCTGCTCCATTACTACCCTAGAAATTGATAAATGGTTGTTATTAAAGTATTCCAAGAAACCAAAGAATGTGTAAATTTTGTAATCAAATATTGCATATTAAAATCAACTAATTAGATTAATGACCTTGTAAAATAGCCATTTTAGAAAATAATTACATTCTTTACAATCTGTGTGCATTAATGTGGCTTGATATTACTTACTAAGAACTAGCTGAGGTGCATGGAGGTTTTAGCGACAGACAACCTTTTAGAACAGGCTAATGTGGCAGAAATGGAAAACATGATAGCGAATCTAACATGCCCTAAGGAAAAGTGACACGAAGCAAGTGTACAAAAATGTGAAGATTTCTCAGCAACAGGTTCCATAACTTTAGCATTAACTGTATAATGTAATTGTCGTCAAGCGACATATGTTCCTATGCGCTGAATATGTTTATTTCTGCGTATTTCAAATGGATTTGTCAACATGCTACTAATGGTTCTTATAAAATTATAGTAAGAAGAGACCCCAACTAGCCAGAACTGAGGCAATTGTTTTGAGTTTATCATTGAATAATGTGACGCTAGAAGTTCATCTTAACAGAAAAGTAATCTGTTATCTTCCTCTTCATGCACATCTTCTTGTTATCCGTGCCAAACATTTCTCTTTATGCGCATCTCCTTGTTATCAGTGCCAAACATTGCTCTTCATGCGCATCTTCTTGTTATCCGTGCTAAACATTGCTCTTCATGCGCATCACCTTGTTATCCGTGCCAAACATTGCTCTTCATGCGCATCTCCTTTTTGTCCGTGCCAAACATTCCTCTTCATGCGCATCACCTTGTTATCCGTGCCAAACATTGCTCTTCATGCGCATCTCCTTTTTGTCCGTGCCAAACATTCCTCTTCATGCGCATCTCCTTGTTATCCGTGCCAAACATTGCTCTTTATGCGCATCTCCTTGTTATCCGTGCCAAACATTGCTCTTCATGCGCATCTCTTTGTTATCAGTGCCAAACATTGCTCTCCATGCGCATCTCCTTGTTGTCAGTGCCAAACATTGCTTTCCATGCGCATCTCCTTGTTATCCGTGCCAAACATTGCTCTTCATGCGCATCTCTTTGTTATCAGTGCCAAACATTGCTCTTCATGCGCATCTCCTTGTTATCAGTGCCAAACAATGGTTATTGTGGGAAGCCAGTGTTTCTGGTAAGTAAGGGTATGTACATTGACACTAGAAGGAAAGGAACAGGAGTGTGGTAAAAAGTTTTTGTGTTCATTTTAATTTTATCACATTACATTTGTTTCAGTTTTAAGCATTTATACTGATTTTGATTTGGTAGTTGCAGTTGTCAAACTCACCTTAAGTCGACAACTTGTTTAAACAATTACAATTGCGCTCAATGTAAGTTGAATTTTTGCATATATTTCCTTTTGTGGATTGACGTTTTGTCTTTATTGTCGTATCTTCGACTACAGGGTAACTTACCATTCGGTAAATAAGGCAAATACGAAGTGATGAGGTTGTTTATATTAATACTGATACCTTATGTTCCATTTAGCAAATTTAGCTTGCAGCAAACCTCACAAAAGTAGCTTAATTTTATAAGGGAAGTACCATGCTTAACTTTGAAAGACGTGCATGGGTTGCATTAAATGAAATTTGTCATAGTTAATATAAAATGGCTTTTAAGTACCAAATGTCTCAATAATTTAGTTAGGAAAATGGTTAGTATTTCAATGAACTAATTTCAACTTAAAGTGTATTGATCAGTAACAGAATAATAGACGTCTCGTAAATAAATTACAGCCGTTTTATACTTTGAAATTTGTCTCATACAATTGAACGTTAAAGGGCCATTGTGTCATCTCCTTCAACCAATCAAACACATTTTATTTACCTTTTTTATTGAATACTTTAAAACGTACAATAAAATGATAGATGTTCAAGTTATGCTTCATCGCTTGCACTGTTTTATTTCAAATTACTTCCTCATTTGGAATTTTAAGCTGGCCGAGACACTTATCTACTGTACATACTGTACACATGTTGATCTTTTATTTAATTAATAGTTATTTTGTCTATATATTTGTTCATTGTTTTCAGTTTTTTCTCCCGATACAGGTGCTTACTGTGATTTGTTTTTCTATGACAGGATTTTTTTATTTACACTGTTTCTTTGATAGAAAAACATTCAGGAAGTGATCTGCTCCCACTTGGACAACATTGAACATGGTGGCGTTTCTTTATATAGCATAAACCAAGCCCTTTGTATAGTATCAGTAAACAGGATTATTTTCTAACTTGGCAATAAGCCAGGTGCACCATGTACAATCAATGCAGGATTATGTGTTTATGTAGCTGGTACATCAGAGGCACTATGTGTATATTAGAAATCGCTCGCTGATAATCAATTGTGACTGTGTTCAAAACGCGCGAAAATGTGATGTTACAGTAATACATTTTAGTCCGGTCTCTATTACGAAACACGTAAGCTTATGTATTATATAAAATTTATATTTTCTTTACAATTATTATAGGAATGTTAAACCAGAAGCATCGTCGTCATATGTATTCTGCTATATAAACGAACAACTTATTGGATTAGAAAATGCTCTTTACTTAAAGTTTATTCTCTATATTGCCTAATTTTAATAGGTAAATTACTTTCAACCAGACGTTGGAGTTTTATAGAGGGAAAATATCAGTCGAATAAACATCTAAACTACCAAAATCTTACATACATCATAGAGCCTTAAAATATTGTAGATGTATAATGGTTAAAATATTTTCAGAGTATAACGCAAGAAAGTCTCGTTTAAGTTTAAGTTTAATGCTTAAAGCAAGTGTTTTAATAGAAAAAAATCCCTGACTTTATTGGTAACATGAATGTGGGTTCGTTATTTCTTAATGTATAACCAAGATACATTTACTTTGCGATAATCAACGTAACTTTCACTGTAATTTCCTTCATTGAAATCTGTAGGGAAATGAGAAAACAATTCGGTGTTATTTCTTCAATGGCAATATGTTTGATATATTTGAAACTGGTTTAAACGAGCGGATAAGGATCCAAATTAGAAATATATCATAACACCTCATTGTATTTTGGTAGAATCAATTAATTTCAATTATTGAATTCGCAACATATTTAATTCAATTATGCATTTTATGCAGTTACTAATGTTATTGTTATTAATGTCATAAAATACCAATATGAAACAAGCCAAACATGTTTTCAGATGTACTTAAAACATAAATACGTTAGTGATAATGGCAGAAGGAAAATGACCCTAATATCTATAAGTTGTTAATATTCAATATTCATGGTTGATATTAAACTTCATTTTACTTTACTTTGGAACCTTTTCTGCGTTTTACAAATGATAAAATGTGATGAATACAGAACGGTGTTTTCTCTCATAAAAGTTTGTGACGTTTTATCATACATTAATCCGAAAGCTAAATTTTAAAGAACTGCATTATTTGGTAACAGTTTTATTAAGCAATGCAAAATAATTCATACGCTTAAAAATAAAAAAGAAGATGATGACAAGGTGAAATTTTAACAAAATCTGAAAGGTGCTTATGTTTCTATGTTAAAATTTTGAACTTATCTACAATAATATCTAAATACTTCAGACCTTACAATAATATATAGACCTAAACTAATATTTTACGAAAGGTTTAGTGCAGGAACAATATTGTGTATTATAAGTGCTAAAAGACATGGTTCTATTAATCTAAATCGGTAAAAATGCAATTAGTTTAGGGTTATATATTCAAATATTTCTATTATTTTAATTATTTTCTTTCCATTTATTTATTTATTTATTTATTTATTTATTTATTTATTTAATTATTTATTTATTTATTTATTTTATAATTTATTTATAATTCCATTTTTATTTATAGGCTTGCAACATCAGCGAGACACTCAGACGGATATAATTAGGTTCTCCCTTCACAAACAATGTGATATATGTACGCCATGAGGATAAAACTGTCTAGACATTGCCGATATTACCTACATATAAAAGTCTATAACTAAGTTAGCATCTTTTTCTTCTAAATTATTTTCATGATATCAGTCCTTTTGGCAGCTGTTCCAATGCAGAGTATGTTGGTGTTTATATATTTGTGCAATGTCTTGTCTGAATGTTTCTCAGTTATGTTCTTTAACCATAACTTTCATGTATTAATTTAAAAAGGTTTAATTATCATGTAATGGCAACTATATGTACTTAAGTAAACATTAAACTTTGTGTTTAATATGTATTTACATGAATATATTAGCATTATATATATATATATATATATATATATATATATATATATATATATATATATATATATATATATATATATATATATATATATATATATATACTCTTCATTACTTGTAACAATTCAATTGGTTCTCGTTATACACATTTTATTAAAAACGTTTCAGGTTTAATTCCAGCATTATTATTGATAATAGCTGCACTGTTACACTTCGGCTTAACTCTATACGACCTTGTTAAACTGATTTAAATTTCTGATGTATCCTGCTACATTATTGTTCCCTGAAATAGCAAGCTGCGTCGAAACCTCAGAATACACTGCTCTTTTTATAGTATACACTCACTAAGACATTGACAAAAAGCTCTGGCATACGGTTATTACTGGCGGCTTTGCTTGGTACAATTACATAGATACTTGAAACAATATGGTTTTTATTTGAAAGGTTTCATTATAATTTTTTTAGAAAAAGCCTGAGACCATAGAATGGTTTAAAAAAAAATGAAAAACACAACCCGAGACCCTTTAATAGGTTTTCTAAGAGGTAACATATGTAGAAAAAAGGTGCCAAAATTATTTATTATTTACAATGAAACTAAAGTGTACAAGTAGAAATTGCACATGTGCAGGAGTACCACATTGTACAAATAATTATTGTTCAGATAGTATTTGTCTGGAATAGAGTAATATGTACACAAAGAACCATGTTAATATTTCCTGAACTTAACCTTCTTCTCACATTTAAAGTGAAATGGATGAAGACAAACTGAGAGACTCAGACAAAACGATCTGGTATGTCTTTAATCCCGATGGAATAAATGTTGTAACAAAGCAATGTTACTACCTAAGTATGTGCTACTGTGGTTTATAATTCCACACTGAGCTAACATTAAGAATATATCAGTTGCTGTCAAGTGAAAGGTAGTATATGTCATTCAATAGAGGAAAGAAATAACTACAAAATAATTAATCTTATTATCCAAGACGTATATTACTTTCTAGTAAATATGGGTGTAAAGACGTCATAATTAGTCCGAACATATTCTGTTAAATAGGGCAAAATGTTCGGGTATATAGAGCTTGACAAGAACCCTCCGATCCCGTGTCCATAAACTTAACCTCTTGACCAAGAACACTTCAACTATGTTATAAATGCTTTCTTTGTGTGTTTCAAATGTCCCTTTAATGATCATCTAAATCGCTTACAATATCTTTTTCATACTTGCCATAACGGGTCTAAGGTTTGAATTTTTTTAACCACCTTATCCTGAGTCTATAAACTTAACCTCTTGACCAAGAACACATCAAGCATATTATAAATGCTTTCTTGGTATAATTGAACGTTCTCGTGAATTAAGCATCCAATCTTTTATAAGATGATTTTGAAAACTAATCGTGGCGGGGCAAGGAATTAAATTTATAACCCTCCTTTCTAAATTCTTAAACTCTTGACCACAAAAACTTCAGAAATGCTGTATAAGCATTTCCTTCACTCTAGAAGCACTGGAAATGCTATTTTTAAGATTTACGGGGCCTTACAGAAATCGGTAATGTATCTTTACATTGCATTTAAGTCAGGTTTTACCATGCAAACTCAATAGACCGTTCAGAACATTTTTTTTCTGGCTATGGACTGTTTCATTGCTAATATGTCATCTCAAGTTGTAAGCATACAGTCCGAACATAGAAGGATGTACCGACGAGCATTTCTGTCTACTTTCGTAAGTAAGGACGTAAGTAAGTAACGTGCATTTACGTTAACATTTTTATATAAAAAAGAAATAAAACAAAATATATCGTTTTTACCATGTTTTCATAAAAGTTGCAGACATAAATTTTTAAAAAATAAATAGAAAAATAAAAAAGAACGCCGTTTATCGAATTAGGACCCGTATTTTATCAGGGTTAGAAGTGGCGGTAAGCGTAAATGTGCAGCGGAAGTAGTACCCCGGACAGTTTTCTGTTGTTTTTGATATTTTAATGTTTATATTTTTGTTTAGTGACTGTATTTTCTATAATTTAAACACTCCCATGCAATTTCGTGTAAAACAAAGCTGAAACATTGTAAAAATGCAAAATAACTGCACTCCTATGCTCAATAATGGACTGATCCTTTTTGACCGGTACTGATCATTGCATTGATAAATACAAATACTTAATTTTAATATGCACAGAACAAAACTTTCTTGTGTTTTTTGTATGCGACAAAATTGGATAAAAAATATTCTCCCCGTGCATGTAATAATTTAATTCATCCCATAAGGATTGTTACGTGTATTTCCTCTGATGGACATTGGATTTTGGTTACTCAATTCCATCTTCACATGAACAGAATGCAACAACCATTTATTTTTCTCTGGTTATGTTTGTTCGTGATTCGGATAAGTTAATGTTACTTAAAATCAACCATTTTTATGTAGTTTTTTTCTACTCGGAATATAATGTGGACATTATTTTAATGACGTCACTACTTTCGTCATAACTTATCAAAGAAAACATCAGCGCTTAAACACTTTGTATTAAAACAGATCGGTTTTCTTTTTATTGCTTGCATTTGAGAAACCCATCAGGAAGTGCGAGATTAGATCTCTGTAAAACCGGTTTAAGCACCCAGGTTGGTCCATATTGCCTCATGACTATTTCAAGGCGGTAACTGTCGGGTTTGCTCTTTTTGTTAAGTGACTCATCACAGATTTGTTCTCACTTTTACAGTTGGAGATCATGTGCATACTTCGGCCCTGTTGCTATTCAAATTTTTGTATATGTTGCAATGTTCATAGAACTTTGTCGTATATATTCTTATTCATGATCACAACAATGTTACTTGTGCAGTGTGGCGGTCGTAAAAAACTCCCCGTGCATGCAATCTGTGTTGTCATTTAATTTATCCTATAAGGATTGTTACGTGTATTTTCTTTGATGGACATTGGACTTTGGTTTCTCAATTCCATCTCTCAAAAGTTAATTTCATTTATTACCAACATTTTTGTAGGTCTTCTAAACACTATGTTGGCATTATTATTTCAATAGGTAAATAAGAAAAGGTCCTATCAAAATTTTTCACAGATATTTAAGTTTTATCTACCAGTAGACAAAGGCAAAAAAGGTAAATGTAAATGTGACAAAAACACAGAGACGAGACATAACACACATAAAGAAAAACCATCAGTTACCGCCTTGGAACGGTCAATCGGCAAAAGGGCCGACTGGGTTGCTTAAACCTGGTTTGTAGAGCGCTCCAACCTCGCACTTCCTGAGGGTTTTTCAAGCAAACAAACAGTGTAAATAACAACATCCCGTCAAAGTCAAACAACTAATAGTAAGCACCTGCATCGGGAGTTAAAACAGATTATAATGAACTTATGTAGATACATAATAACTAGTAATAAAATAAACTATAAACATATGTACAGTATGTGCAGTAGATAAAAGCATCGGCAACGTAAAAATAAAAATTCCAAACGAGAGATTAGTTTGAGAAAAAAAAAACACTATGACGTCACTATCACTTTATTCAAATGGATCGGTATTCTTTTTATTGTTTGCATTTGAGAAACTTATCAAGAAGTGCGAAGTAAGAGCTCTGTAAAACCGGTTTAAACACCCCAGTCTGCCCATATTGTCGACTGAACCTTCCAAGGCGGTAATTGTCAGGTTTGCTCTTTTTCTTTAAATGACTCATCACAAATGTATTCTTACTTTTCATTTGGCTTGCACGTTAAATAACTTTTTTCTATGTCTTCCCATAGTTTGGTATATGTTGCAATGTTCATATGTCATATATTCTTATGTATGATTTATACCATTCTTTATGATGTAAGTTTTTTAAGTATGTTACTTAAGTGTAACAGTTACTTGAGATTTAGACCAACAAATGACCAATGAATGTTATAATGATAGTATTTTAATTAAAGAACTATGCAACCATTTAAAATGCTAGTACTGAAACGAATATTTTGATAAATGGTAACAAACCTATTTGTAAAAAGGACGCATAGTAAAATAGGTTATTTGTTAAATATTGGATAATTTGTGGACAGCATTGTTTAGTTATTTAGTCTCGCAAATACTAATTGTATATAAGCATCATATCACATGAAGTGAAGTATGAAATACTGCTCATTTATATGTTTACAGGTTTTACCGTGTATACTTAAATCAATAGAGCTTATCTGTCGGAATAACAACCTATACCCTATTTTGTAAGAACTAAGCAATGCATATGTATCTTTGTTAGCTCAGTGATCAAGACTGATGCCTAGGAACTTAGACATTATTTATGGTAATTTGCAACTACTTTATTTTATTTATTTTAAATTCCCAAATCATAATCTAGCAGGCTGATCATAAGTAAGGCAAGTTATTTCTGTTATACTTTTCTCTATTTTTTATACATAAAACGTGATTTTTTAGGACCTCTATTAGTGAGCTCCACTTCCATCTGGACACCGAATAATGAAACGGAATAAAAGTTAAAGGCATTTCATCACAGTCACTCTAAATAGTAAATTATATTATAATGATTAGTCATAATTAATGCATAGATCATGGAAGTTTGGAATCGCAATCTGTTTGACTGCTAGATACCGTTTAGAAATAATAAAAATAACAATTTACATTCGCTCGACTTACTTACAAACACGATTTAAAGAACAATTGCTTATTATTATAATAACTCTCTTTACCTTTTTAAAAAAACATTATGTAGTGTTTATAAGCAGCTTTGTTTGCATAAGCGTTGCAAATCATTTAAGGTTATCTGTCTAAACGTTTACAAAACAGTTAAATAAAACGAGTTCCAGGTTTCCAGTATCATTTTATCGGACGATTTCATGCCTGTGTCTATGCGATGTACCTCAACTACAAAGATCAAATGGATAAGTTTCGCCATGTTTAACACACGACAAGTATTCCTCTAACTTATCAGTATTAAATCTTCAATCGTTACTGCTTTAATCACGCTGTTTGCAGACAAGGTTGTTTCGTAATAATTTATCATTATTACCACTCGATAATTTCTAAATCCAATAACTATTATCTGTTTTGTATGAATTCAGTCATTCATTATGACACATTTGCAGTGAAATCTTTTTGCAATAACTTGAT
The DNA here is from genome assembly GCA_007844125.1 of Sinonovacula constricta. Classification (NCBI taxonomy): domain Eukaryota; kingdom Metazoa; phylum Mollusca; class Bivalvia; order Cardiida; family Solecurtidae; genus Sinonovacula; species Sinonovacula constricta. Next base: position 68,077,509 of record CM017556.1, on the reverse strand, counting down.
ATTTACGCCTTCTGAAACTGTCATATCTAATTTCAAACATAAAAGAAGGCTCTCTTTGATGCTGTCATGCATTTCGTGGCCATATGATACATGCATCAAAAGGCTACTGAATAGGATGAAGAGGAATTGAAACAGAAAACAACTATCCAGTTCAATTTAGATGAACTTCCAAGGAAAACGTTTCTTCAGGTACATGTAAGCAACAAAACATCATTACTATTATAGAGAATAATGTGGTTTTAGTTTTTGATGAACTAAAATGAAAATTCATTTTAAAATAAAAATGAGATGCATAGATTCTTGTATGCTCCCAAATAAATTGACATGTCAATCAAATTTAAATTTAAATACATAGAAAGCACTGTTTTACAAAGTGTATCGCCAGGCTTCAAGCGTCTGTTTGTCCCATATCTTTAAATTGTAAAGCGTCATATCCGAAAACAGATATAATCAACAAAATTATAAGTGCATAACTGTTTCGTTTCCACATGTTTAGTTCAGTAAATGATACAGCTTTTACATAATTAACGACACGTACAACTTGCTAATCGCAAAGCATAAACACAAATGAAGAAGCACGTTTTCAAAAAAAAACTTATACACCAAATAGGATGGTCCTGTAATCTTGTCTTGTGAAAGCCATGGTAAAAACTGAATAAACAGCACCGCAAACACACCAAATACCAAACGTGACAAAGTTGCAATGTTTCAATAACTGATAGTTATGTCATTGAAATGGCGTTCACCATGCGTCCCGGAATGATAATATGATGTTCATCCGGCAGGTAAAGGTTGATCAATACAATCTAATGACTCAAATACTAAACTCGAATTTTAAACACACACAGTTTTCTAAGTTGCTTTGGACTGTTTAGTTCATATACACCATTCACATTCTGCTTCGTAGCTCAATTCCTAGCTCTACCACTTACATGTCTAAACGTCTTGCCTCTTGCGAAAGCACGTGGTTCAATTATGGAAAAGGTGTATGAACATTAAGCATGTTACATTATAGATAGATTTATTTCGGTTGTGGAGCCATATTTAACTTAACAATAACATACAATATAACACATAATTTAACATTTGAAAATATTACTACAATATTTTAAAATATAATGCAACAACATGCATCCATCAAAAAGGATAGCAAATAAAAAGGTTAAAAAATTCTTATTTCTATTAAAATTTATTTGTCTCTAAGAACTATCATTGTCTTGGCAAATGTCGCAGTTTGAAACTTTCATTACTCTGCTGTTAGTATTTATTGTGTTTCTACTCTGTACACTTCTTGTTCACGTCTTTCCCGTTCGTTCTGTTAATTGCGATTTCCCACGAGGAATATGCATAACCAATTACTTAGAAATGGCCTTCAAATTTCTTTGATGCATGAATAATATATGCAATGTTTGACGTGTTTCACTTTTTTTTGCAAAAAGGTGGTGTCCAGTTACAATTTCTATTTCAGAATTTCTATTTCTATTTCAGAAGCTACGGCTAACAATAAATGCTAATTCTTATGGGACTTTTTAATAGTGTCTTTTTGTAAAGAAAAGTATGGTTTGGGGTCAATGTATGCGGTAAATAATGACTTTCCCAGATAGGGAAGAAACGTAGCAAAATAATACTGATGGGTATTTTATGTTTAACATTCACAGATCATAAGACTTAATTACAACAAATTTACCTATTTAATATAAAAAACAAACAGTATCTAAGTTCTATTCTGAAAAAAATAATTTTTGAAATATATATTTTACGGCGAATCTGTTACACCGTAAAAAGTAAATAGATGTATTAGCATGACAAAATCCTGATCGTTGCATGGCCTGTAAGCATAGATTGTATATATAAGATAAATTAACATCAATTTAAATTCCCGACTCAAACTGCTTTAATTGTATGATATATCAAATTAGACAAAATTGTTTCAGATTTAATATATTTATCATTTAAATAGCATGTGTGTTAACTGTTGTAGAGATCGAATGATACTTAAATTTCAACAAAAAATGTTTCCGTTGATCTGGCGCCTCTTCTCAAGAACACTTGTTAACTTTATTTACACTAAATTGTTAAATTATGCATAAGCAATCCTAATAATTCAACCGTTGTGTTTCTGGCCAATGTATATAAATTCACGACCCTAACTGGTTAATTGCATCAACGTTTATTTTCAGACAAATTAGTCAATTAACCAGATAAGAATCTTAAGCAAATATTTTCTAAAGCTAATTTAGAAGATACCTGTATCTTCTGTACCTATCGGAAAGCTTCATCTTAAAATAAAGTAGAAAAAGTCAGATTTTTTACAGAATAACCGGAAGTATTAATTTACTTAGAACCGTGGATAGACACAATGCTTTTTGATTTTTTATTGACAATTTGAGAAAGGTAACAATTCGAGACGAACAAGTGACATTAAAAAATGTATATTAGTTATGTGCGAAGTATGAGCCAAAAAATGTTGTAGTGTCATTATATTCATAACGTTGAAAGTGAGACAGAAGTATGCCTTGCAATCTTTAGTATAAATAATGTTTTATTTAGTTTAGTTAAAGTTTTATTTAAAATTTTACGAAATAATCATGTATTGCGTTGTTTTTACACAATTGACACGTCCCTAAATGTTGAATCATTTTAGTGTTGCTCTGAATTCATTTAAATGTCATCTTTAAATTTCAGTCATTAACAATGATTATTTTGGCTTTGCATGGCACCAAATTGTAAACCATTTTTATACGACCTATCTGTACGAGTGAAGGGCTCATAGGAGATAAAAATAAGTTTAAAATATATAAAATTATGAACATTTATTTCGTACCAATATGCCAAAGTGCCATTTATTTGCTGATGAAAGATAATAAGTTTATATATTAATTTCAGCATCGGCCCAATTATAAGTAAAAAAAAACATATCAATTGATGTCCTACCAATAGCTTCAAATCTAATGAAAATCTACCAAAAATATTTTTAAAAAAAACTTCACCGGTTAGATTCACCTATACGTCATCCTGTAATTGATATGTTTCTATCATAAAAAGACATTAAATTTTATGATATTATGAAATGTTAACAAATTGTCATGATATACCTAACAAGAATTAGGTATTTGCGTAGTAGAGCCATTCTTTATATATCGTTAAGGTATGTATTAATTTTATGAATTTCGTGATACTCTTATTATCATCGTCGCCGTGTGTCTTTCTTAACATTTTCTTAACGTGTAGAGAAAATGTAAAAGACATTGACCCACCAACAAATGTTGATCTCACAACGGATCACAGGCGGATCATATGCTACTATTTTATCAAAACAGACATGCCTGTGCAAAACAAATGTATATTAAATAAAAGCTAAATTTGTCAAAGTTAATTAATATGATCTGTAAACATATTAAATGTAATCTTTTAATTGTTGCGGCAAGCTAAGGCAAATAAATTTAATACATTTTAGTTATATTAATGAGCAATGATATTCTTTATAGTTTGCATTTTAATCAATCAATTCTAGTGTGGCATTTATTTATCTTTTTATTAGTGCCACACCCGTAGAGCGTACATACTATAAAACTTGAATGTATTGGGATTCTCCACAAAAATGCCGTTGATTTTTGTCCAGTGTGTCTGATAATTAAATGAAGGTTTAACCAAAACGGTAAATAATCGCTTTTCTTGTCTAGACTTCAATTAAATGTCTCACACCAACAGCTGGGACCTTGCGACAGACCCTAAGACATTTCTGTTCTGCACGTAGAGAAGCAAGAATCAATTCCCAAGACTAAAGGGTAAAGCCAAGGGTGGAATTTATAACGTATAGTCAAGTGCCGTATTTGAGACTTGAATTCTAAGCCTACAGCTTATAACAGCGCATTTTCAAACGTTTGAGTTTCTAGTGATATTACTCATATAATATGTCGAGTTTTATTATCCACTCTCATCCTTACTCACTTACTTCGTTATTTACTTTGTGTTTGTTTTTTATATCATTATAGCTTCTACCATAATTCTACAGGTTAACATGTGCATGTAATGGCTGCTTGCCAACCACATTTCTTACAAGGAACTTTATAATAGTTTAATATTTATAATTAGCGGGCTAATACGGATATATTTCATTAACTCACATATGAGGTAAAATATTGCACAAGCAAAGCATACCATTAAATTTGTATTAAAATGCTGTATGCGCTGACATAAAAATTAGAAAGGGCATATTTTTTCTAATACCTAACTTGATATTTTTATATCTGTTTCATCTAAACATTGTTGCTACACGTTATCTTCAAATGACCTCATAGAGGATAAGTTATTAGCCATAGCCATTATTTATATCGGACTGAACAGGACAAAAGTGTTTTAGAGTTTTAAAATTTTGTGCATTCAAGAATGGTGGCCGCCATCTGATGATTATTTTGCAAATGGAATCTTTGGGACCCGAATGACTAACAAACTGTCTTTTTGCAGTGACACAAAACTTGCAGAACGTTACAATGTATGAAATAATTCGGACAAATCTTCGAAAGGAAAGTTATAAAAACATAGAATACATACAGTACTTAAATATATACTATTTTTTAAAAGTCTTCTACAACTTTATGTGTGACATTTAGAACAGTTCTTCAATAGAAAGAAATGTTTATCTATCACTGACTGCTGTTCATGGTTTATCGATATTTTCCTTAAGGAAATATGTAAGCAGTGCCGCTAAAACAAAATATAATATTTATTTTAATAACGTTTAATGTTGCTCAGAAAGAAGAAATGAACTTTAATTTAGACATGTTGGGTATTGCTAAAGAATCATTAACTATTAATTCGCATGTATTTTATTACAAACTTCATTTCTTGTAAAATAATTGGTCATGTTAAAGACATCACATTTACATAGCCACACCAATTGCTTTCGTCGCACTGCCGTAGAATGCGGTGGTCTTAAAAAAGAAAATAAACCCCTTACGCGTTATATACACTAAACATTGTTAAAATCTGTGTTATGGTATATGTAATTATTTAAGGTCTGACGCGAAATAATTGGTCCATTAAACCTCTTCTTAAGATATGAAGAAATGAAATCGTAAGTCTACACATAGAGCTTCTGTGACATGTTTGCATTAATGACTCCGAGAAAGCAAAGGATCTTAGGTATACCATGATGGAATTCCTACTTTTGCACAGCACGAATCAACTTAATTATGTGCATACCAAGTGCCTTGATTTTTTAAAGTTGATAGCCTCATGTGTATGATTTAAAACGTGCTTCCGAATCGTCAATGCGTCACGTATTCTAACATTTTTCTGTTGTTTTTTTTTCATTTTGCCTGAAATGCCTGGTTTATTGATCATTCTTTTGGAATAAATACCAATTACTAAACATCCATACATTAACTTGTTTCTTCAATGTTTGCAATAACACAAAGAAACATTGACGCGGTTAGACAACCACACATATACAACCCATTATCTATTATTGAGTTACCTCCCAAATTGTCTAAATACATGCAAGGTTAGGAGTATCAACACGTGATGCGATGCAATAGTCTGTGTCGTACGTACCCTAACATCCGGTGCTGTAACTCAGACAAAGTAATGGCAAGCTGTATGTTCTTTAGATAATTGACGCTGATAAATGATAATATAGCGATATAATAGTGTGACGAATGATGAGATGTTACTTATAACCTAGCAACCTAGCAACTGTCATATAAACGAACATTATTTATTGTGTTTGTATCTCATAACATAGACATGTTTACGATGCTTTGGAATGTGTTGTCGGTGATATATGATATGATATAAACATGTTAGTGTCGAGAGTCTTGAGATAAGAAATAATACAAATAAATAAAAGTGGAAATGTTCGTATCGTCAAATTATTATGTATTCATTCAAACAGTTAAATACTGTTTCAGAATAAAATGTTTCCGAATGAGTTTAAACATTTGAAAAGAATAAACAAGTTTGTTTTATTATTGTAAAACGACGTTAAAGTCTTTACTCATTAATTTTCATTTACCCTTTATCACCTTTATCGTTTGTTCAAAAATAAAAAAGTAACATAATAATTGGGTTTCATTATGATTAATATAAAAACGTGTTGCATTTGAACTAAGTTTTAAAAACAAATATGACTGTATTGTTTCATCATTGTTTCCTGTTCAGAGCAAGAATGGTGTGTATCTAAAATTTATATTTCGCGTTTGTCAACTTCTGCAATATCAATATATGATACCTTTAAAGATACCCTTTGTTGTATGTTCAAAATAATTTCTTTCCTAAGGAGTAATATTGTATTGCAATAAGAGAAACGTTTCTATGCGAATTCTTTTTACAAGATCAAGTGTCAAATGCTTGTTTCTAGTTTGTTATATTCAGCTTTACATTATTTCAAACCAATTTACATTAAAGTACAATTGTTTTGTGTACAACGAGTGTAATGCAGTGAAACATTTGCGGTCCAGAATATTGTACGTATTTAAAATGATAGTTTTAAACATGGAAATGATTGTGTTATTGTCATTTGCGGAAAGTGTACAAGTTTATATTTCTGTTTATCCCTACATCGAGATCAACGCTAATGTCATTAACATATACATGTATACCAGTGAAAGCGGCTACGTTCCTTTTGAGCATTTATTTTTTATCACCCAATATGCTCATTTTTTGTTCACTGTATGTTCATTATTTGAGTATTTAAATGTGTAACGCAAAGGTCAGACAAACGATTGAAATGAAGTCGTCAACAACACGAAACGTTGAATTTTAAACAATATATTTTACTCTCAGTCGTGGTTTACACAACTGGATTTAACAAACTAAAGCAAGAGATACTGAATGGGCAGCTAATGGAACCACTGGGGAGACAATGATCAATATAAGCCTCATGCAGAGATGGCAATCTGCTGTTCTGTTCGCATCCTGATTGTTCACGATGGTCTGGATATTTCTTAATAGATAATGTTTGTAATTTTAACTGAGCCTGATAAGTGTACATGTACATCCACGCATAATCAGCAAAATAAAATTCATGTGGTTTATTTAGTTTGGTTATATCCGCATTCATATTACATTTACCTACTGAGACTATATTCCATCAATTATTCTGGTGATGTATGTTGTTTCATAAAATAAGATGTCACTTTGAACTTAGTCGTTTCAACATTATTTAATGTCGTATTTAACCTTTGTCAATGTAAAAGCAACAATAGGATGTCATTTCGATTTATCTTTCGGTTGAAAAAAAAAACACATTATTTTAAACGAGAGTTGTACCAAGATAGCGCGTTTTACTTTTTCAAGTGTTGGATAAGTTATAGGAAAAAATATAATATAGGAAAATGTAGAAATTTGGGCCTACAACTGCTAAAATGATTTGTGAAGTTATCTGTCCTGTTGAAGTGGTGTTGCTTTTAGTCGGGCGCCAATTATCAAATGCTTAACCAACTAACGAGTTTCATCAGCGTAGTAACATTGATGTTTAAACAAAAACATAACCCCATGTCTTCGTGAAGTATGTTTACGCAGAAGCCCTTCTGCATATGACAATTATGCTATAAAATAATAAACAATAAAAACAAACAGCCAAAAGGTTTTTTTAAATTTATTGATTTTTGATTATTTAAAATAATGATTTATTTTTATGCTGTGCAAGCATTAAGTTTAGCATTCAGGAAGTGACGAAGTAATATAATAAGTTAGAAGTTGGTTATGAGTATCACTGGTGATTCTATCGAAGTGATGCAATGTGAACAAGTTCATATATTTATTTATAGAAACAAAAGCCTAAAGTTATAATAAAAACTTTACATTTGTCTTTAGGAAACTAATACTTTACAATAAAATATGCATTCTTTTAACAGCACTTAAAATGCATTTAATTGCCTAAACATGCATGTACATTGCTGGGGTATGGTTTTCTAGTGCATTTGTTAATCTTGTGTAAGCAAAGAATAATGTATGGGTTATTGCAAAATACCACAGAAACTGTTTAAATTAAATTAAAGTTTAAATCAGATTGACTTAAGTTAAAAGAGTCTGCTCAATATAGAGCAAATTTCTCTAATTATAGATATTATTTTCAAAGTACCACCTAATTTCGATTATATTCAATTAGGCATAAACAATAAAAGCATAAGACATAAAAAAGACTAATCGATATGATTAAGACCATTTCCTTTCTATATTTTCCAAAAGAACACAATTGGTTTATTCATGATAAAAGCAACGAAAAACTGGTCTTACACGTTATCGAAATGTTATGACAATATCATGCTTGTGAAGGTTATGAAATTGTCTTTAAACAGGTTCTTTTTAAAAACTGTCCAATAAAAATGAGAAGATGCAAGTACACTAGACTAAAAACGGAGCAATTGAACAAAAGTGATCATGAAGAAATGCAAGTCATTTTATAATATTGATCTATTATTAATGTGACCGGTACAAAGTCTCTATGGACATTCGATGACATACAGCTTCCATTAGTGAATCAATGTTTATTTTACGCATCCAGTGGCTGCATCTACTATGATAATCAAACAGATCAAATTGCAAATTGTAAAGCCTTAATCAAAAGCATAGATCATATGAACAGCACGGCCAAGACGTGCATTGCATGAAGATTATTTTTAATCCTTGTCTATCAAATGATTTATGCATTTATTATGTTCGAGCAGAAAAAGATTTTCCAATATACAAATTTATATATTAATGTTCACTGGAGTTTTGAATCGCAAGACTTAATTTCAAACATGCGTTTACCGAGTCGTGAGAGTTATTTCCAGTCGGGTACTTACAGATTAACGATCGTTTTGTTCGCCGAAAGAATACCGCCATAAAAAGTTCGTAAAAAGCAACAGATGTAGTGCATATAATCATTTTATCCTATTAACTTTCATCTACTAATATAACTCTAAATCTCGTAAGTGGTTACAGCATTTTCAGTAGAGATAACAAAACATTTATTTTTGTTGATTTGACGACAGACATATTTATTGTCGCGGGGTTTTCCGCTTGAACTATGTCATGTATTATAACTAGCTATAAAGCCGTGCATTCAAAAGAGTTCGCATTTAAAGAACTTTGTTGATCGATAGACAAAAATATTGCCATAGTTAAAAAATTATCGGGATACATTTCCTTAAATTTCTACCAATCTTTGAAATGTCTTTAACAGAAAATATTAAATTCTACATATGCCTTGTCCAAAGATATCATTTACAACTAACCGTTTTAGATTGTGACTGCTGTTTTACTCTTTATATAATGTTACGTCTAAAAACATGTAAATACATTCGTCTAAAATTATTCAGATATCCTAGTTGCTCAGCCTTTAAGTATTTGTCAAGCCGGTTTAAGACCCCCAGTCGGTCCTTTTTCCGACTGACCGTTATTGTTGTTGTCTTTATTACATTTTGTGTGCAGCAGTTTTAAACATAACTATGTCGGATAGTTGCCATAGCTTTATATTTTTTATCGAAAAATAATAATTTCATTTGTAAAAATACATGTGTGGAACATACCGGGAAAGTGTTTGTAGACGGTGATAAAAGAATTATAAAAGAGTCCATGCCTGTTCAAAAGTAGAAAAATAAAAAAATGACCTGTTTTCCTGTAACGTAAATTGGAATTTGATACTAATAGCATTGATACTATGGTCCCATTAAAATAATGCCATATGTTGTACAATCGTAAAACTGGCTTAGAATCATTTTCTTAAACAGACATTAGTGTTTGGGAAACATTACTTTAATAAAGTTCTTTGGTGAAGTAGTAATGTGAAGTAATGTAAAGATTAAGTTTGAGCGGGTAGCCACAACACTATACAAAGTGTATTCCGATTGTTTCCATTCGATGCACCCATTAATTGTATACTATTTTATCAAGAAGTTGGTCGTTGAGACTATATGAAAACAGTGACTTAAAGCCATAATTGAACAGTCACTGTTGGATTTCTTGTCTCTTCATCTCTCCAGTCGTGCCCTATATAGGTGGGACAACTTGAGCAGTCTCCATACTCTTTACGTGAGATTGCACAGTAGGTATAACATCAGGATTTTTTTAATCTTTATCATATATAATATGTTAACTGCGGATAAATCCTCGGCGCTTAAAATATGTTTTTTTTAAACGATTAACTCTAAACAATACTACGTTTTATTTTGTTGATTTTCTAAAATTCTATTAACTCTTCGTATTTTTTACATTTCACTTTTGACACTTTTGGCATATGACGTCATGGCATTTATGACGTCATTATATTGTTCTTATAATATATCAGCGCTTGTACTGCTTCATTTTATTTGAAACTAATCTCTCATTTGGAATATTTTGGTTGCCGAGGCTTTTATCTACTGTATATACTGTACATATATTGTTTTATTACTAGTTATCATGTATGTACATAAGTTCTTTATATCTGGTATAACTCCCGATGCAGGTGCCTAATATTAGTTGTTTCACTTTGACGGGATATTTTTATTAACACTGTTTGTTTGATAGAAAAACCTTCAGGAAGTGCGAGGTTGGAGCGCTCCACAAACCAGGTTTAAGCACCCCAGTTGGCCCTTTTGCCGACTGACCGTGCCAAGGCGGTAACTGATGGTTTTTCTTTTTGTGTGTTATGTCTCGTCTCTGTGTTTTTTGTCACATTTACATTTACCTTGTCTGCCTTGGTCTGCAGGTAGATAAAATTTAAATATCTGTGAAAATTTTGATAGGACCATTTCTTATTTACCTATTGATAAAAAAAATCAAAATCGTATACTTGCGATTAAAATCATGTGATAAAAAGAATCTGACACTCGTTGTCATTTATTACAAACATTTATAAGACTCGTTCAGGACAAATGATAGTAAGCTAGCCATATTATCTATCATTTTTCCTGGGGTTGTTCATATTAGCTGTTTAATGTTTACAAGAAACAGTGTACGTATTAAGAATGTGTTCAGTCAATAATATATACAGACCGTTTTTAATGTTATCCTCTTCAATATAATATTTTTAAACTAACAATATTTTCTGTTGCCTTAAAGGGATGGGCATCATACCCTACTAATTTTGAAGTATTTCCTTGTGTGTGTTTTTGTGTTAACTTGTATGCACTCTTCATAATTTTATAACAAGTAATTGACTTGCGCAGTCAGACGTGAGGAAACTGTCAGAATAATTTCAATCTAATATACTTTAGCTACAATAATTGTCTCTTGACACTTATGCATGGCTTCAATTTCAATGTTTTTGTAAAACGGTTTGAGTTATGTAATTGTATTATCGAATTTATTTATTTTATTTTTCTGACCAAGAGATGCAGTTTTTCATTTTAGATTCCATTGCCAAACAAAAACGTATTAATTATTTAGATATCACGAAAGTTTGGTTTGGACTTTTAGTCCAACTTTATGTCACACAAAGTCTTACTTTCAATACACCGTCTTTTAACAGTTAGACCGTCTTGTTGCATTATTGGTGCCAGATAATTTAAATCCAAACTTTGCGTTAGTCATCTTTTATTGACTTTAATTTTTTCTCGTGGCTTAAATGAACTACTTTGCCAGGAAGCGCAGAAATACAAAACGTTTTCTGAAGTGTCACATTGTTTTTGCTCTGAAGTTACATAGATCAGTAAATTGCAGTTACATGGAACTACAAGTCTTGTGGTGGTGTTGTTTTGAAGTGTTGTAAAGTGTTCTTTACTTAATACTGTTAATGAGAAGCATACATCCTTATTACCATTGTAGACACAGTGAACCAAGATCTTTCAATTTAACTTATACAGCAACTTGCATGGAAGTAACAAAATGTTAAATACTTTTAAAAAATAACAGCGATATTATTCACTTATACTATAATATTAAAAACCGTGATAAATCACTGCCACAAAAAAGTACTTTTGATATTACCTAGAAACGATCGCCATAAATTTTTCCGTTGTTAAATTCTACTGAACTGACATACGTATTCAGCAATAGCGCCGATAAATAATTTCTTCTTTCGCATTTAAATCGATGCATTGCTAAAGTTGTGATGTAATGAATTAATGCTGCACGCCTACTAAATTCAATGCAATATTGCGTACTTTCCTTTTATCTGCATTTTGTTTAATCTTTCTTAAATATTATTCAGCTCTCTCCTTTTCAATATTACAATACATTATCAATGTACTTCCGATTATTTGCTTCATTTCCATTTCCATATGGCAGTTATCACTCCTTTAGTTTATACCATACTTTGAAGTATGTAATTATATTAACAAAAATACATTTCACTTTGTTATTTGTATAAATAGATGTTAGTTTTATAACAGCGAAGAAGGCAAACACTATCTCATTAATCTTTAAGAATTAGCGTAAATTGCATGTGTATAACTTGTCAAGTTTTGTGTAATATTTTTCTACCATTCCATTTTAAATTATTATACAAGGGCTTGAAAAAATGCACTATTTTTTTCTAAAGTATGCTAGATTAAATGACGATGCAATTACACGTTAATTGTCTGTAATATAACGCAAATTAACCATGGCATGTGTTTAATTATTTATTATCCGACACATTGCCAAGTGGTTATCAAGTTAATGGACATTAATTGCCAAGGTATTTTCATTCAGGCTGACGGGGCCGTACACTGAAGTTTCCCATTTTAAAAAGGTTAGCAAAGGAAGATAATTCCGTGAAAAGTGACTACTATAAGGGCGAATTTATTTATATCTTGATCTGTATTAATGGGTCCCATATTTAATTCTAATATGAAAGCATACGTTGAGGCTTTGAACAATTTAGTATTATAAATTCTTTTCGCATAAAAACTATCAGACATGGAGAATCGTCATATCATTTTGTCAATGTATGTAAAAGTTCTTGAAAAGGAACTTGTTTTGATTAATATATACGAAATTGAATAAAATTAAATTTTACTTCATGATTGTTGATGATGACTTTTAGTGTAACATGGAAATACATAAACTCACTCCCTAGATAGAACAGCACCAAACTGTTATTAAACAACGTGATGGTGTGTCTTATCTTTAATGTAATAATCGGCCAAGAACAAACGAATTTTAATGCTGTAAATATTTCCCAGCTGAATGATTATATTAAAATACAAAGTGTCCCTATTATTCCAAAAGATTATTTGCAAAATGTATCAATAATACAACTGAATTACAATTGCACAAAAGTAATGACGTTGTCTGGCGTATTTATATAGTAAACTGGTGAGCTTGTTTCCTTCGACCAATTCACAGCAGTGTTTACGGAGCAATGCGTAGGTTTAACTCGCCAGTAATGTTCTCTCTGTATTAATGTTGCGATACTAATTTGTACAATATAAGTAACATGTTTTATTCACAACGTTTTTATTCGACCTGTTGTACGTTGGTTATGCAATACATGTAATATATGTGATTGCGCATAAAATATCAGCATGCACACCAAACAGTAATCCACTCAGCCTTATATTCGCAGTATACAATCATTTAATGATTTGACATAAGTGTTTTTATTGTTTCAACATTTTTACATAGATGATTACAGATCACTTTTTTATGCACTTTCATTTATGTTGTCTTGATAAAAGTTACGATGATTAAAACAAAAACGAATAATATGATGATTACCATTAATGATGAGATAGTATTGAAGTAAATATGTATATAGAATTGTTAAATAGTGATGCTATAAAAGAACAGTTAGATTGACTTATTACTGGCTGTCTGAAGTACACTATAACAAAGTATTTTATAATATCCATTGGTTTAACTCTTGTTTAAACTTGCTAAATCGCTCACTATATGTAAATATATTTTATTGTAACTTAACACTTATAGAAAACTACAAATAATATTTCAAACATATACGCTAGAGAATCAGAGACTCTGCAACGAAAAAGTTTGCTTGCAACTATTAAAAGTGCTATCAGAGGGTCGACTCTTTTATAAAATAGACGCAACAATGATTTCCTCTTATTTTAAAACAGTAAATAACCCTGACTCTAGATGTCTTTCAAACTGATGAAGATATTGTCCTTTTATTTATAGACTCCTAAACGATGGATTTCAAACAATGTTTGCATAAATGAATGTTGATTATAAATCACACAGAAAGGAAAAGAGCATGTCAAGAATTACAATGCGGTCGGGCAAGTGGTCCGGGCCTTGTAATAAACGAATTTTTAAAATATGGAGTAGACCATCATATACACTATTTATATATTTCCTTCAATAAATTAATTAGTACAGGGTATTGTCCAGACATTTGAACTGATGGACACGTGATATTTCTTCATAAAAAAAAAAGACAACATTAATAAAATAGATAACTACCGCGGCATCAAATTGTTAAGTCACAATTGTTAATTATGCATAAGAATTTTAAGCCAATCGACTTACAAAATGTGCGAAGGACTATAACATTAATATAGACCAAGCCAGCTTCCGAAAGAAAATGGAAACTTTAAAAATATCTTTGTTCTTAGTAGTATAATTATTCACTATGTAAATAAAAACAAATACTATGCATGGCATGGGTGGATTTTTAGCAAAGCCTACGGTCAAAGCCGAAAGTAATTGACAACTAGGACCGGATATAATAGAGAGTTATTGTGATCGCTGGAAACTTGTTGTAAACAATGCAACTACACGCTCTTGGGCAAGCCATGTTGGAAAACCTGGGGTTTTATTATGTATGAGTATACCAAGGTGTAGAAAACGAAAGTTCAAAAGGAGCCTTGCCTTTTAGAATAATTATTGAATTTTAATTGCTAAAATGAAAAAAAAAGTTCAGAATGGCACTAACATGTCTATTCACCTAGTTTAGCTATCGAATTAGAAAGATAGAAATATACCAATAAATGATAGAAAATGCATGTTTTGCCATGTTCTAGAAGATTAATTCCACTTTGCTATGGAATGAGGTATGTACAATGATTTTCGGAAAATCTATATACCAGATTTCTATTTGAAGCGTCCCAATATGATTAAATTTAAAGAATTGTAAACAAACAAAAGTCATGATCTACTCAATAAATTACCTTTATGTAAATAACTAAGATCAGCTTTGGTCAACAATTTTGTATAAAATTTGTTCAGAAGAAATTACACACGCCTTTCTTCAAATCCTCTGCTCATTATTACTTAAATAATACGCAGGTATTGGGGAAGAAAGGGGAATTAGTTCTATTATAGCAAAACGGCATTGATATTGCGGGTACAAGGACAATGTGAATCTCGAGTGTGAGACGATATGACCGCTTGTGTGAGACGATATGACTGCTTGTGTGAGACGTATGACAGCCTGTGTGAGACGATATGACCGCTTGTGTGAGACGATATGACCGCTTGTTTGAGACGATGTGATCCTGAGCAAGGGACGACGTGAGCCTTAAATTTTCCAGAAGCATTGAATAAAATATAAAATTGTGTTTGTTTTGTGTTCTGTCCCACGTCTTAATCGATGGAAGATTAAATTAACAAAAATATAACGTAACTGAAAATCAGCGGTTACAAATAAGGTCTTATAGAACTTTATTTCCTTTACCTAAAGCGTTTATAAAAAATACAACATTTAACTGATTTTGTCTATTGTTTCTTATTGCTCAACCATGTTAAATTAAACGATCATACGATGGTTTCGCAATTAACTGTGCTTTGATATTTATACCGGATTTTAAACAGTCATAACTAACGACGGGTCGTGATTGTTGTAAAAGTACAGATACTATTACAGCCTATGTGTTTGTCTGGTGATGTTTATATCTTGACATAATATGTTGGAAATACGATATACGATTTGATTTTAATTTATTTCTATTATATGCACTTAAAGGAAACATGATTGATTTTATCATATATATACAGCAATTAAGGTTATGACTTAAACCTATCTTAACATACTTTTATTTTATTTCCGTGTCACGGTTAGTTCCAAATAAAAGACTAGCTGCATGTATGTAAAGTGTGAAGTACAATAGTAATTGGAAGGGGGGGGGGTGAGAACAAACATGCACTTGTAGCTAGCTTTCGTCTAACATCTGCACCAAGAGTCTCATTGCCCTTATCGTCGTATTACGAATGCACCTACTCGAAATATCCAGACTAATTAGGGGGTTTACTGATTCTAGTCAATAGGATATATAATATTCTGAAAAATATCCCTGGTATAAGAACCTAGATTAAACTCTACCAGTAGTTTTACTTTGTGTAAAAATATCAACATGACAACTTTTTGTATAATGTAATGACATAAATTTGTGCTATTCATTTTAATACTTCAAAGTCAATAATTGATTTAGATTAAATGACGATGCGGTGTTTAAATGGCGAGAAAATTAGTTGAATGGACAGTGTTCAGTGTACAACGCTTGAACAATACAAGCGCAAAAATACTTTCTTAAGTAAATAACAATTAAATCACAATTTTACCAATTAGTTTTTTCTTCTTTTCTTTTCTATCCATGCAAAGTTACAAGAAAGATAGGCAAGCGCCTCGAGTAAGAGTGACTGAACCAAGATTAAACACTCCGTATTTCTACGTCTGAATACATTATTTTGACAAAAACACCTTTTTGTTCTATATGTATTTTATAACACTTTAAACATGTGGTAAATATAATCAATAAATTTTATAATAAATAAATAATTTGACTGACAAAGAACAAAATACAATGCTTCAATACATAAATAGTGAAAAAAATGGTTTATAATTCTGTGTTCAATGTATACCGTTAAAAGCATATAACTGCAAAAACAACTAATGTCAATTTCCGATACCATATCAAGAATTTAACGAATAATTCAGAAACTTTCCATTCCAAAATATTCAGACCTAATCGGTATAAGCATCAAAAATTACAAAATAAATTTAACTGATTTCATTTAAACACAGCGACGTCGTGTAGCGTTAGTGTGGGTACTTTGAAGTGCCCGGAAGCAAGTTGTATTTATCGAGAGCTGATCCAGCATGCGCAATACACTTATGGCGAAGTAATTTCCAACGAACATGGAATAACTTGATTCATCGTAATGCATAACAAGCACGTAAATTGTCATGTATCAACATGGGAGTTTCCTAATACTTGATAATGTCACAACGAAACCCAATCATACATATGTTCAATATTGTAGACATGTCATGTCAGTTTAAAGGTGATATATCAAAGTTTTGTTGGATATATTAAGTGACATTATTGACTTGGCATCGTAAATAACTTCCCTTAGAAAGTTTTTGAAGAAAGAGTAATTAGAATAGCAGTTTCATTGTGGTCAAACCTTTCTTCTACTACAAATATTGTCATATCCATAGTTCAAATCAAAATCTTTTTAACATTCAGCAGATGTATTTATCAGATAGGTGGTAGTATATCTAAATGATAATTCAGGTAAATATATAGAAAAGGCTAACATTAATTAACATAGACATGAGAGCTATCTTCAATGAGGGATTTGGAATTTGCCGGCATTTTGGCCGATACTGTGTAGCGACATTTCTGTCATTATAGCATAGGGGCACTTATGAGGTGCCCAGGGACTGATCCCGCTGGGTTCATTGTACTGATACCTACGAGTCAGGCGTAATGTTGCCCCCTTAGCCACGAACGTTAGGAGGGAAGCCACTTGTACCAACTTTAAGGTCTTTGGTTTGACCCGGCCGGGGTTTGAACTCGCGACCCCCCGATCCGCAAGCCAACGCTCTTCCAATTGAGCTATTGCGGCCGGTATGTCTTCAAAGTATAAATATTTAGTATTATATTACTTATAACTTGACGCAATGGTGTGACTTTTTTTTCAAAACAAAACTGACGTCTTCTAGTTTAACTCCTTAGATTAATAAAGAAATAAAACCATACCTGTGCATGTTTTAAAACTACAAATAAAAGTTCATATTATCCTTGTAGTGTTGTAACTTTACATAAAGGATGCGAATGACAGGCCGTGTTGAAAACAACCAAATAATTCAGGTAAAAAAAACGCAAAATGACATCAGAAACGTTGTGTATTACGTATTTAATCTACAAGTTCTTTTTAATCAATGTGACGGTTGTTAAAGGATATCTTATCGAATAAGCAGGAACAGAAAATACATGAAAGAAACGGTACGCTATACTAAATAAACGCAACAAAAATGTTTGAATCATTAGGCTTTTACTGAACAGCGTTTGGTCAAGAACACCTACGTAGATGTTTTGAACAGTTTAATGCACCCGTGAGTCAGGTGAGTAAACACACACACACTTAATTTATTCACAAATTGTGAGTGCTTACACTATTTGACTGCACTTTACATTGCTCATTGCCGACTATTTTATTTAATTGAATATTCAATGAAAAGTTCGTTTCTGCATCCTTGTTGCAATTCAGCACATGTTCACATTAACAGAGACAATGGCATCAAACAATAAGTTATTCCATTCCACCTCTTGTTTTGAATTATTATTGTATTTCGATGCGAGGAAGTGTTTTTGCGTCTACATATTCTGCCATTCTGTACTAAGCATGAACTTAATACCATATTCTAGCGGGAAATACTTTCGACCAGGACCGTGTCGAGTATTATAATTAAACCAATTCGACGTCTTACACATTATGCCACTATAATAGCACCAAACGTTTTTCTAACATCTCTACGGATTCAATTGGAGAGGGTTAAGGAAAATTAACACTGATTACGACACAATGAATCTATCATCATTTCATGCTAAAACAAGACTAATCCACACTCTGTTTCCAATACATCCGGGATTTTAATGGAGGCTTTGTGTTTGTGAAACATGTTTCTCTCCAGCAAATGAATTCAAAAAATGCCATCACAAGCGCTGCAAATTGCCACAGCTTTAAAGAGAGTGATTTAATTTTCACTTTGTTTAAAAAAATTGAATGTGTTTGTCCTTTTATGTTAAATTGTTTTGATATTTGTTGCAAAAGTTACCTTGACAAAAGACTTCTGGGTTGACGTAAGATGCATTAACAACTCTTTATATTTCTATATTTTTTCATTCGTATCATCATGACGAATGTACAGTCTTGTTCTTTATCAATCGATGATAGGGGAATGGTAAGAAACAGAATTCAGCGATAAAACGCATTTCTTGAAAAGAAGTACTTTAAACCCATAAAAATGGTTTCTTTAAATATTGATATTACCCTCAGTCGAGGATTCCACTATCAGATGTCAAAAATTTGAGCAATTGAGCCTAAACTGACACCTAACAAAAACCCTGTGGCCACAATTACCGACATATTGGCTTCACGCAACGATGCCACTTTGGCGGTCTGATTCCATCCGGTTTGTTTACCATCGAGCGGTTGCTGCTCAAACTGAAGTTTCATTTAAGTGTGATAAATACACGTCTGTGAAAAACCGGTACAAAGTCTTTTTGGACATTTGATGACATACAGCTTCCATTAGCGAATCAATGTTTATTTTACGCATCCAGTGACTGCGCCTACTATAAGAATATATGACAAAGTCCTATGAGTATTGTAATATATACCAAACTTCGAAAAGGCACAGAACAAAGGTAAATCACATGCAAGCCAAGCGAAAAGTAAGAACAAATTTGTGATGAGTCATTTAAGGAAAAGAGCAAACCCGACAGTTACCGCCTTGGAACGGTCAGTCGGCAATATGGACCGACAGGGGTGCTTAAACCGGTTTTACAGAGCTCTAACCTCGCACTTACTGACGAGTTTCTCAAATGCAAGCAGCGAAAAGAAAAAACGATCTATTTAAAAACAAAATGTCCATGCGCTGATATTTTCTATACGTTATGACGAAAGCAGTGACGTCATCGAAAAATAATGTCCACATAGTGTTCAGAAAAGGAATATGGTATTATTTCGATTTGAAAAACAACACAAAAATGGTTGACCACAAATAAAATAATAATCAAACAGATCAAATTGCAAATTGTAAAGCCTTAATCAAATGGGTAGATCATATGAACAGCACGGCCAAGAAAAAGTGCATTTCATGAAGATTATTTTTAATCCTTGTCTGCCGAATGATTTATGCATGTATTATGTTCGAGCAGAAAAAGATCTTCCCTTATACAAACAAATATATTACGGACCTGTCCACTGGAGTTTTGAATCGCAAGACTTAATTTCAAACATACCTTCACCAATTCGTGAGAGTTATGTCCAGTCGGGTACTTACAGATTAACGATCGTTTTGTTCGCCGGAAAAATACGCCATAAAAAGTTCGTAAAAAGAAGTAGATGTAGTGCATATAATTATTGCATCCTATTAACTTTCATCTACTAATTTAACTGTTTAAATCTCGTAAGATATCCATATATTGTCGCCGGGTTTTTCGCTTGAACTAAGTCGTGCATTATAACTAGCTATAAAGCCGTGCATTCCAAAGAGTTCGCAATTAAAGAACTGTGTTGATTGGCAGACAAAAACATTGCCTTAGTTAAAATATTGGCAGTATACATTTCCTTAAATTTCAACCAATCTTCTAAATGTCTTTAACGGAAAATATTAAATTCTACATATGCCTTGTCCAAAGATATCATTTACACCCACAGCTAGTCGCTTCAAGGGTTAATGTTTATCTGATGCCATAGCATGACACACTCATGAAGTACAAGGTTGAACCTCTATGAACCGGTTTGGGCTCTTTCGTCGGATCCTATGACAACTAACCGTTTTAGATTGTGACTGCTGTTTTACTCTTTTTTATAATGTTACATCTAAAAACATGTAAAAACATTCGCCTTAAGTTATTCAGATATGCTAGTTGCTCAGCCTTCGAGTATTTGTCAAGCCTGTGTAAGACCCCCAGTCGGTCCTTTTGCCGACTGACCGTTTTTGTTGTTGTCTTTATTACATTTTGTGTGCAGCAGTTTTAAACATAACTATGTCGGATAGTTATCATAGCTTTGTATTTTGTATCGAAAGATAATCATTTCATTTGTAAAAAGAACATATGTGGAACGTACCGGGAAAGTGTTTGTAAACTGTGATAAAAGAATTATAAAAGGGTTCATGCCTGTTCAAAAGTAAAAAATAAAATATGACCTGTTTCCCTGTGACGTAAATTGGAATTTGATACTAATAGCTTTGATACTATGGTCCCATTTAAGGTAAAGCCATATGTTGTACAATCAAAAACTGGCTAAGAATCATTTTCTTAAACAGATCTTAGTATTTGGGAAACATTAATTGAATAAAGTACTTTGGTGAAGTAAGTATGTGATGTAATGTAAAGATTAAGTTTGAGCGGGTAGCCACAACACTATACAAATTCGTAAATTATTTTATCACATGATTCCGATTGTTTTCCATTCGATGCACCCTTTAATTATATACTATTTTATCAAGACGTTTTGTTAAAATTGCTCAAAATCGTATACTTGCGATTAAAATCATGTGATAAAAGGAATCTTAGATGTTTGATGTTTACAAGAAACAATGTACGTATTTAGAATTTGTTATGTCAATAATATATACAGACCGTTTTCAAAGTTTTCCTCTTCAATATAATATTTTTTTAAACTACAAATACTCTACTAATTTTGAAGCATGTCCTTATGTGTGTTTTTATGTTATCTTATATGCACTCTTCATAATTTTATAACAATTAATTGACTTGCGCATTCAGACGTGAGGAAACTGTCAGAATAATTTCAATTTAATATACTTTAGCTACAATTGTCTCTTGACACTTATGCATGGCTTCAATTTCAATGTTTTAGTAAAACGGTTTGAGTTATGTAATTGTATTATCGAATTTATTTATTCTATATTTCCGACCAAGAGATGCAGTTTTTCATTTAAGATTCCATTGCCAAACAAAGACGTATTAATTATTTAGATATCATGAAAGTTTGGTTTAGACTTTTAGTCCAACTTTATGTCACACAAAGTCTTACTTTCAATACACCGTTTTTAAACACTTAGACCGTCTTTTTGCATTATTGGTGCCAGATATTTTAAATCCAAACTTTGCGTTGGTCATCTTTTATTGGCTTTATTTTTTTTTTCTCGTGACTTAAATGAACTACTTTGCCATGAAGCGCAGAAATACAAAACGTTTTCTGAAGTGTCACATTGTATTCCCTGAAGTTACATAATTCAGTAAGTTGCAGTTACGTTTAACTACAAGTCTTGTAGTTTTAAAGTGTTGTAAAGTGTTCTTTACTTAATGCTGTTAATGAGAAGCATACATCTTTATTACCATTGTAGACACAGTGAATCAAGATCTTTCATTATAATTTATACAGCAACTTGCATGGAAGTAACAAAATGTAAAATACTTAAAAACAGCGATATTATTCACGTATTCTATAATAATACAAACCGTGATAAATCACTGCCACAAAAAGTATTTTTGATATTAGCTAGAGACGATCGCCATAAATCTTTCTGTTGTTTAATTCTACTGAACTGACGTATTCAGCAATGTCGCCGATAAATAATTTCTTCTTTCGCATTTAAATCGATGCATTGCTAAAGTTGTGATGAAATGAATAAATGCGTGCTTCTCTACACGCATACTAAATTCTAGGCAATATTGCGTACTTTCCTTTTATCTGCATTTTGTTTAATCTTTCTTAAATATTTTTCAGTTCTCTCCTTTTCTATATTACAATATATATATATATATATATATATATATCATAATGTACCAGTGCGAAGTCGTCTGGTAGGATGACCAGCAATACACATAAGACTACCTTATATACACCATATACGCACGATAAGCTCGTGGGGTATATGCGCCTTCAGCCGTAAATATCCTCAACGTTTCAGACAATATTTCACGCTATACTACAAAACGCGTGAAATTAATAGTCTATACTATGCTATTATCATATCAAACAAAATATAATTAACACAAATAAGATATTTGTGTGACCAGATGTGACGTATAGAAAATCAAAAGGGCGGGCTGGTGAGAGAATTTTTATGTTATTTATTTATTTTTATATACTTAAAAAATTTAACAATGAAAGCCTACTGTCAAATGAATCTGCGACAAAACGATCTTAATTGTAATCGCCCTTCCAGAGACCATGCCTTTTCCAGCATCTATCGTTAACGCCTGTGCAGCTGTAGCGCCGCCAGACCTTAATGAATGTATCCTATGTCCAAATCTCCAGCCACAAGCGTCAGCTGGGAAATCAAACATTCTCTAGTTCTAGCATAGCTTAAATTTTTATCTTTATAAATAAGCTTACAGCAATTTCTGTGTCGCTGTTACGGGTATGATAACTTAGAAAACATAATTTCTTTCATCATATTATCTTTGTTTTACGCACATGTACTTCGCCATCTGCAAATACGACTTAATAATTAATGGGCATGCTGAATATGAGCAATAAAAGACTCATTTGGTATCACTGACTCAAAATTTGATCTCCTTAGGATTGATTTCTCTTTTCTGATAATGCTATAGAGATTTGCCTGACAGATAAACTTTCTTAGGATCATTATAGTTCTGGCACAAAATAATGACTCATTCTCTGTAATGCAATAAACATAGATTTAACATTTAAATACGAGCTAACGTAAACATCACTTCATATTTTTAAAAGTTTTTACCTTGATCCTTCATTTATATGCGTGTACTATTATAAATTTCATGCAAACCGACATGTTTAACTTATTACCCGATATGTATTACCGATTTTAAATGACCCGATATACATTCCCGATTGTAAATGATTCGATATGTATTACCGATTATAAATGACCCGATATACATTCCCGATAATAAATGAGCCGATATGTATGTCCGATTATAAATGACCCGATATACATTCCCGATTGTAAATGATTCGATATGTATTACCGATTATAAATGACCCGATATACATTCCCGATAATAAATGAGCCGATATGTATGTCCGATTATAAATGACCCGATATACATTCCCGATTGTAAATGATTCGATATGTATTACCGATTATAAATGACCCGATATACATTCCCGATTATAAATGACCCGATATGTATTTCCGATTATAAATGACCAGATATACATTCCCGATTATAAATGACCCGATATGTATTTCCGATTATAAATGACCAGATATGTATTCAGATAATAAATGACTCGATATGTATTCCCGATTATAAATGACCCGATATGTATTCCAGATTATAAATGAACCGATATGTATTCCCGATTATAAAAGTCCTGATATGTATTTCCGATTATTAATGACCCAATATATATTCCCGATTATAAATGACCCGATTTATATTCCTGATTATAAATGACCCGATATACATTACCGATTGTAAATGACACGATATACATTCTCGATTGTAATTGACCAGTTATGTATTCCCTACCACATATGTATTTTCAAGCATTAATTTCATTTGCATTTCCCTATAACAGTTATCACTTCCTTAATTTATACCATACTTTGAAGTATGTGACTATATAGAAAAAAATACATTTCACTTTGTTATTTGTATAAATAGATGTTAGTTTTATAACAGCGAAGAAGGCAAACACTTTATCTCATTAATATTTAAGAATTAGGGTAAATTAAGTATGTATAACTTGTCATTACTATTACACAAGTTTTGTGTAATATTTTTCTACCATTCCATTTTAACTTATTATACAAGGTCTTGAAAAAATGCACTATTTTTTTCTAAAGTATGCTAGATTAAATGACGATGCAATTACACGTAAATCGTCTGTAATCTATTGCAAATTAACCATGGCATGTGTTTAATTATTTATTATCCGACACATTGCCAAATGGTTATCAAGTTAATGGACATTAATTGCCTTGATATTTTCATTCAGGCTGACGGGGCCGTACACTGAAGTTTCCCATTTTAAATATGTTAGCAAAGGAAGATAATTCCGTGAAAAGTGAATACTATAATGGCGAATCTATTTATATCTTGATCTGTATTACATGGGTCCCATCTTTTAATTCAAATATGAAAGCATACGTATAGGCTTTTAGCATTTTAGTATCATGAATTCATTCCGCATGAAAACTATCAGACATGGAGAAACGTCATATCATTTTGTCAATGTCATGTGGAAGTTAATGAAAAGAAACTTGTTTTGATTTATATATACGAAAATCAATAAAATTAAATTTTACTTCATGAATGTTTATGGTGACTATTATTGTAACATGGAAATACATAAACTTACTCCCTAGATAGAACAGCACCAAACTGTTATTAATCAACGCGATGGGGTGTCTTATTTTTTATGTGATATGCACTCTAATATATCGGCCAAGAACAAACGAATGTTTATGCTGAAAATATTTCCCAGTTTAATGATTATATCAAAGTACAAATGGCCCTATTATTTCAAATGATTATTTGCATAATGTACCAATAATACAACTGAATTACAATTGCACAAAAGTAATGACGTTGTCTGGCGTATTTATATAGTAAACTGGTGAGCTTGTTTCCTTCGACCGGGTAACAGCAGTGTTTACGGAGCAATGCGTAGGTTTAACTCGCCAATCATGTTCTCTCTGTATTATTGCTGCAATACCAATTTGTACAATATAAGTAGCATGTTTTATTCACAATGTCTTTATTTTACCTGTTGTACGTTGGTTATGCAATATGTGTTATATATGTGGTTGCGCTTAAACATCAGCATGCACACCAAACAGTAATCCACTCAGCCTTATATTCGCAGTATACAATCATTTAATGATTTGACATAAGTGTTTTCATTGTTTCAACATTTTCACATAGATGATTACAGATCTCTGTTTTATGCAGTTTCATTTGTGTTGTCTTGACAATAGTTGCCATGATTAAAACTAAAACGAAGAATATGATGATTATCATTAATGATGAGACAGTATTGCAGTAACTATGTATATAGAATTGTTATGTAATGATGCTATCAAAGGACAGTAAGATGTCTGAAGTAGACGATAACAAAGGAGTTAATAATATCCATTGGTTTTACTTTTGTTTAAACTTGCTTATTCGCTCACAATATGCAAATATTTTATTAAAACTTAACACTTATAGAAAACTACAAATAATGCTTCAAACATATACGCCAGAGAATTAGATACTCTGCAACGAAAAAGATTGCTGGAAATTAAAAATGCTATCAGAGGGTTGTCTCTTTAATAAAATAGACGCTTCGATGATTGCCTCTTATTTTAAAACAGTAAATAACCCTGACCCTAGATGTCTTTTAGCCTGATGAAGATATTATCCTTTTCGTTATAGATATTTAAACGATACATTTCAAACAATGTTTGAATAAATAAATGCTGATTATAAATCACACAGAAAGGAAAAGAGCATGTCAGGAACTTCAATGCGGTCGGGCAAGTGGTCCGGACCTTGTAATAAACGAATGTTTAAAATATGGAGTAGATCATCTTATACACTATTTATATATTTCTTGCAATAAATCAATTAGTAAAGGCTATTGTCCAAACATTTGAACTGATGGACACGTGATATATCTTCATAAAAAAGACAACATTAATCAAATAGAAAACTACCGCGGCATCAAATTGTTAATTCACAATGGTAATTTATACATAAGAATTTTAAACAATAGACTTATAAAATGTGCAAAGGACTATAAAATTTATATAGACCAAGCCAGCTCCCGAAAGAAAATGGAAACTATAAAAATATCTTTGTTCTTGGTAGTATAATTATTCACTATGTAAATAAAAACAAATACTATGCATGCCATGGTTGGATTTTTAGCAAGCCTACGATCAAAGCCGAAAGTAATTGACAACTAGGACCGGATATATTAGAGAATTATTGTGATCGCTGGAAACTTGTTGTAAACATTGCAACTATACGCTCTTGGGCAAGCCATGTTGGAAAACCTGGGGTTATATTATGTATGAGTATACCAAGGTGTAGAAAACGAAAGTTCAAAAGGAGCCTTGCCTTTTAGAATATTTATTGAATTTGAATTGCTAAGATGAAAAAAAAGTTTAGAATGGCACTAACATGTCTATTCACCTAGTTTAGCTATCGAATTAGAAAGATAGAAATATACCAATAAATGATAGAAAATGTATGTTTTGCCATGTTCTAGAAGATAAATTCCACTTTGCTATGGAATGAGGTATGTACTATGATTTTCGGAAAATCTCTATACCAGATTTCTATTTGAAACGTCCCAATATGATTAAGTTGAAAGAATTGTAAACAAACAAAAGTCATGATCTACTCAATAAATTACCTTGATGTAAATAACTAACATCCGCTTTGGTCAACAATTTTGTATAAAATATGTTCAGAAGAAATTACACACGCCTTTCTTCAAATTCTCTACTTATTATCACTTATATAATATAATACGCAGATATTGGGGAAGAAAAGGGAATTAGTTTTATTATAGCAAAACGGCATTAATATTGCGGGTACAAGGACAACGTGAATCTCGAGTATGAGACGATATGACCGCTTGTGTGAGACGATATGACCGCTTGTGTGAGACGATATGACCGCTTGTTTGAGACGATGTGACCGCTTGTGTGAGACGATGTGATCCTGAGCAAGGGGCGACGTGAGCCTCAAATTTTCCAGAAACATTGAATAAAATTTAAAATAGTGTTTGTTTTGTGTTCTGTCCCACGTCTTAATCGATGGAAGATTAAATTAACAAAAATATAACGTAATTGAAAATGAGCGGTTAGAAAAAAGGTCTTATAGAACTTTATTTCATTTACCTAAAGCGTTTATAAAAAAAATACAACATTTAACTGATTTTGTCTATTGTTTCTTATTGCTCAGCCATGTTAGATTAAACGATTACACGATGGTTTCGCAATTAACTGTGCTTTAATATTTATATCGGATTTTGTACAGTCATAACTAACGACGGGTCGTGTTTGTTGTAAAAGTACAGATAACATTACAGCCTATGTGTTTGTCTGGTGATGTTTATATCTTGACATAATATGTTGGAAATACGATATACGGTCTGATTTTAATTTATTTCTATTTTATGCACTTAAAGGAAACATGATTGATTTTATCATATGTATCTAGCAATTAATTTTATGACTTAAACCTATCTTAACATCCTTTTATTTTATTTCCGTGTCACGGTTAGTTCCAAATAAAAGACTAGCTTCATGTATGTAAAGTGTGAAATACAATAGTAATTGGAAGGGGGAGGGTGGTGACATGCACTTGTAGCTAGCTGCCGTCTTACATCTGCACCAAGAGTCTTATTGCCCTTATCGTCGTATTACGAATGCACCTACTCGAAATATCCAGACTTATTAGGGGGTTAACTGATTCTAGTCAAAAGGATATATAAGATTCTGAATATTATCCCTGGTATAAGAACCTAGATTAAACTCTACCAGTAGTTTTATTTTGTGTAAAAAAAATAAAAAATGACAACTGTTTGTATTATATTATAAAATAAATTTGTGCTATTCATTTTAATACTTTAAAGTCAATAAATGATTTAGATTAAATGACGATGCTATGTTTAAATTGCGCGAAAATTAGTTGAATGCTCAGTGTTCAGTGCACAACGCTTGCACAATACAAGCGCAAAAATACTTTCTTAAGTAAATAGCAATTTAATCATACTTTTTCCAATTAGTTTTTTTCTTTTTTCTTTTTTATCCATGCAAAGTTACAAGAAAGATAGAAAGAAGCGGGTCAAGTAACAAGTTCTTGAATCAAGATTAAACACTCCGTATTTTTACGTCTGAATACACTATTTTGACAAAAACAACTTTTTGTTCTATCTATATTTTATAACACTTTAAAACTTGTGGTAAATATAATCAATAAAGTTATAAAAAATATTTGACTGACAAAGGACAAAAGACAATGAACTTACGTAAATTGTGAAAAAATGGTTTATAATTCTGTGTTCGATGTATACCGTTAAAGGCATACAACTGCAAAAACAACTAATGCCAATTTCCGATACCATATCAAGAATTTTATGAATAATTCAGAAACTTTCTACTTCAAAATATTTAGACTTAATCGGTATAAGCATCAGAAATAACAAAATAAATTTAATCTGATTACATTTAAACACAACGAGGTCGTGTAGCGTTAGTGTGGGTACTCTCCGGAACCAAGTTGTATTTATCGAGAGCTTATCCAGCATGCGCAATACACTTATGGGCAAATAATTTCCAACGAACGTAACGTAGTTTCGGGAAAGGCCTATAACGCACAGTGTTAAAAGTTTATCGATGTTGCAAATAACTAATGATTAGTTATGTATCTTTCGTTTATGACAGTGACAAACAGACAAACATATAGACAGACAGATAGATAGATTTCCGAAGACTTATCTAATATCAAATTTCCCATTTTAGAATCTTGTCGTTTGGTCATCATAGACTAACATACTTTGCTATGAAATAATCTTGAGACTAAATGCAATCTCTACCAACATTGACATCTCTAAAGTATAACATTGATGACATTAATATGCGGTCGTAATTCGTCAATTTGCGTCCTTTTTAAAATAGACCGTTGTACAATTTACCTGCTTGACTTTCTTTTCATTTTACCATCTACCTTACATAACAGGTACACAGAGATTTCTGCACTGTTTTATATGTTTTTTTTTTTTGTTTTTTTTGAAAAAGTGAAACTACGTGAGCGTAAACGGCTTTAATAAAAAAACTCAGTAATGTCTTTTGAAACATGGAATTACTTGATTCATCGTAATGCATTAACAAGCACGTACATTGTCATGTATCAACATGGGAGTTTCCTAATACTTGATACTGTCACAACGATACCCAATCATACATATGTTCAATATTGTAGACATGTCATGTCAGTTTAAATGTGATATATCAAAGTTTTGTTGGATATATTAAGTGACAGTATCGACTTGGCATCGAAAATAAATTCCCTTAGAAAGTCGTTTTCGAAGAAAGAGCAATTAAAATAGCAGTTTCATTGTGGTCAAACCTTTCTTCTACTACAAATATTGTCATATCCATAGTTCAAATCAAAGGCTTATTAACACACAGCAGATGTAATCATCAGATAGGTGGTAGTATAACTAAATGATAATCCATGTTAATATATAGAAAATGCTAATATTAATTAACATAGACATGAGAGTTATCTTCAATGGGGGATTTTGAATTGCCGGCATTTTTGCCGATACTGTGCAGCGATATTTCTGTCATTATAGCACTGGGGCACTTATGTGATGCCCAGAGACTGATCCCGGTCGGTTCATTGTACTGATACCGACGAGTCAGGCGTAATGCTGCCCACTTAGCCACGAACGTTAGGAGGGAAGCCACTTCTACCAACTTTAATGTCGGTGGTTTGACCAGGGCGGGGTTTGAACCAGCGACCTCCCAATCCGCAAGCCAACGCTCTACCAATTGAGCTTTTGCGGCCGGTATATCTTCAAAGAATAAATATTTAGTATCATATAAATTATAACTTGACGCAATGGTGTGACTTTTTTTCAAAACAAAAATGACGTCTTCAAGTTTAACTCCTTAGATTAATAAAGAAATAAAACCATACCTGTGCATGTTTTAAAACTACAAATAAAACTACATACTATCCTTGTAGTGCTGTAAATTTACATAAAGGATGCGAATCATGTTTAAGGATTTGTTAAGCAACTAATTAGTGTCAGAAATTAGGAAACAGCCTTTACAATTCAAATAATCTGTGTCATACTTGTTAAATACTAGTTACTGTTGTACAAACTACAAAATGATGTGTGCTATTTCATTTAGATAATTAGCTACATGACAGACCGTGTTGAAAACAACCAAATAATACAGTTTAAATAACGCAAAAGGACACAAGAAACGTTAATGTATTACGTATTTAATCTACAACTTCTTTTTTATCGATGTGACGGTTGTTAAAAGATATGATATCGAGTTTACAGGAACAGAAAATACATGAAAGATACGGTACGCTATACTAAATAAACGAAGCAAAAATGATTAAATCATTAGGCTGTTACTGAACAGCGTTTGGTCAAGAACAGCCACGTACATATTTTGAACAGATTAATGCACCCGTGAGCCAAGTGATTAAACACACACACCGTTTAAATTTTTTTTTATTCACAAATTGTGAGTGCTTACACTATTTCACTTCACTTTACATTGCTCATTGCCGACTATTTTATTTAATTGAATATTCAATGAAAAAGTTGGTTTCAGCATCCTCATTGCAATGCAGCACATATTCACATTAACAGAGACAATGGCATCCAACAATAAGTTATTCCATTCCACCTCTTATTTTGATTTATTATTGTATTTCAATGCAAGGAAGTGTTTTGCGTCTACATATTCTGCCCTTCTGTACTAAGCATGAACTTAAAACCATATTCTAGCGGGAGATACTTTCGACCAGGACCGTGGCGGATCTTATAATTAAACCAATTCGACGTCTTACACATTATGCCACTATGATAGCACCAACCGTTTTTCTATCATCTCCACGGATTCAATTGGAGAGGGTTAAGGAAAATTAACACTGATTACGACACAATGAATCTATCATCATTTCACGCTTAAACAAGACTAATCCACACTATGTTTCCAATACATCCGGGATTTTAATGAAGGTTTTGTGCTTGTGAAACATGTTTCTCTCCAGCAAATGAAATCAAAAAATGCCATCACAAGCGCTGCGAATTGCCACAGCTTAAAAGAGAGTAATTTAATTTTCACTTTGTTTAAAAAATATCAAATGTGTTTGTCCTTTTATGTTAAATTGTTTTTATGTTTGTTGCAAAAGTTACCTTGACAAAAGGTCTCTGGCTTGACGTTAGATGCATTGACAACTCTTTATATTTCTATATTTTTTCTTTCGTATCATCATGACCAATGTTCAGTCTTGTTCTTTACCAATCGATGATAGGGGAATGTTAAGAAACAGAAGTAAGCGATAAAACGCATTTTCTTGAAAAAAGTACTTTAAAACCATAAAACATGGTTTCTTTAAATATCGATATTACCATCAGTCGCGAATTCCACTATCAGATGTCAAAAACTGAAGCAACTGAGCCTAAACTGACACCTAACAAAAACCCTGAGGCCACCATTACCTACATATTGGCTTCACGCAATATATTCTGATTATATCGTATTGCCATTTGAATTTCACTACATATTTTATCATTTAAAGACGGACCCACTTAAGGTGTGAATGTGCTTAGTACATGTAAACATCTCTGCTTCAAGACTAGACAATACGTAACAATGAGGTAAACGTATAACAAACAGAACACATTAAACACTATTGAGAAAGTTCATAATTTAGACAGAGATAGGTCTGACCTAAAAGTATATTCCTTATCATTTCCATCACAGCATAATAGCTTCAGTTTGGATTTTTAGGCCCGTATTCACCAACCATTCTTAAATAAGAATTGATGAAGTAATGGTTTTCATTTTACCGGAAATTTACTGTATATTAATCTATATGTTTTAAATGTTGCATGACACTTAAACTTATTTTTAGCTCAAAATCACATTCTAACTACATACAAAAACTTAGTTCTCGCAGCATTATATTTTATAATTACTTTTATTATTTTACATGTATATAATTACATTTTTTTGTGAAACTGACTATATATTATGTCCCAATATATATTACTATTTTGCATTTAAACCGTTTAATAAAAACATTAAAACACGTGCTGAACGTTATTTTCAATGTAACTCTTGTTTATTTAATGTTCACGAAACCGTTTTTTTGCCCCTTAGCTAGAGAACTAAGTTGCGCTATGAAATAACACAATCAGACATACAATAAGTTACGACATTGTTCCCAGGAGTAAGTCTCTTTTAAAAATAAATTAATCAGGTTTACCTACATCACGTCTTCTCGATCATGTTACCCATGGGATAAATCAATCTAACAGATAATAATTTCAAAAGTTTACAGCATTTTAAGACTTTTCTTTAAGGACATGACATTTATTATACACAAGATGGGATACTTCTTTTACAAAGTTGTCAAAATATTCGAAAATCCGTCTCTTACTATGTAAAATGACAATAAATGTCTTTAAAAGGTACCAGCAGCGTCAATATTATCCAAATAAAATGTTTACCTTGTACAAATGTTGAAAGGTTTTCTTTGCTGTTGTGATGCTGTTTTGGGTTTTCCATTAAATCCGCAAATTTTAAGCATTTGTTTTAATACTAGTGAGCTATGACGGATGTGATGTTACGACATAATTTAAAACCAATTGCGGATTTGACCAACTGTGACAAAGTCGCTTTAATAAATATTGCTTTATCAACAGTAAAAATTTGTTTGAATATTAAAATGATATCCACGTTAAAGAACTGTTGCAGTTTACAGTTCGTATTAAGACCGAATCTATATTGATTAGTTAAGAAACGAAATCATGCACTGTGTGTTTAAGTGCATTCTCAGTACATATGCACTATAGTAACACTGCGAAATATATTTCTGATTCCAGTATCTGCACATAAATTGGAATTATTTTCACCTGCTGTATTGTTATTCACGTCAGTTTTAATCATGTTATAGAGTTAAAACCATATTGAATATTGTACAAACTGTAGACAGTTCAGCTTGGGCGTGTATACCCTAAAATAAATACACTGACACAAGTCATTCTTGATTTTAGTGCATATCAACACATATCTTGTTCATCAACTAAAAGTCTTTGTTAACTGTGTTAACATATAATCTTAATTATTAATTATTTAATTATTAGTTATGGAAAAATGAAAATATATTTGGAAACAGTCATCAAATTGTGTTTCCCTTTATTTATATTGACAGCGAGCAATGACATCAAACTACTGGTAAAGGATATGACAAAAAAAAATGCCTCATATTTGTTGATAAGGATGCTAACCGATGGAGCAGAAGTGTTAGTAACTATTTTGATCTGTTTGGGTTTGGGACCCTATTTTCTTTTTTGAAGCATGCGCAGCGAAGCACAGTTATGAAAACATGGTTCGTCGGCAGAAAATGTATTGAGAAGAGAAGATAGTCGGTCTTTGGTGGTACAATACGTTTCAGCTTTTAAAAATAGTAATTTCGGCAAAGAAATTGGCCGATGTCAAGCAAACCGAGTTTGGCATTAGAGCAACAGTTTTATTTATCCGTTGGTCTGCCTATATGCCAGAATAATAGACGACTGTTCATGCAAAAGAATAATTCCTCATATTTATATACTTTTGTTGTACTTTGACTTTTAATTGTCTTATATTTTTTGTGTTTTGTTTCTCTGTATGTTGAAGTTGTTTGTTTTTTATTTTCAATTTACTACATTTTATTTAGTCATTTTAAATCTATCATACACAATCAATCAAAACAATCAAAACACACAGCTATTATTATTAACAGACAGTATCTGATGAAAATATTTGTAAAACTTCATGTCACTTCATAAGAAGCTTATGCCAGTAATGTTTTAGTTGTTTTTCTTTCTTTGGATCTACATAACAGCATAAATTTATAATTCGATAAATTAATAACCACGTTGGTTCTGCCATCCAAAGTCAGACCACGTTTCATTTCTTATTTCCTTAAAGTCTATCAGAAGAAGTACTAATAGTTCAATATCCAGGAGCATTTAATTAACATTCACTTCTTTGATACCCTCTTATATACTATACGTTGTAGGTATGGTGACAGTGTTACATGCTGTCTATCTGAAAATAATGATTGATTTATTAAACCACAACTGTGTTTTGTTTTTGTTTTATAAAAAATTCTTTTGGGGGATTGCTTGCTGCAACTAATGAGAAGCATAAACATTCATTTGAATTTTAAGAACATTATGCACCAATCGTTATGAATGTCATGCATGACTGTTCATACGGCAGGTTGAAAAGATAGTGTACAGAAGTAATCTCATGATTGAGTTATAACGAGACGTAACAGTGTTATTACCATTGACATATGATAGATCACTGCACTACAAGATTAAAAGGGGAATACATCAAATACATCGTTGTCGTGGTTTCGTTGTGCTAATGTACATTACCGCTGAGTAAATTAAGTATCAATATGTAATTATCAATATTATCGTTGTTGCTGTTATTGTTTTGTTGTTTGACTCCCATATGACGGGCACTATTTCATATTATTTTATCTTTATCTTTAAATATATGCGTTCAAATAATTTTAGTTAACAGCATGCGATATTCACAGTTTTATCATATCCATTAGTTTATAAATAGACACAGAAAAAATCACCATATATTATTTTTGATACCACGCCTCTGCGTGCATTTGAACTGGTGCAATATCCAGCTATGAGTTAAGACGTCATACAGAAAGATGCCAGAGGGCGTACAAAAGGAGCACGAGCCTGCTACAACACAGTGTTGTTTAGCTTAATATGACTAAATTGTATGCCGAAAAGATCGTTAGAGTACTAAGCGGCAAAGTAAAAAGATGCTCTTAATCATTGAATATGTGTGACAAATACTTTCAGAAAGCAAAAGTATTCAAAATGATGTTAATTTTATTAGTGGATTGTTCAATGAAAATGATGATGCTTAAGAGTAAGCCGTATGTCTTATTAGAAGTACATGTAGTGTTATCTATCGGTTCAGCACGTGCTGCGTGGTTATTTACATTATTATATAATAATATTTTGTGATATAAATGTGTAACAGCTTTACAAGAAATATGATACTGACAAGCATGCAATCATTCTTATGGTATAGACTATACAGAAAGCTAGCCAATATCTTGTATATTTCTCTTATGTATATATTATTTAGAGCTATGTATCGAAAAGTTCTCTTGCAGTGTTTCTTCAAATGCTTAGATGGTTATTGGCAAGTCTCGTTTAAGTAAATTCGAAATGTATTGCTTGTCAGTGAAAAGGCAAGAAAAATGCAAAGATAAATAGCTAGAAAATTTATTCAGTGTGTATTGAATGCGCTAGTTAACTGGCTGTTAAATATCGATTCATCTAGGCGCCGTTTGCAAAACACATACGGCAGCAAAGTGTGTCTATGCAAAGTATAGCATATATTGTACATCTACTTTATAACAAAATACATAAATAAATATGCTTGCTTATGGGTTTTGTGCCTCTATTTAAATATGACATGCTAATCGATGTTGCAATTCATGATTGTTTGGTTAATATTCTCAACGTGATGTACGGTTTAAAATGACACCTAATGTATATACTTCAAGTGCGTTGAGTTGATTATCTTTTGTATAATGTATGCTATGTATTTGGTGCGACTGTATTACAATAAGCTGCAACTGTTTCATAT
This sequence comes from Sinonovacula constricta, assembly GCA_007844125.1. NCBI lineage: Eukaryota > Metazoa > Mollusca > Bivalvia > Cardiida > Solecurtidae > Sinonovacula > Sinonovacula constricta. The sequence goes on along the minus strand of CM017556.1, from coordinate 68,041,304 downwards.
TCTATTAGTTTTCCAAATTTCAATTGGAATAGACAAAACAATTGAAACAAGAATGACAGACAATGAAATGTGTGCTATTCGTTTTATCCTCGAACATGTTTTACAGAATTAAACGCTGTACACTGTACCGAGGTGGGATGAGGCATCAGTGGAAGGTTTTGAAGCACCTACTTCCATATTGACTAACAAATGGTATCCCACACTTTTCATCCTGATATGTACATTGTCATATTATTGTTTGTGACATGTTATTTTTCGACAAAGCACCGGCCCAAATCTGTTTCGTGTATAAAGAGGATTTTATTGAAAATTTAATTTGAACGAAGGACCTAAGCAGCAAGTCATAAGAAAACGTCAAACAGTCATTGTTTTCTTATGTTTATTTGTATAAACTATTCTTTTATTGTGGGTTCTATTAAATAAATTTGCTAAATAATATCCGAATCAGCACCTTTGTAATATATTTTTCTCGATCTCGAAACAACACTGTCGGAAGTAAAATAGTTTTTAGTATTTCCTTATTAGACCCTTCATTGAAACACAATCACTATGCGAAGATTTTATTCCAGGCCTAATTACACAGGAGGACAATTAATTCCAACTTAAATTAGAATTTGTGCTAACATTTTCCAGCTATTGGCTAGATTCCTGTGGTTACAATGCAGTGCAGCATGCTATGTAGAAGTACCTGCATAGTAGGTGTGTCGTATTTACCTCCGGCCAAAAATGCAAAACATAAATAGATCCTTTGAATGTAAGAAACGGGAATATTTATATCATTTGTTAATTAACTATTTTAATTGTGTCTTTGAGGGATATCCTTTTTGCATTTGTGTTAATAGAATTTGCAATAGTGTGCAGTGTTGACTACATTAGAAGTTATAAATTAAGTTTATGATTATAAACAAAGTTATTATTAACAAATATATGAAAATATAACTAAATAAATTAGGGATTCCAAATATTAGGTGTGTTTCCAAGTTTTCTCCTTGTCAAGATGATATTTTATGGAAACCACCTATGTAGTAGGCTGTTTACAGGACGAAGATACTGGCACAGGTACTGTAAATGTCTTGACCGCGGAGAGGTTGTATCCTGGAAGGTAAGAATATATGACAAAGTCCTATGAGCATTGCAACATATACCAAACTCCGAAAAGGCACAGAACAAAGGTATTTCACATGCAAGCCAAGCGAAAAGGAAGAACAAATTTGTGATGAGTAGTCATTTAACGAAAAGAGCAAACCCGACAGTTACCGCATTGGAACGGTCAGTCGGCAATACGGACCGACTTGGGTGCTTAAACCGGTTTTACAGAGCTCTAACCTCGCACTTCCTGACGAATATCTCAAATGCAAGCAATAAAAAGAAAAACGATTTATTTGAATACAAAATGCCCAAGCGCTGATATTTTCTATAATAAGTTAGGACGAAAGAAGTGACGTCATTAAAAAAAATGTCCACATTGTGTTCAGAAAAGAAAAGAATATGGTATCATATTTGATTTGAAAAAACTAAACAAAAATGGTTTACTATAAATAAAAACTTTCTGAATCATGAACAAACATGACCAGAGACGAATAAATGGTTGTAGCATCCTGTTCATGTGAAGATAGAATTGAAGAACCAAAGTCCAATGTCCATCAAAGGAAACTTGCGCGCGTTAATGTCTTGACTCCGCGGAGACATGCACACTGACAGTAGAGATTTGCAAACGTACTGTAATTGGCTTGGCAGTGGAGAGGTTGTATACTGGCTGGGAAGGCTAACGCACGTATTAAGCTTTTCCTAATGAAGGACTAACTACGCGCGGCAGCTGAAAGCTTGGTGTGACAAGATATAATATACCTGACGCATCTCATATGCTAATTTGCTAGGGACTATTGGCACTATAATAGACTTTCTATACAATGTCAGCGATATTGACTAGGTCCCTAAGGGTTATAATGCAATGCAAAATGTTTTGCAGAATTACGTGGCTTGAAGAGAATTACATGGCTTGAAGGTGTGTCGTGTTTGTTTCCAAATCAGAAAAAAACTGTTTAATATTGTCACTAACTTACATTTCATAATCTTCATTTTTGTTTTTGAAGTCTGTAAAAAGGGCAACTTGCAATGTATAGTTGCATTTTGTTTTGTTTCGATAATATTTATGAACGTTTATTGTTTCGCATTATATATATATATATATAAATATAAAGAGAGAGAGAGAGACAGAGACAGAGAGAGAGACAGAGACAGTCACAGAGAGAGAGACTCAGAGAGAGAGAGAGAGACAGACAGACAGAAAGAGAGACAGAGAACAGAGAGAGAGAGGCGTATAAACGTAGAAAGAGGCACAGACAGAGAGAAACATAGAGAGACACAGGAAGGGACACAGAGAGAGACACAGAGAGAGACGGAGAGAAACAGACAGACAGAGACAGACAGAGATACAGAGACACACAGAGGAAGACACACAGAGATACACACAGAGAGACAGACTGACAGACAGAGAAAGACAGACAGAGAGACAGAGACCGACAGAGACAGACAGAGAGATCCAGAGAAAGAGAGAGATAGACACAGAGAGACAGACAGACAGAAAGTCAGAGAGAGAGAGAGAGAGACAGAGAATGAGAGATATAGACAAAGAGAGACAGACACAGAGAGACAGCCAGACAGAAAATACATGCCACGATCATTTATCGTCAATCATGCTTTGTTTATCATCCTTTTATTCAAACAATGTGTAAATATCAATTATGCATTCTTATAATTGTTACCTTACGTTATTATTGTTGTTGTTTTTTATGATTACTTCTAAGTGAGAGTATTACTATAACATTACTTCAAAAAACGAAAGATTTAATATAAAAACTTTTGCATGTTGACAGTCTATACTGGAGCATTTCAATCCATGCAAGTACCATTTTAGACAGAGCAACTCGTAATTTTAAGACATTTAAGGTAACCGCAATAATTGATAAAAGTATTTTTATAACAATAAGTATTTCCTTAGACTTAAAACGCCATTTTTTTTTATTTTGGCGCCATTTTTTCAACAATCAAGAAAAGACAAATGTTTTGTCAGGAAAACACCAAATGTAGCTTTAATAGTTTTGCATTACTTTGGAAAAAATAGTAAATTAATGTGACATATGGTCAAATATCAACACATCAGTGGTCCATGTACTTTTGAAGAGTTTATCCAAAACGAAACAAATATAGTTTAATCCCGATACCACTGTCACAGTAAATCATTGTTAATATTGTGCTCTTAATATGATTTCTCAAACTTCATTTTATATAAATTCTCACATTGATGTTTGATTTTCTATAATTATGCATGTTATTGATCTATACATGTAGCAAAGTGGCATAATATGTGCGGACCATCTGCCTGAATTGTAAAACACTAACATTTCTGTAAGACAGACTGTCTGCCTAACGTAACTGATTAGTCCCCACCGGTATATATTTGCATAAGTAATAACTGCTAAGAGACTGAGTATGTTCTGTCTGCCAGTTGGTTAATAGGCCTTGAAAAAAGGAACTGAAAGACAACCTTGTACCTCAGTAATGACTTAGTTAAATTCAGCTAAGAATTACACCTGGTGCACTTGTTAACTTCATAAAGATTGTTTTTGTTGTATTTGTTGTTGTTTTGCCTAGTTTTGCTATCTTTTTCACGATGACATCTCCCCCCTTAGTTACACAATATAGTTTAAATGACACCTTATTAAACATTTCTTGTTAACTAAAGTGATAATGGTATTCCGATATAGTATTGTAAGGTAAAACAATCTATGAACGGAATCATTGTATAGCATCTGTCTGTTCGAATCAATAGTTATTTGTTCGACACGAAAGTTCAGGGCCCTCTGTTCGAACTCTGAATCTTGCAAGCTTTGTTTTCATTATTTTGTTAACTTCATTTGACTTTATACATAAATCTTCCTATTGCTATTTTTGAATGGAATGATATTTCTGTGAATGAGAAAAAAGACTTGCAATATATGCAATTGCGATATATATGTTTAAACAGATTATGTCAAGTGATTTATATATTAACACAAAGTTATCAATCATGTAAACATATACTTACTTTGTCTTTATTTTCGCCACTAAATGCCGGTTGTACAGCACAGGTTTTTTATACAAATGCCATACTTGTATTAAAACTCGCTATTGAAAATTGTTCTGTACTATAAAAAATACATTACACTTTACAAAACTTTAAATGTATTTAATACAGAAAAGCATTAAATCAAGTGAAAAGGAATCAATTAAATTAATTTTCGGTCTACTGTAATAACAGCAATCGGACCTAGTTGAACAGGATCACTAGAAACCGGGATGTGGAAATTAGGAGGCCTGCAAAAGAAAATTGTGGAATCGTAGAGATGGTTTTCTGTTATTTAGAGCGACACAAGTACAAAACATGAAAATATAACTGAACACAAAGACATATATCAAATGTTTGAGTAAAATTAAATATTTTATTATGTAAAATAAATTGATATGAAATTATTCCCCTTCATTTTCATACATTGTTTTATATAAGCACGACTTCTAGTATTACTGGCATAATAAAGACTGAGGAGACCTTGGTTTAACTTTATGTCCTTGTCTTTAACAAAATACCATAGATGAAGCCAGCCATTTTTACCATTATACAAGTTTATTGTGGGTTTTAATATATAGACTGCAACATTATAATGAAATATATTCCCATTGTCCCTTATTAGAAAGATAAAATATCCTTGCGTTATGTAAACTTACACTTAAGTATCGCCTGAATCTCATTTTATATCATAATGCAAGAAGAACACAGAAATCATACTAATAATAGGTAAATAAGAAAAGGTCCTATCAAAATTTTTACAGATATTTAAATTTTATTTACCTGTAGACAAGGGAAAACAAGGTAAATGTAAATGTTAAAAAAACACAGAGACGAGACATAACAACTTAATAACTTGACATAATAACTTGTCTACAAAAACAAATAAATAGGCCATATGATAACTGCTTCATCGTTATGCATTATAAACATTATTATTCAGGAACATTGGGTTTTCAGTAATGTGGAGTTATTGTGGTATAAGTAGAAGCTCTCAGAAATAGTAGTAGCAGACGGTAAACTACTCACCTTTTACAAGCCTTGTGGTTTCTGCAACACTTGGGAACTATCAAAGAGACCAGACATCGCAAATATAACCCAACTTTAAAAAATGTTTTATTTCTAGTCAGTACAATTTGGATAATCGTACAACATAGCGGTGCTACATTGGTTTATTGTTCCGAATTTGGTAACATTCTGTCCTCAATAATCTAATATTTTCGACAAATGTCTTCAGAGGGCCCAGCTAAATCGATATACCTTGTCTCGAAAAATAAAAATGTTTAACGACTGTCAACATGACTATGAGTCTTGATCCGTCAGGCTTTAACAACTATCTCATCGTGTTTTCTACTTAAACATTACAACAGTATTCATTTCAGGAATTTTTGGAAATTACATTTCTACTCAATTACAACTTCTAATTTACCAGCTTCAGACAGAAATGAACGCCAGTGGGTTTCCATGTCTTTTGAAGCAACTATGCACCACTGTGACACTACAAAATATATTTATCATGAAATATTTCTGTATTAATTACCATTCGTTAAATTTGTTAATTATTTTTAAATTAAAGTCAACATTAAATATTGTTTTTATCTAAGAGATAGCAATAATTTTGCTCATAAGCTTTGGTTTATTCTTGCTATATTGTGTTACTTAGCTTGCATAAGAAGACCTAACTTGAGTGGTTAATGTAATATTACAGAATACAGAAAATATTTGAAGACTGTGTGAAAAGATTATACCATTTTATTTTGTTTTTGTTGTTTTTTCTTTAAAAATGACCTTAATTTTATGTGATTATAGTGATATCGATTTGTGTATGTATAATGCGGGGATGTATAAAAGGAAGCATTAAGAATACAACTCTAAGAAAGGAAAATCTAAAATGTGTGATCGATAGTTGTATAAAGCGGACATGGATTGCTGAAGAGAAAAATTAGCTGTCGTATTAAAGGTTTGAAAGTTTATTTTATATATGAAGTCAACTTTTATTTACTGTTTTGTCAGTGCTATAATGGGTTCCTTTGTGGCATAAAAATGCTTTGTATGTAACGCGTTATGGTGAGTAATATCTGATCTCATATGTTCTTTTTTATGTTGAATGTTGCTATTACTATCAGGTGTTCAATAACAAAATACATGTGTTGTAGTCAAGCCTCAATGATTGGTTGATTAAATTGAACATGTTTTGTAGAAATAGCTCTTCTTAAATGATAATGTTCTTTGTAGTGTATTGCAGCACTTAATGAGAAACGTTATCGATCAATCTCATTGTAATGGCAATCGGTAACAGTCCGTATCAATGCCATTACACCTTTGTTTGTACAGTAGATTGCAAAAAGCATGCACAAATGTAGAACACGTATCTTGGTTTTGATATAAACAGAATTAACAGCGATGCTTGTCTTCACAATATTATGAAAGATCAGTACCACATAATACAATTGATAAGACATCCATTGAAGGCACTCAACATTTCTTGTGCAAGTATATGGAATGCAATACGTGATCAACAGGTAATGTTATCGATTTATATTGTATATTTCCATTCAAATCGAAATATTGCTTTGTAGCTGTGTCAGGGTTATATGCATACTAAGCAATATTGACGTTTTATTAAGCAATTACAATGTACTCATCACTTAGAAGATTTTGGCGCATTGCACATTATAGCGTACATTTTTTCAACACTTAGTAAAATCACTGTTTTATTTTGCTTTTATCTAAGCATCCATATTAACTCTTCGCTACAAATAAAATGTGTTTATGTTTTGAAGGAGCAATTGATGAGACGAGATAAATCCTCAATTTTAGGTATGTTCCATTATTAAAAAAGATACATAGGCTGCAAGTCGAGGAAGGGATTTTTCTAAAGATATATTTAACAAATTTTGAAAAAGAAGAAAAACTACAATATGATTATATTTATCAATGACATAATCAGCTACATAAAAATACAACTTTCTTTGGCTGGGTCTCTGCAATTATTTAATGAATTTACCCAAAGTGTTTTGCGTCTACTGTTTAATGTCTAGTTCTATCTCACTTATACATTGACATTTAAACAATAATATGACAGTCAGTACGTACATTTAATTTAACACCAGCATAGTAGCATTAAGTATTAAGTCACTTGCTGTTTTGGAATAACAAATATTTACATACAGACAGACAGATCGTTTATTAAAGTAAAACTAAAGAGGTTCTTGCTAAATACAAAAACATAACAATAGAAAAGGAATACATGTTGACTGAAAATTGTAAGCGTGAAGGTCTTTTTTCTATTTATAAGGCAACAAAACAACACTTGTAAACAGTTCCTACATAACAAATGTTGTACGAAGTCTCGAAATTTGGTATGCAATTAACTTAAGACTTTGAAATGGTACGACCACTAATATCCGCATTATCGAGAGCAATCTTTACAGCACGCCACAAACACATTTATTCATATGCCTTACTTTTTTCTTCACAATATTTCTCCAAATGCAATGTTCTTTGATACAAATGTGTAACCATAAGACACACAGTCCTGACAAAACTTGAATACAAAGCAAATATTACACGAAGAGCTATAAAAGTGTTAGTGCAGTTGTGTGTGAAATTAGTAGTATGGCAAAATCTAAAAAAAATACACCACTAGATCCGCCGAGCCTTATTGCTCGATACGACTAAAAAGCTTTTAACTGGGTTGTGAGAAAGATTTAATCAGCAAAAAATGATTATTAAAAAAAAACAATACAATCTTTTTTAACCTGAATATGAAATTGCGTTCAAAAAAGTGCAGTCAGCGCTTGGGCTGTTTTATTTGTTCTTATAATATATCAGCGCTTGGGCTGTTTTATTTGTTCCTATAATATCTTATAATATATCAGCGCTTGGGCTGTTTTATTTCAAACTAATCTCTCGTTTGGAATTTTTATTTTTACGTTGCCGAGACTTTTATCTACTGTACATACTGTACATATGTTTATAGTTTATTTTATTACTAGTTATAATGTATGTATATATAAGTTCCTTGTATCTGTTTTAACTCCCGATGCAGGTGCTTACTGTTAGTTGTTTCACTTTGACGGGATGTTATTTACACTGTTTGTTTGCTAGAAAAACCTTCAGGAAGTGCGGGGTTGCAGCGCTCTACAAACCAGGTTTAAGCACCCCAGTTGGCCCTTTTGCCGATTGACCGTTCCGAGGCGGTAACTGATGTTTTTTTATTTATGTGTGTTATGTCTCGTCTCTGTGCTTTTGTCACATTTGCTTTTTAGCTTGTTTGCCTTTGTCTATTGGTAGATAAAATTTAAATATCTGTGAAAATTTTGATAGGACCTTTTCTTATTTACCTGCAGTTTGAAACTTAACTTTTGACAACTGATGTGTGTAAAAGTTTACTTGTTTCTTTTCATAATTTAGTGTTTCCGTAGTAATTCTTTAGAATACACAAAAGAAACATAGCACTATAATATAAAGTAACAATGCGTCCTTTAACCGCTGACAGAGAATAATAATTTCGTGTGCAAATATGAAAATAAGGTCGCTTCTTAATGCTGTGACGTCACCCCATAGGCATTTCCAAAGCCAGCTAAATACTGTCAATAATGGCTCTGACCGTCAGAAGACGCCATCTGGGGAAATATTGAGGAAGCTGCAATGGCAGCTAATGGAGCCCTTAGGTCACAATGACAACAAAATGGCTTCGTGCCGAGATAACAGTCTCACGCTCGGGTAACATGAAAGACATAATTGTATAAAAGACCCCTACTGAAATCTGTGACAATTTTAGCCGGTAAACAAAAACCATATTTGCTAATGGCCGTTGCTGGTCATTATCTTATACTGTCAAAGTAAGATTAAATAGTAAGCGTGGTGTAAATTTATAACATTTCTTCCAGTTGAATCATTCTTCCGAATGTCTAGAAAGGATTTTTTCGAGCTTAAATATTTTGTGTTGCGGTAAGAAAGCTTTATAAATATTTCCTAACAGACGTCCAGCACATTCACTATGCGAAGTAATCATCATTAATTAAATACACATAAGACAAGAAACAAGGAACACGTTAGGTAAGGTCAAAAAAGAGGAAGACAATTATTCAATTTATTTGCATTATAGCAAATGTTCATTCACAAATGATCAGAAAGGTCTGACTTTAAAACTATTTTCTCTCAGCAGATGTTTAATAGGAAGATAAGAAAATGTCCTATGAATTTAAATAAGAATATATGACAAAGTCCTATGAGTATTGCAACATATACCAAACTCCGAAAAGGCACAGAACAAAGGTATTTCACATGCAGGCCAAGCGAAAAGTAAGAACAAATTTGTGATGAGTCATTTAAGGAAAAGAGCAAACCCGACAGTTACCGCCTTGGAACGGTCAGTCATCAATATGGACCGACTGGGGTGCTTAAACACGTTGCAAGATAGTGAGTATTTGGACTAAATAGCAATTAAGAATAAAACTTGTCAATATCCTTTTCAAACTAAAGCAAAAGTATTATCGAAATAACGAAAATGAAGGTGTAGTGAGTGTGCACGCATGATATCTTTAAGTCACTATTGAAGACATAATGCCATTTGATCTAAAATTGCTTTAAAGGTAGTAGGATCTGGCATATTGCCTATATCAAATACGTGTATAAATATTTTACGACTGCTTTGGGGAACGTGGGCATACTTTCTGCATTAACCCATACTTAAGTTGAAGTGATGCCGGATTTGAACACTTCTTTTACTGGAAGACAGTAAAAATATAAAAAAACACTGTATGTTGATTATGTCCAAATCTACTGATAAGCACGATAATGAACAATATCTCTGCTAACAATATCGACGTCGGAGCGGATTTCCCGGATGATGATATCTCAAAAGTGAGTTTTGAGGTGCGTTTGTTGTTGTGTTGTAGTAGAAGTTGCTGTTGTTTGTTTGTTTAATTTTTGTTGGGGTTGTAGACAGACACCTAAACAACACGATGTGTCTTGCTTGTTTTGGGTTGTCCGTAATCGTTTCATTATGTTCAACGCATGCTTGGCTTTGTTAAAAATTGTTCGTCGTATGCTCTGAGTAAATATTTTGTGAACCATTGAACGTTTGTGCGGTTGCTGTAGGTTACATGTTTCTTGTGTATGAACAAATGAAGTTTCAAAAGGTCAATATTCATTCAAGAATAAAAGATATCGCTTTAAGAAATGTGTCAAAGAAATTATTTCGTTAAAGTAAAGTTTCTCGTTAACGATCTGACACGTTGGTCTAACATATTTATATAACCTGATACATAGTACTAAGTTATACCTATCTATGATTTGAACATTTGACTTACACAATTTTAACTTTCAATTTGTTTGTTTGTTTGTTTGCTAAATGGTTTTAGTTTGACAAACCCAAGATACCCAGATGTTCTCTTTAGCCATGTATAGACAACATCTTAACTGCGAGATGCGAAACAACGTAGACTATCTACGTACGGCCACTGAAATATACAGATCTGACATGACCTCGCCAACGCTAGACCTCACTTGCTTATAGACACATCAAATGATTTCCAGCTGTGTTAATTATCTCTCCTGCTACTAAATATGTACTGGTATGTTCTAAATTGCAGGCACTCACCTTACACAGCGAAGAAATTAGCCATAATTTGACTTTGTTTTTAACAGCCAGTCGAAACATGGAAAGCCAAAGCTTTCTTATGAATCCGTTAATTATCTTAATATTCATTTTTATTTCACAATAAATCCTATATTTCAATCTTTACCGCTTCAGTTACTCGTCCCGTTTTATCAAATTTACACTAAAATATTACGGAAGATGTCACAATAACAAAGATTTATATTACCGATAATATAACAATTATAGTCTGACCGTCTTCTCAACTGATGTTTTTCACTTTTAATCTATTAATATATATTTTTCTGGTTGCCAATGACTGACATTTCTAAACAGAGAAATCCATTAGAAGCATTGTGTAAAAATTACTAATTCGGTACTTTGTACAGTTAAAGTAGTGTTTGCTAAATCATGCGAAATACCAAAACCATGATCGTTAGTTAGAAAAATAAATGGATAGAAGTTTATTCGTAAATCGAGACCAAGGCCTGTTAATGCGCAAGCACATAAACATTCACAATTATCAATAGTATGTTGATTTAACAATGTTCCATTTTACAACACGACATGCGTAATGCAGAATAGTAGCAATTTAAATTTAGTTTTCAACTAATAATAGGGTAAGCAATTTTAACACCCGTATTATAATTGTCGTGAGATATAAAGAACATGTTTCATAAAATATAAGCACTAATCGAATAACAAATCTTTTTTGTTTTCTTTTTTTTCAAACAGAAAAACGTTAGTTTGAAAGTTTTACTCCGACTTGCAGAATAATCAAAAGCAACAGAATATTCAGATCGCGTGCGTAACATTTCCTTGATGTATACAGCTTGTTTAACCACTTGTACCTTTTAATCCAGTCAGAACATGTTAAGACCGATACATATCTGAAAAATGAAAATAACTGGGTTGCGACAACAGAAATATTTGCAATCCCTTTCGGCTAAATTTCATACCAACGAGATTTTAGCTGTTTTTTATGTTTTCAAATATCCATATAATTTGTTTCAACGACGATGTCTTGAGAATAATAAAGTGGTATAACTAGTTTAACTTAGATGTCTTACATCTTGGGGGATATTTGATGACATAATGTGCACATTACACTTTCAGTTTCAGTAGTACACCAGCGTACAACGTGTAACGTCCTGCAATTATACACATTATACAATTTTGTCAGCTACTTATACAATTATGTATTAATAATATATAACAATATTATACGCCATAAATTAATAAACAATTTTTGACACGAGTTGGGTTCGAACCAGTAGCATGGGTTTCTGAAGCAGCGGCTATTCCAGCTGAGCTATGGAGGCTTGCTATTCTATAGCGTATTAAACACACTATATTATCACGATATAGATGGATAAACCAAACAAATCAAAATATAGAACAAATGACCACGACAAATCATTACTATATACATGTATGTTTATATATACTATATATAACCAGTAAATAATTTGACTACTTTAAGTCACTCTACCATATTAGAACACGTTTACACTGACACCAATTTCGATTTACATAAGCATTCTACAGCATTGTTTTCGAGGACGGTACACGTGACACTGCGTAATAAATAATGTTAGACTTCAACAGAACTAATATTAAAAGTAGTTATACTATGTTATTATTTTATAACTAATAGGTTAACGATATCTAGTCTGAAGAATGTTTTAAGTGTTAAACAGAAGAAGATTTGAGCTATTTTTACAATTGAAATATTCCTAACATTTGCATTGACAACTAGTTTGATGTATTCAAGCATAATCTTGTCAAGGGGTATGTACCTTTTGAGACAGCAATGGTTTCTATGGCACAGAGTGACGTAACAAATGTGAGCAAACACGATTCCTTTAGTGGTTACTATGTACATTTGGGACAGCAGTTGTTACTGTAACACACCATGGATCCACTGTGATGAGAGAGGTGCGTGATTCATTAAACCGTCTAATTATGGTTTATACAGCAAGTTATCTCTTTCATCGTGTGGCATTATTATTATTATTGAACCGATTATAAATGTAATTATTTGATGTCCTTTTTCATTGTCAGCACAATTTATTTGGTATTTATATGGTATCATCTACTCAAATCCTACATTTTGAAAGAGTCATTTTGAAAATTCTAATAAAATATGTACTATTTTTCTATATAACACGTGATGTTTTAGCATTTTTATTAATGTTTTATCTGCAATTAGTTAATTAACAACTTACTCTAAAGCAGGTTAAAGATGAGGTACGAAAAGAGTTGCGTTTTAAATTTATTGGTCAATGGTTATTTTTCTGCATAATGAAAATGAGATTGTATTAAAATATTTAAAACATCAAGTTCGGTTGTGAGGAAAACAAATTAGTCCCAACATTCGCAGTGCGATCAGAAGACAAAATTTCACAGGATAAAATGATTAATAGCCTGGTTTGTGATCTTGGTTTAAAGGATAATAAATGTTCTATGGCTTCTTTTATTAGTTTATCACGGAACATGCATCATTATACTGGCACATGTCTGCAATATAAGAGCAATATGCATTCGTGTTATTCTTTTTTTTCAAATTGTGTCTTTGAATTATGTTCTGTGTTTAGAAATACCAATAACAAATTATCTTTAATTTGCAATTCCATATTCGAATCATTGTCAGTTAATGACAGTTTGCATGGTGTCTTTCTGCGTAATTCTAAATCCATTTGAACGTTTTAAAATGAACAGCTATTGGTTATTATTTTATAACTTAAATACGTATAGCTTGTATAAACATTAATTAGTGTGCGGTCATGTAAGGTTCGGGCCTCGTAAGCTATTATCCCTTATTACCTAACTGCCGGGACGAAAATAATATACCTTTATACAAGCAATTATAAAAATATTAGTTGAGAAATTCCTATTGATAAAGAATAAAAGACAATATAGATGGCTGATTTCATAAATGTGCATTAAGTATATTTAATAAATGCTGATTTCATTTTTTTAAAATTACTGATATATCTTAAAACATGCATAATGCATGCATGTCATAAAATCGACTTAAGTCTTGTATTTGTACAATCCTTTGAGAAAATGTTGACAAAACGACACCGCTAACAACTAATTTCCATAAAAACGCGTCGTTTTAAATGTATATTTGTTATTAACCTGTTACAGTAAACAGATTGTAGCAAAGATCCCAAAGCATGAAAAACCTAGAAGGACTCCATTGGAAGTAAATTTGAATTAGTCAGGTTTAGTTAATGCATTTAAAAACATTCTGCCTCTTCAATGTAACTTGTGGGGTTGGTTTGCAATGAAATTGGCGTCATCTAGAGCACTGTTGAAAGTTTATCTTAATATTGCTTTTGAAATTAAATGTTGTTGTTTTTTATTTTAGACATTTATCTTTCTTGTTCACTAGCCTATTCCAGCATCATTGTATGCAAGCCAAAAACAAACAACATGTCTTGGATCATTTTGTCTTTTGCCTTTTCAAATTTTAATATATGTTGCATGTTCATGAAACATGTGCAATGTGGCGGTCGAAAAACATCTTCCTATGATATAATCTATGTTGCCATTTTATTCATCCTTTCAGGATTATTACGGGTATTTTCATTTGACGTACATTGGACGTTAGTACTCCGATGCCATCTACTCATGAACTTGATGCTAAAATCATTTACACGTGTCCTCTTGTGACGTTTGTCCTTGGTTCAAACATTTAACTTCTTGGACAATCACGACTTTTACTTAAGTGTTTAATAAAAAAGTAATTTTCCATTAAGCAAATACCATGGAAACATTTTTTTATTATTTTTATAACGTAACTACTTATTCAATTACTAAGATCTTAGAATACATCAGCGTTTGGAATATTTTGTGACAAATAGATACGTCTTTGTCGCAGTTGTTTATATTAGAAACCCCGAAGGAAATGTAAGATTATAGCTCTGTAAACCGGTTGCAGCACCGCAGTCGGCCCATTACCCGACTGACCGTTCCAAGGCAAAGCCTGTTTGCTTTTTGTATGTAATTTCTTGTCTCACGTTCAGGCTTTTCTGTAGCGTTTATATTTGACTAGATTGTGATATTTGTGAAATGCCTTTCGAAATTTTAACATATGTTGCAATGCTCATAGAACTTAATTCAATTTTGGAAACAAAATTAGAAATGTTAGTTTCTGTCTGACAAATAAATTGATTTGACCAAGTATATACTCACACATGACATATGCTGTCCGACATTTCACCACAATGTTTTTGATAATGAGAATTTAGCATCTAAAGTCTTTGTGAGAGACAACGTTCTATATACTGATATGTTGCTATTAACATCAGAATAAATGCCTATAATGTCTTAATGTGAAGGGAATTAAATGATTTATCCTTAGGTAATGATATTAAATATCTATTATTGTTGCATGAGGTAAGGGGATAAGCATACGTACGCAAACGAATATGCTTACAGGTCATAAATATTTTGACAATTCTTTTCAATTGTTAGTTTTACAAAATCATTTTCTTGGGACACGAACTGGGGAAACAGTGACGAGACTAATGACAGCTAATAGAACCCCTAAGGTCGCAATGACCTATATAATTGCTTCCTGCAGATTTTGCTCTGTGACGGTCGAGTCAACAAATTAATGTAAAAACGTTGTTTTGTATGATACATATTTATTCGTAGCAAACTGTGCAGTATTTAAGGCACAAATTTAATTTTCTTGCAAGATATAAACTAGTTTATATATCATCAAAATGTATTAAAATGTTTCAAACAGATTATAAGTTATATATTTGCAATAAATATGAGAATTATGAAGGAAGAGTCTTCGAAAATACATACGGTAGTAAGATAACAGTCGGAGTCAGGGAAATGTAAAATAAAACATTGTTGTCGCATGCACGTGAGTCTGCTGGACTCGTTTTCATACTGTTGAAATAATAATTTCATATTATCATAATTGACATATATTCTAACCTAATTTCAGGATAATTAAATGTATATGACTTCTACTGTGTAAGCAACTTTAAAATATTTTGCTTAATTTAATAAAACGCGATGCCTTTTAATGAGTAAGAGGTTTTGGATTTTATTCAAAAT
Source organism: Sinonovacula constricta (assembly GCA_007844125.1). Taxonomy (NCBI): domain Eukaryota; kingdom Metazoa; phylum Mollusca; class Bivalvia; order Cardiida; family Solecurtidae; genus Sinonovacula; species Sinonovacula constricta. The sequence continues at coordinate 68,025,507 of CM017556.1, read as the reverse complement.
TTGATTATGTACATTATCTGAGATTAATTTTTAATATTTAGCTGTTATGTGGAAATTTATATTTGTTATATTGGCTCATAAATAGCATAGATTATAACATTTTTCTCTCAAATACATTTTTATTTTAGAATATATTGTCATGTTACATAAGAATGCCCCACCATATAGTTTTGGTCTCGTGTCCGTCATATTCCAGGACACTGCTTAGGCGAATAATACAACCTCAATCAGAGAAAGAATGTTGTAAGATTTGTAGACGCTCTTGTAAATTCTGGAATGTTTTAATGTGTGATGCGACTGGTACCTTCTCGGTTATTCATCACAATTATAAGAACGACTGTGTTCTTGTTTTAAATACACCTGAGTAACGTCTTCAAAATACAGGTAACAGACTATCAGTATATAGTTTACAATCTGTGTGAGAATTTTTATTCGTATTTTAATTACAACGGGTGTATTTGGATTTATACTTAAAATATCCACATTTTCGGACATTTATGGATAATTGTGGATTTTAAAGGTCAAATAATACGATTTTGGTGTGGCAATAATTGTTTCCATTTATTTAAAAAATAGTAAGAAATAATATTTTGACCATATCTTAATCTTTAACTATCATAAAATAATACATCAATAAAACCAACAAACGCAATCTACGTTTAAAGCTGAAATGATTATCTCCCCTTGACATTGTGTCAAATCCACGCTGCGAACGCGTGGTGACTGCACATGACAAAATGCGAAGTCATATTAAACAACTCCTTGTCTTTCACTCGGTTCAAATTTAAAACGTATCGTATCGTGTACATTGATTTTTTTCAATATTTACAGTTGCATGTAATGTAACAAAATTGTTTTACCAGGCTTTATTGTTCGTTTTAAACGGCCTTGTCAACAACTTTCGCTTTAGTTGTGTGAAAGTCTCAGACCTTTTTGCGGACAAAATATCAAATAATAAACGGTCTCTCATTGAAAATTAAAGCTTCTAGTATGAGGGAAATCAGTACGCCTTATTGCATTTTGAATGCCTTTTCATCGGCCTCTACATCCACCGCTAAAAAAAATAAATAATTATGACATTAAGGGCAACGATAAGTCCAAACAATTTGCGTACTTCCCCGATGTTTTGCTAAATGTGGAAATCACAATTGATTTGCCTGGTGTTACCTTATAATGCAAGGTTAACACCCCATTTTCCTAGTTGTTATAGTGGCATTTTATTTATTTTAATTTGTATTTATTAGTCTTAAAAAACGGAAAAAGTGATAATTTATTGCTCGAATAAATCTACGTAGGTGTCTGAAAATCCTTTGTAAAGTATGATTCATTTGTATACTTTTCCATTAGATGCGGTGATGTATCAAGTCAAAATTTAATGTAGTAAAAACGTTTCTCTTAAAACATGTTATAACACTTTCATTGAATTCTATATGCTATAGGTTATAAACATTCCTAAGAACTATGAAATGGAACTACAAGTTTGAGTGTTGGAAGTTGAATACCCGTTTTGTGATTATGTTGAGTGGTTATATATGCAAATAAATGACGAAAGGACAGAAAAAAGGCAACGGAGTAGTGGGAGCAGTGGTGGGTCAAGTGGAAGTAACAGCCATTTTATTAAAAAAATGTCATTTGGAGGGCCGGCCAAGGCTAACAATAAAACCGCAGTAAGTGACACTTTACATGAAGCTAAGCAAGTGTTATATGGAACTGACTGTTGTATTACTGAGCTTAATGATGGTGTGTTTGGAGATAAGATCAATCAAAACTGTTACAGAAACGGCATATTCAAACAATATGGCGGCCGAACCTACCATGAGAGATGTGATGACATGTCTTAAGAGTATAGAGTCAAGAGTTATAAGAGTAGAGGAGAGATTAGTGGCAGTAGAAAAAAGGCTTGAGTCGTTAGAAGAACTGAAGGCTAAAGTTGGAAAAGTTGAGGGAGAGATGATTAATAAAGTATGGATTGCGATGGACATAAAGTGTGGACAGAAAGGGTCACACATATTGAAGAGAAAGTGAATTGCAATGATTTCATGCTAGAACAAGTTCAAACTAAAGTATCTGATCTAGAGAAACAGAGAGAAGATCTTAAGTCAGACATTATTGATATGCAATCACAATCTATGAGAAACAATTTTGATATTTTCAAACATAGAGGAGCATTTGAGTGATGGTCGAGAAGATTGTGAGAGTAAATTAAGAGATGTTCTGGTGTAAAAGATGAAAATAGCCCTGAGTCTAGAAAATAAGAGGAATTTCGAATAAGTCTACAGAGTGGGACAGAGACAGAGTGGAAGAATTAGAAAAAAGGTGACAAAATTCCATGAATTTAAAGACAAAGAGCTAGTGAAAAGGAACGGCGGGGCACTACAAGGGACCACTTTCTCAGTATACGAGCATTACCCAAGTGAAATAGTTGCAAAAAGAAAGCGTTTAGGGAGCAAGGGAAACCAGCCTGGATCAACTACGATACATTATATATAGATGGAAAAGCAATCAGAGACTAGGGGTGTGGAGGGAGTAATGTGTCAGCGGGTTCGTGGAATGTAAATGGTCTAACAGTAGATAAAATGCAAACGGATGTGTTCGTGAGTATTTTAAATAAACATGATATTGAAATTTGTGTATGAGACTTGGGCTTCGGAAACTAGTGTATATGAATTAGATGGTTATACGTAAGAATATATGACAAAGTCCTATGAGCATTGCAACATATACCAAACTCCGAAAAGGCACAAAACAAAGGTATTTCACATGCAAGTCCAAAGAAAAGTAAGAACAAATTTGTGCTGAGTCATTTAACGAAAAGAGCAAACCCGACAGTTACCGCCTTGGAACGGTCAGTGGGCATTATGGGCCGACTAGGGTGCTTGAACCGGTTTTACAGAGTTCTAACCTCGCACTTCCTGACGAGTTTCTCAAATGCAAGCAATGAAATGAAAAACGATCTATCTGAACACAAAATGCCTAAGCGCCTAATATTTTGTTTAAGTTATGACGAAAGTAGTGACGTCATTGAAAACAATGTCCACATAAGTGTATGGTATTATTTCGATTTGAAAAATTACACAAAAATGGTTGACTATAAATAAATTAAATTTCTGAATCATGAACAAACATGACCAGAGGCGAATAAATGGCTGTACAGCACCGGAATGCAAGAAGAGCAAGTGGGGTGTATTAGTGATGTATAGGTCATGCATAAGTGAAGGAATTTCAGTGGTAAAAAAATCATCACAATACAGTAATCTGGTTAAAACTTGATAAACATTCTTTAAAACAGAAACATATATATATATATATATATATATATATATATATATATATATATATATATATATATATATATATATATATATATATATATATATATATGGGTGACACGTACGCATGGCCAGATGGGTCACCGGCGTATGATTCAGTAGATGTAGATTTTTTCGATATATTGCAAAGTGATATAACAGAATAAAGCGAATTAGGATCTGTATTTTTAACCGGTGATTTTAATGCAAGTGTGGGTTTGAGAAATGCTTTTATAATATTTGATTCAATAAATAGTTTTATAGGCGACACAGAATATTTTCCAGATATGCCCTCAGTTAGGGCCTCACAAGATGTCAAGTGTAACAGCTTTGGTACACGCCTACTTGACCTGTGTAAAGCCACCCGTGTATGTATATTGAATCGTCGTGTAGGTAGCGACGCCGATACAAGTTCCTGCACCTATGTATCTACACAAGGGTCATCATTTACAGACTATGTACTTGCCAGTGAATGTGATTTGTCGTGCATTCTTGATATTGTCGTTGGCCCGTTAACACCCTGTAGAGACCATGTACCGCTATCCCTGACTATTTGTTGTGGTAGTTTCAATATTGCTTCATCAAATATGGAAGAGACTCGATCTGAATGGAATGTTGATTTAAAAAAAGAATTCCGTTCATCATTAATTGTCAAATTGCCAGAGTTAAATAACATTGTTTATTCATGTTACATGATACAGTTCAGCAAATTACAGATGTTCTAAGGAGTGTTGCCGATCCATTGTTTTGTAAAGGTGTGTTGTATAAACATAATTCAACTTTAATGTTAACACGCCTTCAAAAAATAAAGAATGTTTCGATTTAAGCTGTTTCGAAGCAAAACAGGCTTATAATACGGCAGTAAATAATTTTAAACACTTATTGTAGTAGGAAAATTTTATAAGAAAATAAAAGCAATTATAAAAATATGCATGGAAAGCCAAAAGATTTTTGGAAATATTTTTAAAAAAGGAAGTCAAAAGTTGATAGCGTGCTAACAGTTGATGCTTTTTACGAATACTTTTCAAACCTAGAAAAAATATATTCCAGACAATTGAGTCGAATTCTGAGAATTTCTGTAAAACGAGTGATTTTAAAAGCGATTTTAACGAACAATTAGATTACACTTTTACATGTAATGAAATTATAAATGCTGTAAAAACAAGGCGAACGAACAAGGCGTATGGACCTGACTGTATTTTAAATGAATATCTTATTGAAAGTGTTGATATTTTATGTCTATACATTTGTGATATTTTCAATATGATTCTCGATTCAGATCTTTAGAAATTTTACTATGGTATCTATAGAAACGGACTCTTCTATAAGCTGTTCAAATCAGGAATCAATGGAAAGGTGTTACACATTTTAAAAAACATGTATGCATCTGTACGATCTTGTGTTAAACTTTTTGGTTGAATGTCCGATTTCTATGATAGTTTTGTCGGCCTAAAACAAGGGGAGACAATTTCACCAACTTAAGAATCTCTATTTTAGAAGATCTAGAAGCATATATACTGGAGAATGATGATAAAGGTATTAATATACATGATTTTATGTTAACTGCAATTATTTTTGCAGACGATATGGTATTATTTGCGGAAACGCCTGATGATTTGCAAAAAAAACATCGATGTGTTTTATGACTATTGTTGTAAATGGGGACTGGAATTGAACTGTGATAAAACTATAATCGTTGTTTTTCGAAAACGAGGCAATTTATTGGACAGTGAAACCTGGACATACAATGGTAGCGTTATTGAAACAGTAAATGATTTTAATTATTTAGGAACTGTTTTAACTATACAGGGTCCTTTGCATTACACAATAAATATACCACTGGCAAATGTTTAAAGGCGCTAATTGTTTTATTATTCAATTGTGAGCAAGCCTTTATTAAGCCAAAAAAATTATGCGAGTTGTTTGATGCATTTGTTGAATCAATTTTAAACTATGCTACAGCAATATGCGGTTTTACTATAGCAAAATAAATTAAATATAAGAACTTAAAAAATATGTTTAAGTATGAAATATATCTTGATCTGCTACCTTTTGATTTACGATTCTTTTTAACAAGATTAAGAATATCATCTCATCCTTTGAAAATACAAACAAGTCGTTTCGGAAATAATGTTATACCAAGAAACGAACGATATTGCCAATATTGTAATACAAGAGATATCGAAGACATTTTTATTTTGTACTTATATGTCCATTATATAAAACCCTGCGCAAAAAGTAAATTGATTCTTATTTTTATAATAGACCATCTGTTTACAGATTTAATATATTAATGTCAACTGAAGTTAATGCAGCTCTTTTAAATGTTGCTAATTTTATAAAGCAAGCATTTAATGTAAGAAAAAACTACTTAACATGTAAATGCTGTTTTTCTTTTATAACGATAATGTCAACTATACACTGCTATAAATGATTTACTCTCCAAATGTTCCATGTTATTTGTTATATTTGTAAAAATTGTGATTGTATCACGTGACTGTTGTATTTTATTGTTTGAATGTATGTTTGTATCAGATGATGTACGTATGTACAAATCTCAATAAACGATGTTCTGTTCTTTTCCTAACAGTTGAGTGGGACAGGGTGAAGTAGGCAGGAAGAGAGGTGGCGCATCTGCCTGGATTGGAAAATTTGACCCTGCCATAACACATACCGCACTGGATTATCCAATTAGATTAGTTTGTACTATAAATGTGTACTAGATCGAGCTGGGCTTTTTACCGATTCACGTGAAACATGGCACTATAAAACATATTCATAACCTACGAAGTTAAATCCATTTGTAATTATATCGACGTCTACAGTTGACTTATGTATAATACTACATGCGATGTAATATTCTGCCAGTATTTGGAAATGGTTTGGAAAAGCTTTGACACATTCCTTACCAGAAACAACAAACATAAAAGGCCACAAATACATGATTGATTGTTATTTTTCATGCTCTCGCTTGTAATGAGCGGTCCTATTTTCCTGCATAAAATATTTAAGCCAGTAGTAAAGCATTATACTGGAGCCTTATACGTAGAATGTGAATAAAATCTACAGCCAAAAACCAATGACTCACAATGATATTTTGAGTCTTCAAGTCTCTATGGAAATACATGCATTAAAAAACGAAAATTGATAGTCTTGCAATGCAATAAAGCAAATCCTTATTGCTTGATGAAATAACAACGGTCAAGTGAAAGAAAAAGCAAGCAATGTGCCCAGGTGTCTGTGGTTTTATCAATCTTTTGTTCACACAGGGACAGAGCAATTCTTTGTTGATAAAAATAACTAGCATAACTAGACCACTTTTTGTAGACTTCGAAAAGATTAACTGAACATGTATCCACATCCACTTTTAAATGTAAAAGTGAAAATAGGAAATGTGCGCTAGACAAAGCCTATGGTGCAGCAATACTTATGGATATGTCGAAGGCTTTAGATTGTTTGCCCCATGAAATTATGTTATCTAAACATTATGCATATAGGCTGTCCGAAAGCTCAGTGAAACTCTTTTCAAACTATTTATGTGAAAGACAGCAAGAAATAAAAATCTGTGACGCGGTCAGTAGCTGGGCTGAAGTAACCAAAGGTGGTCCAATGGGTTCCATTCTTGGGCCATTATTATTTAATGTTTTCATAAATGGCATATTCTTTCCCATTAAAAATGTACTTTCTTTAACTATTCAGATGATAACACCTTATTGTTTCATACCACGAACCTTTCAAACTATAATGTCTACATTACAATCCGAAAGCAAAACACTAATTAACTGGTTCTGTTTCAATGGTATACAGGCAAACCCCGATAAATTCCAGGCTTAAGCTGTAGAGCAAAAAACATAGTATGTCACCAACTTTCTTTATTGACGATAAGTCGATGGATTGCGATGATGTAGTTTATTTGCTTGGTGTTGATATTGACACCAGAGTGTCGTTTAACGCTCTGTGGTAAATAAGAAAAGGTCCTATCAAAATTTCCACAGATGATAAAATCTAAACTACCTCTAGACAAAGGCAAAAATGGTAAATGTAAATGTGACAAAAACACAGAGACAGATATAACACACAAAAAGAAAAACCAGCAGTTACCGCCTCGCAACGGTCAGTCGGCAAAAGGACCGACTGGGGTAAAACAGTCATGCAACTGATTAGCCTAAAAGAATAAGTAAAACAATTAATATACTTGCGGTTTTTCATACATTTATACTCTAAAGTTCTAATTTTTACTCCCTATATGGCATTTGTATTCAGCATCAAAGACAAAGAAAATAGAAAAGATACAAGAAAGAATTTTAACATTTGTGTACGATGATAATTACAAAATGTCATATAAAGAACTTGACAATATCAAAACTTCCATCTCTTCATATTCGCAGACAGCGATCAGTGGCTTTAGAAACTTTCAAAATTCTATACAACTTGGTACCTCTTTTGTTACAAGGTATGGTAGTAAAGAAAGAAGCTAAATACAATTTTCAATATTCCAATATTCTACAGGTTCCAAGCGTTAAAACGACAACCTATGAACAAAGATCATTCAAGTTTGATGCACTAGTACTGTCAAATTCACTCACAGAAACTCTAGACTGTGCACAGATGTTATTACTGTTAAAACTCGGATTTCTTTTTGCGATGATAAGGTTTGTAAATGTTCAATTTATAAGCAAAATTATGCCTCTAGATTTTTTAAATAATTAAATAGGCAAATAAGAAACGGTACTATCAAAGTTTTCACAGATACAGATATATACATGTATATAAATTTAATCAACCTCTAGACAAAGGCAAACAGGGTACATATAAATGTGACAAAAACACAGAGACACATAACACACGTTGGTGGGACGATAAACCCAATAAACAAACAAAGAAACATAACACACAAGAAGAAAAACAATCAGTTACCGCCTTGGAACGGTCAGTCGGCAAAAGGACCGACTGAGGTGCTTAAACCTGGTTTGTGGAGCGCTCCAACATCGCACTTCCTAAAGGTTTTTCTATCAAACAAACAAAGTTGTTAGGGTAAATGATAATACCTAAAATGTCTGTGTAAAGCCTCATTAAATGAGCTTATGTTACTTGTCGAAATCTTGCCGACACAAAATACAAATACATATATATTTGTAAAGCGAAAATAATTAACAATATTCTGTTGCGCTTCACAGAGTTCATGAGCTATATACAAAAGACTTATAACACACAAAACAGTTAATCTTTTCAGTTGTAGAACAAAGTTCTTAACAAATAAGTTTTTAGTTCCTTTCTGAAAGTTGTTTCGTTTCTTATACATTTGAGATCTTTAGGAAGGGCATTCCACCCTTTGGGCCCAATTCCAGCTATTGATCTGTCAGCGATTTTGGTTCGTGTTTTTGGAACAGCAAATTGATTGTCATCCGAAGATCTTAGTCTGTATTTTTCCTGAACACGATTAAACAAACACTTCAAGTACGATGGGCCTGTTCCCTGCACAGTTCGAAATACAATAACAAGATTTTTTTGAAAGAATTCTTCCTCTCAGAGGCAGCCAATGAAGAGCGTTAACAATTTCGGTTATAGGATGACCATATGTAGCTTTGGTAAAACTCTTGCTGCTTGGTTCTGAATTTTTTGTAGTTTATTGGTCAGATAGGCATGGATATTAGTAAAAAGACCATTGCAAAAGTCAATGTGTGAATGAATAAGCCCATGTACCATTATTTCTGTTGTTTTTTTTAGATAGATGTTAGCGAATGTCTTTTAGATTTCTAAGCTGGGCAAACCCGATCTGACATTTCTTTCTAATATGATTATCAAAACTGAGAGTACTATCCATGTATACATCCAGATCTCTTACATGATCAACACACTTTACTTCACATCCTCCAACACTAACGATTGAGATGTTTAGTTTTGTTAGCTGATACTTAGTTCCATACATGATAATTTCAGTTTTTCGAGTTGTTCATTTTTAACTTAAACTTAGTCATCCACATGATGATATCATTCAGACAATCATTTAGCTGTTGAAGAACGTATGTTTCATTATGTGCATTTCCAGCATGAATTCTGAAAGCAAATTTATGGTCGTCAGGATAACCATGAATAAATGTTATTCTATCTTATCCTACTTTATCTTAGAATATTGGCAAAGAAAAAGAAGAATAGTTTTGATTTGGTCTTATGACAACGAAATAACTAAAACAAGAATTAATGTTTTATATTTTTCTGCTTCATTTGTATAAGAAATAAAATGTATTGATAACATTCGAGATTATTTTTAAACTTAAATAAAAGTACATTCTAAACATTTTTATTTGACATTATTCATAAAATTAAGCAATTTATTTGGATACATTTTGAATATCTGATCAAGGAGCCTTTTTATGCTTTCACAAAGGCAACACATTTTCAGAAGAGAATCTGATCAACAATTTATAGTCCTATACAATTGTAATATAACCATTTGAGCGTTATGCAAAGACTGTTGTATGGTGTCTGGTAAAAGCATACAACACAATAAGCAACACTTTGTAAGTATATGTTAGTATGCTTTCAATCGTTTGTTGTTGTTTTTCATTTCGTGCATACGAAAACCCATCGGGAAGTGTGAGGATATAGCTCTGTAAAACTGGTTAAACACCCCATTCGTTCCATATTGCCGAGTGACCGTTCCAAGACGGTAACTGTCGGGTTTTCTCTTTTTGTTAAATGACTCATAATATATTTGCTCCTCGTTTTATATTTGGCTTCCACGTGAATACATGTGTCCTGTGCCTGTTCAAAATTTTGGTATATGTTGCAGTGCTGATAGGACTTCGTCATATATTCTTGTTAAATTTGACAACATCTAAAGTCAAGTACTACGTCACTTGTTATTTATTTAACGGATAATCGAGCTGCAATATTGGAACACAAATCATTCAATCTACTTACTGGACACCTTGCAACCAAATCTTACATACATCGAGATGGATTGACGAGCATACGGACATTAAGTAAATATCACGTTCGTGCGTTTATTAAAGATTTCAAAGTTGAGAAAATAATTTCAATAGATCTCAATGCTAAAGCATTACATGTAAATGTAGATTTAATGTTGTGATTCTACTTTCCAGGAAACATTATTTATTATCAAAGATAATGAACTATTGTGTTTTAAACCAATAATATGTGTTGATGACGACCGCCAAAAAGTTAAATGTAAAAAATAATATTACAATATATACTTAATGAGTAAGTGACCGCTCGTGTCATAAAACAAACAAAGACTAAATGCATGGTATATCTTTAAGTAAGATTTGATTCTGTCATTGTTTCCAGTGATGTACCTTGAAACCGTTGTTTCTAAGAACGTATATTTTATTATCTCTGCCTCTATTTTGTTCTAAAATAGTTACCTCTACACAAAGATTGAGGCTTCATTTATACTATTTGTCTTATTTGACTAAAACTATTCATGAAATGTCAACACATACTCTAAATGATTACAGTAACTCGGGTAAAGAGGTATCTGAGTGAAAAAAGGTGACAAAATTCCATGAATTTAAAGACAAAGAGCTAGTGAAAAGGAACGGCGGGGCACTACAAGGGACCACTTTCTCAGTATACGAGCATTACCCAAGTGAAATAGTTGCAAAAAGAAAGCGTTTAGGGAGCAAGGGAAACCAGCCTGGATCAACTACGATACATTATATATAGATGGAAAAGCAATCAGAGACTAGGGGTGTGGAGGGAGTAATGTGTCAGCGGGTTCGTGGAATGTAAATGGTCTAACAGTAGATAAAATGCAAACGGATGTGTTCGTGAGTATTTTAAATAAACATGATATTGAATTTGTGTATGAGACTTGGGCTTCGGAAACTAGTGTATATGAATTAGATGGTTATACGTAAGAATATATGACAAAGTCCTATGAGCATTGCAACATATACCAAACTCCGAAAAGGCACAAAACAAAGGTATTTCACATGCAAGTCCAAAGAAAAGTAAGAACAAATTTGTGCTGAGTCATTTAACGAAAAGAGCAAACCCGACAGTTACCGCCTTGGAACGGTCAGTGGGCATTATGGGCCGACTAGGGTGCTTGAACCGGTTTTACAGAGTTCTAACCTCGCACTTCCTGACGAGTTTCTCAAATGCAAGCAATGAAATGAAAAACGATCTATCTGAACACAAAATGCCTAAGCGCCTAATATTTTGTTTAAGTTATGACGAAAGTAGTGACGTCATTGAAAACAATGTCCACATAAGTGTATGGTATTATTTCGATTTGAAAAATTACACAAAAATGGTTGACTATAAATAAATTAAATTTCTGAATCATGAACAAACATGACCAGAGGCGAATAAATGGCTGTACAGCACCGGAATGCAAGAAGAGCAAGTGGGGTGTATTAGTGATGTATAGGTCATGCATAAGTGAAGGAATTTCAGTGGTAAAAAAATCATCACAATACAGTAATCTGGTTAAAACTTGATAAACATTCTTTAAAACAGAAACATATATATATATATATATATATATATATATATATATATATATATATATATATATATATATATATATATATATATATATATATATATATATATAGGTGACACGTACGCATGGCCAGATGGGTCACCGGCGTATGATTCAGTAGATGTAGATTTTTTCGATATATTGCAAAGTGATATAACAGAATAAAGCGAATTAGGATCTGTATTTTTAACCGGTGATTTTAATGCAAGTGTGGGTTTGAGAAATGCTTTTATAATATTTGATTCAATAAATAGTTTTATAGGCGACACAGAATATTTTCCAGATATGCCCTCAGTTAGGGCCTCACAAGATGTCAAGTGTAACAGCTTTGGTACACGCCTACTTGACCTGTGTAAAGCCACCCGTGTATGTATATTGAATCGTCGTGTAGGTAGCGACGCCGATACAAGTTCCTGCACCTATGTATCTACACAAGGGTCATCATTTACAGACTATGTACTTGCCAGTGAATGTGATTTGTCGTGCATTCTTGATATTGTCGTTGGCCCGTTAACACCCTGTAGAGACCATGTACCGCTATCCCTGACTATTTGTTGTGGTAGTTTCAATATTGCTTCATCAAATATGGAAGAGACTCGATCTGAATGGAATGTTGATTTAAAAAAAGAATTCCGTTCATCATTAATTGTCAAATTGCCAGAGTTAAATAACATTGTTTATTCATGTTACATGATACAGTTCAGCAAATTACAGATGTTCTAAGGAGTGTTGCCGATCCATTGTTTTGTAAAGGTGTGTTGTATAAACATAATTCAACTTTAATGTTAACACGCCTTCAAAAAATAAAGAATGTTTCGATTTAAGCTGTTTCGAAGCAAAACAGGCTTATAATACGGCAGTAAATAATTTTAAACACTTATTGTAGTAGGAAAATTTTATAAGAAAATAAAAGCAATTATAAAAATATGCATGGAAAGCCAAAAGATTTTTGGAAATATTTTTAAAAAAGGAAGTCAAAAGTTGATAGCGTGCTAACAGTTGATGCTTTTTACGAATACTTTTCAAACCTAGAAAAAATATATTCCAGACAATTGAGTCGAATTCTGAGAATTTCTGTAAAACGAGTGATTTTAAAAGCGATTTTAACGAACAATTAGATTACACTTTTACATGTAATGAAATTATAAATGCTGTAAAAACAAGGCGAACGAACAAGGCGTATGGACCTGACTGTATTTTAAATGAATATCTTATTGAAAGTGTTGATATTTTATGTCTATACATTTGTGATATTTTCAATATGATTCTCGATTCAGATCTTTAGAAATTTTACTATGGTATCTATAGAAACGGACTCTTCTATAAGCTGTTCAAATCAGGAATCAATGGAAAGGTGTTACACATTTTAAAAAACATGTATGCATCTGTACGATCTTGTGTTAAACTTTTTGGTTGAATGTCCGATTTCTATGATAGTTTTGTCGGCCTAAAACAAGGGGAGACAATTTCACCAACTTAAGAATCTCTATTTTAGAAGATCTAGAAGCATATATACTGGAGAATGATGATAAAGGTATTAATATACATGATTTTATGTTAACTGCAATTATTTTTGCAGACGATATGGTATTATTTGCGGAAACGCCTGATGATTTGCAAAAAAAACATCGATGTGTTTTATGACTATTGTTGTAAATGGGGACTGGAATTGAACTGTGATAAAACTATAATCGTTGTTTTTCGAAAACGAGGCAATTTATTGGACAGTGAAACCTGGACATACAATGGTAGCGTTATTGAAACAGTAAATGATTTTAATTATTTAGGAACTGTTTTAACTATACAGGGTCCTTTGCATTACACAATAAATATACCACTGGCAAATGTTTAAAGGCGCTAATTGTTTTATTATTCAATTGTGAGCAAGCCTTTATTAAGCCAAAAAAATTATGCGAGTTGTTTGATGCATTTGTTGAATCAATTTTAAACTATGCTACAGCAATATGCGGTTTTACTATAGCAAAATAAATTAAATATAAGAACTTAAAAAATATGTTTAAGTATGAAATATATCTTGATCTGCTACCTTTTGATTTACGATTCTTTTTAACAAGATTAAGAATATCATCTCATCCTTTGAAAATACAAACAAGTCGTTTCGGAAATAATGTTATACCAAGAAACGAACGATATTGCCAATATTGTAATACAAGAGATATCGAAGACATTTTTATTTTGTACTTATATGTCCATTATATAAAACCCTGCGCAAAAAGTAAATTGATTCTTATTTTTATAATAGACCATCTGTTTACAGATTTAATATATTAATGTCAACTGAAGTTAATGCAGCTCTTTTAAATGTTGCTAATTTTATAAAGCAAGCATTTAATGTAAGAAAAAACTACTTAACATGTAAATGCTGTTTTTCTTTTATAACGATAATGTCAACTATACACTGCTATAAATGATTTACTCCCCAAATGTTCCATGTTATTTGTTATATTTGTAAAAATTGTGATTGTATCACGTGACTGTTGTATTTTATTGTTTGAATGTATGTTTGTATCAGATGATGTACGTATGTACAAATCTCAATAAACGATGTTCTGTTCTTTTCCTAACAGTTGAGTGGGACAGGGTGAAGTAGGCAGGAAGAGAGGTGGCGCATCTGCCTGGATTGGAAAATTTGACCCTGCCATAACACATACCGCACTGGATTATCCAATTAGATTAGTTTGTACTATAAATGTGTACTAGATCGAGCTGGGCTTTTTACCGATTCACGTGAAACATGGCACTATAAAACATATTCATAACCTACGAAGTTAAATCCATTTGTAATTATATCGACGTCTACAGTTGACTTATGTATAATACTACATGCGATGTAATATTCTGCCAGTATTTGGAAATGGTTTGGAAAAGCTTTGACACATTCCTTACCAGAAACAACAAACATAAAAGGCCACAAATACATGATTGATTGTTATTTTTCATGCTCTCGCTTGTAATGAGCGGTCCTATTTTCCTGCATAAAATATTTAAGCCAGTAGTAAAGCATTATACTGGAGCCTTATACGTAGAATGTGAATAAAATCTACAGCCAAAAACCAATGACTCACAATGATATTTTGAGTCTTCAAGTCTCTATGGAAATACATGCATTAAAAAACGAAAATTGATAGTCTTGCAATGCAATAAAGCAAATCCTTATTGCTTGATGAAATAACAACGGTCAAGTGAAAGAAAAAGAAAGCAATGTGCCCAGGTGTCTGTGGTTTTATCAATCTTTTGTTCACACAGGGACAGAGCAATTCTTTGTTGATAAAAATAACTAGCATAACTAGCCCACTTTTTGTAGACTTCGAAAAGATTAACTGAACTATGCCTCAAGCATGGTGCTTTGGGGGGGGAACAAAAGGCTTCATTTGTCAATCGGAAAACAACGGTCGATTTTGCTTGACTAAATTTTGATCAGATTCCTGTCCATGGGAAATTGGTGAAAACGGATATTTGAGTGATTTGTACGTCCTAGGATCGCGAGTTACATCCGAAAGCTGCACAATACACCATTTCGAATCCATACTCGGCCCTTTAGTGCCGTAGTCGAATGGTTTTATTTACCCTCGCCTTTCACCTTTAGGCATATGGCGAGAAAGGCTATTAGTGCAGTGACAGACTTACAGACTTACAGGTATCACTAACAGGCGACCGAAGGGTCAAAATTTGAACCCCCGTATCAATGGAAAACATTGGGTTACAAAAGTGAGAGTTGGCACACTGTTATTCTTACTTCTTTAATGACACAAAAAGGGGATTTCCAACAAAAGTGGCATTTTCATTGTATTTGACCATGAAAAGGGATTCATACTTCTTCAAGTAATTTTATTTACGACTTGCATCAGCTTAGACTTTATTTATAATAAATGGGGTTTTTGTTTAGTGTTCTACATGTTGAATACATGTACAGTCGGCACTCGTTTTTACGACTTCGGTAGAGTCGATATTCTCGATGTGTCGATCCTTTGACAAAGTCCCAAATTTTTTTGCTTCTTTATCTATATACATTTAGCATTTATCTGTCGATATTTTAAGTGTCGAATTATTCGGTATATCGACCTATTTCCGAATCCCCTGTAGCTATTCAACACCTTTTATTTGCCACTCCTTACTCGAAGTTGCTTCATGGTTTGCCGAGGTGTGAATACACTTAATTGGATCACTAACATGTGTTCAATCAGGCTGCTTACGGACGCTCCATCAAGTACTCGTACATAATTGATTGGCGTGATTGCATTCACTCAAACCTGTATTTCAAAATGTGTTATGTGTTTGTTTAAAATATATATATATATATTGTGCTGTATAACTTATGGCTGGCTTTTGCTTTTTGTTTGGCCATTGATCGTAACAATTATTTACAAGATTTAATTTACATTAACATGCCAAATACATCTTTCGTATATGGAAATTCCCTCTGGAAATGAGTACTGAGTATTTAAAGGTACATTTTCTTCCACACAGCAATCAAAACATTATTGTACAGTTTACACTTAATTTGCAGATTGATGCTGATATGTGTGGTGGAAAATATCATTATTTATAACAGGAACGCAACATGTTAACATTTCATCGTAGTTTTAATGTCAGTGGATAACTATCTGCCTTACGATTTATATGTGACAGCCTTTTGTGACATGTTAGTTCATATAAGTTGCTAATCCTATGCAACTTAATCAAACAAGTCTACTTTAATAGCGATATAGTGGAGTCTGCTGCTGTTTAGGACAAGCTTGGGGAAAAGTCGCGATGCTTTTGGCTACTGATGTCAGACATTTCCACAGTGATTGCTTTTCTCGACTGTTTATTGTCGAATTGAGTATCTGGTGAAACACAATAATGTTAAAATGACCAATCTCAACGTGTCTAAAGACGGTTAATCTTTCTGCGTACATGTTTCTTCTTGATTTTTCTTCTAGCCAGACTTCTAAGGTACGGACAATCTTAACATTAAGTCTAATTCCAAGTTGAATAACACACAAAGACACTCAGTTCCGTATTTTATTAGAATTTTACATTTATTATGTATTTAACATTTCCTCGTGGTGAAAATAAAAGAACGGGAACATCGATCTACCAAACTTTAACCAGACTTCAAAAGACAGCAGCGGAAACAAAATACATTACTAGTACCAGCGCGTGCATCTTTTATTGCAATCAAATGAAGTATACATTAATTGATATGCAATTCTTTGATTTGAGATTCTTCTTCCGGTTGTTTCATTCAAATGCTGTATAAAGGCCACTACTTACACCAAACTTCATTTTAACTTTATATTGTAGTATATGTATGTAATCACATCAAGGTATTTCACATATATGCAATAGAAGTAAATTACAGTTACATAAATGAGTCATTATTTACAAAAGACACCAAACGTCAACTTCATTTTATTGTTCAACGACATTATTTTGAAATAACATTCTAAGTTTATTTAAACAGTCAAGTTTGCCAATATGTTAACCGATTCTTTATTGTTTAAAAATACGTGATGATTCCTTTGCTTGATTGGGCCTTTTAGAAAGGAATCCAAATATAAATCTCGTTGTTGTACTTTTGTTTAGTTGTCACTGATAAAATCGTTATGTTATGAGTTCAATAAAAATTATTTGAATTGAAACCTAAAATAAGTAAGCATGTAATTTTGTGATGAAACGCTTCAAAAGCCTTTAATTTACAAAGGTGATCATCCTAGCAAGACAGGTTAACCATAGAACTAGTGGTACACCAGCTCAAGCTTTGTCATTTATGTAAACTGTGAGAGAGAAACTGTATAATGCCATTTGTTATACGTACAGCTGAGTTTAGTTTCAAATAATAGCATGAGTGATTCCTATTTATGTAATAAATGTTTTACATATTTGAGGGGCATTATCAGAGTTAAGGAGAAGAATATATAAGTCAATGTCCTGTGAACATTGCAACATATAAAAAAATTTAAAAGACACAGGACCAAGGTATCCACATGCCATCAAATGTAAAAGTGAGAACAAATCTGTGATGAGTCATTTAACAATAAGAGCAAACCCGACAGCTACCGCCTTGGAACAGTCAGTCGGCAATATGGACCGACTGGGGGGGGGGGGCTTTAACCGGTTTTACAGAGCTCTAACCTCGCAATTCATGATGGGTTTCTCGAATGCAAGCAATGATAAGAAAACTGATCCCTTTGAATAAGTGTCTAATCCAAACGCTGACGTTTTGTTTGACAAATTATGACGAAAGCAGTGACGTCATTGAAAAATAATGTCCACATAGTGTTTAGAAGAGAGATAGGTATTATTTCGATCAGAAAACCTACAGTAAACGTTAATAGTATATAAAATTAACTTTTCGAATCAAGACAAAAATGACCAGAGAAGAGTAAATGGTTGTAGCATCCTGTTCATGTGGAGATAGAATTGAGGAACCAAAGTCTAATGTCCATCAAAGGAAATACACGTAACAATCCTTATAGGATGAATCAAATGACAATATAGATTACACGCACGGGGAGATTTTTTACGACCACCACACAGCACAAGTAACATTGTTGTGATCATGAATAAAAATATATAAGACAAAGTCCTATGAACATTGCAACATATAAAAAAAAATGAAAAGACACAGGACCAAGGTATCCACATCCACTTTTAAATGTAAAAGTGAAAATAGGAAATGTGCGCTAGACAAAGCCTATGGTGCAGCAATACTTATGGATATGTCGAAGGCTTTAGATTGTTTGCCCCATGAAATTATGTTATCTAAACATTATGCATATAGGCTGTCCGAAAGCTCAGTGAAACTCTTTTCAAACTATTTATGTGAAAGACAGCAAGAAATAAAAATCTGTGACGCGGTCAGTAGCTGGGCTGAAGTAACCAAAGGTGGTCCAATGGGTTCCATTCTTGGGCCATTATTATTTAATGTTTTCATAAATGGCATATTCTTTCCCATTAAAAATGTACTTTCTTTAACTATTCAGATGATAACACCTTATTGTTTCATACCACGAACCTTTCAAACTATAATGTCTACATTACAATCCGAAAGCAAAACACTAATTAACTGGTTCTGTTTCAATGGTATACAGGCAAACCCCGATAAATTCCAGGCTTAAGCTGTAGAGCAAAAAACATAGTATGTCACCAACTTTCTTTATTGACGATAAGTCGATGGATTGCGATGATGTAGTTTATTTGCTTGGTGTTGATATTGACTCCAGAGTGTCGTTTAACGCTCTGTGGTAAATAAGAAAAGGTCCTATCAAAATTTCCACAGATGATAAAATCTAAACTACCTCTAGACAAAGGCAAAAATGGTAAATGTAAATGTGACAAAAACACAGAGACAGATATAACACACAAAAAGAAAAACCAGCAGTTACCGCCTCGCAACGGTCAGTCGGCAAAAGGACCGACTGGGGTAAAACAGTCATGCAACTGATTAGCCTAAAAGAATAAGTAAAACAATTAATATACTTGCGGTTTTTCATACATTTATACTCTAAAGTTCTAATTTTTACTCCCTATATGGCATTTGTATTCAGCATCAAAGACAAAGAAAATAGAAAAGATACAAGAAAGAATTTTAACATTTGTGTACGATGATAATTACAAAATGTCATATAAAGAACTTGACAATATCAAAACTTCCATCTCTTCATATTCGCAGACAGCGATCAGTGGCTTTAGAAACTTTCAAAATTCTATACAACTTGGTACCTCTTTTGTTACAAGGTATGGTAGTAAAGAAAGAAGCTAAATACAATTTTCAATATTCCAATATTCTACAGGTTCCAAGCGTTAAAACGACAACCTATGAACAAAGATCATTCAAGTTTGATGCACTAGTACTGTCAAATTCACTCACAGAAACTCTAGACTGTGCACAGATGTTATTACTGTTAAAACTCGGATTTCTTTTTGCGATGATAAGGTTTGTAAATGTTCAATTTATAAGCAAAATTATGCCTCTAGATTTTTTAAATAATTAAATAGGCAAATAAGAAACGGTACTATCAAAGTTTTCACAGATACAGATATATACATGTATATAAATTTAATCAACCTCTAGACAAAGGCAAACAGGGTACATATAAATGTGACAAAAACACAGAGACACATAACACACGTTGGTGGGACGATAAACCCAATAAACAAACAAAGAAACATAACACACAAGAAGAAAAACAATCAGTTACCGCCTTGGAACGGTCAGTCGGCAAAAGGACCGACTGAGGTGCTTAAACCTGGTTTGTGGAGCGCTCCAACATCGCACTTCCTAAAGGTTTTTCTATCAAACAAACAAAGTTGTTAGGGTAAATGATAATACCTAAAATGTCTGTGTAAAGCCTCATTAAATGAGCTTATGTTACTTGTCGAAATCTTGCCGACACAAAATACAAATACATATATATTTGTAAAGCGAAAATAATTAACAATATTCTGTTGCGCTTCACAGAGTTCATGAGCTATATACAAAAGACTTATAACACACAAAACAGTTAATCTTTTCAGTTGTAGAACAAAGTTCTTAACAAATAAGTTTTTAGTTCCTTTCTGAAAGTTGTTTCGTTTCTTATACATTTGAGATCTTTAGGAAGGGCATTCCACCCTTTGATCCCAATTCCAGCTATTGATCTGTCAGCGATTTTGGTTCGTGTTTTTGGAACAGCAAATTGATTGTCATCCGAAGATCTTAGTCTGTATTTTTCCTGAACACGATTAAACAAACACTTCAAGTACGATGGGCCTGTTCCCTGCACGGTTCGAAATACAATAACAAGATTTTTTTGAAAGAATTCTTCCTCTCAGAGGCAGCCAATGAAGAGCGTTAACAATTTCGGTTATAGGATGACCATATGTAGCTTTGGTAAAACTCTTGCTGCTTGGTTCTGAATTTTTTGTAGTTTATTGGTCAGATAGGCATGGATATTAGTAAAAAGACCATTGCAAAAGTCAATGTGTGAATGAATAAGCCCATGTACCATTATTTCTGTTGTTTTTTTTAGATAGATGTTAGCGAATGTCTTTTAGATTTCTAAGCTGGGCAAACCCGATCTGACATTTCTTTCTAATATGATTATCAAAACTGAGAGTACTATCCATGTATACATCCAGATCTCTTACATGATCAACACACTTTACTTCACATCCTCCAACACTAACGATTGAGATGTTTAGTTTTGTTAGCTGATACTTAGTTCCATACATGATAATTTCAGTTTTTCGAGTTGTTCATTTTTAACTTAAACTTAGTCATCCACATGATGATATCATTCAGACAATCATTTAGCTGTTGAAGAACGTATGTTTCATTATGTGCATTTCCAGCATGAATTCTGAAAGCAAATTTATGGTCGTCAGGATAACCATGAATAAATGTTATTCTATCTTATCCTACTTTATCTTAGAATATTGGCAAAGAAAAAGAAGAATAGTTTTGATTTGGTCTTATGACAACGAAATAACTAAAACAAGAATTAATGTTTTATATTTTTCTGCTTCATTTGTATAAGAAATAAAATGTATTGATAACATTCGAGATTATTTTTAAACTTAAATAAAAGTACATTCTAAACATTTTTATTTGACATTATTCATAAAATTAAGCAATTTATTTGGATACATTTTGAATATCTGATCAAGGAGCCTTTTTATGCTTTCACAAAGGCAACACATTTTCAGAAGAGAATCTGATCAACAATTTATAGTCCTATACAATTGTAATATAACCATTTGAGCGTTATGCAAAGACTGTTGTATGGTGTCTGGTAAAAGCATACAACACAATAAGCAACACTTTGTAAGTATATGTTAGTATGCTTTCAATCGTTTGTTGTTGTTTTTCATTTCGTGCATACGAAACCCCATCGGGAAGTGTGAGGATATAGCTCTGTAAAACTGGTTAAACACCCCATTCGTTCCATATTGCCGAGTGACCGTTCCAAGACGGTAACTGTCGGGTTTTCTCTTTTTGTTAAATGACTCATAATATATTTGCTCCTCGTTTTATATTTGGCTTCCACGTGAATACATGTGTCCTGTGCCTGTTCAAAATTTTGGTATATGTTGCAGTGCTGATAGGACTTCGTCATATATTCTTGTTAAATTTGACAACATCTAAAGTCAAGTACTACGTCACTTGTTATTTATTTAACGGATAATCGAGCTGCAATATTGGAACACAAATCATTCAATCTACTTACTGGACACCTTGCAACCAAATCTTACATACATCGAGATGGATTGACGAGCATACGGACATTAAGTAAATATCACGTTCGTGCGTTTATTAAAGATTTCAAAGTTGAGAAAATAATTTCAATAGATCTCAATGCTAAAGCATTACATGTAAATGTAGATTTAATGTTGTGATTCTACTTTCCAGGAAACATTATTTATTATCAAAGATAATGAACTATTGTGTTTTAAACCAATAATATGTGTTGATGACGACCGCCAAAAAGTTAAATGTAAAAAATAATATTACAATATATACTTAATGAGTAAGTGACCGCTCGTGTCATAAAACAAACAAAGACTAAATGCATGGTATATCTTTAAGTAAGATTTGATTCTGTCATTGTTTCCAGTGATGTACCTTGAAACCGTTGTTTCTAAGAACGTATATTTTATTATCTCTGCCTCTATTTTGTTCTAAAATAGTTACCTCTACACAAAGATTGAGGCTTCATTTATACTATTTGTCTTATTTGACTAAAACTATTCATGAAATGTCAACACATACTCTAAATGATTACAGTAACTCGGGTAAAGAGGTATCTGAGTGTATTTATATTTGCGGTGATAGTTCGCGTTTAAATTCTGACACTTTTAAAAAATGAGCTAACATGTAATTTTGGGTAGGGTATACATGATTCAGAATGTGTTTAAAATTCCCTAGATATCGCCTTATGACAGCTGCATTACCACAGAGAAGGTTTTCCGAAAATTCTTATCCATCTTGATCCGAAAAAGACTCCATTCACTTTTCAAAGAACTTTGTGTTTTATCGACATTTTCTTTGTCTTTCTAAATATCTCTTAACCGAGTTTTGAAATGACATCGACTAAAAATAAAATAATAACTACAACAGTTCAAGTACATTATGGCACTGGTGACAAAGCGAAAATGTCGATATGCAGCATCGTGATAAAACTTTAAAAAGTACAGGATCTCATAGCAATCATTTATACGGTAAACAGCGAGCCATCTTGATATAAAACATCACAGTCAGGACAGGCCCATTGGGACCATAAAGAAAGATTAATTCTTCTGGATGAAATGAGTAAGTGCCTGGTATGTGACCATGTCTCTAGAGAAAAAATGTCTTCTTTTTTATAGTTTATGGCTTTCCATTACCACTTCTTTACATTCGTTTATCATAAAACATCTGTCTCCGATTTAACACGTGTCTGAAATACATTATTTAAAATGTAATATGTGCTTGTTCTTTGTTTTTAATTGTGTGCACTTGGCTATGACGTGGCTTTATCTCTGATACAATGTAAGATTTTAAATAGTACTCATTATATTGATATGATATAGAGTACGTATGGTTATATTTCTTTAAGACCTTCTCAAAACAACCGTAAAATAATAACAAAAGTACAATGTACATAACACTGTTCTTTGCATGTAGCTGTTTTGCACCAACCTGCTGTTGGTCTTGTTTTCAGAAGGAGGTCTTGTACTACGAGTGCATCTACGCATTTATTCCTCAACACTCTTACAGGGTTCGCAAAACAAGATGATCATATATCGTTTTAAGGCCAACAAGTCTTTTCTTAACAGTTGATTTTGGCGACAGCTGTCTTTTCCTGTTATGCCAATAGGTTTATTGGGCGTCAGGAAGATTAGCCGGTGCAACCACTTCTTTCATTCTCCGCAGGAACATTCCGGACTCTTCATTCATCCTACTGGCATGGTCTATACAGTGGCCATGGTCAATACAAAGGCTTCCAAAGGCACAACTGGTAAGAGAAAGTCTTGCTGTCTTGACCTGTACAGAGTTGCCAATATTTCTTCTGGTGTGAGAAATAAACCACCTTGATGTATGTATGGCTTTCTATTTTCACCGCTTTCATAATTCCTTATAAAAGGATTAATGTCTGTGTTGACAACAACTTTCTATTTCTTGCTGTTCCTACTTGTTGGACCATTTTTGACAATACCTATGATTTATTTTGCAGAGGATTGGCACTTGAAGCTCGCTGATACATCGTATACCAGTAGTGGTCAATTCTTGGAAGTACTACATAACAGTAGATCTTGTATTTACAGAGAAGTCCACTTCGGTAGATTAACAACATCCAGGTTCTGACCTCCTGTACCAGCTCCTGAATATTCTGAAATTCATTGAGAGAGAACTTGAACCACTTTATTAGTGTCTTGGCGGATTTCTCCTTCGAATCGGCATCTTCCTCGTACCCTTTATCGAACCTGAAGCGATCCTTTTCGAGTATTTTAACAACAGGCATCAGGACTTGGCAGGTTTGACTTTCATCCTTTCTCTTCTCTCTTTAGTAGAACATTGCTTATTTTTAATATAATATATGTCTGTCACTTAAAAGATGCCCATACTGGCATGTAAAGATAGCATACGAACATATTTATAGCTATTTGATACAGTTTGCTATTTGTTTAGCATATCCTCCTTTTTCATATTGGACTTCACCTTTATCTCCAAGATTCATGTACAGTCAATATGCGTGTGTGTGGCAACTGTAACTAAAAGAGGTCAAACTGGGCAATCTTATATTTACTATTTATTATTTACCACGTTTATTATTTACCTCGCTCATTATAACAGTATAGTAAGATATATTTAATACTTACTGTTGTGTGGTATAATCCAAGAAACAAAGGCGTAGTTCTAATATGTCCCTGGCATGTGTCCCAGGCATATGAGTTATAACATTAATTTCTCAAAATCATGCAGCAGCGTAAGTCACATGTTTTCAATTCACTGTTATACAGAATTTTCAATCATTATCAAAGACAAGGTGGATCTTCTTAATATAGTAATAAGTGAAATTCGTGCTAAAATTTTCGGCTTGATGTTGCCGTACACAATACACGTACAATTTGGATAACAAATTATAGCGGATTCCAGAAATGATGCCGGTAATGGATTAAAAAAGGTATTATGAGATATGAAAAGGGTCACACATTTTTTCTGTGTTCAAGCATATTCAAGCTAGTCGGTGAAAAAGCATTCCATCGGCACAATATTTCGTCACTATCATACCAACAACATGTCTATGAAGAATCCGGTGAAGACGGACGTTGAGAGTTTCCAACCCTGAAGCATCTAGGCTTGATTTGGTCACGTTTATGCGAACAATGCTTCCACTCGGAACTGTCTAATCAGAATCTGCACTCTTTTCTGCTGAGTCTGTATTAATATGTCATATAACATTTAAGCTGTAATGTGATAACTGAGACTTTGGTATAGTTCATTAACACGTACGGCATGGAATGGGTTAATGGTCCTCAAAAGGTCGGTAAGACTCGATTCTGTTCTAATAGATCATGCGTCTAGACATCATCTTAGCTAAATTACGCGAGAAAACTGATGAATTTTTGGATATAACAACGGTAATAAATATGGCTTTCCAAAGATTTATCTGATTTCTCCCACTGATTGGGGACTCTTTCATACATAACTGATCAGCATTTCCTCATGGTCTGAGTCAGCACAGCTTTATAAATATATACATATACTTATATAAATATTTACATGCATTTCGTGTAATATTGAAAGTAATGTATTATGTTTGCCTGTAACAGGTCTCTTTAAGCTGCAAGGTGTCCTCGCCTGAACAACTGTCCTTTGTTTTGGGTTGTCAATTATATTTCTAGCCTTCAACTCCTTGCTTAAGTCCTTTTGGTCGCATACGCCAAGATAACAGATAGTGATATGCAACCTTCAGCATCTTATACACAGATCTAAGAAGGTAATATATATATATATATATATATATATATATATATATATATATATATATCCCTATCCACTACCTATCTGCCTACGCTGATCGTTGATAATATCGCTCTCCAATGTTACATTTTTAATTTTTTTTTAATATTAATTAACGTTTTTAATATTGTGCATGATATTGCATAAGCTAACACGCTTATTCCTGTATCAAGTTTACAGAAATATTATTCAAATTTACATGAACCCTGGGCTCTGCAAGACCGATAGGGAAATAAGGCGTTGTCAATGTCCGAAACAACAACAAATTACGATAAAAGCGCGCGATTCATTTTCCGCATTTACAATAACTGATTCTGTTAATGATGACGTTAAATAAGTGCGGTAGGTAAAATTGATGAAAATCGTCTCGCGGTGTATTCATAGGATTGTTAACTGTAATGTATTGTTAATTAATAACATTATGTTATAGTAAGATGTATCTATTCATGACTTCGTAGTCCAAATGTTATAGACCGTATCTTCAATTATGTGATAGAAATATCTTGATTTGCAAGGGCTTAGTAATATTGTGTTTGTTCCACAATATTTATATTTATAATGTTTTATAAATGGTCCAACAATCTAATAAAGCATTTGCGGCAAATGACTACTGTTTTGTTTGTCACAGCATCTATTGAAGGGTCCATTTATTTATAATGGTATTTTTTATAAGACTAGTTTTAGCTCAACTTCCATAAATACGCTACTACAAAATTTTGAACAGTACGATCTCGAACACCCAGAAATCTTTATTCAGGAAATATTAGTGTATATATTAGTCCGGCAGCTGAATATGGTTTCAGCGCTAGACTTTTTTCATGGGTACCAAAATGTTCGTTAGAGGGTCCACAACGAAATCTCCAATGTACTCAAAAATAAACTCATTTGGGCTTTATGAAAACTAATGGTCTCCATAGAGGTATACAACTGGTACTCAATCAAAGGTTATTAAATGGCCATTATTGTCCTATGTCAATTAGACAAACTATCCAACATAAATATTCATAAATTTTAATGAGAATCTAAAGATAGTCTTTATTTTTGAAAAGCTGATTAGATTCTTTTCATTTAAAAACAATTTTCAAAGAAACTCAAAAGTTTTTAAAGTTACATACATACCACTACTTTTCTAACACATGTTGGTCTACGTTTCATATGGTTTGGTTCATGTTTTGATTTTTTTAATGATTTTTTTATTTTCGTCCAAATTTTGCTTATTCAATCTTCATGCATAATTTTGCTAGAAGTCTGTTTACAACTAACCATAATTTATATAATTTTTGTATCATTTCTTAAGTGGATGCTATCACTGAACTTAGATTTGAAATAAATAATTATGCAAATTAGCTACCATGAGTATTCATATATCTTATTGAGTATCTAAAAAGACTTTATTTCTGTAAAGTTAATTAGATTCTTTTTACTTAAAAGCAATATTCATCTAAAAGCAGTATTCATCTAAACTCAACAGGGTTTTTTTCAAGTTATATTCATACCCCTACTAGTCTAACACATGTTGGTCTAAGTTTCATATGATTTGGTTCATTTTGTGATTTTTTTATGGTTTTTATTTATTTATTTTTATTTTCGTCCATATTTTGCTCACTTAATCTTAATGCATTATTTGACTAGAAGTCTGCTTATATCTAACCATAACTTTGAAAAATAATTTTTTGTCGACATATTCGTTCCTTAAGTGGAGGAAATCATTAAACTTAGTTTTGAAATTAATAATCATACAAATTAGTCAACATGAATATTCATATATCCTAATGAGAAACTAAAAATAGATTTTAATTTTGACAAGTTTATTAGCAGGTATTTCATTTAAAAGCCATATTAAAAAAACTGAACAATTTTAAAAGCTATATAGACACATCTCTTAGTCTGACACAAGTTGAATAAAAAAATTATCAATTGATCTATTTTTCGATATTTTAACCAGTGTATCTAATTTCTATGGAAATTTATATCATTGAGTTTAGTATGAGAACTTGATAAGGAGCCTGCTTGTAAACATATGTGTATTGTACTGTATTGGTTATAACTTATTGGTAAAATTAGTTATCAATTATATTGAAGACTATCAAAGCCAAAATTTTAAATCAATAGGTATGCAAGTTAGCCTTAATAAATATTCATGAATGTTATTTCTCATTATAATTAATTCATTATATCTTTTTACTTCTCATGATAATTAATTTATTATACTTTTAACCATATAATGTTATAGAACGTTTTAAAATGTCACCTTAAAATGGAAAACAATAATTTCTTCCATTATTAAATGCTTGAATGTCTTTTCAGATGTAAAATAAATGTTCTTTTGTAATCATTTTGCAATTGTGATGTCTATTTTTTATAATCAAGTTATCTTAAGCAAAGCTATGAATAAAAACTATGACCCAGATGATGGGGTAAAACAATACTTTTCTTCTGTTGTATAATATTTTTATCTTTTCAGTTAATGGGACTATTGACTTACCATAATTATAAATGGGCCCAGCCAGAGAACGCATCTGTCATTCTTTAATTATCCTTTTGTTTGGATTTAATAAGATGCGATTCCTTCATTCAAGCTTAAAGTAAAGCATACTTTAGAAAGAAATCTGGTTCATTAGAGACAACAGATACAAGTAAAAGTTAAAAGGTAGATGTGGATAAGAACATAAATTTAGATTAAATTTTCATGTGGGGTTATATTCCAATATCCTGTGCATATGCATGATACCTCACTACCAATCAGAAAGGGACTCAGACGCAGTCTAATATTTACCCTCACATGTACCTTAGCATCACTCCGATGGTAGAACCCCACTAGTAAACATCCTTGTTATTATCTTATTAATAAATATTGTCTTTGGACACATTGTTATATTTAAATGGCTTTCCCCACACCTAAACAGGTTATAATCAAAGAATTTTCTGAACGTGATATTAAAGAGATAATATTAAGACATTTTAAAATTAATTAAACGTATGAAGACATGTGAAAACATTAATTAGTAATGTATGATATAAAAACATGATGTCTGTAATTATAATTTGTATTACATATACAGGATTTATTCTTCTCAAATGCTTGTTCTAAAAACTAAAATATGAGCAGTTAACTACTCTAAGGTCAACCTAAATACACTAACAAAATTAGGTCAAGTCATACTGTGCATGTATTGACACAAGTGAAAAGAAGATTCACTAGCAAATCATCTGATATATGCTTCACAAAATTAAAGTTTGCACTTAAGGTGAAAATGTTCCTTGTTGAAAAGAATTGATAGCCCTGGTGTTCCATCATGTGTTAATAACCGCGACAACTGAATTCGGTGTCTGGTATCGCCCAGATGGTGTAACATCTACATTCCGGTGCGTGATGCATTTATTATATTTAAATTTATTAAAAATATACTGACAGGCTGTCAACGCAAATCCCAGTGACCACCAGATATGTTTACAGAAAATAAAGCCCTCTGATGATTTCTATAAATGACATGAGTTTTAAATGTCCAGCAAATGTTTTGCCTATTCATGTAAGTTGGAGCATTCTGAGAACGTCAGGGCTAGGGGTTTAAAGTCCAATGTTGGATAAAAAGTCAATATTGCTAAGTCAAACAAGTAAGACAATAATACAGTGGTCCATCCTACGATATTTTTAAATTGTCGGTTCAACAAAGGATAACTCTGCTCAGGCGGATGTGTTGACGACGATGATAAATGAGCAGGAAGCTACTTACCCAGTAGGCAATTTCGACACTTCCGGTTTCATACTGAAATATCAAACACGCGATTCATTGTTAGTTTACAACATATTGTGATTAATTGACTTCACATCCTCGCTGGTTGTCGATAAATTTGTCAAAACAACATGCCGAAGAATAAAGGTAAGTATTTTTAGACGATTTTGTTTTATCAAAAGGTAGTGTCACCAGTAAATGTAAATTGCGCGGTGGTCGTTTTTCAGGTTCGACTTCAATCAAAGTTTTATTTTCTGACGTTTTATTTTCTGACACTTCTAGACCCAAATCTTTAGTCTTTATCCGAGTGTCGTGTTATGTGTATTATTCGTTGTTCAAGTCTATGGAACACCTTTCATTAAGATGAACTAAATGACTAAAATGGTTGTCAGAACTTTTGAGACTGAATTCCTTATTCAACTTATATTTCGAAACCCATGCGAGGAGGTCGGATGAAAAAAGACAAACTTAGAAACTCCTATCATCACAAATGTTATATTTCATTTTAAGGGTTATTCACAAATTTAGCAGTTATTTTTACTAAATTCCATAAAATAATGCTATTTCACAAATTAACATATACATTATCACACCGGTTGCTTTTCCATAAGTGATAACAAATGGGCATATAGTTCACTAATCACTTGCATATGAAAAGGTTACCGGATGTTCCGTACACGATCCCATTCGTATCGGTCGATCCGTACCTACAACTTTGGAGGTTCCATACCCAGGCGATATCTCTATGCAAAACACATTAAATAAGCTAAATAAATCTGTTACTATAAGTAATTATTAGTTACAAATTATTACTCACATCAATAGACCCTGCTTGTATGAAATGCTGTAGATGGCAGAAATTGGGTAGGCTATAATGAACTTTCTTTACCATGCTTGTATAAAATGCTGTAGATGGGTGAAAATTGGGTAAGCCATAGTAGAATTTGTTTACCATCTGTCACCTAATGCTGTGTTTTTCTGTACTGGATAGATGGAATCTATGTTTTTACATATCGTTAGAAAGTATAAATAAGAGTAGCAGTAATAGTAGTACAAAAAACGTTTGGGTACGGAACATCTAAAGCTTTAGGTACGGAACGACTGGTACGAAAGGGATCGGGTATGGAACGTCTGGAAACCTATAAAAATATAATATATATACAACAACAAATCCAGGCAGTCAATGTTATTCAATATATTTGAGTATGTGTACATAATAAAATCTCTATATACATCAGATGATACCGGGGTGCTCTGAAACACTTAATTAGGCATAGTTGTACGCATGATTTCCAAAAATGTATGCATATTTAATCAGACTGCTTAAGCATAGATTTCTCAGCAGGACACAATCATACAGCCTGTCGGTCAAACACAAAGAGACTGTGTTTAGAGGCGGAGCTTCTCGATTTCCATACGAATAACGCTCTCAGCAAATCACTATTGATGTTCATGCCGAGCAATCATTGGTTGAGGTGCTTGTAATAGGCTCAGCCTACCGTCGTACGACAAAAGGTCTCACTTTCTTGATTGACAGCATAATTGTTCCTTATAAATGTGGATGATTGTGCAATGCTGCTGTTAGTTATTACCACAATCAGCTTTATTTAATTTTGACTCTAATATCTTCTTTCATTTAACCTATCTTATCTGATACCTGAAATAGTCAAATACCACCGTAAGCCTCAGTGCTTTTATTTCTTAAAACCCAAGGCATTGGTTGGATCGCTGAGTTTGTAAGTAAAATTGGCATTTTTTCCTTGTTGAATGAGGGTGAATTAATTTACCTTGTAGTTAAGTTAGTCGCTAAAAAATTTGCAATGAAAGTGGAACAATTTCAAGCCTGCATACTTTGTTTAATCAAATGCTTACAACATTGCAGAACAACATTTATTATGACGTCCTTTGGATATTGTGCAGGTTTCTGTCAAACTCATGCAAGGATAAAAGTTTTCAAGCATATGTTGGAATCTCTGGTTTATTAAAATCCAGAAAGCTTGTTAGTTTTTCCAAATTGCCAAAATCTGAGGGTTTTTTTCAGGCTGGGGTTTTCATTATGGTAAGGTATAAACCCCCAGTTGTTAAAGAGTAATTTTTGTCCTTATTATCAGAGCTCCTATTAGGCGCCCCGAGACAATTCATGGGTCACCAGTAGCAACTGTAAGTCCCTGTCTGAATTAATCTTTTGGTGCTTGTTTACAAGACTGGGTACTCTAAGTCCCTCAACAATTTCAATGGTCGCCACCAGCAACATTGATATCCAGAAAGATTCTTGAGCTGTGGAGTGGAACTTGTTAACCTGACTTGTCCAGAGATTTACTCCTTCCACATAAATCACCGTGTACCTATGTATCGATCGATAATTGGTTACATTAAGCGAAGAATGCAGTGGTGTGAACGTTGTGTACTGCTAAGGTGTAGAGTATAAATGATGATGCTTATCATTAGTGAATCATATCATAACATGGTAGACTGCTTATTTACTTCCTGTTCTACTTTGTTGTATTTCTTGAACACACTTGGATATTTACTTTGCAAACAAAAGAAATCATATATTTTTCTTACAATGTCTAGCAATTAAAGATTGCATTTATAGCCTCACCTGGGTGAAATGAGAAGTGCAAATGGCCAGTGACATCAGTGATTTGACTTCTCAGGCATTTCTGGTAAAGCTAGGGGGAAAAAAGATATTTTTATGCTTCCAGGGCCCACGCTCCACTTTTAGGTCGTTTTTTGGTGAAAAAACTGAACTATCTATGATCTTCTACAGTATATGGTTATGGCTGGAGTAATCACCAGCAAGTATAGATTGTGTAGATGTATCTTGTGATGTTCTAGTGACATGATGTCGAGGCTCTATTATGCAAGTTTAATATATAGATAGAAGACCTGATCTAGTACTCTGCAGTTATCACTTGGAGTAAAGTTGTGTTGTATACAGAAAATGAATATGGCAGTCATGAACTCGCTTAGTAATTAGCATTATTAGTGCACATTGTTATTGAGAGGATATCTTTGGCTGGAAAAACCTGGAATTTAACCCCCCAAAAAACTTGAAAAAATCTGGAATTTTACCCCCAATTAGTTAGAACCCCATGCAGCGTGTGACTAAGCAGCCAGAGGAGTTACAAATTGGTGACTCAACCACAATGCCATGGGCTTCCCCTACAAACTTTTTTATTTATAGTGGTACATCCTATCAAATGTAAACAAAAAATTGGACACTAGTTCCATATTCAGAAGTACTGATGAGCTCATTGATCTCGCCTGCAAGTTTATTGTCTGAAAGAAGAAGACTCAAGAAGGCTAGTGGGTTCTGGAGAATGTACATCCATGTATACAAGGGCTGTCACAGTATGCCATAAACATTTTGTTTAACCAGACATTCTAGTATAGATTTTTCCCCTAACTGATCACAAAATCTCCGATCCGGTGCACCTGACTGGCATATTTCAAAATGTTTGGGTTTTTTATTGATGCAGTTTTATTTCAGAGATTTAAATATTTATTAAATAATTAAAACTGCTTTCTTTTCCAGGAAAGGGAGGTAAAAATCGCAGGAGAGGAAAGAATGAAAATGAAAAGGAGAAGAGAGAGTTGGTCTTTAAAGAAGATGGACAAGGTATGTTTATTTATATTACTAATTTATATGCGTTTTTACACTTAGTCCTTTATGTGGTACAAGGTACTGTTTGACTGAGGATCAAATTGCATGCATAAAAGAAAGAAAATTAGAAAGAACTTAGAAAGCATGTTTAATTCTCATTGATAGATTAAGTTTATTCTTTGACTTTTAATGTTTTTGTATGGTTTTAACGACAATCCTGTTATAAGCTTTGATTTTATTCCATTGGTTTTACTACAGACTTATTTTGTCTATTAAGGACTTTTAGAAATAGATACACAATGATGGCAATCTGTGACTGTTGGAAGACACTTACATTCTTGCAGCAAAAACATATTTATTCTTTGGTAGTTTAAAGCAAGTCTTTAATTTCGGGCTTTCCACATGTTAGATCTTGAAAGTCCTTTACTAAGACTTAGCAGAAAATGGTTAAGTTCATGTTCATACAGCTGCCAGTGCTGTCGGATTTGGACCTACCGGTATATATTTTGCTGTCTGATCAATTTATTCTTAGCTTTCTTTTTTCTATCTCATTTTATAATGTGCATGTGCATAAATATGTAACTTTACTTGTACAAAGTTTTAATGGTTCCCTTCTGCTATTTGCTACTTTTCAGAATATGCTCAGGTCATCAAAATGCTTGGAAATGGTCGACTGGAAGCAATGTGTGTTGATGGAGTGAAGAGACTTTGTCATATACGAGGCAAATTGCGTAAAAAGGTATTGCTCCCTTTTATTAGAGTTAAATTTAGGGTTCAGTAAGATAAAAGCTATCCTGCAAATACACATAATAACAAATGTTAATGATTTAATGAAAACAGTTACAATTTATACTTGTTTTGCTTATTATTTATGTCAAATGCTCTGAAAGTTTAGGTTGCATCTGCTAATAGGGAACAGTCTTTGTGTGCAGATGACAGATGTCATAAACATATATTTACTCTATGTAAGTTTAAACTGATTACATTATCTAGGTAATTTTTGCGGAATGGGTATTTAACCCACAAAAAAGGGACATGAGGTATATAATAAAAAGAAAACATGATTATTTGCAGAATAAATATTAACTTTAATGGCCACAATAGCTGAAGTGGTAGAGCGTCGGCTTGCGGATTGGGAGGTCGCGGGTTCAAACCCCGGCCGGGTCAAACCAAAGATTTTAAGTTGATAGTAGTGGCTTCCCTCCTAACGCTCGGGGTTAAAGGGACAGCATTGCGCCTGACTCGTCGGTGTCCGTATAATGGACCGGCTGGGGTCAGTCTCTTGGCACCTCATAAGTGCCCCTGTGCTATAATGATAGAAATGTCACTGCACGGTATCGGCAAAAAATGCAGACAAATCCCTAATATTACCTTAAAAGAAATACATCTGTCTAAAAATGACCCAGTGTATGCATATGTTTCATAAACTTGAAAAAAAACAACATTTTTTTGCTTCTCTTAGAAAAACTGAAAGCAGCCGTTTTTCTTTGTTGACATAAAACTATTTAAATAGTAATAGAAAACAGAACTTAGTTGTGAATAAAAATGAGAAAGGTAAACCACTACAACATTTTTAAGTACACAACAAAATTTCTTTTTAGTTTTATTTTGGTTACAAAGAAGTCTTTTGGGTGTAAATATCAAAATAACTGCCTACACAAAAACTGTTGTATATTCTATAGTTCTTCAGTATCAAGCAAAGAACTGGTTATTTTGGAGAGAAGTCTAATTCATACTCTAACCCATAGCTGGAAACATTTTGTTAAAAACCCCATGGTAAATTCTCATGGATTTTAACTTTAATATTATACATGTTACACATCAGGGTTGATAAATTTACACAGATTGAGTAGCAAATAGTGTATATCCTGATCAGACAGCCTGGAGCAGGAAGCTGACAGATCTGGATATGAACTATTTGCCCAAGCCTTATAAATGCACAAATAGCAGACTAAGAGTTGTTAGTTTTCACTTAATAACATTGACTCCCTAACTTTCTTACAAAAATATGTTTTGTACTATTTTTCGTATCTGGGATAATTAAGTTATGTTTTGAGTTTAGTCATAAAAGAAATCAATGAAGAATAAAAGGAGTTGTTGTTGTTAAATAAACAAAAAAAACAGTTGTTTTTAAATAAAAAAAAAATGTGTTCTGTTCTATCAGGTTGAGGCCCAATTATAGTTACAAAAAAACAAATTGCTCCTAAGCAATGGCAGCTAACATGCTTGCATCATCTATGAAAAGTTTACCTACTGCTTACAATCCTGATCAGTAAAACAACATCATGCTGGTTATATGTCTGACATCAAAGGTCATTCTGTCAGCTGACTGTGACATTTGTCAAAATTTATGCCTATTTAACTGTGAAACTTAACTGAGGATGGATTTCCCTTTTTTTAAATTTGAATTGTAGGCTTATGTAGCTGTTGTGTCAAGTTATGGTGTTTTATCATACCAGTTGTTTACCACTTGATAGAAACATACAATGTCAGCATCTTTTAGTTTTCTAACAAAGTGAGTAAGTTACACTACTCTTCATTACAGACAAGTCTTTATTACATGTTTCCATTCAAGTATACCTAAAATAAATTAAAATACACTTGAAGAAAAATATTATCATATTTTTTTAATTCACTGTGCAAACTGTAGAAATGTTTATTTAATGACTGTTAGTTTTTGTCTTGGAAGCTGAGACAATTATAAAAAAAATATTAAAGCTGTAATATTGCAAAACATTTAATAATAAACCTATACTTGTATTTGTTAGGTGTGGATAAACAATGGAGACATCATCTTGCTTGGATTGCGAGATTACCAAGACACAAAGGCAGATGTGATCTTAAAGTACACACCAGATGAGGCAAGGAATCTAAAATCTTATGGAGAATTGCCAGAAGGAAGTAAGTTTTCCACAGGGACATTTTGTACTTTTTCCACACACAAACCAAGAGAATACGTAACTAATAAACTATCAAATTAAGTATAATTTTAAATCTGTTTTGAAGAAAATCTAATTTGATGTTTTCACTAATGAAGCTGTCAAATAAGATCAGTAGCCATTTAGGACATTTTTTATACTTAAAAACCCAGGCCTGATAGCGCAATTGGTTGACGGTTAAGGGGTTAATTTGACCTTCTGACTATCTTACTTGCTGGACTAGACAGTAACTCTAATTACCACATGTGTAAGCCTATACATACCTTGTGATTACTTAAAAGTGCACTGCATAAAGTGCTGCCTGACTGCCAGTGTTACTTGTTTTTATCTCCTTTCAATCCATCAGACTGATTTGTTTGGAGAACAACTTTTTGTTGTGCAATGCAAGTAAACCATAACTTTACATATTAAACTGGTTGCAATAGCTCAGATGGTATAGCGTCTGCTTGCGGATCATGATGTCATGGGTTCAAACCAAAGACTTATAAAGTTAGTAGCAGTGGCTGCCCTCCTGATGCTCAGGGCAAAGGGGACAGCATTTCGTCTGACTTGTTGGAGTCAGTATAATGGACCGACCGGGTTCAGTCTCTGGGAACCTCATAGTGCCCCTGTGCTATAATGATAGTTTGCTGCACAGTATCTGCAAATTGCTGGCAAATCCTATCCCAATCATATTAATATTATTTTTTTGTTTATTAACATGCAGGACACGGTCCCTAAGTAGGATCATCAGTATTGGATAATTTAATTTGGACATGTTTGTTTTCCTGACCATATCTCCGAGAGTATAACCCAGTGGTTCGCTGATATTGTTAACTCCTACAGGAGTTAATTTGTTAATAGCCTATATTAAATATTTGTATCATTTCTGTGCAGCTCGAATCAATGAAAACATTGATGATGGTGAAATGGAAGGAGACAACATCTGCTTCGACGATTTTGATGGTTCAGATGATGAAATTGATGAGGTAAGTTAAACTTAATATATGTAAGAACTAAGCAATTTTGATAAAACACTGTAATATTAACTAAGAAATGCTCAAGCTGCACATTAAAGCTCTATAACAGTATAAAAATTAACCTATTAAAACACATATTTTGTATAAAAAAAAATCTCTGATATTTGGTAAGACTATTCCATGGCATAGAATCATTTTGTTCACCCGAGTATTGCCATGGGCATTATGCTTTGATAAAAGTTAAGCATTCACATTCAGTCAAGCTTATATTTCAACAACAAGTACAAATATTGGAATAAAATAAAATAGGTTATGGTCTTCCTGTTAATCATACCTTGATCTAAAACTTGCCATATTTTTGTTTACATGTTTAGGATTTCTTTGCTATTACTAAAAAGCTTATATCATACAGTATCAGCTGAAGACAAATTGTAACAACAAATATCCACTAGACTAAAACATTCCTAAAAGACAAAGCATAGAATTCCTTAAGTTGTAACATGCCAGTAAGGCACAGTTACATTCACCTATCAACCATTATTGTGTTATAAATAAATCCTTATTTTTCATGTCTTATATTTTGTAATTTACATTGAGAATAAAAGCAAGGCATGATATGATGAATTTTATTATTTACAATTAAATACAATGTTCATTACAATACAAGGCATAACATCTTATGGGACCAAATACATTATACAGATGTAAATATATAAACTAGTTAATCATTGTACAGTGTGATTCTGCAGACGTGAAGTGAATGATGTTAGTCTTGAGAAGGTCTTCCAGCTGACTTGCGGTTGTCTGGAGAAGGTCCGATATAGCGACTTACATTAAGTTGACGCACAATCATTTCTTGTTGATCTCCTACAAATATCAGTGTGCTGATTTGTCTTCAAATGCAGACAGATTATGGTCTTCTTTTCAAATTGAATTCATTTATATCAAAACCTTGTTTACTTGATGTCAGCTATTAATGGTGAAGACATTGCGCTTGCTGTTTGTCCTGAATCCCAAGTAGAGCGATTTGTCTGGTCTATTTTAGCATTTTGCTATATTATTATAGAAAAAATACATAACAGAGTTTTTAAACTGGCCACACAGTTTTTCCTATGACAGGGTCAATCTTGAGAGGGACTGCTCAGCATTTGAGTAGATGAGGTTTGACAGCTCTTGTTTCTTTACCAGTCTTTTTCAAATTATTATACACACTGTGTACAAGTATTTGTTAAGAAAGTCAAGACTTTTTTAATTTGAAATAAAATGTTTGACATTTACTGTGTTCTCTTTGTTTCAGATATGAGCCTGTGATTGTCGTTGTCTGGTGTACATGTTGGAAGGTTGCCGAATGAATGTGTGTTGTGTATATATTCAGTTGGTACAGTTTTTCTGCACGTGCCTGATAAGCAGGTTGGCTGAACCTCTAGATTTACTGACATAAAGTGTCTTTAATTATAAAGTTATTTAATTGCAAATGAAATAATTTGGAAGTTTTAAACCTTGGGCTTCAAACCCGAAATGCTTTTCTAACATAAGGTTATTCAAAGTTTAAATTATATGCTTTCTTGAGAAGTGCATACTGTTTAATATAAAATATCATGGGGGTCATAAATTCAGATTCTTGTTAGATAGATTAATAATAATGAAGAAACATGTGAAGCAGGAAATTGTATTTAAAATTTCGTCATGTATGAGAGATCACTTCTTAACATCAATAAATGGTCATGTTACAACTACATCAAATTTATAATGCTTAGGCAGACAGTGTAGCCACAGATTATTTAGCTGCCCTTCTGGGAACCTGATGAGAATCTGCACTTTTTGTTACCAAGTCTTCAGAAATAAGTCTTGTGGATATCCTTGTCATAAGGTTTAAAATAAGAAGTAAGAATTTAATATGGGCTGTTAAAAATTGAAGCTGGCAAGAGTTTAATTGTTAATCTCTTGTCAATATGGTAAACAATATTTGATAATTACTTATTCACCTATTATAAAGAGTACTGTGGGAAACAACATTAAATTTAAAATGTTGAGTGAAGGGCCAGTGTTGTGTTTAAATCTTCACTTCTGTAAATTATTAATTATTATTTCCTTTTATATTTACTTTAATATTATGCGATTGATTGTGCTATCATGACAAATCATGAGATACAATTTTTATGCATAGTAGAAGGAATCAAACAAGCAGACTAACAATAAGTAATTTTATACTTTCTCTACTCTTATCACAGTCAATGGAAATTTTGTAAATGGAAATATTGCAAGTTTATCACAGATCATGTTTTTGCTTTTTTTCTCTCCTCAAATAGATGTATGTTTTGTTATTTATTCCTCTATACCATTCATCAGGTTCAATATTAATGGTAGCCTTTGGGAGTTTAGCATAAGCAACTGAATGTTGGCTGTAACGTGTTACTCCCTTCTGAACAGAGGTGATGTGGCTATGTGACAGAAATATGATGGCCTTTGTATAGGACCTATCACAGAATTAACCTGGTTTATAACATATTACCCGTAAGTCAAAACAAGGCATCAGAAAGAACAATCTTTAAAATTACTAACTTTCTGTCATGTTTAGTGTTAAAACATTTTCTTTCAAATGTGATATTTTTCAAATACAATAAACAATTCAAACTTTTCTGTCTTTTTTGTTCTCTTTCCACCATCATTTTTTTTCTTTTTTTAATTGTCTTAATTTTATGGCATCATGTGAAGCTAGAGGAAATAAAGGGGTCATGCTTTATTTACCTTCTGCACTAACACTGCAATGTGAAGAAGTACGAGTAGGTCATTGGAGAAATAATGTGTCATTGCTGTAACAACAAGTTTGTATTTTTCTATTCATTACCTTTTCAATATTACTGATGATAGTTGCAAAGTAAAGTAAAGCCATTGTTATCTTTAGGTTTACAGGAAATTTTAGTCAAAGAAGGAGGCGGAAAAAAAAAGGGAAGGGGTCACTGAGTTATCAGTTGAAGTTCCCCAGTTGCGCGACAAGCGACCAACTAGATGACAGAATTTCCCGGGGAACACCGTTTGGCATAGACAAAAACACGATTCAACATAACGATCTGAACTATTTGTAATGTGCAATTTTATTGATTGCTACCCAACTGCTATCCAGTTAGAAAATCTGTCTCGGTGGCAACAAGCAAAAGTCGAGAGAATGGAATTATCAGAGAAAAAACGATTGGAGTAGACAACCAATTGTTCGATTTGTAAGGCGAGATTACATTGGTTGTTGACTTCATCCCATCAGAAAAGCCGTAGCTCAGCGATTACCTGTCCGGTTAAGTTTTTATGGTGACTACAACTAGAAAATTATAGAAGTAAAACCCTGAAAATTTCACGGATTATTGAATGTATAGACGATTCTTACTTGGCGAGAGATGTAGACGTGGAATGAAAGAAAAAATTTGGATAAAAATGGTTAGAAAGTGTAATTGAACTTGATGGTATTCGTTTAGCTCTGTCCCAATTTATCAGAAAGAGCGACAGTCCTGGAGATTGTATGTGTATTCTTTGTGAGAAAACCATATTGTATGTGTCTCGAGGACGCATTGCTCTACTTAGGTTCTATAGTAAAATACTTAAGTGAAATTAAACTTTAGTGGACTTAAGAATTTCCGAAATCCAAAAAATACTAGCATTGTTTTTGTACTTATGTACTAGTCTTTTTTGTTGTTCATACGACATTGTTTATTATATGGCCACACTTTTATGTAGTCCCCGTCTTCTTATTCTTGTCATCTCCTATGTTGATAATTTTATTTTACTCATAGCACTCATTTTATTAGTTGTAAGTAAATAAAGAAGGTAGGCTGTCCAGCAGGTCATTGTAAAAAAACTAGGAACAAACTAGGAACTGTCACCACGGAAAACTAGGAACAAACTAGGAAAAAAGTAGGAATTTTTGCAAAATACTAGGAATAAAAAAAAGGTCTATAACTACCTTCTTTATTCAGTCTATAAAGCATTACCACAACATTCAGACACAGAAACTGATTTGCTGACCAGTTCTTGGCTTTGACAGGTACTCAGCTCAGTGTCATACAGCAACCTGAAATGTTTTTTTTATTTATTTATTAAAAAGCAATAATCATATTAAACAAAACAGTTGTTATGTGTTAATATAATGTTAAACATTCATATACATGGGGTAACTACAGAATGTTAATAGTTTTATATTATGAAACAATAAAAGAACCTGTTTTGTATGAAATATGCACTGAAACACACATGTTAAAACAATGCCATTTGAGAAAACAACACAGTATTGTGAGTATGAGAGCAACATGCAAAGCAATATACATCAGGTAGTCTAAAAAAATATATGCAGGGTCTATCTACTGTAGGGAGAAAAGTCAAAGCAAGCTACATAGCAATTCTCCATTTTACCAATTAAAGCTGACACAAATACATCCTTTTACTTCCTCTTCATAAAGGCATCAATCATTCTCATCTGTTTCTTTCCAATGTCATTCCTCTCATCCACACATTTGTTCATTGCAACAGTGATTTTTTCAAGATTTGTTCTTGCAATATTAAGAAGACCTTGTGCAATGCTCAACTCTTCGAAGTCTTTTATTGCTGCCAGGAGTCTCTTGTTTGCTTCGTCAAATATCTGATTGGCCCTTTCCATGTTAGCCTTCAGCTCAATTTCACTTTTCTTCATGTGCCGCTCCTTATCATCAAGTTTTCTCTTCTTTTCTTTGTTCTCCTCACAAGTTTTGACTTCCATTTCTTTTTGCAGGGCCTCTTCTTTCCATTGTTTGTCAAGCAGGAGAACTTCTCTCTTTTGAGCTTCCATTCTTTCTTGGTATTTCTTATGAGCATTCCTGACACTGCTAAGCAAGTCCTTTGTGACAGGAACATCAGCAATTGTCCTATACAGTGACACTGCATCTCTTGTACATCTTAGTCCATTTATGGATTCTTCTGTGAGAAGGGATCGTTCTGCTGTGACAAGTTTCTTACTTACAGATAAGCTCCGTTCCACATCAGCATTTCCATGAGGCAGGCACAGACATGTGAGAACAACTGCTTTAAGACTGGGATATTTAGGGTCACCATTTCCATTCTTAATGTTCAAAACATAGTTCTAAAAGTGGTCAATTCTTATCAACTTGTTTTCTTTGAAGATCTTATCAGCAGGAATTTCCTCCGACTGTACATTTTCCATTCATCAGTTATCTTGGAGATATCAGCAGCATTTGGCAAGACCATGCACAACTCCCTCATCAGATTTTGGGCTCTTTCTTCATCTCTGACTTCAGGGTGGAGACACTGCACAGATCGTACTACAGCATCCTTCAGTCGGAGCCTAGTTTGCAGAAAATGCGCAACTGCCTGGTACAATTTTAGCATTTTGGTCCTCTGTATCTTCTGCTTTCCAGTGTCAAGGTTTGACAATGTCTTTTGAGTATCTCCTCTAATTTCCACACTTTCAACACTCATCAGGTTCTTACTGTCATATACATCAATTGTTTCTAATTACTTCCACTTTTCTCACCAACAACATCATACTTGAGAAATCTCAGCATGATAGTTTTCAGCAGATCAGAAGTCTCAGAGTAGAGGAGATGTATGAGGGGTTCCTGCTTCTGAAATTGTTTCAGAACTGGCTCAAACAGTGGCCCAACACCCACCAAGAACTGGACTTGGGCCTTGCCCTCTTTTCCAGACAGAAACTGACATATTCTCATGTACCTGATATTCTTCTTCAGTTGCGCACTTGTGTTTTGTTCTTTGCTTCTCTTCGGCAGATCCTTGACAAAATACTGG
Organism: Sinonovacula constricta; assembly: GCA_007844125.1. Lineage (NCBI taxonomy): Eukaryota > Metazoa > Mollusca > Bivalvia > Cardiida > Solecurtidae > Sinonovacula > Sinonovacula constricta. Next base: position 67,982,674 of record CM017556.1, on the reverse strand, counting down.
TACACTGCATCCCAATGCTTCAACAGTCTCCCAAGTGCTGGAACAAGTGTAAGCCAACGACACTGTACATGTCTGACAAACATTTCCTCATCAAAGCCAAGCTCCTCCAATGTCAAACCATAGTCCTCACGTTGGCTGACGTGAGACTTGAACTATTGAAAAATGTCCACTGCCAGCTGCTCAGCATCTTCTCCATAAGCATCAAGGCCTTTCCTGAATGAATTGTGTACAACATGAAGAGTACATGGTACAAAGGGAGTAAGCCCAGACAAACCTTATGCTTTCTTGTTGCTATCCATGTTTTTCCATATCGTTTTGTTTACATTTGGCCCATCACACCCCAATGCCACCAGTTGTTGTAAGGGCAATTCATAGTCTTTCTCACACAAGGTTTCTATTAGTGCATTACTCACTGTTTCTCCTTTCGCATGGCCAAACATTAGACTTTTAAGAAACATAGTACTGATTTCTCCCTTTTGTTCGTTCCAAAATCTAACTAGCACATCACATTGCTTCTTGTCCTGGGCATTGCCTGTTTCATCAAACTGAATTGTAAATGGGCATTTTGACATTTGTATATTCTTTGAAACTTCTTTTCGGAAATAAGGACCAAGCCCATCTGATATCAAATATGACATTTTTGATTTGCTCATTGTGAACTGGTCAGCGTAAGGTCAAGGGAACATCAGTTTGAACAGTTCTCCAATACCATCACATGACCTATAGGAGTGTCCAAAAGAGGCAACCGGCATTACCCACAATGCTTCTGCTTTTGTTATTTGATCAGACACTGTTAATGGTTTCAAAAATGCAACTTCTTTTTCAGGATCCCCACCTCCTTGCTGACTGGTTTCAGGTGTTGGAGATTTAAACAACAATGTTTGGCTCTTATCTTTGCACACTTTCATAGCCTTCCTGTGTTTCATACTATCTGCATGACCAACTAATTGAGCAAGGCCAGAGTTGGAACAGGATATGCTTTTGCTACACACAAAGCAAAAAGCTGCAAAGCAGTTTCCAGTGTCCATTTTACACCATTCTGACAGACAGTGGCCATTATTGTCAAGCCAAGCAGGGTTAAATTGAGTCTTTCCATTAGGCATGGTTAATATTAGTTACACACATCTATTGCATCTACAGGGTTTCTGAAAAGAGAGAGAATCCCATGCACCAACATGCAACATCCACACGCATGCATCAATAGATCTATTTTGAAATGAGGCCCAAGTCTTTGACTTAAAGGCAATTTATGACATTATGATGGTATTGCAAACAATACATGATACTATTGGAGAAAAGATTGATACCGTTATAGGATATTTCCTTTAAAAATATTGTGTTAGAAGAATGATTAATGAACTAAATAGATCTAATGAGTGGTTAGTCTAATCCATAGATAGCTCTTCTACAGCTACAAGGCATTTTACAAGCAAGTATTTGCTAGAAGCTATAATACTGATCAGAGCAAAGCAAAATGAAAGGTTGTTACCATATATCAAATAATTAAGAAAGAATTTCTAAAAAGGAAACAATATTGTTTTTCTTGTTAATGGAAAATGGAATTTACAATTATAAAAAAAAAAAAAAATGTGAACTATTTAACACTCAGATTTTTTAGAGCTAAAAATATTTCTAAACAAATTTGTTTTACTGATTCAAAAAGAAGATATACATTAGGTTAATGTCTTGCAATATTTCTAAGTATTTGGTAACAACCTTGCACCCCTCAGCAAAGCATCATTGGGTAATACATTGTATATATAACACATACAACATCTAGCACACAACATTCAAATGGCATTGTTTTAATAAATAATCATTCCCTTACAACATTTGGTTATAAAAAGTGCAATAGGTTTTGTATGTACTATTTTTGTTTAAAGCTTACCAGTAGCCATAGGTTGGCAGGCTTGTGACACCAGGCTGCACTGTCAGCTAGGGAACATGTCAACATATCAGCTTCTGTATGAATCCAGCAAAATATCTTAGAAAAGACACACTTAAAAATTAAATTCTGTCACTATCAAAAAAATATCTCCCTTATTTCTTAAAAAGTAGGAATACTAGGAACGTTTTGAAAAAAACTAGGAAAAAGTAGGAACCATTTCAAAAAACTAGGAACACTGGACAGCCTGAGAAGGATAAAAAGCTATGAACATTTTATATTGAGCTGCCCATCTTCTAAAAATGTGAAAGATAAAATATGGTTTAGCGATTTTGAAGAAGGGGTTTCTGGAAGAATTTAAGACCACTTACTTAAAGCTGAAAATCATTTTTTCGAGAGCTTTGCTTCCTGATCCCCATAGGGGTTCTTGCCTCTTGACCCCATGTCTAATGCGGCCACCAAATTCCTCGCTGAAAATTTTCCTCCCTTTTCGTATCTGACCAATCACACCCCAGTGTATACCCTTTCAAAGCCTGGATTTAGTCATTTTCGTTTGTTTTCTTAGAAATTACATCAATTTTTCTTCTGGATTTATATTAAAAAAAATTGCTCGCTGGTAGCGCCTTGTACCCACCGGGACTCCACCATAATGAAATGGAGATGCAAAATGATAAGTGCCAATAAAAATGTTCTGAATAGCTAATTTTAATGTTCAAAACGGCTTGTGAATCTGCCATATACAATGTATCATTTTTTCATTTTTTTTTTTAAATCTGCATTTTTTGCAGCGGCAAGCCGGTAAACGTAAAGATAAACAATGGCCTTATGTACAAATAATTCTTGTACTAACATGTTCAAATTAATTCAACATAGAAGACTGCAACATTTATGAACAAATGGCTTTGAAGAAGGAATAGACCTTAAATTCTAGTTTGTATGTATATATTGGTAACAGTTCCACAAGAGGAAATTCTGCAGTATCTGTCTCAAGGTGGAGCATTCACAGCAAACATACGATCAACTTTTGGAATGTTGACATGGGAATGAATATGGATATTCTTTTAACATTTCAATAAAGGTATTCCAAACATTTACTTTGATACAATAATTTCCCATATTGGCACAGCTTAAGAAAATAGAGGAGCAAATGTTGTGACCAATGTAGGCATTTGTTACTCTTTTTTGTATGGTCTCTCATAAAACATAACAAATATTCCCAATCCACTTGAAATTTTCCATTTCTCACTTCATTTATTTTCATTTTATTATCCAGCATTAAAAAAAAGTGAAATGTGGTGTCTAGAATCGGCTCTTGTTCGACTTACTATCTTTTATATTGGTTAAGTTTTTTGTTAAGGTTCGCAACAGCTTACATTATACTATCCAACATTGCAGATAGATGTTTTCTCTACTCACAGCCTCTGTTAGACATCAATGCTGTCTCAAGAATCTTGTGACGCTAAAATAAAAAACTGGGCCAAACTCAAATGCCTTCCTTCAGCCCCATAGAACAGAATATTGTCAATGTGTAACCATGCATAAAATATGTCAATGTGTAACCATGCATAAAATAAAGTGTAACGAAATAAACACATGTCAGGAAATAAACATACTGGTGTTGTTTTTGGCTGTAAGTGACAAACAATGATTTGTATGACAAATTACATTAATTTATTTTAGAAATCTTAAAGCAGATCCAGCATGAAATGTTCACTTGAAAAACTTGACATACATAATTATTTTACCAGAACACATTAAATTACTGTTGCACAATGTATATCAACTAAAGACAAACTGTTTTAGAAGGAGTATGCTTTGAGCAAACCAAAGAAAGCAAGAACATACAAACACATGTCAGTTATTACATTTTGTATTTTGATCAAAAATAAATCCACCCACTTCCCCCTAAAAAGTACCTTTAGCAGACTGTCAACAAATCATACTCAATGGGTTAAAAATTCACACACAAAAATTGCAGTTTTAGTTTTGTATTTATTAAGTATAGCATCTGGCTACAAAACAGCAAACATCAAGATAAATCATTTATAATGATAAATACGTGAGTAAAAAGGTAACAGTATCTATTGTTTATTTTGTATCAAGACTTGGCAGGTTGTAGGTTGGTGGTAGCATTGATAATGTTGACAAGTGCTTGTTTGGCCTCTGACTGCGGAAAGTGTGTCAAGGCCTTGGTGGCCACATCCCCATACTGATGACATCTCTCTACACACCAGGTCAACACTGCAGGCTGAGATACCAGCTGGATAATCTACATATAATAAAGTGATAATTACAAGATGTGCATTAGCTCTCATCATGTTATTTTGTTTTTACTCTATCCTGAACTCCCATTACTTCATTATGTATAGAGACAACAATTGGAAGTTTTTTTAAATAATTATTAAATAATTAATTAAATAATTATGATCATTACAGAATCATCCAGCTTTTTTGGTGGTGGAAGACTCCAGTTAATGTCTGGGTAGAAACCCCACCAGCTCATGGCAGATCAGTTTGAAGACCTTTCCACATTAAGTCCACTGACCCAAGTGGGATTCAAAACGATGCAGTTAGAGGCTAAGCAATTAGAGGAGTTACATGTTGGCCACTCTTCCACAAGTAACAGTTTATATTGGGAAAGACTAGGCAGCAAATACTGCAGATTCTGATCAGAGTGCTCTCATCTATATAGCTAGCGTGTCTGTACTATCATTATTAGTTGATGCCCAAGCACGACAAACAGCAAGAGAAGTTAATGGCTAACAAAAACAATCTGTTTAGTGGCTAGTTTCTCACATCTTACTGTACTCTGTGGTATAGGATGCTTATCGAGAAAGGTAGCTCAACTTAAAATTAAAAACTTCTAATTCAAGATCACAACACAAGGTTGTTTAGATAGCAAACTAGCTGTATTACAGTACATTCAACTCACTGAATTGAGTTGTTCAACATCATTTTACCTCTGTTACTAAACCGTGTTAAAAAATGTATGTCTGATGACGATCCACAGATATATATACTGGGAAAAGGTGACTTGACTACAAAAGTAGGCTGGGTATTTCATTTACTAACTACTTTGCCAAACCAGTCCACTGACTGAACACCAGTGAACTGGTGTGCATTTGAAATGGGTACAATGAAATTAAAATGTACATGATTGAAAAAATAAATGCTTGCAACGAACTACATGCATACATAAAAGGAACTTCTAAATTAAGAGCCCTGTAAAAATAATCTTGCTACAGCATGGGACTTTAGATTTCATCACAGTTTTTAACATCTTGTTCCCAGAGCACCCCGCTTTATATCAATAATAGCATGTACCTGTTTACTATCCATGGAGGCATGGAGACCCTGGGACCCGTGAAGCTCAATGTGACGTATCACTGGACCTGATGACAAGAGGCCATTTGTATCTGTTGCCTTTGGGCTCAGGAAGGGATGAAGGTCTTCTGACATCTGTTATAGAAAACATGGTGTTTTTTTCTCTATAATGCTACAACAAAATTCTTTTACTTGCACAGAAACAGAATCACTGAATAAGCAACATGATATTATAACCGTTACCTACAATCAAATCAAGCAGTCATGGAACTTGTTAACTACATTTATAAGCTGAATATATTTATTGGCAGTTCTGTTAAAAGGACTGAATTAGCGCTAATTGGACCCTAGATCAGGATATGAATGGAATTTGTGGTCTGGTCACATTGTAACATTCTTGTGATACATTTCATACAAAACCTAATGCATTACCAGGTAGAAATGTTGTTTTGTATATATATGCACCAGTGCTATCATAGCTCAGAAGAAGTGCTTACTGGTGAAGCATGATAAACACTGTCCAGGTGTAAACTCCAATATAGAGTTTCATCCTTAAGGAGCACAAACCTGCTTTGCCAGTGCTATATTTTCACCAAACTTAGAGGCACACTGTTGCAGTTCATCGTCATGTCCCGCCAGCTCCAGGGCCGACTGACAGCTTCGGGACAGTAGGCTGCCAGACTGGAGGTATGTCTGCTTTTCCCATTCAGAGAACGAGCTGGACTCAGAAAGGCGTGGATGGCCATTGTGGTCACGCAAGCTGGTGAATTCTGCCTCCATCATGTGACCAATCGCTTGGGAGATCATCTCTACCACCTGCAACATAAGGATAACATCCATTATCCTTAAGCCTGCTACATATTTATGAGCCTTATAAGATTCAATTTTTCCAAGGATAACACAAAGAGCACCACCTACCTATTTCCGCTGTGATCCTTCTAGCCACCTCTGGTTAGACCCAGAGCTCCAGAATCTACTACCTGGAGCAGTGTGTAGTAAATAATCTTGCTCAAGGACTAACATGTCAGGTATGAGGACAAAACCTTATTCCAAATCCTTGTTCCAAAGCTTTATCATGGACACTACATTAATTGCTTATGCCTTGTCATGGATGTGCTAAGAAGGCGAAAACCATTATAATACACAGTACCATTGAATGTTACTTATGGCCATTACCAAATGAAAGAAGCTACCAGGAGCATGTTTTAATAGCAAGATTGCCATGTTTTTAATATTATACAGGAATGGACCATTTAAATTGTAGCCAAAAATTTTAATTATACATATAACAATGTATTAAAAGCTTTCATTCAGGCCTGGCTCACAGGCCCATTTTATTAAATGACACAATGCTTGTTTGAAGCAAGGTTTTACCTGTTATGAGGGTAGTCCCAGATATTCGAATAGGTAAATAAGAAAAGACTTTATCTCTCATGTCTCTTTACCCAAACTAAGATTTATTTTGTAGCCACATTCTCATAGGACTACTACTTAGCAATCAAATTAAGCAAAAATGAGCAAAATATATTCTACAATTAAGACATGAAACATTATTCTGTAACCAGAGTAACACATTATCACCCACAGTCCTTACTAATAAAAAATCATTACAAATACAATCTTATTCAAACCTCCAAATTTTACCTTGATGTAATAGTGTCGTCTCGTGAAAAATGATGTCAGTTAAGAGTTTTGAAAAAACAATGTTGATGCGATTATGATTGATTTTATTACAACATCAAAATGGAAATAAAAAACTGCATAGAAATATGTAGCAATATAAAATTATGTGCAGAAATGATAAAATCTCCAATGGAAACCCTAAAATTGATGAAACAAGCAAAGGGAAAGACAAGTGTGAGTCAAGTATTAGTCTTCAAATTGCACAAACAGATTTGTTAAGGGCCATTTGGCACTTGTGTGGCCATTCTTCATTGATGAGGACTGCAAACATGATGTCAGTTAAAGTAGCATTGGAGAAAGACCATAGACTATTTGTGAACTGACAGAAATCATTAATGTGGAGCGCTGGATCTTCCACCATATTCTAACCAAAGATGTCAACATGAGAAAGGTAAACCAGCTATTTAATGAATAACAAAGCATATTCTATGGTTGCCAAAAATCATTTAAAGATGTATGAAATGATAAGAAACCATTTCTTTAATATGCCATTAAACTTGATGCGTACACAAACTAATTATAAACTAATACTAAATAAGTAAATAAATTGAAAGAAGTAAATAAATAATAAAAAATATGTAATAGGAATTATTTACTTGCATCTGAAATAATTAAATTTGGTTCATTTTAGGTTGGTGTAAGATGGGTACCATGCATTGTTATATGTCATGAGACTGAGTGACATGTTTTGAAGTCATTGACATTTTTTCCGCAGAGTGAGAAAGCAAGGCAATGAGTTTCTCCATATCATTGTTACAATGGCTGAACCACAATCCGGAGTCATGTGACCACAAGAACAGAAGACATTTTGTTGCTGTTGCTTGTTTTTGTGTAATAACCTTCCACTGTTTTTGTTAATAATTATATCTGTTGCCATTGTTTTCAATTTGTATATTGAGTGTATTATAAAGAAGAAATAAACAATGTCTACGAATTTCTATTCACTTACAGGTTCTTTAAATAATTCCTTTCTCTCAAAAAGAATTTCCTGTTCTGAACGGAAACTATAGTGTACAGATGTGCCCAAACTCTGTGGGTACATTTTAAACACAATAAGTACTTAACAAGTTAAAAAAAGAACTTTAAAACTTAAATACAAACTAGGGACTACGAAAAAGTTTTTATAAATAAACAGAAGGAAATTTCTTCGATGAAAATTGATAAAAATTATGTACGTTTAAATGTAATGCAAATTATTACTTTATACAAATAATACTTTATATTAAAAATTATACAATACACATTTTAATCCTTAAGCTCCGACATACCTCAATACTAATATAACTACAATTTATATGTACATTCTAGTTGTAGTGCAAGACAGATTCATTTACTATACTGCTGTATTGTACCAACCTTTGTATTATTGAGATCTGCTAAGCCTGTGCTGGCATTAGCTAGAAGGAAGTCTCCACTAAGGACAGCTATCTTGTTGCCGAACTCCATGTCATTGTAGTGTGGGTCAGGGGACTCTAGAGAAGCGAGGTTCACCACCCCTCGGTGTACAAGCTGAGCAGTGTGGATCATCTCCGTGATCTCAGCGAGCTTCCTTTGGCTGCAGGACAGAACATGTACACACTAAGTTGATGTCTTTGTAGTAATATATCTAAATACCAACCTGCTTTCAAGACTCATTGTAGAATTTTGGAACAGTACCTGAGCAGACAGAGACTGTATTATGCTAGTAGAAATTGTGCTGTCTTTAGATTTAGTGAATCAAACGTGTTGCACATCTCTATTTTCTAGCCACTTAAAAGCTCTTTAATACAGTATACCTGCAGAGGAACTTAGCATACGGTATATAGGTACTGGTGATTTGTAAAATCAGCCATGACTGAACTTATGCATTCAATATCAATGCAACAATTTAAATAAATCCGGATAATCATGTGGTTTTGTGAAATGTATTTTAAGTTATGTAGACAAAGCAACCATGAACACACTTAATTTCTTTTGTTTGATTTCCCACTCCTTCAAATATCTTTCGCTCGACCAAGGCAAGGGTTCACTTGAACTTTATAAATGTACCACACATAAATTGAAACAAGTACCAGTCGAATTAGGCAGATTGCATTTTTAATAAACCTATAATCTGTAACCTTGCTGGAGCCTTAGATTTAAATAGTGCAGATCCTGACAAATCTGTGGCTAAGCTGGATCTACACTATTTACCTTAGCCAGTAAAATTTATGCTAAGAAGGCTATGAGTTTGAGAATCGTATAATTATGTCACAGCATGGGACCAAATGCATAATCCCTTCATTCTTTGTCATAATCAGTAACAACATATTGAATACTATTTTAATCAAAATCCTAACATTAGCCAGGCACTAAGCAAATACAATTTTTTCTAAGTTTTGTCGGTGTTTGGCAGAGACCTTTCAGAGGGAAAATTGTGTCATTCCCAGGCCTTTAAGGAAAATTTGGACATGAATTTAGATATAATACTGTAACACATGACCATTATCATTGCTTTATGTCTGACACATTTACATTGGTAACTTGTATTTAATGGTTTTAACTGCGTATGTCAGAAGATAGAATTCAACGTCAAAAACATACTAGGCAAGTTAAAAAAATATGTGGAAAAATGCTTGCATTTTCTCATTTTACATAGCAGTTGAAAACAAAATTCATTTTCATTGTACAACAATACACTGTATGTAAGATTCTGTATGTAAGCTATAGATTAGCATTAGTCTGGGAAGAAGAAACAGGTTTGCTGTAGCAACATCACCAATGTTATACCACCTCAATTTTTCATTTTTACTAATCAAAATATGAAAAGACAAAACATACTTAGGATAAATTCCACTGACCATCTCGTGTTCATCAAAAGAGTCTTCCCGTGTGCCTGCTGCTTTAGCTATCAGAAGAACTATTAATCCACGAGTTTGAAGACTGTGCTTCCCATTATCAAGAAAGCCCCTGAGGAAAGAATTGAAAACATAAATATCAAAGATAATTAAAAATATGGTTATATGTACACACAATTAAATAATAATCATAAGTATTTTGTTTTTTAATTGAAATTATGTCCAACACATTACAGAAATTTAAATTCAGGCAATATTAATGTTTATTTGTTAAGCATAATATTCGTTGAAACTGCAATGGTTGTTTGCTAAAAACGGCCCTGAAATAGCAATGTTGTATATTTTATTATTATTTGTTTTCCTAATAAATGCAAATGATGATCAATGGGAAAATGGAGCTACAAATGTAATTTAGCTGCAATTTATGGTCCAACTCAAAGGAAAGTATTTGTTCGCCTGTTTTGGCATATTTTTCAGGAAGAATTCGAAACAATTTTTAAAAACAAAGTTATGTGATCAAGGTTTATAGCTTCACAATTTTCAGTCTTTCAGCATCATTTAATAAAACCATTAAAAATTATTAACCTTTTGTCCAGATACATTTCAGAATGCATCTCCATCATTTTAGAAACGTTTTTTTTTCGGGAGAGCATGCACCCCAACCACCACCACCAGGACTTATGTCAAATTCGGTCTTCGACACCCCCCCACCCCAACCCCGAGTTGAAAGGTTCTGGATCTGGACCTGTATTAAGTTGGGTTTTTTCCCCCTACAACTGCAAAGAATAAGGTATTTTTAAAATCTTTGAAGTGATCTTGTTAGTAAAGTAATTAAGTCTACTCTCAACTCAGCAGTTAAAATAATAGTGAGTAAATCATGTGTCTCATCTGAAGAACATAGTTCATAAAGGGGCCCTAGGAGTTGTTGGCACTTTATTTAATATTTTAATATTTTAGGTGTATTTGGCCTCATCTCATTCTCAATCTTTTAGCCATTTTGTCAAACTACCTTCCATTGTCATTCTCTTTATTCAGTTTGGAAAATTACAGTTACAGGATTAAATTCTTTCAACTTAACTTTACTTTTGAACTTGCAAACCCATTTTTAGTCTCCCTAGCAATTCATTTAAAGTCTGAAAAGGGAGACTTAAAATATATTCAACAATATTATGTGGTTATCTAATAAATGCATATACTTATAAAGTAAATATGAATGAAAAATGACACTCATACACATGCACACATAACCCCATGCATATATATACCCCTAGATTTGCAACACCCCCTAACAACTTTATCAATGCTCTAATGAAAGGTGTGAAAAACAGATTTGCAACACTCCCTTGTGACTTTTACATTGCTTTTATTAAAGGTGTAAACAACACCTTACCCTATATGTGGTACAAACTCTCCAAATATGGTATGTACATTACCTGGTACGAAGTGGTAGTGGTACGAAGTATCCATCATTCAACAATAAATATACACTAATGAAAAACCAACATTTATTACAAAAGTTCCAAGGACAAACAAATATAATCATGTTATAATTTCCCACCAGTGATTTTAAAGAGATGTGTAATTTATAAAAGTGTATGTACCGCGCAGTCTTTAAGAGGGGGTGGTTGGTTCCTATGAGCTTCCTGACTTGCACGGCAACATTGGCTAGCTCATCACTGAGAAGACATCGGAGGCTCATGAAAGAAGTGGGATAACCGACGATCTTCTCCGCCTCCGATACTGCACGCTTCCAGTCACTGCTGCTCGAACTACTCCAGATACTCAGGTTTCTTGCATGCTTCAAAAACAAACATTCTTTGTGTCTGCTCTGTCTCACAATACGAGAACAACATCGATATAATACTTTGACAGACATCTTATGCAAGATCTCGCACACAACGTGTTTACATAAGAGTGACTTCCCTTGTTAAAAGGCAGGCAACTCCATGCTGCTGATAAATTAATAAGGTACGAGTTGTCGTCAGTGCGTATATTACATTATTAGCCACCACAAACGTTATTAACTGTCATAATATGAGTAGATATATCATAAATTGAAAAGCACAACCTCTCATAGCAAGCGAGTATCTGGGCCGTTGTCTAAGTTTCGCACAATAACTTTAATTACTAATATTTTTAGTGTGTGTGTGCGAGGAGAGGGAGCGGGGCATTTAAGTGAAATTTTTGCCCAATAATGAGAAGAAAAAAGAAAATACTTTGTTTATCTTGGACATCGTTTTGTCGTCTGGCGACCGTGCGGCTTGAGTTTGTTGTAATTATCTATGTATAAATGCATAATTACTGACCATTTGTTAATTAGTTCATGACATTACAATTAAACACAGGAAAGAGTGATGGGATAACATCATGGTTTAGCATGGAAACAAGACACAGAGAAACACACATACTTCATATGTGTTGCAGTTATTGCTTTACTATCAAGCTCATCAGGACATTGTTCAAGACTGTCATATGAACATGCTCATAAATAATCTAGTGATTAGAGGTCATACTTTATGCCAATATTCATCTACAAAGTTAAAACTTTGTTTTAATTTTTTAGAAATTGACAATCTGAGCAACAGTGGCCATGTCACTTAAAGGTGCTACAGGACAGTTTACTTAAATCAAATGCATGTAACTTTTTGTATCTGGGAATTTATGTACCAGTTTTTGCGTAATCTCATACTTTTGTCTAAAAAAGACGATTTTGAATACTACCTATAATGTGAGAAAGAACAAATTGTGAAAAAAAATAAAAAAATCAGCGATCTCAAAAATAAGTTGTCACGCAGTTTTCTTTTGTTTAAAAATAGCTTTCTCTGCAGCATGGCTCAGACAGGAAATTCATATTATCAGTGACAAGCGTGGATTTAAACTTCACTATTCACATAAAACTAGGGTACCAATAAACAGCTTTTTGCAGAATCTTTTCAGGTAACAATGGCTTATTTGATTATTTGAGAAAAGATATTTTACCCAAACTGTTGGATACCACCTCCATTGCTGAAGTAATCCACAGACAAACTTTGTAACAAACTAGAGGATAGAAATAATAATAAAATCACACTGAAAACTACATCTATTTATTAAAACAACATACCGGTACATGTAATTAGAAGAAATAAAGAATGATCTAAAGAAAAAGAAATATGAACAAATATGTTCATTTTTAATAATTCATTGAAATCCTTCAACAATTATATTTTATCTACAAAACTTAACAAGAGTAATGATTAACAACAATATACGAGTATGTTAATATAATTTATAATAACACCCGACAACAAAACAAGTTAATATACAATTTAAGATAGTTGTACAAATAACAAACACCATGGTGCATTAGCTTCAGATAGCATTATATGTATAATACTACAGTATATTTATGTTATAAGTATACATATATCACAAAGAGGCAAGACACTCACAGGCAGACTAGGGACATACATATACTATTGAGATACAAATGTGCTGCCAGTCCAAGGTTCCAACCTTTTACAGGGATTACTCTATCAACTGATAAGTCAGCCTCATACACTCAGCAGCCAAGAAAAAATGTATATCAGTTTAATAACATATCCTTTTTGTTTATACATAAAGTAAAAAGCTACCAATGCAGTACTATTTGTATATACACCAGTCTCCAGTTCATGTCACAGTTTGTAGATTTATACTTGTAGGATATCCTGAATATATAGCAGGCTGTCCACTACATAATGGCTGATAATGTCTTATGCATTATTTTAGCAAACTGTTCGATACAAAGTGATGGGCTTTTGACATAACATGAAACAATGGCACAAGTCTTGCCAACCATGTTAACATGAAGTTCTAGTGTACATTCAATAGCAAACATACAGGAAACAGCACATGTGTCTCTTGTTTAAGTTTATAAGATTACAAAAAGAAAATCCCACAGGAAGTACCGGATATTAGCTATAACAACTAATAAAAGTATTCACACTAAACAGGAAAGAATAATATATACATGTATAAATATACAAAAAGCAGATTACAGTATTGTCAGTAAACAGTTTGCCTTGATTATCTTCTTCTTTTCTGTCAATTCTTTATTAACAAGACACACAAATATAGTGCCCATTATTTAAAGAACGGTATTGTATATGAATACAGTATAATTCTTTTTATTTGAGCCATAAGACCTACAGATCTGTCAGTTAATTCTCTCCCTGGGTCTAAGGTTATACCTCTCTGAACTCAAATTTGAAATGACATTGTAATTATATCAATATAGATGTTGATATTTAACGCTTCTACATAAAAATAGTGTTTGGTATATACATACATATATGTAATTACATTGGTGAATCTGGAAAACAACTTTAACAGAAATAGATAAATATAAAACAGAATTGTCTAAACAAACAAATTGGTAGACAAACAGATATTGATTAAGATATAATTTAAGATGACTTTATTTTATCATACAAATATAAGAAATATCATAACACCTTAAGCACAATAAAAACTCCTTTATAAATATAACACATTTATAAATATATTAATTAGTAAATAGAATTACTTTGATTTAAATAAAATTGTAATATCTCCTATACAATCTTCTAAATAAATTAATAACTCTAAAATTAATTGCAACACACAACACAAGATTAAACAAAAAAACATTTCACAGATGTTGATGCACAGTGAATATATACAATGTGATGCAATAGAAAACAAAAACTAACAGTAAGTCCATTACTTCCACCTTATAGGAAAAACAAGGTTGTCATTTTCTTTTCATCTAATAAAGTTGTTACTCATCTTTTTTAGTTATTTTGATGCAAATTAATGTCTTCTGATTTTTTATTTTCAATTAATTTATAACATTATCACTAACCTTTTTTAAAAATAATCAGAAAAATTCAAGCAGAAATATAATAAAATATACACAAAGTAGAATGCATTGATATTATGTTTAAACTTTCATCCAATGCAAGAATAGATGGTTTAATCATCATTAGGTAAAATCTTAAAAAATGTGATGCCAACATAATTCTGCTAAAAAATTATACAATATTACCAAGACAAGCCCTTTAAATAAATGACATAAAAACTACTCAATCCCAAATAAATCAAACATCTAAATCATTTCTGATAGTCATTCAAGCACTAAGGTTTGACAAATTCTTTTATGTAATGACAACTTCGCCAATGTGTTTACGTAAATATCAAATTATGTATCAAAAATTGCCAGGGATGAAAAATCACCAAGGCCGTTGCGTCTATCGGATGCATTGTATTTTGGTTCATATAACCAAGTATTTTTTTATTAAAATTTAGAAATATAATCAAACAAAACCACTTACAGATACATTTTTAGCTTGCCAGTGGTATAAGCCAAGCTTAGTGCACGATGCGAGAGCACTCTTCAGCAACCACGTTTTAAAATTAAGTGCGGAAGATTATGTCAATATATAAACTTCGGCCAATCGGCATACCACATATATGTTGTTAAGGTTTAACATAATATATGCTTTTAATTATTTTTGTTGCTTTTAATCTGTAATATTGCATACAATGGTAATGTATACCATCATCCATAGATGCAACTACAAAAATATATAACAATAACCTTACAGATTGATATAATCCAAACATGCTCATTTAAATAAAGAGATCATAGATTCCCGCAAAAAATGGCTTTAGGAGCAAAAGTAAAAAAGCATGCAATCATAATGTATCAGGGTGTAATCATTGTTAAAATTTGTTAACACAAAAAATATACAATAAATGGGACTGGTAAATTTTGGGTGGGGCACAACTTTTCCTATGGCTTTGTTTGCCTGTGAAGTTGAAAAATTTGACGAAACACGAACACCATCTAATCTCCTTACGCTTTGTACAGGTGAAACAGACAATGTTGCCAGACAGAAAGAACAGTCATAACAAAAGCATGGAAAATGTCAGATAAGCATTCAAGGTAATTATCTTAAAGTCTCAACAAGCTGTTGCCACATGTTTTTTCTTCTTGGTAAATCATGTAAATATTGTATTACCAGCTTGGCAATCTGAGACCAAATTTTGTGGGATATTGTTGTCCAGTGCATGTAGTCCATGTATTGGTTATGACCAGAAGATCTTGTATTTATTTTCAATGGGTTTGCGACAGATTGGGCACAGGTTCATGGTTCGGGAGCACTCCTCACATGTTGACAGGTGACCACAAGGGAAGAAGGTAATACTAAGCTCATTGTCCAGACAAATCTTGCACAACGTCTGATCCTTTAGCTTCTCATTCTCCAGCAAAACAATGTCCACATCTACAACGGGAACAAAACAGAAAATAAAGTCCATGTGGCATTAATAGTAATTTAGCTTAAAATGGAACAAATCAGTAAATGAGCTTCAAGTGGTACAAAGCAGTACTATAGCTTTAAATAGTTCAAAACAGATCTATAGTTTTGAATGGTGCAGAATAGTAAAATGGCTTTAAAGTGCACAAGACAATAAGGTAGCTTTCAATGATGTAAGACAGTAACATAGCTATTAGTTTCATAAAACAGCAATATGGCTTTAAATGCCATAAAACTGTAATGTCATAAAGCAATACCTTCACTTTTAGCCTTCTGAGGGTAAATAATGGTTTATTATAGGGAATAATGATTGTTTGCTGGCATTTGTTGGAACATAAACTTGAAGGAAGGAATTACCAACTATAACCAAAAAGCACTGTCAAACAAACACCATTAGGTATCAGCATCTGATTGGCCGAGATGTTAATTACAAATTATGTATTTGCATTTGGACCAATCAACTATATCCTTAGAATCCATTTTGGATAATTTTAAAACCACTGAAGATTTGAAGTGAAACAAACCTATCAGCTAGAACAAAGGAAGACATGTTGTGATGAATATAATAAATTAATAATCAGTATTTGGAAAAATAGGGGACACATTAATGATACAAAAAGCCTAATTTTTAAGAAATTGATGGCTTTCAAAAGGTTTGGTTTCAAAAGTTTATGAAACAATAAAGTTTTACTCTAGAATGCTGATGTGGTTATAAAACATTAATGATAACTCTAGAATGTTTATGCATTTGGTCTTTACATTCAATTAACACACTGCTTTACTGAATTACAAATCCGTCAACAAGTTAGCATAACAAACATACAGACAGCATGTAGATGCATCTTACTGGCTTAAAAAGCTTATTTTTCTGCTAATGTCAGAATATTATAATAGAAAAGAGTAATTAAGCATCCACACAGTTATAAAGCTCTATGAAAAACAGAAAGCAAAAGCGCCCTTTTTATACCTAGTTACTCCATCTTGATGTGGTTTTAAGATAAAGTTAATTGGAAAACTGTTGTATAGTTTTATTACAAGATTAGAATTCAACTAATCTGGGGCAAGATCAATGACAAAATTTAGAATTGAATTAAAAGTTCCAGATTTAAAATAAAAATGACAAAGCAACCATATTCATCAGAGTGTGTAGAAGATTTACAAGCAATGACCATTAATACTGATTTTCAAAATATAATGTCACTTTCTATTTGAATTTACATTTGGCCTTTTCTTTAGCAGTATCTGCTCATTTTTATCAACAGAAAACTTTCACACCTCCGATATCTTTGATCTGAAATCTGGAGAATAAAAGATGCCCTATTCCTTACCTTGCTATATTTGTAAATAACCAAATTGTTACACGCACAGATAACTACACACATTTCTAGAGCCTGTGAAGCAAATAGAGCAAATGCTGATCAGACAACTACCACTGGGAACCTTCAATAACTTTAAAGGACTTTATTGTGTCAGTTAAAGCTGTATTAGTTTAAATCAAATTTACAATTGACATATAACAGTCTCCATACTGAAGGTATCAAAAATGAATACATACCTTCTTATATCTGTAGTAATGAAGGTATGTAGGTTGTAACATCATTAGATTGAAGGGGTACAAAATCAAACCTCATCAACAGCTGGCCAATTATTTTCTTTCGCTTGCTAGTCCACTAATTAATCGCTTACACCTATGCATAATATGCCATTTGTCAACAAAATGGATTGAAACTGACATTTGTGCACTTTGCTGTTGTCTATTTTTTGGTATTGGTTTAAAAAAAATTTCATAGCTAAATGTGACCCCACTGGATGAGGTTAACCCTACTGAAATGACCTTATTGACAAGAGCTCGACATTTGAAAGAAGTGTATACCCTAATGGGGTATCTACATACCTTTGTTTGCTGATGTTCCAAGTGCTGGGGAGCTGGTTGACTTCCCAAGTGAGGAAGCATCTGAGGTTTGAACCTGGCTTCTCCTGTTACTGACTTCTTGGTCACTGACTGCTTGGACAGCCTGGGTTGGTGGTTTCTCATCCTAGTGAAATAGTAACATAACAAAAATACTGAAAGTCCTACTGTAATAACACAAGATGTATCACCGGTTTCTGCATGAACTATTGAAATTACACAAGATAAAGCACTTAAAATAACTGATAAACCACTACACTAAATGGCCTGCAGTTATAAATCTGACACTGTGTACTGAACTTATTGATAAAGTAACACTATACAAGAGTTGGCAGTGAATAGTAAAGATCCTACTGAAGTATAACAATACTTTGGCTTATCTCTATAGTTAATTGGCAGTTTGCATGTATTTAATAAAAATAAATCTTGAATGGCTGGTCAAGTATAATCCAAATATTTGATATTGTAAAAACTTCAGAAAGTTATGAGTAATGTTTTATGTCATTTTATTATTTACAACTGTACAAACCTGTTCTGTTTCCATGTCTTCTAGAACTAAATCTTGTTTCCAGGCATTATGTCTGTTTCTGAAGGCTGTCCGCTCCTGGCGCTTCTTCAGAATGGCTTCAACTATGGCTCGAGCATCCAAAAAACATGTGGCTCCTGAAATGTAGTATATAGGGAGGTCTTACAATGGTGAATTTATACTTGAAATGGGTGAATATTTGGTTCATTTTTATATCACACTTCAATGTTTTAAATTTTCTATAAATGCTTTTCTATACTCAGTTTGGGAGTGTTACACAATTTATTTGAATATCTGGATCTAGAAACTTTTAAGTCATTATATACAGCACTTGTAACACCTCAACTTAAGTAGGGTGATCCCATGTAGAGTCCTCATAAGAAAACTTCTATTGCAACAAATGAAAATCTAAAATGCATTGGAACACATATGGTACCTGGATAATTTACTATGCCATATTTGGATATAAAACACTAAAGTTACCACCTATCAAATTTGTTAGTATTATTAGTATAAGGGGCCCAAATAGGAAATATGGTTGGACATTAAAGCTGATGAACCACCTAAATGCAGATTTATTGTTGATTTTTTTTACTTACAAGTCAAAGCTACTAAGCTACTAGAAATCAGGCATGAGTACAAACTAACCGTCATAAAATTGGACACATTTGAATTCAAGTAAAGCAAAATATCTCGTATTTTCCAAGATTGTATGTTTATAGATTCTGAATCACCAGGCAGGTGGCAATTATGTCTAATGCACAATTCAGCCAAGTAATTTATATATCAGACCATGTTTCACTATCACTAACTGATTGACAAACAAATGTATAAAGATTGATTCTTTTCATAGTAGGTGACAATTCTTTCCTACTTGTAGAATATGAATAAACATCTATGTTTAATTTTTGCCAATTGCCTGTTTAACTTTTTATATCTTTAGCAGAACTTTGACACTAAACTTTCACTATTGAAACAAAATCCCAAATTAGGCATGAAAATGTTTCCTCTTCCCTATACAGTGTTTATTAAATCTTACTCACTGCCATAATTTGAAGTAATGTGAGATTCTTTTTTTTGGCATCAAAATGCCATTTCATGATTTTAATGAACGCCCTTTATTTTAATGAGTATGTTACTTCCACATTTTGCAGCATCCATATTATGCTATGTTGTGTTGGCAAATCATTAACATCAAGAATTAATGACCATACCATAGATTTTAAAGACTTCTTCAATTTCATCCTGGGTGTACCCCTCCTGCAGAACGGAGAGCACATGGGGATTTCCTACATCTGGGGGTGTGACAGACAATCCATTCTAAAACAAACACAAAGTAAGACAATTGTTGTTAGTTTTTTGTTGTTGTTGGATGTTACTTTAAGCCTACTTAGCGCAAACTGATACGGCTTAGGCAACAAGTGTTGATCAAGATCAGTCATCTCCCAGCAGGAGCTGTCAAATCAAGATGTGCAATACTTACTGAAAATATCAACCTTCAGATGGAGACCACACTATTTACAGTGCCACCATGGTGTAGACATTAAATTATATACCGCATATAATAGTTCTTTATCAGCCAAAATTATAGTACAGAACTACAACAGCAAACATTACTGGTACAATGGATGACAACAAAAGAAATACATTTTTTGCTTCTTTACACTTTAGTGAACTTCAAATAACTTATTACCTGTCTATCCTTGATATATTGGACATAGTTTTCCCCCTTGATGTTCTGAACAAAGTTGCAATGTGGGAACCACTTGGCATGTTCCTCCCAGGGGTCATCTTCTGGTTCCCACTCATACAGTTCGCCACCACACCAGAAACACTTGCAACGGTCACCCGAACCTACCAAGTAGGAAACAGCAGCACATTAGCTCACCAGCATATAATACATTCTTTGTGTGTAACATAAACATTTTCAATTTTTCGTCCAATTTCAGCCCCCACACCCCCACATCCCCGCAACTAATGTATTAATTTATTAGACTAATGAGGACAATTTCCAGAATTTGCTTGCAATCTGAGGTTACATCTTTACCGTCTTTGTGGCAATAAAACAACTAAAGATATTATCATGCCTAAAAAAAATATTCACTGGACAAATGCTTTTAATCCTGCTTACTTTTACGTCCTCAAGAGTTAAAAAGGAATGCAAAAATATATTGTAAAATCTCACCTAAATAAATAAGTCCAGCCTCAGCTAGATCTTGTGGTTTCTGGTTCATCTGGGAAGGCCAGCCTTTAAAGGACCTAATTCTGGTGTCTAGGTCACTCCATGCCCTGTACCTGGGACTGACAGTGGATTCAGCTGGTACCCCCGGCATCACACTGGTGGGTCCTAAGGGCAGGGAAGGAAGGGACCTCAGGTCTGTCTGACCATACAACCTTGTATCAGGGCCAATATCTCCACCAGCCCCAGGCAAACAACTAGTCACACAGGTAGCTTCAGACACTGGTATGTTCACAGTGGTGTTATAGATTGGTTTCGCTAGGTTACTAAATGGTGAAGTGTTAGGAACTGGTCTTGCATCCATTACCTGCCTGTCAAGACATAAAGGGACATTTTTTGTCTCCAAACCAAAAGCAAAGGGACATTCTGGGCAATGTTTACGATGTTCTTCTGCCACAATATCATCTGGGTCCCAGCTTGATAAAATACCTCGACAAAAAACACATTGTACACGGTCATTACTTTGTAAATAAATAAAACCATTGCGGGCTAAGTCTTCCTTTCTGACATTTGCATTTTTTGGCCATGTTGTAAATGTGTCCAGTCTTTTCTTTTCATATTTATAATCATCGTACGGTGTTCTCTCGGGGATGCAATCTTGAGACCTTGTTGGCTGTCCACGAACAGAAAAAATGGGATCGGCCTGCTGTGTGTGAGTCACAGGCTGGATAGAAATCATTGCACGTTGAGCCTGGCTGCTGGGGACTGTTCTTTGGCTGCTAACAATAGGTCTAGGGTTGGAAATGATGTTTCTGTTGTTGCCAATGATGTTTCTGCTGTTGCCAATAATTCTGTTGTTGCCAGGGATGTTTCTGTTGTGTGTTGCAATGAAGCTTGTTGGAGTTCGAGGATGGACAGACTGAATGAGAGGGTGGTCCATCTCTAAGTCTGGTGAAAATTCAGTTCCTCGATTTGGTTCGTCAGCCATCTGAAATAAGATAAGAATGGCTTTTGTTATTTATTACGTCTGAGAAAAAAAAAAAAAACAGAAAAGCTCCAAGTATATATATTGATATTGCAAGGTATGGGTACAAGAAAATATCCACAAAGAACAGAGCTAAAAAGAATCATGCATATTATGCACTTACCAGCAAACTTTATCATCAACCAAATGGCCAAAAAAAAGAATTATAATGGTCTAAAAAATGTAACAAAGGCATGCAGCATTAATGTTTAACCCTGCAAATGCTCTCTAGCAATATGATGGACATATAAACAATACACCTTTATTATATTATGGTGTCTTTTTTCTGCTTTTTTATCTTCAGAATTGTGGATGGCTGACAGATTTGTTAGACAAGAGGGCCATGATGGCCCTTAATCGCTCACCTGATGACACAGGCTTTACGTAGGCTCAAATCTGGCATTAAGTAATTAAGAGTTATTTACTTTAGAAATCTTTAGTGAAGATTGGACCATTAGTGTGGCCACTGGGTTGATAACATTTTCTAGAATTTTACAAAGTAACCTACTGAATCCACATGACTCACTTCAAAACATATGTAAGATTTCATACTGGCAAACATGATGGTCAAGTTTGGTGAAGACTCTTAAGTGTTTTCACAAGCTTTTTCTAAAATTTGACCTAGTGACCTACTTTATGACCCCACGAGACCCAATAACGAACTCATCCAAGATTTCATGTAGACAAACATTCTGACCAAGTTTGATGAAGATTGGCCTATAAATAGGGCCTCTAGTGTGTATACAAGCTTTTTCTAAGATTTGACCTAGTGACCTACTTTTTGACCCCACGTGACCTAGTTACGAACTCATCCGAAATTTCATGCAGACAAACATTCTGACCAAGTTTGGTGAAGATTGGGCTATAAATGTGGCCTCTAGTGTGTTCACAAGCTTTTTCTAAGATTTGACCTAGTGACCTACTTTTTGACCCCACGTGACCCAGTTACGAACTCATCCAAGATTTCATGCAGACAAACATTCTGACCAAGTTTGGTGAAGATTGGGCCATAAATGTGGCCTCTAGTGTGTTCACAAGCTTTTTCTAAGATTTGACCTAGTGACCTACTTTTTGACCCCACGTGACCCAGTTACAAACTTATCCAAGATTTCATGCAGACAAACATTCTGACCAAGTTTGGTGAAGATTGGGCTATAAATGTGGCCTCTAGTGTGTTCACAAGCTTTTTCTAAGATTTTACCTAGTGACCTACTTTTTGACCCCACGTGACCCAGTTACGAACTCATCCAAGATTTCATGCAGACAAACATTCTGACCAAGTTTGATGAAGATTGGATAAAAATTGTGGCCTCTAGTGTGTTCACAAGGTAAATGTTGACGACGAACGACTAACGACGAACGACGGACGCCGGACGACGGACGAAGCGGTATCACAAAAGCTCCCCTTGAGCACGTTGTGCTCAGGTGAGCTAAAAATATTATGAAACAAGATATCCAGGGAGTGCAACACACCAAGCACTGAGACCAGGTAATGCTCAGACAAATATTCACGTACTGTGTTTGGACAGCGTATCCCATATAAAAGCTATAAACACATACATGTATTGTCAACAAACTATAATGTTAGACCTAGTCAGAAGTAACCACTTCAAAGCAAAGGTGATTAAGATAATTCAGGTGCTTTCAAACAAATTGAATTTAGTTTAGTAGGATGACTAATAATTTATGATGTAGAAAGAGGGACAGTGTAAAAACTAGGAATTGATTTTATTTAGTTTGATCCACTGATATTTTTAATAGCAGAATACTAGCAATGTTGGAATATATTCTTAAAATAAATTTGAAAACAAACATGATTGATATTGCTCATGAAAAAAAGAATTCCATTGCTTGTTGAATAAGTTATATCACTTAATCTATATGCATGTACTGTTTTACAATGACATCATAAAAATATATGTATCTAGTTAATTGTACAAATGAAATTCAAAAAACAGTGGGTCCATGCTTTTACTGTGGCATTGACAATGTAAAAGCATAAGTACTTAAATGTGTGGGCCTCAAACCATGAAAATATCTGGTGGCTTTTATTGGCAATTATTACTTAAAGATTTTTTTTTTATTTCATTAGTGGACTTAATTGGGAACTACAAAAGAAGTGTACATACAAGAATCACATAAAAGGCAGAAGACTCAATTATTATTGTGACAAAATATCATTCAGATTAGCAAAAATGTTGAAGTGTTAAGTCAGTACTTTAGATATTTAAGTTACTTAACCATCAAATTTGTCTGTCTACAGCTGAATCATTATCTGGTAAAAAGATAAAGTTCCTTGTAATGTGTGGGAAACCTATTTTACACTGTCTACATTTCCCAATATGATTCAATTGGGGTTTTCAGAAGTAAACCGCATTTAGAACAGCTAATTAGCTGCTTTTTATGAACAAGCTAGCTAACTGTTGTGCCGGTGTGGTGGAGAAGCCCACGGGTGGCCTGGTTAGCTCTGTAGGTAGAGCTCCTGAACGGTGATCTGGGGGTCGTGGGTTCGATCCCCAAATGGGGCGCTCACTTTTCCCTTGAAATACTTTACTGGTGTCAGAAGTAAATGGAAGCCTGGTGTGGCTTGGACCCAGAGAGATAAGAGGGTAAGGAGTGTAGTGCCAGGGGTCATGGGTTTGATCCCCACATCAGGCGCTCACTGTTCCCTTGAAAAACTTTACTAACAGTAAGCAGTTTATAACATCATTATATGGGAACATGTGAAACAAATCTGTTCTTGCCTTTATATGACTCTAGATTTTCTAGTTCATGAGTTTGGTAGGAAAAAGGAAAAATATTTTTTTACCACGTTAGATTACCCTTTACCACATGACACTAGCTTTCTAACAGTGTATTGTAACAGAATACATGCTTTTCAATCAAGAGCATGTGTCCCATTGTCATAGAGGTATTACTAATAGTTATATCACCAGATAATCATATCAGCATTTTTTCTTTAATTCATACAAGTATGAGTAACAAAGTTTTCTATTGTCAGATTCACCACTTGTAAGTACTCTTAACTGTTTGTTGTATAATTGGTCATACACCAGCTATTAGTGACAAAGTTACCAGTATTGTTATGCAGTTGTTCTATGGTTTTTACAAAAACTACTTATAAGTTTCTCAATACTTGATTTAAAATCTCTTTTTTTTTTCAACAAGAATTTGACTTTGCTAATCTTAGAAATGTTGTTGTAAACAGTTCTAAACTCAAGAAACAAAAAATGCATTAAAAGTATGCATGTCTGACATGATATCTGGTATTCATGCTCGATATGAGATTGTATGTTGTACATGGTATGTGACAGTCATGCTCGATATGAGATTGTATGCTGTACATGGTATGTGACAGTCATGCTCAATATAAGACTGTATATTAACTGGTTCAATGCCCCTTTACTTTTAAGTTTTACAGTAAATATATCTGTGAGGTAAGAGGACAATACAAACTGTGTTTCAACTCCATTTCCATATTGTTTTGAAAGAAAAGAAGCAATTTACCTCAATAGGAACTATTTAAAGCCCAATTATTTAGCACAGTTGTTATCATTTTACAATAATTATTTATATTATACCTCACATAATTTTGCTTCTAAAACTATCATTGCTCACTCAACGGTCCATTATCAATGTACACCAATCAGGAACTGCTACTCTGCATACCCGGTCTTTTTATGGACTAGGTCTATCGACCTTCACAATTAGTAAACAATACGCACTGCATGAAATGTAAAATACGTAATAAAAGGAGTTTACAAACAATAAAGATTTTTTATCATTATATGGAAACTTGTCAATAATGAAAAAATGTTTGGTAATATATAAGAAATAGTTCACAGCACTGACGGCCCAATGGTCCTCATTATATGGACTGGCTAGTCAGCCGAGAAAGTATGCACTAGCCAGTCCATATAATGCCATAGGGCCCTTAGTGTGAACTGTTTCTTAAATAGCATATTTAACTATGCACTGAAAAGTATTCAAACCAGAATCAGTACAAGTAAAACAACAACAAGCGTCCAACTAAGTTAAGTTTACTTGCAGACTTATCAGTGTAAATTTTCAGTTGAAAATAAATCATATTTCTTGAATTAAACATATATTCTAATGTTGACAATTTCTCATGAACACTTCAAAATGACAGTCATTTACATGACAGATCTGCATGTTGACACACACTAAATCGCCAATCTAAGCAACAGTAGTGCTCCGTCCCCTACTTCAACATTTGATTTCTCTTTAATCAATACCTATCCATTCAAACATAAAGTAACATGCAAAAAGTAAAAGTGCCATTATTTTTAGCCCCTGAACACATGTGTACTTACTTTATTATTTAATTGGTTAATTCTTTATCAACCTCTTTCAGGTATTCTTCCATGTCATGCGAAGTGAAAGTGATTTGGTAAGAAACTTAGAATTTCAACATCTCATGTTTATTTCTTCAAAACTGTCTTTAGACATGCCGCTGCATGCTTTCAATAAATTAAAAACAAATATATTTCAGAATTTGTAACATAAAATGTTTTTGTTGGCAGGTTCTTTTCCCGCTCAGTCTGTAACAGGTAAACAAAAACAAATTTCAAATTTAAATTTAGGACTAATATCTAAGGAGGTAGTGGAATCATTTATAATACACTACCTCCAAATGAACCACAAATAAGATAGAATGTACACCTGCTGTAAAATGAGCTTTTGGATAAAATATGAAGACTAAACTTGTGTCTATTTTGCTTTTCGTCTATTATTTTTGTATCACTTCCAAATTCAGAAAGGAAGGGCATTAAATGTATTTTTCCTAATTAACAAAAAGGTATTTATTGGGTAAATCTTACTAATTATGACTACAGATAAGGTATCTGGTACAAAGTGAAACAAAATCAAAACCACATGTGAAAAATTTTACCCAGAGTGCAAGAGCAACCAAATTACTATATCAGACATTTTAATATACTTTGAAACATGTCTCAACCGATAGAAGCTCTGTGATTGTTTTTTTATCAGGAAGCCTAGAAAATTAGTAAAATTGATCTTTAAGTTGCTAGGTAGTGCAGCAATTTATGATATACTACCAACATACTATTGTATGTAGGTATATCATTTAACAAGATTGTTTTGGGTCAGTGTATATGCTTCTAGATAATACAAAGCAGCTTTAAACAGAAGATATTATATAACACTTTACAGTTGTGTTAATGTCTCTGAAAGTGACATTATATGTATCAATAGATTTTGACAAACATCCATTAATCCAAAACCTGTGGTTAATATTAGTTTTAAGTTAGCATAATAAATGCTTCAGGAAAAAAATGGTACTTGTTTAAGGTTGTGTTCTAACTGCTTCAATCCAGTTTAAACAACTGCTAGCAGAATATTAAAATAAACACATGTAATTGGAAAATCCAAAATTACTATGTAGTGTTTTTTTTCTCAATTGATTCAAGATGTCACAATAAAAAATCTTCAAAGTAAATTTGGAGTATCAAATACATCAAATCAAATTTAAAATGAGTAGTGCTAGAGCATTACCCAATAGGCAGAATTTCAACAGATGGGACCTGTATGGCATTGTTTAATCCTATTATGCTAGTGCAAAATATAGGGATTCCCTAGAGAGATAATTGAATTTCTATCTGACAGAATAGTCAGTTTTTAGTAAACAACAGTTGGCAGCATGTGGCTCAAAAACAGGAGGCTGTGGGTTCAAACCAGGCCCATTCTTAGGGAAGTGGTTTTGCACCTTGGTTTACAACATATCAACAATATATAATCAATAATCACCTTTACGCAAAAATGTAACATACAAATCATTAGTATTTCTTTGACCATTTTGCAGTTTTAGAAGTCTTAAGATACTTTAAATGGAATTAAACTAGATCTATGAATGCATTAACTTCCAACATATCCAGAATCCAATTTTAAATAGTTATCCAAAAAGAAGAGCCCGCATTGACAGGTAAGTACATCCCTTCATTACATTAGCAGTAGAATATCACAAAAGTAGTAGGAAATAGCCTACTTCACTACCATCCACTGGTCTTATCTTGTTTAGTACTGATCCACTGTGCAATAAGTTATCCTATGATTTGTGACAAAGCTTTAACAAAAAAGAAAATCATAGTTTTTTCCACGAGAAAGTTAGCAATTTAGTTAATCATAGTTTTTAGACCTTTAAATAAAACATGCAGTATTAAGACGAAATTGTCAATATAAAGGTTTGTATATGATAAGTATTTATATTAGTCTTTTTTTTGGCTTTCCAGATTTCTTCTTAGCTTTGACCAAGAGCTAAGATATGACATGTCTGATTTTTGGGTTGTGTCCAAAATATGGTTCACAACCAGTATGTTGTTGTTGTTTTAACAGTCTATCACCTTGTTTCTGTTTGAATCGTTTACTTGTTCCTTGAATGACATCGGACCACAAAACAGTAGTTGAATATTGCAAATGTTATTTATCTTCCTCAGTCTAACATTAAAAAATATTAATATCTAATGCTTAAAAAGATGAAATATAAATGTTCTTACCTTCGTTGTTCCTAATTTAAATCTTCAACCCCATTTTAACTGGTTTTTGGAGAAAAGTAAAAAATGGAAGCCAAATCTAAAGACTAAAAGCCCCAAATACTGACTAACTAGCTAAAAATAGCAACAGGGGAACTACCCGCTAAGCAGTTTGAGCTAAAACTCGCCCTTTCATTAAGAATTAGGCTAGATTCATCCTACCAGGATGGTCTTTATATAAAATGAATTACTGACACGAGAAACCGATAATCTAGTTAGATTATTAAACTAATATTAACATTGTTGACTTAAGACAATCCTGTCTTGATTGCAAGCTGTCTTGCAACAACGGTTACGAAATTACAAAACCAATCCCAGATATTGGAGTGTCTCTGCCTACAGTAGGAGTTATATGTGTACACGAAGCAGAAAAATAATTATAACATTATTTACACCACCTACAAAGCTATTTTATTTTTTAGAAACATCATAGTTGTTGGGTAGCTTTTAGTGTGACAGCCTTGTCACCGGAATTTCTCGGACTTTTGCCTCCAATCCAATGAATACGAGCCGTTGCGGACCTTAATTACAAGGGGTGGGCGGGTTTTGCCCTGTATTACACTCTAAGCGGATTGGCGGATCGGGTACCATATTCGCTAATTGGTACAGAGGGCGCACTAGCTGAAACTTGATGAAGTTTTTGGGAATTTGGTAAGTTTTGTAGCATTAATACATTTGCAGTGGTTTAGCGTTTATTAATTAAATGATTCACACAAGTGTATGTTATCTTATAGTTAACATTATTTAAATACGTATTGTTATTAGAACCACTTGTGTTTATAAATGCTGATGACTGATGTAAGTCATAATCTATGTAGATAGAAGACAAATACACATCACAAAAGCTTGATAGCTGAGTTATTTGAGGAGTGGTGCTTGTTTCTTCACCACAAACATGTAGTTTGCAGTTTACCCAAAATCATTATTGATCAAATGGTTGGATTATAAGCTCAGAAAGTATTGGTTTGAAAACTTACACAGTCCTGTAGTTTCAGTTAGTTTATTGTGTGGAAAACATCTAATTAGTCATGTCACCGGTCTCCTTAGGGGCATGGTAGTGGAGACATGCTACCTGGTTACACCCACACTTCAGTATGACAGCTCTTGTGAAACAGGATGGATGTTTTTTCTTACTCTTAGTTAATTTACAGATGTCCAGACTCAGATCTAACCACTCAGTCAAAAGATATGTCTCTCTAAATTGTGTAATGGGTGCTTAGAATATGTATGGTTTGGATACTGTTATAAAAGTTCTTGAAGTGCCTGGGAAATTTTCCCTGACTAAACATTAACACAGCTGGGGAATGTGCATTCATTTTAAAATTATAATTGCATACTTTTTCTGTTTATTTTTAGACCAAATAATTCCACATCAGTGGAAGGGTAATCATCTGTCATTACTTTCATTTAATAACAGTGTTTATCATTGTTATTAATTAGATACACAAATAGAAATGCTATAAATGAAATTATGGGTTTTGTTTATGATTTCCAAGTTTAAGACACTAAAGTGTTTGGGCTATATATTTTTCTCTTATGCAAAGAAATAAGTTTCCATTGTTACCTAAAAGATTCTGCGAGTGAGATAAGTTTAGTAAAATAATATTTAAAGAAATGGCTCATAATCAAAGGGCCTTCAGTATAATTTTATTGAACTGTACTTAATCAAAGTGATTATTGGTAACTAGTAAGTAACCCTCTGTATTGGGATTTCCTATTCTTGTTTCTGAAGCTGATCGATTTATGACCCAGTCTATAGACTGGCTAATTTGACAATCAATAGGGACCATTCACGAATTGACAAGAATTCTATGATGGGTTATTTTTTGTAGTTTTAGTTTATATTAATTGATGTAACAAAATACAAGGCAAGAACTTGGTTATTTTTTCTTGGAGCCAAATTTCTCTGGGTAAATTGGACTGTCACAGACTACATCTGACACATGTTAACAATTTTTAATGCCCAACTTGTGTGTTGCTTTGTTCATATTGTATAATATAGTGCTAGAATTTGTGCATTATAATCTTACCTTGCAGAAACACATGAAATAAACTACACAGATGTAGGGTTCAACATTAAGGACCGACCGAATGACATTCATTTGTAGATCAGTGGTCCGGTCTAGCTAAGTCCTAGGCTAGTTGGACCGATTGGTCATGTTTAAATCGGACAAAGTTCACCGAAAATCCACCTATGAATGAATCAAAAAGTCAAAAAATATTTATAATGGTTAAACTCGGTCACTATTGACGCTTGTTGATACAGATATTTTTTTTTCCCCATGCACTTGTCAAATATCCAATGTCGTAAAGCTAATTGTTAAGTGGATTATATACCAATGCTTATTTCTTCATCTAACTTCTTGTTTTCTAATGTTTACAGAACTATCCTATTATTATTAATACTATTTAAATAAAAATATGAGGGATACAAAAGCACGAATACTATCTGTAATGTTGAAATCTCAAGTATTACGACAACAGACTAATACTGTTTGTTTATAAGGCACTATGTGCAGATGACACAAAAACGTTGAGCAGTGTATTTAAGTTTTTCGTCCAACAAAGAATACAACAACAGACAGACGACAATATGAAACGAAAGAGGGAAGATGCTTCTAAGAAACTGTATGACAAAACAAAGCGGATAAAATCGTTTTGTCCAAAATGAACAGATGAGTTTAGTTGGCTGGATTTTGAAGAAAAGAGCAATCTTTTGTTTTGTAAGACATGCAGATAGTATGAAGAGTGTGGAGGATTTGTTGTCGGTACGGACAATTTCAGAATAGATAATTTAAAGGGGCATTCTGAATCTGAATCCCATATATCTCACCAACGAAAATGTGTTCATAAGTACAGCTCACTGCTCACTCTTTTGTTGCATCCTATACTGGGGAAATAAAGCAGGTTGACAATCAGTCATGTGAGTCTAGCCTGTTCAGTTGTGTAACAACGTCTAGTCATATAGGTATGGTCATACTTATGTACTTATCTTTCTAGTCATTTAATTACCAATGTATGATACCTATATTAGACTAGAAAATAAAGTATAATCATAATTAAGTTGCATTGATAGAATGTTATGTTTCATAGTAATTT
The DNA here is from genome assembly GCA_007844125.1 of Sinonovacula constricta. Classification (NCBI taxonomy): domain Eukaryota; kingdom Metazoa; phylum Mollusca; class Bivalvia; order Cardiida; family Solecurtidae; genus Sinonovacula; species Sinonovacula constricta. Next base: position 67,951,340 of record CM017556.1, on the reverse strand, counting down.
TCTAGTCATAAATGTCTCATACTTAGTTATATTGGTATGTTTTTGCAACACAATGCTTGAACTCATATAACAATTCGATTTAAGTATGACTTGTATGTGTATTATGCATTTTACATTTTGGTCTTGTCCAGTTTAGGTCAGGTCTAGTAAGTTTTCTAAGTTACTGGACCACTGGTCCAGCTCTCAAAAAAGTTAACGTCGAATCCTGAGATGGCCCCTATACATCATGTATCCACTAAAGATTTTGTTGCTGTTAACTGGATTTATTAGGGTCATCCGACTTCAGTCGGATGACACTTTACTGATTCTATTTATTTTTCATCCTTTTATTATTCTTTTTCTTTAAAATTTCCAATGCACATACAGCAAAAACTACTGCACCGATTTTGCTCAAATTTTCAGGTTTTGTTGTCACTAATCAGCACAACAATGTCCAGCTGTTTACATCCTATTAGCCTTGGTAGAACCAGCGCTATTTTGGTTTTGACGTTTTGGGGGTATGTTGTTTGTACTTCCTATATCGGACAAAGTATCAAAGCTAGAAAGATGAAAATTAGACTGTTGTACTCAGAAGGTAACGTAGTGGAGCGTAGCAAAAAACTAAATTGATAAGTCTGTTCAATCCTGAGCTGCATCGTCTTAAAGTTGCCTGTTCCGGATCCTCGGCAAAAAATCATATGTTACCAATTTTCAAACGCTCATAACTCTGTCAGTTTTAGGAATTTTTCGCTGAAACTTCACCACTTTGTAGTCCTTGATAAGCCAAACATTTCATTGTGGGTACTATGGGGATCGGACTTACCGTTTAGCCACAATCCTCAATTTAGTGAGGGCATGCTATAAGTCGTTAAACCTATTTGGCTGGAGAACTACATACAGCCTTATGTCACTGGCAGTGTCAGTGGAGCGGCAGTACAGCAAGCCACCTGCACATTTACACACCCCTGTTCCTGCGGAACAAAGTCGCTCTTGTCTTAGTATATCACCAAAAATCAAAGCATTGTAACTATTCCAGTTTTGGGAATTTATCGCTGAAACATCACCAGTCTGTAGTGCTTGATGGCGATATAACTTACCGTTTAACCACAATCGGTAATTAATCATATAGTATGCTACAGGTCGTTTAACCACTATGGCTGTAAAGCTGCATACAACCCTCGGCCCGTGTCAGTTTCAGTTGACCTTAATCCTTCACTGCCGATGTATTTATTACATTCTATACATGATGTACAGATGTAGTCGCTGTTTGTGTAAACGTTTAAGCGATGTTCAAGGTATTATAAGTCGACCAGATATAGCACTTTATTTCTGAAAGTTCACCAGTGTGCAGTCCGTGATAAGACAAACATTTCATTCACTGGTACTCTAGCAATCAGAACAAGCATCTACAATGAAGGGCCGATTAAAGTTTTCTTCAAAGACCTATGCACACTTATGCTGCTATTCAGTGTTAATTAACAACTGCTACGTGTGTTGATACGGTCTAAGGTAGACAAGTCTGTTAACAGATGGTCTTGCGAAGTTTGATTAGTTACATTCCTTGTTGATTAATGGTGTGATCTTAACACGCGACATTGTCATCTTTAGAAATTATTATATGGCAAATTGATTTATGCGATTAAGCTGAAGTAGTATATTTACTTTGTTTACGGGTGTGTGTTTAAAATTGGAATGCTATTGACGAATATTCAGGCTATACACTGATCTCCTCACTACGGGTTTAATCATTAATACTGTAGCACCAGATCATTTGGACAAATTAATATTATATTCACATGTCCACACAATCAAAAAAGTTGTCCAAACTAAGGAAAATTTGTCTTTTATTTATTTTGTTAGCAATTATTGCGATATAGGCTCACCATAACTTAAAATTTTCCGTGGCCTTTTTAATTATACTTGTGCTTACTATCCTATTGGTTTCAATTATGTTAAATGTGTTCTTTGTTGTTTAGCGCTCGGAATTAGTGAAAAGTAATTTTTGAAATTGTTAAGAGATGTACAGCAACACACTGAAAATGAATGTCTAGAGGTCGGACAAGTAGAATGTTGTTTTACATTGTTGAACAAAATATTTACATGTCAAAATCAATCGGATAATTGTTTATGTTGCGCCCTGACTCGTGTCAGTGAGGCAAATACTCCATACCGCCTTTCTTATAACTAGTATGGCGCTCGAAAGTGTTGAAAGTAATTTTTGAAATTGTTATAGATGTACAGTAGCACACTGAAAATTATTTCTACAGATCGGACAAATAGAATGTTTTATTTTGCCGAACAAAATGTTTACTTGTCAAAATCAATCGGATAATTATTTAAGACCCGCCCTGACTCTCGTCAGGGCCAAACAGTTCCGCAAGCATTTGTTCTAACATGACATTTTCTTTATTTCATAAGAACTCACTGCCACATATCCTCACCATGAATTACAAATTTCCATTTTATTGATGCGCTTACTATCCTGGTTGTTTTAATTCATTTCTCAAATGACTTTACATTAATGCACCGGTCTTTCTGACATCAAAGCAGTGAAGTGAAGTGATTATGTAAGTTTCATGCACCTGTCAATCGGCCCGCATGTATTTATATTTTATATGCGTTTAATAATTATTGCGCACAGAAATAGTGAAAGCGAAAGTAAACTTTGAAACGATTAAGCAATGTAAGATTACACACTGAAGATTATCTAGACAGAAAGGACAAGTTGAATTTTTATTTACTCTGCCAAACAAAATGTTTACTTGTCAAAATCCATCAAACAGTCGTTAATGTCGAGCACTGACAAAGTTCAGAGCCTGCTGTGATACCATGCAAGCTGAGCAGTATCTAGTTTGTTGGTGATGAATTCAACCTTTGTGTGTTTAGGTCTATGATCCAGAATGTTGAAGTGTCCTGGACAAAGATGAGCATTCGTCCCTACCTTACACTCATAGTCAAGTGATCCTTATGCTACTTGTCTATTACTAAGTCAGTGTCATACACTTGACAATCTGAGTGCTTTGTACCGTATTTTCTCACTTTTAACACTTTTAACATTCATGCTGTCTCAACACAATGGTTAATGGGTAAACAGTGACTGTAATTTTCACACGTTGTGGGATGTATCTAACAGGTGTTAACCTCTCACCTGCAAGAACATCCTGTAGGCTGTGTCGGCATGACATTAATTTCTTTGATCTACTTCACCAAGTCTGGCATGACAGTACACGATATATCGGGGGAAAAGTGCACTGTCCTTGTATACAATCCGCCAATCAATAATTTCATAGAGAAATGTAATCGGCAGGTGCTTATTAAAACACATCGTTCACACCCTCACAGTAAAACTGCTCCGATCGATATCACCATGACAACAGCTTGTCTCAGAGTCAGTCAACTTGACCTGTGTAACGAGGCAAGTCTACACAGTAACACCAAGTAAATTATTATTGGTGTATCTGGCAGACTGAAGTTGAAAGTTTTGTTTGTTTTTCTAGATTTTTTTTATATGATACTATCCTTGTTGCTTATTGGTTATGGAAATAATTTTTCTTCAATTTTTTTCAGATTCACAATGAAGATGATTGTTGTGCCAGTGTTGTGTGCCCTGGTCTGTGTCAGTCAGGCAGTTCAGCTAGAATGGACATCTAGTGATTATCCCAATCCCATGACTGACCCCGAGTTGTGTGGCCGTATGAAGGAGTCCTACATCTGTGACCCCAATGGACTCCTGGACAAGAAATCAGGTGAACTACAGTAGTTAGAAGAGTAAAAACCAGAATACTGTTAAACATTAATATTATATTTTGATTATACCTTTAGTAACTTAAGTAGTTCAGCTTGTCAAAGATTAAGATATGTCCTATTCCTGAATACCACTGTAAGCATCATTACACAAGTGATGCTCAGTAATTATGGGTAAGTACGTATAGGCAACACACCATTACAAGGGGATATCTATCTTGGTCTGAAAGTTTGTGCTCGGACAGCATCCATCAACTAAACTTGTAGGGGGCGCCTGTGGCCGAGCGATTAGAGTTGCTGACTTGTAACTCCTCAGCCCCTCACCTCATGGGATCATGTCCTGGTCGGGACAAGAACTTTCATGTGGGGAGGTTTTCCAGGCAGTATGCGGTGCCCTGATGGTTCTACCCAGATATAAGTCTAGGGTCTTCCTCCACCACAAATTAGGTGAAATTTGCCAGTATGATATAATTGAGTTGGTTCAATGTAATAAAAAACTCAAAACTAAACAAAAATGGCATAACTTGTATAGCAACTCATATGAAGTAAGAGGATTTTTTTTTTAATTTTTAAATTAAATATGTTTTATACAGTCGTCTTAAACAGAGCTCTTTGTGTGCGTTTATATATATATGAAAGCACCTCTCCATATTTCTTTACCTCAGCCGACGCCTTGGACTATATCCTGCTGAATTTTCCCAATGACACAATGTGTCCATGCTCAACCTACTCATGTGAGCAAGGAGGCACTGGACGGGGTTACAAGTTGGCAGTCGCCCTTCTCAGGCGCTTGAAGAGACCTGATGGGTGAGTCGTACTCAATAGTTACTTTTGTTATTGTGTTATAAATGTTAACAGCTTTTTTTTTGTTAAGCATCTGTTTAAGATAAACAGTGGGAATTTAATATGTTGGCTCATGAGTATTATTGATTGTTTTCATTGTTTCTACTAAAGTTATGAATTAGGTACTTTACATTCAGTCCAGGTCACTCTGATAGGGAAATCATACCAAGTTTTTCAAGGTTTGAATTCTCAGGGTTAATAATGACTGAATGCCTCCAGTATAACTTTGTGATGTTTTTCAGCCTTCAGCCTTGATATGTTGTAAATTTTAGTTTATTGCTCACCACTTGCTGCAGTTTTAGTAAGCATGTCACAGTTAATCAATAATGAAAAAAGTCAATCAGAGCTTTATATTAACTTAAATTATTGTCACTTAAAAGCGTGCATCTGTTTTAAATCTCCAAACATAGAGGCACAATTTTCAATTACATTGAGGATCTACAAAATTTGTGTTTCTTAAAAGAAATGCGATTTGCCAAACTGTTATATTGCTGCTTAGAAAAGAGGTAATTCGGCGACGTATAACCTATCAAGTGTTGGTGTTCCGTAAAACCCCAAAATACAAAAGATGTAATGATAAAGCCTTAGCAAAATAAGGTGATGATAATGGTAACAACAGTATTATAACAAATCTGTGCGTCTCAGTTTTGAGGACACAGCTGATACTTGTAAGATAGTCATAAAAATCTTTTTTTTTGTAGTGTGGAGGACACTGTTGAGGGTAGGACTGGTCTGGCAATGAACTTTGCCTTCAACCTGTTGCATAAACACTGGGTCTGGGGAACCTGTGACGAACTTACCATTGTTGTCTTTTCCAAGGACGATGGCATTGTAAGTCGCTAGTTATCAATTGTAAACTGTAAATCTTTTATTTAATGTCTTTCTGTTTGTTGTTTTTTTAACATATTCAGTGGTGTTTGATTTTGTCATTTCATGATTGTGTAACAATCTTGTTCTGTCCTATACATACCCTTTTGTCTTTCCCTGAAGCTTGGAACATTAATGGCTATAAACTTTCCAAGGAAAAGGAAAGTTGAAGATGTGATTAAATGTGTAATTCTCATTTTTAACTTGTGGGTCTATGATATTGTACTACAATTTAAAAAAAAATGTGCTATCAAAGTTGCCCTGAAAATTCTCTGTAGCTGAAACTTTTTAAGCAAACTAAACAGCATTAATTGCATGCATATGGTTAACGTATTTTAAACTTATTTTTGTAACTAACAAAAGAAGGCTAGTGCATCAATGTGACACATTCATATCAACTAGACCAGGTAGTGCAAAGAGCATATGCTACAGGTACTAGAGGCCCTGGGTTCCAAACCAATGCCGAACATACCAGTCTTTACCAAAATGGTAGTGGTACAGTTCCGGTGCTTGCGCTCAAGCACATGTTAGGCTAGTTCCATATAAGTCTGGTTGGTAGTAGTGGCTAATGCTCGGGGCTAAGGGGACAGCATTTCATCTGACTTGTCAGTGTCAGTATAATGGACTGGCTGGGTTCAGTTCCTGGGCACCTCATAAGTGCACCTGTGCTATAATGATAGAAATTTCGCTGCACAGTAACAGCAAAAATGCCGGCAAATGCCATTCCTTAACATTGGAATCATAAAAGTAATGAATTGTCTTTGCTCATTTCATGAAAACAATACAAAACCAAACCTTTCTATTAGAGTTATGTCCCTTATAGTTAGAATTGTGAGACATAGGATGAGCTGAAAGCTACATCCTTACTATCCTGATAACCTCTTGATTGAGATCTATAAAGTATGTGTGACATGTATATTGATTCATCTTCTTCACCCTTCCAGCTGATGACTTTCCCTGGCAGAGCAGCTGGGAGACTGTTGACAGAAACACAGACCAAGAACATCCAGAATGAACTGAAGCGTTTCTTCAGATATGATCACAGTATTGGACAGGGCCTGCAGTACCTAAGCATCAACTACAGGTAGGTAGTCTAACTTGTAAGATGGATGGAATGTAATTATTTTGACAGGAGTTCCTGTCGTGGTGAGAAATTTCTAATGGTTATGTCTCCCATTTGACCTGCCAAGACATTTATTTGTATTGGGTGGTCATACACCAATAATAGCTGAAGGTGGCTATTATGACCGTCATTGTGTCACTGTGATATACTTCAAACACATCACAATCCAACATGAGAAAGGAACCTTCAGCTTACCTTCTCCTTCTAATTAAAACTTTAGCATCTGGTAGAGCTGCTTATCAATACAAAGGTAGAATGGAAGGTACACTTGAATGTGGCAGGTATGACATTCCAGGTACAGGCTTTATAGAAAGATAAGACTGTGTGTGTTGATTGGTTAAAATGACAAACTTATGTTTGTTGCCAGCTGTATGCAGGGTTTTTTGTTCCTTTTTTCATTCGTCACTTACTTGGTCATATTGATAATAACAAGAAGAATATCTTTTCTACCTTTTCCTTTTTTTTGTTTATCAAAATATTTCCAGTTGGGACAAAAAAACTTTTCAAAAGTTCTTACCAAAACTAAAAATTGATGTGTGTAACAATTTCTGTACAAAATGCTGCTTACTATAGTGTAAGATCCTGATCAGATAGCTCCCAGGTTGGGCCAGTGTATGCTAAGGCAAGGAACAAGTATGTGAGCAGTTGTGTCTTTGGCTAATAAACAATATTAATTGAAACTCTAGTCTAATTACTTTTGCTAAAAATTTTATTATTTGACACACACAAAATAAAATATTGCTTGAAGCAGACTTTACAGAATAATTTTTTAATGTATGAAGGCAAGCTTAAGAATAAACTGTTTTTATTTGATTGATATTTAATATGTGGCCTTGTTTGCTAAAAGTCGCTTTCTATGTACTACTAAAAGTAAGAGCTTAACCCCATGTTTTGTTTTTCAGACGTGTTCTGGACGGGTTTGGTCACTATCCAGTCATCTATGCCAATGTCCCAAGCACTGCAGCCATAGTCTCTGTCTCCATAGTAACCAGTCTTATCTCCACCCTTCTTCTGATCTGGCTCTGCTAGATCTCAGTCTCAACTCCACCCTTCTTTTTCAAGCAGTGGTTGTGATGTAGATGCTTTCTTGTGTTTAAATCTCAACTTCTGATGTATTTGTAACTTACATAAACTTGTTCTGTTTGTAAAGCTGGCTGTAAAATTACTTTAAAGGAAGTCATAATTCCATGTCATGATCTGTTATGCACTGTTTCTGCCATCTTTTAATCTTTAAACCTTAAGGCTTCTTCTGTCTATTTAAAAACATTGAAATTTATACACTCTCATTTATTCATGATGAGTTAAGCATGTGCCAAATATGGATGAACTGATTTACTGTTGAAGTATAACTGTAGCATGCAATTGTGTTTCCTGCATCGTAATGCCAAAGATTTCTTGAATACCTATGCTCTAGGTATGGTAATAACAGTCTTCCAGAAAGGGGAAGTAAATCTGTTGTAACTGTTATCATGCTACATATATTACCAAGCAACACAATATCTAAAAATTTGTCTAACAAACTTATTGCAAAACTCAAGCACAGATCAAGATCAGGCAAATCCTAAAAAGAGCTCAATGATGCTGATCATCACAAAATGCCTAAGCGGATACGTTTGTGCAGGTTTAGAAGTAATATGCCCCACATTTTTCTTATTCCTATATTGTGGATGCTAAGTAATATGTGACACATTCTGAAAATTCCCAAAATATCAATATATGAATTAAATAAGAAAATAAGTCAAGAAAGCATAGTATGAAAGTTACCTCGAAAAGTTGCTGGAGAGTATAATACCATACAACTGTGTGTATAACTGAATACACATGTATATCACACTACTGAGTAGAAAGCTTCCCTGTATCCCATATACTCTGTGCTAGAACCATGGTGTATTCTAAGTTATTTGTCACTGATTTTTGGTGCTAACATTTATTTGTGTGTATCAGATATATGTATTTTGGCATAAACTTTGCTTGAACTGTGTTCTTCTAAAAACTAGTTAACAGCAGATTTTCTAACAAATTGTGCATTTAACATGTGCTCATTGTTTAACAGCAGTTGCTGTGGATATTTTTTAAAGAAATAAAATGATAAGAATATTGTAAAATAATTTGAGAAAAAAAAAAAAACTTCAGATCTTTTTCAAGTTGTTTTTGTTTTTTATTGTTTTTATAAGTTTTTTATGCTTTTTTGAATTCTTTGTTTTGTTTATTTAGTGATGCTATTATCGTGTACTTGCATTTTTTTGCATGCTTTGATGTTTTATTTGAACTTTTATATTATTTTGTATCTTTTTTACATTGTTACTGATTAATACTCTTTGGATTGTTAAAGAACTGTCATCTAGTCTAGATATTAGGTAGTAAGTTTTTAAATGAAAGATTTTTTACATTGCAATTGTTAATATCAGTTATAAACTCAAACATTGAAACTTTATGTTTGAGGATAAAATGTACATTATTCATTTGTAATGGGGGCATGTTTTTGTTTAAACATGATTGACTAAGGTTATTTTCTATAAATTATACCAGCAAGAATGCCTTAGAATAACATTATACTTATAACTGAATTTGTTCGTCAGTTATTCAATTTAGATTAGTCACGATGATTTCTCGAGTGTTATCATGGACTTGCGGGTTACAATGAAGGTACAACGCACACCCACCCATGCTTTGTATCTTATTTTTCTTTATTAACATATACCAGTAATTACAACACAGGTAGGGAGTGTCCACATATCAATTCATTTCAAGCTTAATACATATGATAATCATGCTCAGAAATACCTGCTTTGTATTGCTTTTATATGACTTCGTATTAAACATAAGTTATCATTTTGTATTACTGTAAATTATCATTTTAGAGCAGGTGTGTGCCTTTGTAGATAAAATCATGTATACTAGCATGTTGAACACAGTTACTTAAATATGTATTTAAAATAAGTTAAGTCGAGAAACATTTTTAGTAAGTTACGTTGAGACACTTTGTTTAGGAATCAGATTTTTTTATTTGGTAGTGTACAAAATACGTGTTGTGATAAACTTCTGTTGTGTTTTTTAAGGTTTTCTTATTTAAATTTTGGTAAAGTAATACAAACACAAAACAAATCGGAGCACTTACAGCAAAAGCCTGGTATAGTGAAACATTTTTAAGAACAATTTTGTTGATATTTTTTGCAGGGTTTATTTTTAATTAACCAATGTATGCCTGAAATAATTCATCTTGTAAAATATAAGCTATTTTGTAAAAACAATATTGGTGATTAAAATATGTATACCCAATGTACAGATAGTTGTTATTTGTTTTTGTGTTTTGTAGTCCATGGTCTTGGTGTTCTTGAATACCACAAACTGGAATTTAACCCTTGACTAGCTGCAAACACCATTATGGTGGGATATATTTTATGTTAATGGGGTGAAAGGTGTTTCCAGCAAATAAAAGTGGCAAAAACAACAATAATTATTCACATGAGATCTGTTTATCCACAGCATACATATTTAGGTGAACTATTTTATTAACAGGGTAACTATTCGACACATGCGAGCGTATCATTGCTAAGGTTAAAGTTTTGCATGCATGATTACATGTGCTATCAAATTAATCATAGATTGAACTGAATTATCACCCGTCTTCCTAGTAGGGATCTGTTAACCAGTTACAAAGAGTGTGTACCCGATTCATCACTTGTGACACCTGTATGTAAAATAAACTCATCTTCTTGAACATTTCCCATATTCATATTCTCACAAAGTTTGAGGGGGTATGTAGGAGTGAGCTTGTTGATCAGTCTATTTGTTTACATAGTTTGCAGATGATAACTCATGTAAGGTTTCGCAGATTTAAACAATTTTTTTTTCACATGTATTACATCGCAAGATACAAGTCAAATTTGACATTGAGGTCACTAAAAAAAAAGAGAAAAAACTTTTCCACTCAATAACTTTAGTAAGAAATGAGATATTGTGATGAACTTTCAGTATAGGTAGCTTCGGTGAAGACGACACTTTAAGATTGAAGGTGGGGTCAAGGTCACTGTTGCTGTAAATAGGTAAACGGTTTCTGCTCGTAACTTAAGTTAGGAATGGGATATTGATATTGTTATGAAACTTGCTGTAAATGTAGCTTCAGAGAAGTCGATGCTTTGGATTGAAAATGGGGTGGAGGGGGTCACTGTTGCTTGTGTCTTTGTTTCTTGTGTTACCTTATGTCATTGATTCTATGCTTACCTGTTCCAGTATCAAACATCCATGTGGTGGTATTAATCACCTTTAATCATAGCTATAGCTTTCCTACATTATTAGATAAAACTGTTATAAATTATGACAAATTTTCAGATCTGTCTCTTAACATAGCTAGCAATTTACAGCTGTCTTTTATCCACAAAAGGCCCAGGTTCGATCCCAGACTACAACATTACAGTCTTCAAAAATGGCAGAGTCATAGCTAAGAATCTTAGATATCCTTCTTGTTAAGCAAATTCAATGTTCATTATGTAGTGATGAAGTCGCCCAATGTGACTGCTTAGCTTCTCACATCGATGCAAGTCCTTGTCAGGGTGTAAGACTTATGTAGGAAGGTCTTCAAGCTGATCAGCAGTGCATCAGTGGTTCTAACCAGACATTTATCTGGGGCCTTGTCCACTAAAAAAAACAAATGTTGCTATAATGGTCATAAGTGGTTGCTCCAATCTATTTCAAAAACTAAAAAAGGAGACATTGACATATACAGTGTACATGTAGTAATATTCATCTTGAACTTTAAAAATAAGGTTTTGTTGGGATTCAAACAAACAAAACATTATCTTAAGGACAAATGCCTAACATCTGATCCAAACCGTCACTGATACATTTTGTTTCTTTAATATTAAAATCAGGTTGTTTTTTTATGACCCAGCATTTCCTGGCCCATCCACAATGCATACCAAGTGCTTTTCAGATTATGGAGTTACCTATTATTCTTCACATAACATGCATTTCAGTTTGATTAAAAATTGTGTACTAGTGTAACTCAAAGTGGCTAAATTATTATCCTATTGTAAAAACATTGGTTAGGGCAAGAACATGAAAACTGAATAAAAAAAAGTGGAGCTTTTGTCATAACCACTCACTGGCAAACATTTTAGTTTAAGGTCCTTTTCTCGAACACTGTTGAAAGACATTCTCCTCAGACTGCAAATACTTTAAACCATCAAAAGGGGAATCCATTTTAAAAGGGTAGATAACTTGGCAAAGTAAGATGATTTTTACAACCAAGATTTATCTATCCAGCACTGAGAAAAGTAGATTGCATGATCAATTGACAGCCCTTGTTAATAAAGTTGTTATATACAACATCTATATATTTGTTTGAATAATGTTAAATTTCACAAAGAAATGTAATAAAAATCTGAGAAAAAATGCATTGTAGGGATGTTTCTGTATTTTGTACTCAAAATTTTTATCTTTCACTTAATTGTTTGTGTTTAAGTGATTTTCGTATCTATCGGGCAAAATGATAAATAAATAAATGTTTCAAATAAATTTTATTATCTCAGGAGTATAAATATAATAGTATAAAATACAAATTATCAGTTCAAAAGCAGCAGGAAAAATGTATGTACAATTATAATAGAGCAAAGTAGACCAGTTTATAAACTACAATAAATAATGCACACAGAAAGGTTTGTCAAACAAATGTAGAAAATATAGAAATACTGATGTTTATACCTTGTTTATACCTTGTATATCATAATATACTTGAAAATCTTAAAATTCAGTTTACAACAGATATAAATGTTTCTGAAGAAATTAATAGTGTAAAAAATCTGTTTAAAATAGCCATGTGACAAAAATTAAAAATTGTATATAAAAAAAACTTAACACACAATATGCGAGGAAGTAATATAGTTTTACACATGATTATAGTATATGAAGCGGACAAAAGTTACAAAACTGGTGATAGCAACAAACAATAAAGGATATTTGGCAGTCTTACTGTAAGTGATAATGCATGAAAAAACAAGAAAACACAGAACAAGAGACAATGCAACAACCATGTCAATGGTCCATTTAGGATGTATGTGCAACTCTTCTGCTAAACACAACACACAAGCAAACAGTGCAGATCCTGATCAGATATCTCCCACACTTGGAATTATATAATCAGGATCTGCACTATTTGTTACCAAGGCTTAAGCAATATGTCAAGTTACATTAGTATATAGTAGTTATAAAATGAGAAATGATGTGGTTACCAGACATATGTAGAAGAAGCAATGAAACAGCAACATTCTCATAAAGACTGGTGCTATAAAACCTGGATTGAAGTCGAGAATGCAGTCATCAAAATATCCATATTTAATTGTTTTTGTAAAATAACACTTATACTTTCTCAGGTTATGCCATTTAGCATGTTATGGTCAAGGGCAATGATACAGTCAGTAAAATTCTATGAAAGTTACACCCAGTCTATGATAACACACATAACACATGGTAAGAAAACACCGTCAACAAATAAAACACATAATGACAACAATTTATAAAATACTCATATCTCTTCAATTAGATGACTGAATATAACTTGTTATGTTAAAATGATGATGGTCAAGAACCACAATTATCAATTCTACCAAAAACAATCTAACTCAAGTTTTGTCTGAAATTGTAAATGTTTTAAAATAAAATAACAAGGTAAAAGGCATCACAGTCTGTCATCACAGTTATAAGTGTAAAAGTATATGTAAAATATTAGACATCTATTGATTAAAAAGAAAAGGCAACAATATCTGGTCATAGATAAAACAAGGATTCAGCGTTCCAGTCGGAAACGATCCTACATATATCATTACTATACACACTAAAACAAAAAGCCCATGAAACAAATAACCATAAACAATGGTACACAAAATACAATACAATGTGCTATTTTTTTGTTTATTGACAGATGATTATACAATGACATAATAAAGAAATGATAGCCTAAAGTTCTGTAATACTGAAAACTTCATTAGGGATGCTATAGTTTACAACACCTCAGGAGTTGTGCAAGTATGCTCGGATGAAGTCATTGTAACTGATCATCCCATCCATGTGTTTGTCATAGTATGACAGGAGATGGTAGAACTCATCCTCATCCAGGTTGACACTGTATTGGCGCAGAACTTGTCGGAAGTCTTGAGAGTCAACCAGTCCACTTCCTGTCGTGTCAATGCCACGGAATGCTCGCCGCATATCCTTCCAGTTGGCTGACACGCTGTCACGAAGTCGCATCATAGCATCAAAAAACTGAGCACTGGTATTGCCAGCACTTCTCTGTGAATAGAGACAGCATTTTTTATATTTCACATTTAACTATTGTGCTAGTCTCAACAAAGATTTTGAGAGTTCTATATAAAGTGAAATGTTCATGTACCGTATAAAGTGTTCTTCAAAAACAAGCTATTTTCAAAGTAAAGAAATGTGCTGTATAAGTAATTTTAAAGAAAAATATTATAAAATTAAATTAAGGTACATCCTACATATTTATCTCAATTAATTTTAACACTTTACTTGCTGGAAACACCATCTATTTTACATTAAACATACTCAACTATAATGGTAATTCCCACAAGAAAAGGTATAATAAAATAATAAATAATAAAATTTTTATATATACATGTATTTTGCAACAAATGCATACCATATTCTTTAATTATTACTTTTCTATAAGTTTTGTAATTTTTTTATGCAATGAAGAACCTGGCTTATAAAGAATGACGACTTGAACTGACCGCAATCTTGGGTGTAGGGATCCTACGACGTGACAGTAGAGATGAGGGCTCATCAGCAGGCTTGAGGTTGAGGATAAAGTGTCGCAGGAAGTCCACATAGCAGAATCTGCCATTTTCTTTTAGGTCATACTTGGTCATTAGGTTAAGAAACTCTTCACTACTCATGTCCACACCGTATTTCACAAGGATCTCTGTGCAACAGAAAAATATTGTCACTCTATAAGTATTATGGTTGTCATTAAGTGTCAATATATGTTTTTCTAAACAAGGTTATGGACCTTCGCTAAGGACATTTATATTTAATATTTGCCCGGTTTTTGATGTTAAATGTATTCAAATGAAACTATTATCAGGAAGTAAATGAAAACATTGCCCAAACTCTTAAGCTAAGGAGTCTTGATCTGAATTAGACAAATAGTCCAAATCAGCATGATCTAGAAATTTTTTTTCTTATATTTGGATGTAGCTCTGTGGCAAATGTCTACTATTTTGTTTTGCTAAAAATTACATGTAGAATGATATTAGTTAAAAGTTCAAGCTTTGGTTTATGGTTGACATTGACCAAGGGTACCTTTAAGGTCGACAACATTGATAGTGCCTGAGTTGTCAGCATCCCTTTGACGACACAGCTGCTGAATCTGCTTCCAATTCTTGTAGATTGTTGACTTCACAACACTTTCTGCACCCTGGGCATTTACTAGAGGTGTGGCCATCCGCGAACCCATACGGGACATACGACTACCAAAGTCCATCTGGAAAAATACAAGAATTGTATTGTACAAGTTTAGCACAAGATAGTTTCGAATTGAGAACTCAGTTGTTGATCTTTGGTCCAAGTGTAGATGAAAAAGTTTAAGCAAGAACGGAAGCATGTCTATAATAAAGATTAAATTACAAGAAAAGATGAACCTATTTCAGTTAAACTAGTTTCAAATAAAAAAAAAAACACTTTTCAAGAAAGAAGTTTTAAACAGAATTTCAGGGCATAAACGATCACAATCTAAAGATTTTATATGTCGGGTTAAAAATTGGAATTTTAAATCATAAGATCACACTAATCCAACAAAAATATACTTCTCAAATACTCTTTAGGATACTCTTTTAAAAGTGCAAAAATAAACAAAACTGATTCCAAGTGTCTCAGCAGAAATACTACTAAGCTCAGATATTGGCTATACCCTGGTTGTTGATCGTCGTAGGGCCATGCTCTCTGGGCGCTTGTTGAGGGTGGTCTGGGACCGCTGTAGAGGGGTGGGTGGGGGGATGGCACGCTTGCCGGGAACATGGGAGTACATCTTCAGAAAGTCGGTGTAGTCAAGGTTTCCAAACTCATTGACTGCCAGTGTGTTCCACAGCTTGTCGAACTGAATAAGAAGAACGTACATCCTATTATAATAGCACTGCATTAAGCACGGACATAATTACTGCTTCAGAAAAGTAGTCACATTTTTAGACAATTGAATATTGATGCTGTTTTGGTTAAAGTGACTTGGTCACAGTAAAGAGTACGCACATAACCCATAAAACCACACCAGCAATACTTTATATTTCTTTATTTTTTTATGTCAATATCAAGCCAAGAAGTGTATTGGTTAAGAGTGACCAAGTGTAAACACTCGACATATATTCCTGCATATAAAGTTAGAAGCTATTATAGGTCTTTAAGCTTCAAATGGAAAAGAAAGTAAACAGATTTTGAAGTCTCACATTGCTTTTGGTTCTTCCAAGACTTTATTTTGAAGGACAGAATGTTCAATATACTGTTTTTATCATAGGTCAAAATTAAAACCAATATCAGTTGTTTTAAAAGAAAGTTTGGACTTTTGGAGCAAAACTTTAAAAACGGGAAACATCTGTAACAAGGATGCTATAATATCACCAACTCACAATTTATAATCAGTAAAGCCTTTAACTGTCCATTGTACCACCAACTTACATGTTCATCAGCTAGTCTGAAGATGTTTTTGTTGAGGATGCTTTTAAATTCTTCCTTCGAGATAACACCAAGGTTGGCATAGTCTGCCTCCTTAAAGGCATCCATCAGAGCTGCTGCATTGGCCTGGACAGACTCTCTCAGGCGCTCTTCTACCTCATCAAGGGGTACCAAGCCTGACTCTTGTGCATTAATAGACTTCTGTAGGGAGGCCAACCATCGCTCAGAGTCCTGCCAGAACATCAATTAATATTGTTAATGGGAAGTGGGTTAAATGCATCTAGAAGGAGGATGACTGGGAAGATACAACATAAGATTAAGAATTGGGTAATAATAATAATAATTGGCAGACATGTTAGTTTGATTTAGAAAACAATAATTGGTTATATAATATGAGAAGGCTTAAGCTGAAAAATAATTATTTAATTGTTATCCCTTCTGTTCAATCCTATATTACTGACTCAGTACCCAATGTGGTAAGAGTTACTGCATACAAGTATTTGTCAGAAATATTGTAAAATCTTCAGACACTTGAAAATCTTGAGAAATTGCTGTTACATAAGTTTTTTTTCCTTTGTAATTCTTTTGCAAGCAGAGCAATAACCTTACACTTGTTAGGGTACCAAACACAATGTTTTCCAGCTGCTATGGTTACAAGACACTTGGCATGG
The DNA here is from genome assembly GCA_007844125.1 of Sinonovacula constricta. Lineage (NCBI taxonomy): Eukaryota > Metazoa > Mollusca > Bivalvia > Cardiida > Solecurtidae > Sinonovacula > Sinonovacula constricta. The sequence continues at coordinate 67,934,435 of CM017556.1, read as the reverse complement.
AACCAGACGTGACGCTTATGTTTCCCAAATGCTAGCGAAACCTTACCCTAGGCAGGCAATCAAACATGATGCTCATGTATTCCAGCTGCTACTAGGAAACCTTATACTAGCGGGGGTACCAAACATGATGCTGATGTTTCCCAGCTGCTCACAGCAAGCTGTGCAATAATTTTACAATAAGCAGGGTACCAAATATGATGCTGACGTTTCCCAGCTGCTCACTGCAAGCTGTGCATTAACTTTAACTTAGGCAGGCAACCAGACATGATGCTGATGTTTCCTAGCTGCTCACCTGCAAGCGGTGCTTTAACTTTACACTCGCTAGGTAGGTCACCAAGCAATCACAATCACACACTCAGGTTAAAGAGAGGCAGTTAGCCTGTAGTGCCACATCCCACGAAGTGTGCAATGGGAAACATACAAATCCTAGTGCTGTATGGAATGTAGTATGATTATGGCAATGATTCATCTCCAGAACATTACTTTCTTGGGATATGCTATTTAACTTGCAGACCAAAAATTATTCAAAATGAATATTACATAAAATTTCAGAACAAACAGCAAGATGTAAATCAAACTCAGTTTAATTTCACTGCTAATCATTAATTTATTTATGTAAACAATCACAATAAACTATAATGTTAATTCTGAAGAAAGCATAATAACAGTATTCCTGATACAACCACTCTTACATCAGTAATGATCTAAATATTGCATTTATTTAATGCTATCCTTTAAGAGTAAAGAGACTTATACAACTCAAGAGATGGTCATCAACAAATGACATACAAACTACACACTGATGTTGCCTATGAGGTACACACATGCAGTGAAAATTAATCTATGAACAGCTAAGGTGCACTTAATGACATGTTGATGTGTAAGCTGCAAACAGAGCCAGCCCGGAGAAGGTGCAGTATAGTACCCAGCTGATGAAGCAAGGTTTATCCTTCATGTCCTTCTGAGGTAACTCACGAGACAATGTATACTGAAACAGCCACTCCATTATGTAACACAAGCAATGATGCTACTTTACACAATGGTTGAGCAACAATGTCTAGTAAGAAAGACATGTGTCTGCTTTGGCAAGAAATAACTACTGCTATCTTAAATGTTATACATGTTCTATGTGATGAAAAGCTGAAAGGTGACACACAAAAGTAAGACAACACTTCACTGAAACTAGGTCAACCAGTTCTTCTACAACCATAAATGGAATGTCATTGGACTTAAATTATGTGTCTGAAAAGGCAGTTACCTTAAACATGACCTTAAATATGACATGGACCTTCATAACTGCACTTGTAAATGTAATGAATGACACACCTTCTCGGTGACAAATAGATGTTCAGAGGGATGCCAAACTGAAGGTTGGACAGTGCAACTGCAGCAGGTGGCTTCATTGAGAACATACACAGCTGCTAGTTGTAAGCTATACCAAAAAGTACCAGTATTGATGATTATTACAAATCATAATAGTTGGATGGAGTTGAATATTCATTTTTCTGCTTTCTATGCTAGATAATGGATCTAGGGCTACATGAGGGAGATCAGGTTCTGCACTTTTTGCTGCAGAGTCTCTGGCTATATGTTCAGTTACCTCTGCATGAAGTTGTTAGTATAAAATAAGGATTTTATATATGTAATTCAAATGCAGTGTTACAAGAGATAAAACTTCTTCTGAGAGTGATCAATGATTGGACACCTTATGGATAGTTTTTGTGTCAGAAATGGTGATGAGGAACAGTGTATCAGCATGAATGACTTAAAAACACAATTTATAAAGCAAGGGAAAAGTACCCAACAGCTGCAGCCAACACTACTAAAACATTCAAGAGGCCTGAAATATAAAGAAGGCAATTAACAAGCCAGGGAGTGTTATTTTACAAAAACATAATGGTGAGACAGCCCCTGCAAAGTCTGAAGAGTAATGATGAAATGGTAGCATTTAGGGCACCAGATGGTACCAGTTAATATAAGCTGACGACACAGTTGAGCAGAGAGCATACCGGACCAAGAATAAATGTTGACTCCTCTTCATCCTTAAAACAAGGGGAAAAAAGATCAATTGAAAATTCACTAGACATATTACAAGATAAATATTGACAACAACCTCTACAATTAATATGTGCTTAATATCAATAAGTGTGGGCATACTGTAAAGTAAATCATATTTTATAAGAGATATATATTTATCATAAATCATTACTGGTATACCACCATATTACTCAAATTGAATGTTTCATGCAGACTATATGCTTTATGCATGCCCTTATTTTCTGACATGTAACAAAAGAGTATGCATAATTTTTGTCATGCATTCCATCAATCATGCATACTTTTACAAACAACAGTGTGCATTAGAGTAACATTAGTACAACATATGTTATAGTAACCTTCAATTTCCTTCGACCAAAACTGCTAGGGAATAGGAAAAAATCAGTTGTTTATTAGATGGTGGGGGAACACTTCACTAACTCAATTGTAATCATATCTGGATCAAAGACATCTAACAAATACTTCAACACAAGCTAAGATACACCGTGAAGCCAATTTGGTTGGACAAATGTTATGAATCAACAGCTTATTATCATAACAGTGGAGCCAAAGTTTGTACTCAAAACTAACTTAAATTCACAAAAGCCTGCATTTAGTGAGCCTAAATAAGAGGATACACTTCCGAATCTGACTGGTTAGACTGAATGGAAATTAACTGGCAAAAAACAAATCATATGTTCAATATGTTTTCTTTTATTCTCTGTAAAAGTTCACCACTGATAAAACTTTTACACTGTTTTATGTACAAAAATACATCTATAAATTAAATCTTTATAATAAATTCAGAAAATTCAAATATTTATCTGTTGTCAGTTTTTTTAAAGTGTGTTGTTGAAAAATTACAATACCATTTGTGAGTATATAACAATTAAATTGAATTTAAAAAAGTGACCATCATGACAAACTGGTGATGTTAAGATTATTGAGTACATGTTGCTGGCAACACATGAGGGCAATTAACAGACACAGTAAGTCATGGGCAATGGAAAACACACAGGTATTGACAGCCTACCATTCCTAGGGTATAATCATGGAACCTCCGCTTTAAGGTACAGAAAACATAACTATGAATTCAGTAAATTTGCATCTTATTACCTCAAATATAAACTTTTATAATGTCAAATGTAAAATGATCATAATTCAACAAAAATGTTTATCAATTATGTATGTTCTCTTCATAATAAAGCTGTAAAGTTAAATTCAGATAATTGTATAAGATAGAATGCAATGTTATATGTATAAAGATAAAGTTTTACTACAGAGAGCTTTAAAGGGATTTCTTCCTTCTAAAGTGCAGCTTTATCACATAATGCTTAAGTATTCTGTTATGACATCAGACAATGAGTACAATAAGTAAAATGAATTAAACACAAAGAGTTTATACTTTTCTTTCCAAGCAGCTTTCATTTCAAACATTTATTACGATGTATTTGAAGATTACTAACATTGTAATTATCATTATATTGTTAGCAGTAGTAGTAATAGTTATTAGTAGCACATGTCTTTGTCGATTACAAACATGAAGAAAATAAAAATAAAAGCAAATCCTTTACAATTAGTATGAAAATTATTATCAGCATTATCACTATCTCTAGTTTTAGTTGTTTTTATTAGTAGTAACAGGCAATTTCTAGATACAAATATATAAAGAGAATTACTAACACAAAATTTAAAAATAATCATTATAATAATAATAATTGAAGTAACCTACCTCCTGCTCAGACACTGTGAAGTTGTCTAGGAAAAGGCAGTAGTTGACCTTGTCTGCCATTACAGTCAGTTTGGGTAGCAGGGCTTTCCATTGTTGTTCAGTCAACTTGAAACAGAATAGATCTAACACACGTCGGAAATCAGCTACACTGATACGACTGGTCATGTCCTTGTCAAACGCTGAAAATGCCTGCAAGTAGAGAGCAACAAGAATGTTAACATTACCTGTGTGAAGTGATAACAAGAAAATGATTCAGTGTTTATATCTGAGACTTCAAAAAAAGAAACAAAATAAAGTGGGGTTTTTTCAAATTAATGTCATAACAGAAAAATATGGTATTTTTAAAATAGGTTTTTCTTAACAAAGCATTTGACAATTTCTGATCTAGTGTTTTGGTCATGTTTTCTAAAAAGGAGGTTAAAGACTTTTAAGTTAAAAGTTAAAGTTTGCTAGCATAATGTATATGACATAATTACTCCCCTACCAACACCATGCATCAACATACCCTCTCTAATATTTCTATCTGGCTGCCCACCATCTCCCTCAGTTTATGTTCTGCCTCTTGATTGGTTAAATTTGGTTGTTCATCTATGCGCACATCATCCTTTCTGCGACCATAACTTGACTTCCTGCCTTCCTCAAAAGCATGCAAGAATTGCTCATAGTTGATACGACTTCTAGAGGTGGTAAGGCCACATCTGTACAGAGAAAAACATTACATCCTGAATTAAAATAGTGCATCCTGATACAAACTGTTGCTTAAACTTATTACAATTGAAAAAAAAAAATGCATTTTAACAAAAGAAGTTTTTAGTTGAAATTGTCATAAATTTTTCTCTTACAAATAGTGTTATTCAATTGTCAAAGATTAATCCATGGTGTTGTATTTATTTGCTTTGCAATTTTTCTAGTTGGAGATTTTTAGATTACTATCCAATCATATAAAACATCTGGACAATGCACTGTCCACAAAACAGCTACATACAGGATGAAAATGCGGTATAAATTGACTGCAATGATTGGTCATTCAAAATGTATATTGAAATAAAATTTCAACTGTAATCATCAGAATGGTCTAATTTTAATTATCAGAATGGCTTGTCTGTATTCATCAGAATGGTATTGTATTACCAGAATGGTATGTTATCATCAGAATGGTCTATTATTATCAGAATGGTCTAACTGTTATCATCAGAAATATCTAACTGTTAAAATCAGAATGGTCTAACTGCTATCATAACAGAATGGTCTAACTGTTAGAATCAGAATAGTCTAATCGTTATCATCATAATGATCTAACTGCTATCATAACAGAATGGTCTAACTGTCATCATCAGAATGGTCTGTTATAATCAGAATGATCTTACTGTTATCATCAGAATTATCTAACTGTTATCATCAGAAAGGTCTGACTGTTATCATCAGAATGATCTTACTGTTATCATCAGAATGGTCTGTTATTGTCAGAAAGGTCTTACTGTTATCATCAGAAAGGTCTAACTGTTATCATCAGAAAGGTCTAACTGTTATCATCAGAAAGGTCTAACTGTTATCATCAGAATGGTCTGACTGTTATCATCAGAATGATCTTACTGTTATCATCAGAATGGTCTGTTATTGTCAGAAAGGTCTTACTGTTATCGTCAGAATGGTCTGACTGTTATCATCAGAATGATCTTACTGTTATCATCAGAATGGTCTGTTATTGTCAGAAAGGTCTTACTGTTATCGTCAGAATGGTCTGACTGTTATCATCAGAATGGTCTGACTGTTATCATCAGAATGATCTAACAGTTATCATAAAAGAATGGTCTAACTATTATCATCAGAATGATCTGACTGTTAGCATCAGAATGGTCTGACTGTTATCATCAGAATGGTCTGTTATCATCAAAATGGTCTAACTGTTATCATCAGAATTGTCTGTTGTCATCACAATGGTCTAACTGTTATCATCAGAATGGTCTAACTGTTATCATCAGAATGGTCTAACTGTTATCATTAGAAAGGTCTAACTCTTATCATCAGAATGGTCTGACTGTTATCATCCGAATGGTCTGTCAATTTGTACGCATCATCACTTAAAAATAGACATCAGCCTACCTGTCTAGAAGAGAGAAGAACAAGTCATCATCCAGAAAGAGGTTGAAGTCTATGAGGACCTTCTGGACTTCATTGATGGAGAGCGAGCCTTTCTTGCTGGTGTCATACTGCCTAAATGCCTTGTAGAAGTCATCATACTTATCTCTAACCTTGTCTCTGAAAAATTAAATGTGTTGAATGAGATACTTTCCCTCACAAATTATTACATATACATATATGTATATATCTTCTTTGATGAATATATCCAGCAGTCAAAATGGAGACCTGCCTGCTACTCCATTACACTTATCTAAAGGAAAATTATTTGGTCAAATACACACTTAAATATCTGGCAATTCAAAGGTGTAAAATCTAATAATGCTTCATGATTACCAGAGCAATATAATATTCACCTAAACCAACTGTTGTTGTTTTTTATAGTTGTGTTGTTGTTTTTAAAATACATTTTTGTTTACATTTATGTCTAGTTATATTTTTCCTTCTGACCAGCATCTTTATATTTTTGTGATGACTCAAACTAAATGGAAAACTGCTGATGTTATTTACATTTTTTATTTTTATTGACATAACATGCTTTTAAAGAGAGAGGGTGATAAAGAAGGACAGAGAAAGATATGTTAGTTCTTAAGCAAGATTATTTAATAGTCATTTTTAATGGTATTGTAAAAGTTCAGAAGAATATAAAGAGAAGAAGTATTGTATGTCTATAAGCCTGATTAGAAAAATTAAGTATCAACAAAGTAGAAATAAGATCGGCTTCTGCTTCTTTGATCATCATATAGACAAACAATTAATTAATGTGGTAATCATTTTACAAAAATTTCCTTGTTCAACCTTGAGGACATTTTTTCTGTAAATAAAGTAAATAAAGCAAAAGTTTTGTTTTACTTTCAAAATAAATAATTGGTTGGGCTCAATTTCAAGCAAAGGTGACTAACTGAAAGTGAATCAAAGTTATAGCATAGAATAGATGTAAACTGGACCTACTTAAGAGCCTGTTCAACTTCTTCAACAGTCATGAAGCCAGCTCGGTTGGCCTGAATTAAAGTTATACGCTCATGTTTCTTCTGCTGGGCCTCATTGTGCTCCTCCAGGGTGCGTCGACTCTGGTCAATGATGTCTGAACTCATCCCACATTGGTCTCCGGGTGTGAACTCTGATGCACCAATCTTACGCAGGAATGTGTCATAGGTCACATAGCCAGAATTGCTGTCATCAAACCTGCAGAAGATTGCTTGCCATTACGTAAGGTTTAACATTTATTCAAGTCATTTCATTTCAACTGACATTTTATAAATTTTATATCAACATGCATGAAGACTTTAGAAACAAGGGACATGATTATAACATTTTACAGAAGCTATGGGTTAGGTTTTTTGTGTATCAACCATTTATACACCCACCCATTCACCAGCAACCACCCACCTACACATCCATTCATCCATCCATTCATCCATCCATTCATCCATCCATTCATCCATCCATTCATCTATACAAGTAGTTACTGATGCCATTAAAACAATGAAAGAAGCCAAGTGAGATTAAGGTTAAAAAATCTAAATGTCTTATATAAAGAAAGTTTATAGATCTTTTAATTTTTGTATTTTGTTCACTCACATTTTCCAGAGTTTGTCAAATTCCACATCATTCACTGGCATGACAAATGTCTGCAAAAGCTGGCGGAAGTCCCTTCGCTTCAGGAACCCGTTGGATTTGTTGCCTACTTTCATAAATGCCTGAAAAGTAAAATTAAAAGATAAACCTAGGACTGAAAAACCAGGCTGTGCTGCCCTAAGTAATATTAGAAACAAGAATTTAAGCAAATCGCAAACTAAATTATTTGTTAAATATTTACCGTCTAGTTTAGATTCTGCATCTTGCATATTATTTAGCTGGATGTAAACACCAAATGTATTACAAGTCATGGTTCTTGTGCACCGTACAAAAAAAAAGTTATTTTCCAGAAATGCAAGTCAGGCAAACAGCCAGAATGCAGCATTATTATTTCTATACATATGTGCATGTCTAGCCATCACCAGGTACATAGTTACATACTCAGTTTTAAGTGAATCCATCCAGTATTTTTCAAGATATTTTCAGGATTAAAAAAAAAAGAACACTTAGAGAGATAACTGTACCAAGTTTGAAAAAAAAAAGGGGGAAAATTACAAAAAAAATGTAGGTAGTGTTACTGTAGTAGTGCACTGCACCTCTGCTTATCAAAACTGATTGACCCTACAAAGTTGAAGTCAATATGTCAAACGGTTTTGGAAATATATTCTGGATAAAAATGTGATGGATAAACAGACAGATGAACAGACAGACAGTAAGAATTAAATATTATCAAAAATTGACAACTGACCTGTGAAAGATCTTTAAATTGCTGATGTGATTTCCGTTTGATCAATAGGAAAGCATCTTCTGCTGATAGTTCTGGAGTAGGCTGAACCTGGTTGAACCTGTTATAATTATATAAAAACACGTTTTCTTGTATTCTTACATAATAAAGACACAATTATGGTCATATAATTAGTGGAGGAAGATGCAAGTCTTATGTAGAACAACCGGCACACCACAGATTAGCCAGAAACCTCACCAAATAAAAGCTCTTGCCCAGATCCAGATGCGAACCCACACTATAACGGTCTGAGGAGTTACAAGTAAGTGATTTTAACCATTTAGCCATTGGCACTTTTGGCATTGTTATAACCAGTCTTAACAATTTTGTAAATTTACCTGTACAAGAAAATATAATAAAAGAACCAATTGAAATCAATTAAAGACAAATTCAGAAAAAGTAAACATTTTGTAATTTCAATCTTTCTCAAGCAAATTAAAGTCAGTGACTTTAACCCTGTGGTTATCAACGACTCTGTGCTTCATTTTATTTCTATTATGTGTACAAAAGTGATGCAAGTTGATGTCATGGTTGTAGTTATGACAGACCAGGCAATGCTTTCGGTTTTGTGATTAGCTGCATGCAGGCTGAGCTGTACATGTTTGTCTGCAAATATGTTTTCTGCCATTCAGCCTATGGTGGTTTACTATGGGTAATTTTGCAATTCTGACCATTTGCTTTTTTGCTATCATGAAGCCTACACAAAAGTGGAATGCAAAAGACAGCATGAGAATTGGTCCTACTGACCTGTGTACTGAGTTAAGCCATTTATGTCCCTCTGGTGAGTCTCGAACCTCAAACCTGTTGAGGAACTCAGGGTAGGATATTCTTGAAGATTTTGTTATTCCATGCTTTTTACACAACTCTGCAAAAGTCTCATCTGTCATAATGCACATGAATGAGTCCAGCAGCCTGCGGAAACTCTCTTTATTTAGATTGCCAGTATGGTTCTCATCAAACTTATAAAATGCTGCTCGAAGATTCTGTAAACAAGTTTGAAAGAAAAATAAAATATTTATTTTTATTTTCACATTCACAATTTTATATACCAATACAAGTGACACATGGTGATGTTAGCATGCATACTAAATCATTAAAATTTTCGACTTAAAAAAATTTATAATTAGATGCTCAAGTAGCAAATATCTCCTTTACAAAAGAAAGAAAATTTATTTTTTAGTATAAATATATTTTATATAAAATTCAGAACATTTTTATTTTTAGTGTCATATTGCACAAGGTACTTTCTACTTTCACATATTTCTAGTAAGTACTTACTGCAAAGTTTTCCCTAAGTTTACTCGCTAACTTTTTCTCAACGCCTTCTACCGTCATGCCAAACTCGTCACCACGTATTGGGTTGACTCTGTGATTGCCTGATCGCTGTATCTCTTCCACCAGTCCCGCTTGTCTTGGGTCATCGAAGCTATTGATGAAGTCAGAGTACTTCATGTGACCCTTAGCATTGAAGTCCAGCTTAGAGACCAAGATGTTGAACTGTTCATCGGTCATTGTCATACCGAATGATGACAACACCTGGAAATACGTTACATGTAAATGAATTACTCAATACAAACAAATTGGTAAAGGTTTAAGTGAAAAAACTTAAGTTAATTTTATGAAGAAATTTTGTTTGTTTCAATAAATGCTTTTGTTAATTAAGTAATGTTATTTGAATAAATAGTCATTTTTTTTTTTTTAAATTTAAAATTTATACTTTATATGCCATTTAAGAAAATGGTTACATGACAAAAGCCATTTCACTCTTATCATATCATTATTTTTATATTTTTATATATAAAATGAAATCAGACATAATACACTGAGCTTACTGCCTTTATTTAACCAACCTTCTTTCAAACCCAGACTTTAACCAAGTTAAACTGTTAAATAGGCTGTACATTAACCAGTACAGTCTCATTATATTCAGTGTCTATGAAAGGCCACACACCTGTCTGAAGTCCTTTTTGGACACGAGTCCCTTGCCACGTCTGTCATATGACAAGAAGGCTTGCCGGAACTGCTGGCTGTGCTGGGACATTCGGTCCTTGAGGCGGGTAATCACTTCATCTGCAGACATCTCGTGAGTCCGTGTCAATGCAATACCTGCCATCTTCTGGTTCCTGGGATTAACAGGTGAGATTATTGGATTAGAGTCAACACAATTGTCAGAGTCATCTTGAATCAAACAGTCATGGTAATGTGAACAAATAGTCAAGGCAGAAATGATATTCTGCAAGCAAGTCATTGATCTTCTCAAATGTAAATCCCCATTACTGTTATGCCTAAAAATTCCATTTTAATGAGCTCGGAAATTGTTAACATATTACTTTAAAGAAGAAGATAAATATTTACTTGAAAGAGCTTTAAAGAGTGAAAAATACATATGTGACATTGTAATAGTATTTCTTTCTCAGAAGCTCTAAACGTTACAATTTTTTTTTATTTGACAAATATATGTATGTCATAAGAAATTTTAACAAACCTGAATGAGAACAATATAAATACATATAATAATTAATACAGTCCTATTTCAACAGTACCAGTATTGTACCTGTATTGAAGATCCTCCTGTCTCTGCAGCTCTCGTACATGACTGCCCTCAAAGATTTGTGTACTAAGGCCGTTCATGTCACCAGGTCGCACATCCACACGGAGTTTCTCCAGAAACTCTACATAGTTAACTTCCTTCTCAGTTCTGTCATTGCACCGACTCAACATACTGAAACAAAACATAAAGGGTCAGAACTGATGATGTGTTATGTTGCATTGTGAAATACATGAGTGGGAAGCTACAACATAATGGGGTATATGATTAGTATCATTGTGACTGCTTCATGTGTGTTGTAATAAAAAAGTTTATTGGAACACAAAACAATAAAGAAAAAAATATTCTCAGAATTAAAACACAAGTCAACAGGACCATTCTACACAAATGGGTGCTAATAACTGTGATAATCACTGACAGATTCATTATAAGCCATGCTAGTGGAACCTATGTGAACTGAGAATTTTTCAAAGATGGAAACTTTGCAGTGAGTTGGGATTTGGGATTTGTCTGCATTTTTGCCGATACTGTGCAGCAACATTTCTATCATTATAGCATAGGGCACTTATGAGGTGCCCAGGGACTGAACCCGGCCGGCCCATTATACTGACACCGACGAGTCAGGTGTAATGCTGTTCCTTTTGCCCCGAGCATTAGGAGAGAAACCACTACCACCAACTTTCAAGTCTTTGGTTTGGCCCGGCCGTGGTTGGAACCTGTGACCTCTTGATCAACAAGCTGACACTCTACCACTTGTGCTATTGTGGTTGGTGCAGTGTGTTGGTAGTATTGCAGTCAAAAGCAAGGAGTCTTTTTATTTTTATAACAATAATCACCAAGATCATTAAACCAGAGGTAAAAAGCTTGATTAAAAGAAACACTAAAATATACAACTTAACTTTAAATAATGCATTTAATAAAAGCAATTGATTAAATCTGTTAAATTTATTATGGCCACTAAAATCAGGTTTGTTAACAAACAAGCACACCCAATGTCCTCACCTCTGGAAGTGATCATCTGAGACTGGCAGGACATAGTTGTCAATGACTTTCTTCAGGTTTTTATTGCTGATGTGGCCATCACTCTTCAGGTCATAGTCCAGCAGGGCCCCAGACACATTCTTCCAGTACTCTGTTATCTTCTCCCGCAAAAGATCTTCAATCTGGAGGTACACAAGGTATCAGCAAATTGAAAACTGTTGACAAGCAAAGCAAAACCAAAAAGATACTAGATTTCAGCCTCGTATTATCTCATAATGGCATGTCCTTCACATTTTCAGAAGGTTTCAATTCTTCACAAATTTATCTGTAACATTTTCAAAATAAAAACAGCAACAAAATTAGTTAATAATAGTAAAAACTTATTAATAACTAATAGATGAAAAAAACCTCCTGCAACTGTATGCTCACTATTTACACCTAGTTGTTTGTAAGCAATTGACATGAATGAAATATGTGAAAGCAAGCAATCAAAATTCAAATTTTGGTATATGTTGAAATGCTCATAGACCTTTGTCATATATTCTTATTAAAAGTAACAATATACCAAATATAGAAATTTTATCCTGTACAATGAGGAGTTATGTGACATACCGTCTCCCAGGCTAAGATGGCAGGTTTGTTGGCCTCGTTGACACGATGGACAGAATTCAACCATTTGTGGCCCTCCTAAAGTTAGTGATCAATAACATATATATCTTTATTACGTAGCTCAATAATATGGGCAGTCTAGATGAAGTTAAAATTTATCACATAATTAAATAAGCAGTTACTTTAATATATAAGTATCATTAATAAAAACCTATAAATTCTAAATGAAAGGTGTGTATTGTTGTAATTTCCAAAGAATCACATTTCTTAGAAAACACCTACTACAAGCTTAGGGCATACAATGATTATGGATCATTGCTAAGTACAAGTTGTTGTTTTTAGTTTTAGTTGTGTTTTTTAATAAATCACAGCAACAAATTATGAACATTATAGCGACATTCAGCTATTTTGGTGGAAGAAGACCCCTGACAATTGTCTGTGTAGAACCACTGGCACACCGCAGGTCAACAGGAAAACCTTCCCACATTAAGTCCTTTGCCCAAGATGGGACTCAAACTCATGAGGTGAGAGGCTAAGCAGTCAGTACATGATTGCTCTCCTTGAGGATGGTATCTGTCCTGTGTCAAAAATTGTATAAAATATACAGCCAAGAAAATTCTTGCACCATTCCTCTATCAGGATGAAGTCAGAGAATGAACAAATCTTTTCTATATTTTGTTATTACCCTAATGTAAACATGATAAATTTATCTGACCATCCTCCCAATACATTCAAAAATTCAGAACAAAAAACACTGCATGTATTTAGTTTAATACACTAGTATGCATGTTCTGCAATTGAAGTCCTAAATAATAAAAGTGAATTAGACCCTGATTGTTCCTCAACAAATAAAACACTTTTAAATACAGTTTGTTCTAAAATCTGTCCCCTGAGGTAAACATGACACAGAATCTCACTTCTATAACATTAAAATTAGAGAAATTAACATTTCAATGCATATAAAAGTTCTTCAATGCCTGTCCTTAACTTTTAATCTTCTAAGCACAAATCAATCTTGCCTAAGCAAATCATGTAGATTCAGATGAGAGTCTGATCATGATTTTCACATACTGCTACTGAGCGTCAAGCAGTACGTACATGAAATTTTTGGCAATGACCTAAGTTTTATAAAAGAAGCATGATATGGGTAGAGTAAATGAGAAGACATTTGCTGCCCACCTCAGTGTCTGTCTCCTCAAACAGATCAAGGAACTTCTGGTACGAGATGGAGCCAGAATGGAATGGATCCAGTCGGGCCATTAACTGCTTAAACTGCTCGTCTTGCAGACGGATCTGGAACTTGTCCAAGATGTTACGCAGCTCTGACCTCGTCACCTTGCCTTTACGGTTCTGAAGGTGCATAATATATGGCATATATACGTACAAACTTATAATTATAAAGTAAAAAAGGCAAAATGTTTCACAACTGCACACACAAATAGAGACATATTTCATGAAGTCAAATAATGTACACAGTTACATCTACACTTCATACTTAAATTGGGACATGCATAACACAAGAGGAGTACATTGTCCATTCAATTTTGTGAAATAAATACATTATTCAAGAGATACAACTTTGAAGAGTAGATCTCAGTTAAATACTCCATACATAACCATCTGTAAACATATACCTTACTGTAAAAACATTTTTATTATTATCAAGAAAAATCAATATTATTTTAAAATGACTCAAATAAAATAATGTACTAGTGTATTACCATACATTTCTAATAAAACTTTACTAAATTATTAAAAACAGGAGAATTTCTAAGAACATATCGCATAGCACTTACGATGTCAAACTGCAGGAAGGCATTTTTGATGGAAGGGTAGTTACTCTGGACATGTTTGTACAGCAGTTTCCAAATATCATCTACCTCTACTGTCTGTATACCCTCGCGGATAGGGAAAAATCTAAATATAGAAATGCATTTTGTCACAATTACTATACATGTAATTCCTTTATGTATAAAATATTCTTCATATTGAACATCAATGAAAAACTTGGATTTGTATTCGTTTGCTTCTCATGTGCCTAGATTTGTACAAAAACAGCTATAAATATATTATTAATGAGAAATAAATATTATACAACACAATGTGTGATATATCAGCAGACAGAAACCCTAATGAATAGTTTATGCTTACTAAAACCATACACAATGTAAACACTTGCTTCCAGTGTCAATTAAACCTAGTGTGTCAGAGAAAGCTTTTCAAGTCAAGCTCATTTAGAATATCTGAACAGTAAAATATCACTTCTAGTTTTAAAGGTAAGGTCAATGATTTTGAGAAAGCTATTTTTTTATCACTTCCTTTTTTTACTCTTATCAACTCATACTAATCTTAATTAAATGCTAACAACATCATGCGTAGGAAAACATATCAATAAAGACTTTGTAGCCAATAGTGCTGATCCTTATCAGACAGCTTCAAGTGAAAGCTTTCTGATCTGGACCTACACTCTTAGCTAAATACATTCTTAGTAGGTGAAGATAATGTTTTCACTAAGTAAGTCCAAGCAGAATCAGAGTATCATACTTGTGTCCAGGTTTGATGGGCAGTGTCTGACCATTGCCAACCATGGTCTGTTCCTGGAACTTGTCCAGAAAGTCCTCCCAGCCAATCTTGCCGGTACCCCGCACACCACACCTGCAACACAACAATCAGGGGTATCATACTGTAGCACACATTTGGTAAAATAAGTTATCATGTTTAGGTGTCTTTGGGAAATATATCTGTATGGAGTTTATAGCAATACTGTAGTTAACAAATGAATAGGTAATATTTACACATGTAACAAACCAATTAGGGTTATATGTCTGTTGCAAAGCCATTATGATAAAAAATATTATCATGGAAGTATTTCAACATATATAATGAAAAAGAGAAAAAAGGATGGCAATGAACATTTCAATACAAAATATTTTTCCAAAGGACTTGATTTTAGTGTTACTTCAACTGCAAATAAACAATGTATGAACTGTTGAGTTTACATTAAATCACATTTAAATTCAGCAAAAAGACAGATACTTTACATTTAGGCTGACTTTCTAAGTACTGCATATTGGTCCAATTCCATATGTTACTCCCTTTTGATCATTCCTGAGCTAGGGAACTGCCTCAGTCTTGATCTCAAAGTGCTTTAACTGTAGATGCATATCTTACCCTTATAATGCTTCACTTATTAATACATTATACTAAAATCTTAGATATTTGCTTAAGCCTGCAACTGTTACAATGCATATTAATTTAGACTATGCAGCAAATAGTGTAGATCTTGATTAAATCCTGATCAGACAGCTCAAAGCAAACAGTGGCTGTTCTGGATTTGTATTATTTGCCTAAGCCTGATTAATTTATTCTAGAGTAAAATAACTAACTTGTCCATGAGTTGGCCAAACAACTGTTTGGACATGGGGATGGTGAACTGCGTGAGAATAGCTTGGAGATCCTCTATGTTGATGAAGCCATCGAGGTGGCGGTCAAACGACATAAATGCTTTCTTCAAGTGCACATAGTTCTCCCTCATCTACAACAGCAAGCAAAACAGCCATGCAGACACATGTTTATTATTCACTGAGCAAATTTATACAAAATTTGACTTCTTGATAGTAATTATCTACTTATGTGACTAGATGCCTTACATAGTGACCAGTGTTGATGATTACAACAAAACAGCTATCCTGTATTAGATAGATAAAATTATAATAATTCATCATCAACAACAAAATACTCTCTACTTTTGAGAAATTTAATGTGTGCATAAGAAAGTTCAGTTTTATCTTTAGCATGGTAATGACAGTAGAGAAAAGACAGTTTAAATCATTATGCTAGCAAAGGTAGGGAAGTAAATGTAAACATAAAACACATCTCCCACCCACTCACTGCCATGTTCTGATCCAGGTCTTTTTGTCCAGAAATTGATTATTTTCTAGATGGACAATACACCTAAATTTATATAAAAACTACACACAATTCTTGATGCCCTACCTTCCTGCGAAAGATTATTTCTATCTCCCTAAAACTCATGCCCTGGAGAGCCTGCTCCTCCTCTTGCCGTTGTTTGAAGTTCCGCAGGTTGGGGTTCGGTTTGTTTTGTTGCCAGTTCATAGCTGAAAAGAAGGAAAGTAGAGTGCAAGATTAGGAATGGATAAACACATAACCTTCTAAGTATGAATTAATCTTTGGCAAACAGCACAGATCCAAGTCTTAAAACATCTGATTAGTTTTATATCAGATTGTTATCAAACAATTAAAACACTTTTGAATTAATTAAGAACCAATGCAGCAGTATAAGTATCGATGGAGAACTGTCTTCAAATGTTACAACAATCAGAACAGTGACAATATTTGCCTTAGGAATGAGTGTCTTAGCATTTAGTACAAAGCATTAGATAGAAACTTAAACATGATTTCTGTAAGCTGGGATGTCACTTTAACTAAAACAATTACACCTTCCTTAGAAATGTCTAAAATAAAAATCACAGCATGGCACTATGGCTTAGATGTGACTTCTGTATGCAATCATCTGACATTTACTATGACAACATACCCGCCATGGCACTCTCTGGTGGCGGTTTGCTACGGGCATTGACAGTGACGCCCAGACGGGTCAGGAAGTCCTTGTAGTTGACAAGCCCTGTGTGATGGAAGTCATATCTCTGCCATAACCTGCAAACACAAACAGGAGCACACAGTGTCAAGAGTCAGCTTTATTTGTACAAAACATATTGATATGTATACACAATTGTCACTATCACTCTGCCAACAATGCCAAGGTATGTTTAGAACATGCTTCAGATATATAGAGTTAACAGGTTACTATTGTACATGAAAATTGTCAGTGTAATCCTAGCAATACATCTGGTTTAACTGGAATTTGTAAGTATTGAGTTTAGAGGTGTCATTATAGTATTCTTCTCATTTTTTAAAAACATATTCACCGGACATGTCAAACAAAAAATGTTATCTAATAATAGCTTAACATGTTTGCAACTTAATTGCAGTGCTGATATGCATTTGTAATATGAGTTCTCAATCAACATTAGATGAAATATGTTTTAGAAATTAATCAAGATAAATATTACCATCAAATTGGCAAAATGAGTATCTTTTGAAGTAAAATTAAACAACAACCTACTGGTATGTCCTCAAATGGTAGATTTTGCCACTTACTTGTCATACTGTGCATCATTCAGTTTAAAGCAGTAGTTCTCTATCACCCTTCGTAGTTCATGCCTCTGAATCTTGCCATCACGGTTGTAATCAAACAGCTGCAGAGCCTTCACAATAGACTTCAGGTTACCTTCCATCTGTGTGAGACGATGTTTTGTTTGTTTTTAAGATATATCACAGCAACCAAGTATAATCATTATAGCGAGGTCCAGCTAATTTGGTGGAGAAGGACCCCAGACAAACTCCCATGGTGGAATGTTAAGCAGTCAGAGGAGTTACACATTGGCGACTCTTACCTCTATGCAATGGATGCCCCATTGTGAGTGGATAAGATTCTATATGTTATATTTTAAAAATATCACTACTCTTCGGATGGTGATGCATCAGATGTCCACCCTTATTGATGTTGAAAACTTGTTTTAAACAACATGTCTAATATATAATAATCAGTCACATTGTAGAGTATAGTAATATTCATTATTATAACATATAATAAAGACATATAAGTTGTACATAAGATGAGGTTACCTTCTCTTTCAGCAGTTTTTCTATGAAGTCCACATTGATTTCCTTTGGTGAAGGAGGTGGCATCATTCTGTCAAAACCAGAATGATATACATTTAAAATTCAAGATTAAATCTAATAAAACTTTTTATCATATATTTATTTACAAATTATAATTAGATTACAAATTAATATAATATCCATACTGTCTATCAATGTAGGAATAAGTCAAAGCTTAGGGCTTCTTAAAGTCACTTTCTGAAATGTTAAATCTTGGGATAGCAGTACTATGTTCAAAATGTAAACAACAGCAATATGGGTAGTGGGATATCACATTTTGAATATGCCAGTAGTTACTGAAAGTTTTTTCTACAAATTATGTTCTGTAAACATTTTCTCCATGCATTATAGTCTCTAACTCTATTTTTTGTACACTGCTAATTAAATTTTTTACGCTAAACCTGATGATGTTCAAGAAATCATTTTGTAAGCAAGGTGTCATGATGTCAACATAATGTAAATAAACCTGAAGAAAATTCACTACAAATTCAAACATTGTTAATCAGAGAGGAGTTTTGTTTTGATTTTAACCTACATTATTATTACTGTTTCAAACTTAAAAATACATTGACAAAATTATGGTCACTATTGACGAAGACAGATAGGACAACTGAAATCAAGTGCCAACTGGATAATTTATTCCACCATTTTTGCTCATCCTGGGACTTTACTCATACCTGCAACAGGTTAAGGAGTTATAAGTCTTATGTAATTAATAGCATCACTAAAAACACCTTCCAAATATAGAAATGGAGTCAGATTTCATCCAAGCCTATGCTAGTGGCACATAATGCTAGCTAGGAGTCATCCATTATCTCATGAAAGTTTTTGTACCTGCTAGGACTTAGTCTAGAAGTTTCATTTACAATGGAGGAACCTTACCTGGGAACACCAGGTATGAAGTCAGCCTGTTTGTTGGTACTGTTTCTTCCACAGGACTGGCCATAGAATTTGTCCAGGAAATCAGAGTAGCGGACTGTTCCATTGGGATTCTTGTTCACCTGTAAATCATAGGACTAATAGTAGAGTCAGATCTCTACACTAGCAATACATGAAATGTTCATATAAATTTATGACTTATTAAAAATATATATAATGTATATATATATATATATATATCTCATGGTAAAAAAAGTATATATTTTTGTTAAAAGTACTGTTTTAATTTATTATGTCTCTTAAAAAGCAAACTTCTAAAATCATTAGATGTTACTATTAAAATAAAAAAAAACAACATTAGAAAGCAACACTACAAAATGTTTAATATTATTACAATGTGAAATTAATTGTTATACAAAATATAATGACTTTATAGTATAAAAATTAATACATTAAATACTTGAAAATGATAAAATGTCTTCTATATTGCAAGAAAATGTATAACATTTAACTGTATTAGAGTTATTTCTGATATTTTTCATAGTAATCATTCTTCATAAATAAATTTTCCTTTGGGGAGCTCAGATATATATACAAACAGACCAATTTTGAGGCAGTCTCTCATATCTAGTCCATCCATCAAATGTCTTGGATAAAAAGCACAATTTAGGACATGTCTTTAGAGTACTCTATTGTAGGATTCAATAGAGCCACATCATAATTACTGACAATGACTTCAGTGTCATTATTAGATCAAATTTTATTTATGAGTGTTTTTTTTAGTTTACTGTTAAATTAGAAATATAACTGAAATAAAGTTGATAAGGTTAATGTTTCTACCATCTACACATATCTTAGTTGAAACTCTTGACTTCTAGTTTTCAATGTGAGAATGGTTAGCATTTCTAACCACAATGATTACTTTACAAATAAGCAATCTACAGTAACGGTTCATTTTCTGCATGTTCTATTCTGTTATGTTTGTTCTACTCTCCTATGTAGTGAAGAATTACTGCATTATTGTACTTGTTAGTTTCCATTTCTACATCACTTTTACTGGCTGAAACACCATTCATCCCATAAAATATACAACATAAGCCCCAAATGGTGTTTGCAGCAATAAAAGGGTTAAAATGTCAGATGTTTAAAAACAAACCAAGTAAACTCCTTCTGGGGTGAGGGGTGGGGCTGATAATAACCTTCTGTGTTTGCTTTTACAGATCATAACAGCACTGCATACAACATGAAATCATCTAAAGAGCACAACAAGTCAATAAAATGGATGAAAAATGTGCAATTTCTTTTTTGAATAATACTGTAAAACAAGAAGATGGTCCTAAACTGGGGGCTTCATTTTTTATTAGTGTTGAATAGTATAAAGTTAAAAATAGGGCATAACTCTGCTAAAATTAATTTCAGAGTGAAAATTGAAAGATGATTCCCGTTTTGAAAGTGGACAAGTTTTCCAAATCTGAAGGATGTATCTTTTATGGTTTTCAAGAAATGGACAAAAAAATTAACCAATACCAATGCTTTCATGGGCAAGAAGGTCCTGACAATAGTTCTACCTTTTTTCTTAGAAAAAGGGAGCTAGAAAACATTAACAATGTAAAGGCTGTATTTGAAAAATGTTCATGTTTAGTTTATTCTACCAATTTTGTTAATGTTTTTTATTCACAAATGATGTTCATGTACATGCCAAGAAAAAGAATTAAATTCATGCAAAATCATGCAGTTGTAGGGAACACACCATACATGATGTTATTAAGATAAAAGCATGCTTAAATACTTTATACTGGTACTTAAATTTACCCCCAAAAATAGTATTCAATGATTAATAAATAAGAATGACAGAATAAGATTCATGTAAAAAAAAATAGAAAAATTAACACTAACATGTTAGACTATCAGGTAATAAATACATGTATTTATATAAAAAACAAACAAAAAATAAACAAACATCATATTAAAGGCTCTATGTTAAAGGGACATAAACTCAGCAATGGGCCAGTTGCAGGTACCATGCAACAAACTACTATGACACCTATCGTTTGGCTCTATGTGGGTTTAGTGAATTATACCATATTTCTGGATTACACATTCTGATAAACATCTGGACTAAAACAAAAAAAAGATGAAAAAAAACACTGACATCCATTTTCACTTCAAGCTTTCAGAAAAAAAAAAATTTTTTTTACCTGGCTGTAATAATGCACAATGCTTATTATAATTAAAGCAAAATGCTTTTGATATACAGAATTTATGTTTGAACTTATTTTTCATAATCCTTGTTACTGATAATTAATTATGATTGTTTGATACTGAAACAAATGCTACAGCCATGTTTTAAAAATTAATAATTAAAAGTAGATAAAGCTATTCAATATCAATTTCAGTAATGATAACTTCTAACAAATATTCTATGATAAATGATTAAACAAAAATGATTTTACCCATAATTCACAAAACTTTATGAAAATACAGTGGATTATCACTCAAGAAGTGAATGTATTTAACAAAACTAACTTTCATGTCCTCTTTCTCCAATTCAGTATTGAGAATAAAATACCCTGCATGATTATATACACTGTATATATGGGGAACCATGTCTGAACATAACAGAATAATTCTGACAGCACTTCCCAGCTCGAAACAGTTTAAATTCAAAGAAATAAGTAACCAAGTAGCTTAGTTCAGTATGTCAGTGGATCAGGATTATTCTGTTATGTGAATACAGTACTTTCCAAAATACATCGTACATGTACATGTAAGCTTTGCCAAGCATCTACTGAACAAATTAAACAAAGCTTTTGAAATGATACATGTATATGGTATTATGGTATATTTGGAGTATAAGTTATAAGTAATATTCACAATATATTTTTCAAAACCTGAGTTAACTAGAAACATGGCTTTCAAATCAATAGCATTGACAAATCACTAAACATAATTTAAAACAAGTGGCTGCTACATAAGACTGTCAACATACTTATGTTAAATGTGACACAATGAACCTGAATGCCAGCTACCCTAGTATACACTTAACATCCTTCAACAATATGCATTGCTTGAGGTGACACAGGTGACGAAATGCTGAGTCAATTTATGCATTAAAACCTACTAAAACATCATAAGAATCCGTATCAGAGTGCAAAACTACCGGTTCTAAAAAGCAGCTGTACAGTCAAATGTTTTCATGTCACAAAAAAGTATTATATACTCTAGTATATTGTGTCATGCTTTACTTCATGTTTTTCATGCTTAAGCACTTTGTACTATAGAGATAAACCTAGCAATGCATCTACATAACACCTGTGATAGTTTCCACATGAGTGAAGATCCCTTATCTTGGCAGCCATCTTTGATGGCAATTTCAAGAGATTTTCAGGTGAATTATATAGAAGCGTAAATTTTATTTTATTGTTATTTCTTTTTTTGTGGCCCCAAAATTAAAAGCTATATGCCATTGTAAAGCTCTTGAAATTATTTTTTTTAAAATACAATATTTTTAAAATTGATAAATCCACAAAGAATTAATACACAGAAATAAATAAAATTATTGGCTCATCCTTAAACAAAATGAACAGTGTATCTTTTTTTGTTTTTTGATATTTAAAATACTTCACAAAAGCTGTTCAATTTGATATAAAATTCAGTAAAATAGACTGAAAAATAAAAACACAGTGGTAAGTTTAATATAGCACATATTTCCCATTTTCTGCCTGCATTGGCTTCTGCCTTTAAAGATGGCGGCCTTCAAATGTCTTATCAGTGCCTATGACACATGGAAACTATCTATATACAATTGGACTTGGTTTCTGACAATGCAGTGACCTATACTAGGTATGGTAAGATCAGTGAGATGAGCCGTGTGAAGGCATTGCCTGAGGAGTTGTATGTGTCTTACCTGGAACTGTGGGGACCACAGCTTACACAATGGAATAATGTCCAATCCAGTGGGGCTCAGAAGTATACAAGAGGTGTTATAGAAGGGTTATAAGAATGGTACATGAGTCAGATCATTGGTGGAGATTTTAACTCAATACAATTGCACCAGATTAAGAATTATAGTAATTAGGTCTGTAAAAAAGCTAAGCTTCATTAATTTAAAGCTCAATTACCAAAATGTACATGTATTTAGATTTGGGATAGAAGATTCTACTATTCATTTGTTAAAGTGAATATTAACCTGTTGGAAAAAAAACAGCTGTTCTCACTGGTGCTTAATATAAACTAAATCTGTACTGACTGGCATTGTATTTGTCTCAACAAATGATGCTTCTCATGTTTTAAGTGTCAATAATGCAGAAATGAAAGACAAAATATTAAAGATGATGAAAGCAAATAAATGAAAGTGTATACAAGGAAATGAAATACAGAAATGACAAGGGGGGTAATCACCTTCCTGAGTCTGCACTAAGTAATTATCCTAGCTACTGGCTGTAAGACATGGCAAGAACATCAGTGTCATAATTAAGATCAATATTATAATATATTGGAATGGAATCATGAAATATTAACAAATTATATAATGAATAAGACTTTGAAATAAATTTATTTTTTGAAAACAAAATGAATAAAACTTAGTACACAGATAATACCATACTAACTCAATTAGTTAAAAAAGCAAAAAAACCCAAAGAAGTATGGCAAGGACTAGAATATTAAACATATATAAATGAGAAGTATTTTATTATCAAATGGTTTATCTACAAGATCAATTAGAAAATGGAAAAACTGTTTTGTGGTGTAAAAACACAACTGACGTAGGTCTTTATCACATGTTTCTGCAATTAAGGTCAAAATAGATGTGTCGTCAAAATAGATGTGTCTCTTAAGCATGCTTGTAACTCTTAGATACATTATGTCCCAATATCTACCTTCTTCATGTCTCAACATTTGTTTTGTTTCTTTTTGTCCAGGGTCCCAATATCTACCTTCTTCATGTCTCAACATTTGTTTTGTTTCTTTTTGTCCAGGGTCCCAATATCTACCTTCTTCATGTCTCAACATCTGTTATGTTTTTTTTTTGTCCAGGGTCCCAATATCTACCTTCTTCATGTCTCAACATTTGTTATGTTTCTTTTTGTCCAGGGTCCCAATATCTACCTTCTTCATGTCTCAACATTTGTTATGTTTCTTTTTGACCAGGGTCCCAATATCTACCTTCTTTATGTCTCAACATTTGTTATGTTTCTTTTTGTCCAGGGTCCCTTAATCTACCCTCTTTATTTCTCAACATTTGTTACATTTCTTTTTGTCCTGAGTCCCAATTCATAAAATTAACAATTACTGAGTAAATAACAAATGAAAGCTACATGTCCACCTGGATACAATGGGGACTACTCTGTGGTACTATGGTACCCATACCTGTTACAAGGAGGACAACTCTGTGGTACTATGGTACCCATACCTGTTACAAGGGGGACAACTCTATGGTACTTAGCTACCAGATGGGAGTCTTGTCTGTACAGTAAGGGAGGTACATCTGGTTGAAGCAGGGGTGAATGCAGGTAGGGATATACATGATTCATAATAAATGTATCATTATATTGATTATTATTATATGAAGAAAAGTAGAAAAATGCATTATCTCAATAATAATGTCCAAGCTACATTTTAATTACCACTAGGCTTGAGTGATAATGACATACAAATGTTAGTCAACATATTACATATCTGCAGCAAATAGTGTAGATCTTAACTTGACAGCTTGTACAAAAATACTGGCAGATTAGAATCTACACTTTCTAATAAAGTTTTTTAAATGTGTGCTTAGCAAAATGTGTGCTTAGCAAGCTACATGTAAGAGTTACAAAATCTCTTACAAGGAGCAGGATATGTCCTTCAAGATTTGTGTATTGTTGTTCATTCTAACAGGTGTCACGTAAACTATTTTAGGTGTTACTTAAGTGGTTGATACAAATCATACACAACAAAACTGCCCTATTTGTATACTGTAATTTTTTCATAAATGTTCCAGCAGCTCCATACAAAGTTTATGACCTTACACTCCAGACCTGATCACATCAGATTCTGATTTATCAAACATACCATCTGATCGGGTCAGGATCGATCAAAACTAGATTTACCTGCACAGGTATCAGTATAACAATTAAGACATAGACCTTTTGTTGAAGCTCGTAAGCATGAAAAAGCCAATTATAGCAGACCATGAACTGATCCCAATAACCCGTCTTAGGCTAGGCTCTCTTCATTATCCATAAGTAACTCTTAGTTACTTAATTACAGTTATACAAAATGAATAATTATCATTTCCCTGAGACAGCAAAAAGTTCAGATCAAGATCAGTTTGTTCCCGATAGGCAGCTGGCTGATCTGGACCTACACTGTTTGTCTACGCCTGATCGATTGGAAATTAGAAGGCTTAGTTAACTATTAACAATACCTTAAACTACCAGGTAAGTATACAATTGTCAGGTCAGTACAGCAGGGGGTAGAGGGGCTTATAAACAACAACATTAGTGTAGTATTTATTCTAACCTGAATAGAAATTTTCATTTGTCTATCTACGCATTTACATCATAAAAAGAAAAAAATCACTACTTCACACAATCTTAAACCAAACTTGAACAAAAACATTAATTCAACCTGCTTTCTCCCTTGGTCACCAGCTAAATACACTTAGCAGTCCAATAATCAATTCATTGAAAACTATTTCCTATTTAAATTGAAAGAGTGCCTTATTGTTCTGAAGCCTACACCTTCCCAATCCCCAGTGATCCATGTACCACCCTCACATAAGAAGCTGGATTATTTACACCATACCTGCAAACACACCTTTTTCATTTGTACTACAGATGTAAAGCCTACTTAATTCAAATGCACATACTCTATGCAAAATGGCATGACTGATTTTAACTGTTTTCTTGATAACAAAAGAATAGTCTGGTCTGACAATGGCTTTACTTAAGATAAGCAAATCTATTTTTTTATAGTATATGGGATACATATATATTGCCCCCAGTGCACGAATTATTAAAGACGGTCATATTTATTGATAAGAATTACAAATTCTTACATATTTGCTATCAAGTATATTGCTGAAGACTTGTTAGAACACTGTACAGTTCCTGATCAGATGGATATGACTGATCCAGATCTACACATTTTGCCAAGGCCTGATCAAATCAAGATTTGCAGGCTAAGATCAGTTGAAAATTGTACATATATATAAATGGGATGATTAATACAACTGAGATGTATGAGTAGAACCAGTACCAAATACTCTATCAACCATTGCACCAACAACTGTAACACTCTCACCAGATTCCCCAAACCTGGGCAGAAAGTTATGAAATAGTGAGCTTGAGTCTGAGATCATATTCAAGCATTTGATTGGTCAGATTAAATTAAATTTTAACATGTGACCAATGAAATGTCTAAGAATGGGTTCAAGCTCACTTTTTTAACCTCTAGCCCTTATATTTATGTGCTCTGCTCTTTGGAACTTCATAGAAAAATGAAATTAGAATTTGATCACATATTTATTTATATGTTTGTCATATTGCTTTGCTCTTTCCTTAAATTTCCTAAGCACCTACAATTTAGATCATTACAATGCATGTTAACAAGAATACCGTTAATGACCAAAGTCGTAATCATCACCAAAAAGACCTCCCTAATAATGGTTTTAATTAGCATGTTTTTTACATATTTTTAGAAAACCTATTTGCGGACAAATTCTGGCATTAAAGAGGAAGAAATTACAAAAAAGTTAAAGAAACAAAAATATTAAAATTTTCTTTGCCTTCTGGGATTAAGACTTCTTGTATCCAAGTCCATTACTCTACTGATTGTTTTTCTGTAGTTGTATACCATATTGTGAATGGTACAGAGTTAACATACAAACTTTATCGTGACTCATATTAGAATTTTTATTGATTAGGACCAGCACTTATCAGTTTATTTGAATTACAGTCAAGTCAAAGAAGGGGATGATCTCCATTGGTTTGGTCGGTCTTTGGTGCTATATACTTCTAGTTTTGAAATAGTTTGTGCTGATTATATTGTTTTACAAAAGTAAGTTTGGCTTTTAATTATAAATAAAATGTAAGTTTAACTGTAAAACCTTTTTAGAATAGTGTTATGAAAGAAAATAGTTTTATTACTATAGTATAAGCTGTGACATTAAGATGCAGGAATATGTTTGTAGAAATTCATATTGTACATGCATAATTTGACAGTAAAAGTTGGAGACAAATAAATATCTTTACTAACATAAGCTGTGACATTAAGATGTGAATATGGTTTTAAAAAATCATATGAGCACACTTTATTAGATTGGAACCAGAAGTTGAATGATAGTAAACACACGAGTGAACACAAACAGTGACAGTCACACTGAGTGGGAGATGAGAGGGGTGAGGGATTAGTACCTTCGCGAGGACTGCCTCAAATTGGTCTGTTGTTAGGGGGGTACAGAATGCTTCAAGAACACGCCTAAACTCCCCTTTAGTTACACTACATGACTGCTGCACATCATAGGTCTGAAAAGCCTGAAACAGGAGAGAAAATCAGCACAATTACAAAAAGATCTCAACAATTTTTCATGAAATAGAAATGGACCTTGTGAAACAGAACAAAAGACAAAATACATAATATGTGTCTGCACTTTTTTTTCTCTTTTGATTGATTAATTGCCTGACTGACATAAGGACAGTATGGTTGAAAATATTATTTTGTGTCTGAAAATATCATAACATCAAAAATTTGCAAAGTTAAAAGAAAGAAAAAATCATTATAATTTCTAGTGTCAAGCCATGATCTCAATTCTAACTTCTTGACAGAAATACCAAAAACTCATACTTTTTAACAAATGGTGGTATCCAACAATTTGCCTATATCAAATGCATGTTACATTTCTTCCACTCTTTTGGGTTATTAAGGCATAATTTCTGCATAAACTCATACTTTGGTCTAAGTAAAGAAGATTTAGAACACTACCCATATTGTAAGATAGTATACATTGTTCCAAAATTATATCACCATCACAGCCGACTTTCCAGATAACAATATAACAAGATCTCAAATGTAAGTTGCCATGTGGTTTACTTAATACCAGTAGTTTAAAAATAGCTAAACCAGCTGCATTGCTTAGACATTAAATACCTGTTTGCAATGATGAGTGAAGATTTATGCTTCTCTTTAGTTTTCACACAGATCAAGGGCACCAACAGCATTGCAGGACCGTTTTAGGTGACAATGACTTATTTCATTATTTGAGAAATAAAAACTTTGTTCCAAACTGTCGGATACCACCCTTTAAGCAAAATGTTAGGATAAAATAAACAGCTTTATGTATCAATACTGATTAACAGTAGTAGGAATATTGCACTGAACTTTTCTGCTGTCTACTTTTATACATGTCGACTTACGAATAATATTTTTTTCCTATCAATAGATTATTATTGATTTTCCCAAAATTATCAGGTCTTAAAGTTGGGCTTCATGCAATGTGATAACATAAACAGCAAAAGTGTGATAACAAACTGTTTTCCCATCTTTCTATATAGACAAATGACAATAGCTAATACATTTGGATAAAATCCTATTTATATAAATATAAATATTTGATGTCCATTTACCAACAACCTTTATGTCAACTTCATTCTTAGCCTAGTAAACTAAGCTTTAACAGGTTTGGCAAATAATCTCGATCACCTAACTCCTTCTTTGAGCTCTCTGATCAGGATCTGCATTTGCTACTAAAACTATAACAATGTCTCTCGTAACATTTCCGCATAGTTATTAACAGGTAACTTACATTTTACTTTGCTTAAAATACACAACACATGATACGAGTTAAAGCATAACATGCAACACACAATGAGTAACAGGATAGCTTTTACCTTGACCATAAATTATAACACTGGTAGTTAGTTACACTTGAAATGCTAGCAAACTTCTGATCCATCTTGTTTAATAGTGGGTGCAGTATAAAGTTTGTTTTACTGTGAGTCCAGTGTCAAGTGTTTTACTGTGGGTCCAGTGTCAAGTATGTTTTACTGTGGGTCCGATGGCAGGTATGTTTTACTGTGGGTCCAGTATCAAGTTTGCTTTACTGTGTGTCCATTGTCAAGTATGTTTTATTGTGGGTCCAGTGTCAAGTATGTTTTACTGTGGGTCTAGTGTCAAGTATGTTTTACTGTGGGTCCGGTGTCAAGTTTTTTTTTACTGTGGGTCCAGTGTCAAGTATGTTTTACTGTGGGTCCAGTGTCAAGTATGTTTTACTGTGGGTCCAGTGGCAAGTATGTTTTACTGTGGGTCCATTGTCAGGTATGCTTTGCTGTGTATGGGTGCAGTGTCAAGTTTGTTTTACTGTGGGTCCAGTGTCAAGTATGTTTTACTGTGGGTCTAGTGGCAAGTATGTTTTACTGTGGGTCCAGTATCAAGTATGTTTTACAGTGGGTCCAGTGGCAAGTATGTTTTACTGTGGGTCCAGTGTCAAGTTTTTTTTACTGTGAGTCCAGTGTCAAGTTTGTTTTACTGTGGGTCCAGTGTCAAGTATGTTTTACTGTGGGTCAGATGGCAGGTATGTTTTACTGTGGGTCCAGTATCAAGTTTGCTTTACTGTGTGTCCATTGTCAAGTATGTTTTATTGTGGGTCCAGTGTCAAGTATGTTTTACTGTGGGTCCAGTGTCAAGTATGTTTTACTGTGGGTCCAGTGTCAAGTTTTTTTTACTGTGGGTACAGTGTCAAGTATGTTTTACTGTGGGTCCAGTGTCAAGTATGTTGTACTTTGGGTCCAGTGGCAAGTATGTTTTACTGTGGGTCCAGTGTCAAGTTTTTTTTACTGTGGGTCCAGTGTCAAGTATGTTTTACTGTGGGTCCATTGTCAGGTATGCTTTGCTGTGTATGGGTGCAGTGTCATGTTTGTTTTACTGTGAGTCCAGTGTCAAGTATGTTTTACTGTGGGTCTAGTGTCAAGTTTGTTTTACTGTGGGTGCATTGTCAGGTATGCTTTGCTGTAGGTCTAGTGTCAAGTTTGTTTTACTGTGGGTCCAGTGTCAAGTTTTTTTTTTACTGTGGGTCCAGTGTCAAGTATGTTTTACTGTGGGTCCATTGTCAGGTATGCTTTGCTGTGTATGGGTGCAGTGTCAAGTATGTTTTGCTGTGGGTCCAGTGTCAGGTATGCTTTGCTGTGTATGGGTCAGTGTCAAGTTTGTTTTACTGTGGGTCCTTTGTAAGGTATGCTTTACTGTGGGTCCAGTGTCAAGTATGTTTTACTGTGGGTCCATTGTCAGGTATGTTTTACTATGGGTCCAGTGTCAAGTATGTTTTACTGTGGGTCCAGTGTCAAGTATGTTTTGCTGTGGGTCCAGTGTCAAGTTTGTTTTACTGTGGGTCCAGTGGCAAATATGTTTTGCTGTGGGTCCAGTGGCAAGTATGTTTTGTCCAGGGGAGATTTTGTCTGGAAAGGATTGTTTCCAGGGGGATTTTTTTCAGAAAGGCAATTTGTCAAGAGAGATTTTGTCTGGGAGAAATTTTGTGTGAGATTTTGTCTGAGAGGGATTTTGTCTAAGAGGGATTTTGTCTAGGGATTTTGTCTAGGAGGGATATTTATTACTACAATTTAACAATAGCTTGTTACATTTATTAATAAATGTTACAAAATTTAGATTATTTGCTTACATGTGCATACAAAGGTAGCTAGAATACTACTAGAGACTGAACAGCAAATAATGTAGAGTCTGATCTGACCGATCCCAGCAGTGAGCTTGTTTGTTTATTGGGTTAAATGTCCCACCAACAGTATTTCAGTTTGTCCTCTTGAGGCAGATAAAGTGCTGTCTTCACTGTGTATAGCATGCCATGGACACATGGCATGATACCAAACCCAGTCACATTATCCTGACACTGGGCCAACCAGTAGTGAAACCACCCTTATATTTGCTTGAGTGTTAGCAAGACATCTATACCACTACCATTATGACTTTGTTATGTCATGGCCCGGGTTCGAACCTGGGGCATCATATTCCTGCAGCCAACGCTCTACCAATTGTGCTACCCGGTCTAGTCACAGGGAGCTTGCTGATCTGGATATACACCATTTGCCTTATCGATAGGCTCTTAGTAGGCTTAGAGTAAACAAAGAACAGTTAGAAATATCTACAAATGAGAAATATGATGTATTTTAATACATTTTGGCTTTTAAATGTCATTATTTATACCTACCATAACCTAAACTCAAGCAAGGTAGACCAAACTATGGCAAATAAACAAATATACAAGCTTTAATGGTCTTATAGGCTTCAGCTAAGTCTTGGAACATCAAATATTAGAAAATATTCAAACACACAGCCAGGTGGATAAGCTTGGAAACACACCAGAAAGTTTAAGAGGTGAAGCAAAAGAAATAAATTTAAGCCAAACTTTAACACTGAAATTGTGAAGTAACCAATCTGTAACACATATGGAAAATCAACAAAGAAAACTAACAAATCACTAATTAAAAATTAAAATAACGGGTAAGATGTATTACATTTACTTTGACAAACATACTGTGTGATTATGTTCATAAAGTACTTAATGCTAAAACATATTGTGCATCAACATAATCTCTGACTTTTTATTACAAATAATTAATATAAACCATTAATTTTAAAGTGTTTCAAACTGCTCCATAAAATATGAAGGCTATAAATTCATAATCAATATTAAAAAATAATTAAAAACATTCCCTTAACAAATCAATAAATGTAGTACTAAAATTCAATCCTAGACCTATCTCTTCATGAGAAACTTCTTATTTAATAATACATGCCAGCCTTAAGTTAGTGCATAATGCTGTTCATAGTGCTTTTTTTGGCAGCATTCAATAAAAATGTACCTTTACAATGTTACATTTATTTAAAAGCAATACAAAATCTTAGTTATCTGGATGCAAACAATAACAAGATTTGACTTTCATTAGGGACCTGTCTAATAAAGATCTGCACTATTTGCTACAGAATCTTTAGCAATAATTATGTCTTGTAACCTTGGCATAAAGCTGTTGGCAAATAAATAAGGAATTGTATATGGGTTATTGACAAATGTAGCATGATACGATTATAGACTGACTTCCCAAAAACAGAGTCCTGTTTTAATTATTTACATGCCAGAAACACCATTTACAACATTAACATAAAACATAGCTGACCCTAACAGTGTGTTCAGCAAGTAAAGTGTTACCATATTTTCTCATTTATAAGACTATTTGTTTATAAGATGGGGCTGCTACGTAACCTGGGAAATTGTCATTTTCTGATTCGACCCTCTTATAAGACGAGGCGAAAAAATGAACAGAAGAATCAAGCAGTCATGCTGTCTCAACAAAGGGGTGAATTGGTAAACAGTGACTGTAATATTCACACGTTGCTGGATGTATCTAGCAGGTGTTAACCACTCAGCTGCAAGAACATCCTGTAGTGCATGATGGCATGACGTTAATTTCATTGATCTATGTCACCAAGTCTGGCATGACAGTACAGGATATATCAGGGAACAGTCAACGGTCCTTGTGTACATGCCATCAATCAGTAATTTCATGGAGAAGTGTAATCGGCAGCTGCTTATAGAAACAAATCATTCATACCCTCACTGTCAAACTGCTCCGATCGATATCACCTTGACAACAGCTTATCTCAGAGTCAGTCAGCTTGGCCTGTGTAATGAGGCAAGTCTACACAGAAACACCAAGTAAATTACAGCTTGTGTCATGCAGAACAAGGGGAAAAAACAACGTGAAAACCTTTTGCCAGGTCACTTTTTTTAGGAAAAATCTTGTCTTATAAGTGAGGAAATACGGCATGATATGGAGTGAGGATGTGGCCTTACCTGTTTGATGTTATCAGCATTGGCCCTCACCTTCTCCCGTAGCAGCGCCTCTATCTCAATACTAGACATGCTAGCATTGGGACCAAAGGCACCATTCTCTACAGAACCTGAAATAACACATAAAAACTTGTTTTACACAAAGAGTGATAAAGTTATTTCTAATCCTGCGTAGCGTAAGTTTACCAGGCTCCCAGTTGAAAGCTGTCAGGATCAGAAGCTACACTATTTACTGTTTCATCTTTATCAATGTACTTTTGTAAGTTTTATGTAGTTATAAGATAAGAATTTATGATTTTACATGGGTTATTGATACAAAAAACAAGCTATGGTTAACGAAAGTTGCAGATTCAGAGCCTAATCAAAGGTACATAGACAGGTGATATTTTTAAACTTTAGCTTGTGAAGGAACAAATAATCTCAAACTCCTCTTGGTTTATTTTTTACCAAGACGTAATGGCCACTACTAGATCCATTATGTACTTACCTATAGAAGATGAGCGGCCACTACGGGCTGTGTGTTTCCTGTTTCCATCACTGGTCCGGAGGGCAGGTCTTGCTGTAAACTGGACTCCAGTTGTGTCAGGTAACAGTCCAGACATTACAGAAGCCATAGTTAGCTACAATAAAAACATAGCATATATTTTCTATCGCAAAACACATGGTATTAGACAGCTACATATTACTGAGAATATGTGTTCATTAATCCTTATGTGATCTGTTGGTTCCTGCCAAGAATCATATGTGAACTACTGTCAACATGCTGTCTAATAAAAAAATATAATGTGAGAAATACAAGTGTCACTAAGAATAAGTTAATTTCAGAATAATAAAAGATCAATAAGCATATTTTTTCCTTAATACATGTTTGGATTTTGAAAGCATTTGGGCACATTTTAAAAGAGTTATCTACACGAAAGGAAAGAAGAGCCATTAGACTTCACCATACACTGTCGATAAAATGTAAATGATAAATATTAAAATATAAAATAATGAAACACAAATGTGATATGCAATGGTTTATTTATTACACCTTGACAATATTTATGTCTAAAAAATTTCGACTGCTTCTTACAGTCTTCATTGGTATGTTGAAGTTTCTTCAATAGGTGTCAAATTGGCCTTTACAGCAAATGGTCACCCAGAAATAAGTGCTCAGTACATATATACTAAAAGGGAAACAAAAGACTTCAAGGGAAAAAAACAAGGGAAGGAGTCCAAATGTAGTGGTACCATACATTAGAGAAACAAAAACAAAGCCTTTAAAAAAATGGAGTTAATATATTCTGCCATCCTGATAACTTTATTGGGACTCAGTAAACCCTTGTGAAGGACACAGCAAGATACAATTTAAACATGGGGATAGTTAACTACATCAAATGCTAGATATGTGATCAGGAATAAGCTGGAGAGTTGGGAAGACAGCTTGATACTAAGCTCCAAGAACATACAAATAGATCTAACTCAACACTGTATAAACATTCTGACAGAAGTGTTCATTATACATTACCTGGAAGCAGCCAAATAATAACATTGAAAGAATAGTATTAATAAAGCAGGTAAAAGAAGCCATTAAGCAGCAATGTCCACACTCAGCCGGGTGGGGCTGAAATTATCCCTAGTGAATTAACACTCCGTGTGTCATGTTCCAGCTTATACACTGACAACTTAAGAAGACTGTATTAAACAATTAAATTACTTATAGTAAATATTGTCTCATTACCAAAATTCTACATTCTCCTAAATTTGGCGATAGTGTGTTTATCAAAACCCTAACTTAATATTTTACAAGTTTAAAGATATTTTCTCCTTAATTGTTAAAAGCTATAGGTTGTTAATAAAGTAGTTGTAGTGTGGTGGAGTCACACAGGGGGCCTGGTTAGCTCAGTAGGTAGAGCTCCAGAATGGTGGTCCAGTGGTCCCGGGTCCATCACCACATCAGGTGCTCACTTTTCCCTTGATTTACTTATAGTTTATCATTATAGTTTAAGGTGTTTTTAGAAACACCAAAGACAAGTATCCTGTAAAACTGTAATGATAAACTACCTATTAACCATTGAACAAAAAATAACTGTAATGCGTACTGAGTTAAGAGTTTTAAAAACATACTACCGCCGAGTTTCAGAGAAGCTCTAATTTAGGTAACGTCATGATATGATTAAAACATCGAATTTAGGTCAAAGCAGTGTTTGTTCTTCTGAATTAATGGATATAAACTAGTTTAAAACATAAACATACACAAAGATAAAAGACTAAACATCAAATGTGCTTGAAAAGGGCAATAATTAATCATGCAAAAGATAACAATTCATGCCAAACTTAATGACAAGGTGAAGAAAAATCCATTTAAAGACACATTTAAAACTTAAAAATAGTTGTCATTGATAATATTTTGCCATACATTAGATTATTTAGGATTAAACAATAAAATATTGTTCACGGTACAAACCTTCTACAACTTAATGCCAAACTATCAGAGACTGTCCCTTCATGTGATAAACATTTGGAGCTGATATTCACAACACAACACCTGCTTGCCTCTTCGTTGCCATGCAAAATAAATGGCGACATGTACACTAGACTGTACGAAGAAAACAGTGTACTTAAAGTGCCGAATTGAAGTGGGTAATCACGTTGTATGCCAGTCTATCGCGTAGAACGAACAATAACTCTTTCTAACCGGAAATACAACAGCTGCTACAGTTATTCCCCTTCGTAGATTCGAACACACTTATATGGGTTGTGTAAAATGTTACTAACAGGTCATTTTGTTTTTGTTTATTTTTTTTAACTTATCATTTTATGTGAAAAGCTTTTTTGAAATTAATTCAGCAAAACCGACAATAAAAATTCCCTTTCTGTTCGTATCTTATTTTCTATCATACTCTGCAAGTAACATTTAAGTTCAAATACCTCATATTCACTCCTAAAAAGAATAAAGATCCTTAATAAACTGTGTATTTTTTATTCGTGCTCTTGTCAATGAAATTATATTAACACATTTTAAGTGATGATGTTGAAATTAGTGGAAACGTTGAGATGATATAGCTCCGAAAGATTATAAAATAGTTGTGCAAAATCAAGTAATGCTTGTTTTCAAGTTATCTTGCCGAACATTTTACCCCCATTAAATAAAAGATAAAATAGCGTAAAACATTTATTAAGGGAAACTAATGGCTTTGTAGTGTTATTGTGTTCATATATACTTTGCTTAAGGTGTTAAAGAGTGTTCACATGACATTGCTTGATGGGTAGATTCGAGTTCCTAAAAAGTTTCACATTTAAGATATTATTTTTATGTCACTGATAAATCTAGATATTTAATGCTTGGCGTGAAATGAACTTATTTATGGCATTTTCTGATTTTGTTAGAATCCAGCGGAGTGGACTTAAACCCAAACAATTACTAAAGCTTATATACATTTGAAGTATTGGGCATGCAAATAAAATAATGCTGTGATATCCTTCAAAGGCACCGCTCAAGGAGCTATCTGTCTCTGCAAAGTGTCAAACACAGACTCATTTACAGATACGTATATGTACATGTATATGACTATGGTGTCAATACTGGGCACTGGGGATTGGCCAAATCACCCCGGATAAAATCCCTTCCGATCATTTCAACATGGGTTGACATTTTCTTTTTCGCTTACATAATTAAACCGTTATTCATTTATTTGTCCAAGTTTAAGAGAACTGTTTAGGTCGACATTGTAGTAGGAGGAGGTGTCAATTAAACAAAAAGTGAATCGTTATCAAATATGACCAGACGATGAAAAGGTATATGAAAATGCATGAGGATTAATGAAATTTACTGATTTCTAATTTTTTCCCTAAACAACTGCCATGACGCCACTCACTGGTACATTATTCTTACACCAGCGGCTTTACGTATTTGGAGCAAATATCAAACCCACTGTTTGTACCAGGGTCTATGTTGATGTCAGTTAAGTGTGTGTGTTTTTTTTCTTCTGAATACCAAAACTAAACAGCAAAGTAAATCTATTGTTTATTTGTCAGATATGATAAACTCTTTAAAAACATCAAGCAGGGATCACATTCATTATTTAAGTGCAAGGTGATTGTGTGTGCCATTAAGACTGTAATATGCGAGAACAAAAAGATATTACAACAAATATAAGTTACATTTCTATTGTATAACACGAAATACCCCGTCCCCCACCCTCCACACCATTACCTATCTATGTTTTTTTTTCTTTCTTAGTATCTTATTCTTTATTTTCAAAGTTATTTTCCAAGTTACAAACATACAAAAATAAATATATATAAAATAGGACGCCGTTTACCAAATTAGGACTTGTATTTTATCAGGTTCAGAAAGTCTGCAAAACAAACATTCTACCTGTGCAAATTTCAGTGAGCATTCCATATATAGGCGTCGCGCTCCAGCACGTCGCCAATATCTATCATCAAAGTGAAGTGTACATAACCACATTTTATTAAGACTGAGGGAATGTGCTTTGATGGGGCGTCAAATACAAAAATACACTATTCACAAATAAACATTTTCAGTGGATGTAGGATGTAAAAGCGGTTATTAAAAATCAAGAAATCAGAAAACAATGATACACAACTACAGCACTTACCTCATTTGGCAACTAAATTAAGCACTTAATATTAAGCGGAGTAGGTATGTGTGCGGACTGACTAAATTGTTTAAAACAATATTTAAGTTATGAAATGCCTCTCGCTAGGTTAAACTGAACTCCATATGTCACTTAATTTATAGGGCATAAACACTTTACACAAATTAATGTAAGAAAAGAAAATGCCACACTTACTAAAATGGGGCTAAAATAGTTTGGTCAATTTCAAACAATGGATGTTAAAGATGTACGCGGTTTTCAATGTATGATCGTAACGTTACCCCTAGATGGTTTGCTGTTATTTTGTCAACTTCGTCACTAGTTCAGTATTTTTGCTATCCGGACGTAGAAAAACGTCCGTTCAGAGGAGGGAGGTGGGGTGTGATTGGCATGTGGGGACAACGGTTTCACTGTGACTTCTTCATCGGCCACCTGACAATAACTTGCGGAAGGTATCCGGACCCCCAGTTCCCCACGCCCAACAGGGCGAAACACGATCGTGTTTTTTGTTTGTTTGTGTTTGTTGTTTGTGTGTGTGTGTGTGTGTGTGTGTGTGTGTGTGTGTGTGTGTGTTATAAGCGTGTGTCTTGGTGGACACACACCCTCCACCGGCCCACAAACCCCATTTCTTTTTAGGTTTCTATGTTCCCAATGTCAACTTTCTGTTCGTCGATTAATACTTTACAGTTTATAATTCGTTAGACATGAACGGTTACTGCATTTGACAAATTAAGCATTTGCCATTGCTATATGGACGACGTACTTGTCATTTTCATTAGTTTAGTCACGGGTCTTACATAAATTCAAGAGACAATTCGGAACTAAACATTTTTTTTTTCTTTTGCTTTATATCAACTCGACTTTTTTACTGTAACAGTTGTCTGTTGTGATTTTTTAATATGTAAGTTCCGTTTTCTCCAGATCATTACAAATTGCTTGTAGTCGATGTACCACAAACACGTCTGCACAAAAGAAAAAGACTTATTTCTTGTACGAATAATAAGCTTTGATCAAATTTTACATAAAAGGTCATAACTAGAAAAATTGGCGCTTGTGTTTGAGTACCTCTTTTACTGAAAATAAAGAAATAAAGATTAATTACTTGTTTTTACATTAAACGTCTGTAACATAACATTTTACCTAAAAGTTATATGACGATGCGGAAATCTCATAGAAGCCACCAAGCACGATATAGTCTAAACTACTCCAGGTTATCTTAATACTTTACACCAGTCCGACTGATTCCACTTGCACCATATGTCTGTTGCAATGTCGCAATATATATGCAATGTTTGTTGTTTCCCCCCAAATAACAACATTTTGCTTGAAGACACTATGATAAGAATGCGTCCACATAATACAAGTGATCTATTTCTTGTATAAATTAACAGCGTCTATTTAATGTTACATAAATGGTCATACTAGATAATTGGCGCTTGTGTTTGAGAATCACTGCAAAATGCCAAAAGACAATAGTTTACTATCTTATCAGGAGAGGATTGGATATGTTAACGTACTGATATATCAATAATGATAGGTTATTTAATTGACTGTGTAGGCGCCATAGCACGACCAATTCGTGGAAGAACCACCAATTAAAACACAAACCCATTCCTAGAACTACCGTTGTAGACACTAACATATTCTAAGCAGGCTAAGAGTTGAGGGGAAACTATCCAGTCTTACCAATCTAGACACGCTACGTTGAGACTCTAACCGGATAGTGCATATCAACAATAGAACTTTTGATCGGATGAAATTTCTTCGCATTCAATTAGATGTAAACACACTCAAAATTGCTGGCGGTAACGTGGCGTCTGTGATTTTAGCGAATAACCCAGTGGAATCGATTGATTTAACCAACATGTTCCGACCTGGAAGCTTCTGCATACTTAATTTTGAAAACAGTTCATTGGCCACTACATCCAATATACTGAACTATTCTGTGGCTGAGGGCGCACAGTATGGGCCAGGACAATGGAATTTGAAGAAGCCCAAATCTGTCATAAACCTTACTTAAGTTGAAATCGACTATAGATATATATTCAGATACATATATGGGAGATTTCATTATAATCTAAATGCATTTACTTGTGATTGTAATATAAACCAGTAAGTTAGTCTAAATGATAATAATGTTGACAGAAACCTGTTCTAGTCATTTGATACATATGTCTATAATGAACCAGAACATTAAAAAGGTTTGAAAATATCGTCATTTGTCGAGGACAAACACTAACAACGCAATCTAGCTTTTAGTGAATACAAACGCTTTCCTTATCCGTGCATGTGTGACACTGTTCCGGCTGCTGATCGCATTTACAGAAATTGCAGGAATGGTAGTTTAAGGGACCTGCCTGAGTTTATGCCTCTCAGTTCCTGGAATATTCACAAGGTGGAGATTCTGCTAGATAACAACCAGATCTCGAGCCTTGACAACCGGGACTATCTGACACGAACAACCCGTCTTCACATGTCTGGCAACATGCTGCACAGTCTCAGTCTGGATGCTATCTATAACTTAGAAAGTGTGCAGATAGAAATATCAGCCTAACTTATCTCACGCCTTCCCTCTGAATTACGTCTCCTGAACCCCTCGGACATCACATTTGGCTTACAACCGGTTCAGTGTGACTGCGATAATGTGGGTCGGAGATTGGATCAGAGAAAAAGGCGGCGCCGGACGTCCTCTATGCTCGACCAA
Source organism: Sinonovacula constricta (assembly GCA_007844125.1). Classification (NCBI taxonomy): domain Eukaryota; kingdom Metazoa; phylum Mollusca; class Bivalvia; order Cardiida; family Solecurtidae; genus Sinonovacula; species Sinonovacula constricta. The sequence goes on along the minus strand of CM017556.1, from coordinate 67,894,252 downwards.
GCACGTGTACCCTGTGGAATCAGTGACTGATCACTTACTGGGCGACTGTAAGAAAGAAGTTCTGGAATACACCCTGGCAGTAAGTACTGCATGTCCAGTGTTGTTGTTTCAGTACTAGTACTACTTACGTATACTTTTCGTTACGAATTGTATGTTTTTAAAAGACATACTGGTACAAAAGTGGCGAAACAATGCTTTGACATCTACAATTCGTTCGTTAAGGAAAACGCCGACATACATTGTTGGCTCAGGAATTGTGTTTTACCTCCTCTTGTAAGCGATGGCTATTCCGTGTTCAGCCATTTGAATTGTATTCCTGGCATGGATAAAGATAAGTTAGACAAGACGTTAGAGTTGATCGAACACTGTACAACATATGTCGCGTGCCTCTGTGATCGATACCGTTGTACTGAGGACAGCCTGCAAGAATATGAGGCGATTTGGAGAACGTTTTTTTATAGACAAATCTAGAAAACTTATCATAATTAGTCTTGGTGATATGGACTCAGGTGCTATTTCTGAAAGATGGATGAAAGCTTTCCGGCGATTGAAGTTGAACCTAAGCTAAAATGAGACAGGTAAAAGGTTGATTGATCGGTTTTGCCAGCTCAAATTTCATAGAATAACATCAGATCAAGAGGAAATTCGAAAGTAAGCAGATCGTATATAACCATTTCACAAAAGTGTGAAGCCGGTTAGAAATGACACTGAAGAACACGATCAGATTACTAAGTCTCCACAGCTACGTGAGCAGTGTGATGCAGCTGTAAATACAGAAAGTGTTACCAGCTTTTTGTTTGGATGTAATAGAAGACCAAAAACTGCGATTACTGATTATTGAAAAAGAAAGCAATAAACCTTTTATACGGTGAAATGAATATGGCATTGAAAAGATGATGGTCGAATTAGTGCAGTCCTACAATTTGAAAATAACAGTTTGTAAATCGATATGCCTAAAAGTTTACTTGTTATTTTTTCATAGTTATTTTATTGTTATTGTAGAAGCTCTTAAGAATACACAACAAGAAACAGAACAATTCAGTCTAAATGTAACAATGTGTTGAACAGCTGAAATAGAATAATAATTTCCGTTAAAAAATCCGATCGCTTCTTAAAAGCTGTGACATCACCCCATAGGCATTTTCAAAACCGATTATAAAAATACAACAAGAAAAGGTTGATTCAGAGAAACATGTAAAAAAAGAATTTTGTAAACAGAGCATTCAACAAAAGAAAATGCTTTTGCAACGCAGTTGCATATATATGCTTTGACAATAGGACCAACATTTACATTATTAATTAACAAAACAACTCATTTAGTATAAATACATGTCCTGTTTTAATAATAAATCATCATCCAAATCAACCATCCATAAAATACACAAAAAGTTTCCTTTTAATTCTTATTTTCCCGAACTGTTGGTTTATGTCTGTCTTTGTTGGTTATTTTCGGTCATTACATTGTTATTTCGTACCGATATTGTTTTGTATATATTTTCACTTACTTCGCATGTATTGATCCAAGTCTGTACTTCTGGGCGCATATAAGACGTTATTACTGGTCATTAAATGTAGACATATGCAAAACTATATAAAAATCTCCCTGTTATTCATTTCACATCCATTTCAGTCGGAAACAAATTGAAAAGGTATCTTGTAAATTCATATTTGGCACACTTTACATTAGCACCGTTTGACCGAGGTAACATGAGAGTCGGGATAGTCAAAAAGGATGGAAAAAGCTCAACTACAGTACCCATATGCATGGGAATTAGCTTGTATACCAATCGCGAATTTGACACTCTCCAACGCAGTGATCTCCCTCTTTCAGTAAGGAGAATCTCTGCTACCACACAGAAATCCTTCCAGATCTAGAAGGATTTGATTTTTTTACTTTTAATTTTTGTTCAGTAAAGTGACAATCGGAATTAATGTGTATGTTAGAAAAACGACTAACAAAAAATTCTAACGATAAAGAAAATGAAAAAGAATGTATTTATCACTACAATCGTAACAACTCGGCTATTTCCGTCCTTTCGCCGAGGGCGAAATTTCAGTGTTACACCGGTTCAATGTAAACAATCAATGGATACTGTTGAAGAAATTCACAAAGTAATAACTGAGTTTGACTCCTCCATAAAAGCGAAACCCAAACAGATCGAGTGTCTGCAGTCTCTGCTGGCAGGCAAAGATGATCTGACGATCGTCACGTGATTTTGTATGATGGCAGACTTGGCAGTGGTAGTGGTTTTAAGCGAGCGTAGCGATGTCGTAAACCCTGTGCGGAGTTTGCGAATTTGAACGAACTTGAATGACGAAGAAATCTTACACATTTGTCTACCAATTTGTCTGTATAAGTCTGTGATAGTGCATATTGTCTTTGCATACGAATTAGTACTGTCATGTAATATGAATCTAAGAATCAACAATTGATATCAGTAAGGTTTTAATTGTGAATTTTGCCACATATCTTATGTTCATTGTTTTTAGCTTTAGTGGCTGTTGTCTTAGAAATAAAAGAAACCAGACACCATAACAGATATGTAACAATATGGCCATTTTACTGCTGAAACAGCATAAACATAACCGTTAAACAAGAAAAGTGGCCATTCCTCGAAACCAGCTTTTCAACGATTTATTAAATCCAATCCAGGGCTAGGTCTTCATGCAAGCTTCGTGATCTATTATTTTTTTAAAGACTATTAAAAGCAGTTAAAAATCTTCTTAGCAAAAATCAAAATACATATGCTTTATATCATTGCTGACAGTTTACTGTATACCATACTTCTTATAACCCAATGAGGCTGATTGCCATTTCGCTTGATCTGTTCAATTACAAATTATCAGTTCATTAGTAGAGTGGTGGGGCTGTCATGCAGGTGAGTTCCGAATACTGCTACCCTTGTGAAAATAAACTTAACTTACATTGGTAGAGTAAGACTTTTTGCACACAATGGGTGCATAGGTCGTTGGTTATGTGGCGTGTATCTTTTTTAGATAAGTATAGTAAAGCGATGTGTAATTTCGACCAATGCGAGCCGCTTTGATATTCATCCAGGTGGTATGTGTCAATTTGTATATTTCATATACATCTCACAAAACATTTTCATTGTTTGGCATACTTTTTGCATAAACCTGTGTTTTAGTCTCACTAAAGACGATTTTGCAAAAGACATCCAATTGTTATACAGTACAAATCCTGAATAAATAGCTCTAAATATTTATTCTTTCCTCATTAATAAATATAAGGATGGGGTTTCTGTTGAAAATAGATATCGAAGTCGCAGCGTATTACCCGGAGTGTGATACAACATGACCTCAAAGTAAGTGGTCACGTGGTTGACTTAGTTTAAAAATAATTAACTGTGCAGCGTAGATCAGGTAGGAGTAATGTGTAATGCCCCACTATTCATATATATGTAGGACATCAATTAACAGCATTTTGCACAACCTTCGTAGGTAGTAAAGAATATATGGTTGTATTAGAAAACAATATCGCACAAACCGACACTTACCACCTTTAAACAGCATTTACATATTTACTTGAACGGTTTTAAACTATGCAGCAAACAAAACAACAACATTTCCTTACATTTTTAAGACTGTTTTTTTTGCCATATCTGTAAACAAAAATACGAGCCATGCCGCAAACCGTATCTAAATATACAATCCAGGCCAAGTGTCCAGCACTGTGCGCACGACAAAACTACAGGCTCTGCTTAATGCAGCAATGTTTATGTATATATAATATATTGAAATATATAATTATATATAAATGTATATAAATTTCATGAACTTCGATAATATATAAGCAGAGTTATAGGCCTATAACCAGAACTTTAACTGTTCCACTCCGATACTGCATCACCCCTCCCCAGGCGCTGCTGCTATAATCCCATATGTTTACACGTGATCGGGAAGGTTCCATGCAAAACCATAGATCCCACACATATACGTAACTACATTATAAACGTGTACTATTGGCCAGATTAAAATGTTTGTTGAATGTGCTGTTGTAAGTGTACTTTCTCTATACAATAACAAGCTAAACATTGATTTAAAGCATCAAAGGGTTCCCATTTATATTTAAAAAGACAATACATTGATGGACGAAAGACAACGCCGGACAGGTAATGAGTATTGTTAAGACCGGTGTCGCTATAAAAGTTTACTTATACAATTGAACGTTTACTAAACGACGAAATGGTGTAACAGAAAGATCAAGCCCGCAACAAATTAGTACAATTATGTTTTATTTTAATAAACAATTGAATCTATGGTGTAATAAAACAATAACAAATAAATCAGACAAAATTTGAGAAAGCAAAATAATGTAAGCTTACAATTTGTCCCTTTAGAAGGTGTCCCTTTAATAGTCCAATTAATAATCCAACGTCGAATAATCCTGAAGAGTTTTCGGTAGAATGTCCTCAAAGATAAGCACAGTTGAAATAACCCAAAGGTAGAACAATACACGACTGTACATGATATAATTCCAAATTCAACACTTTTATATTTATATCACTGTAGTATAGTAAGTCCACGTAAGTTCCAACACAGAAAGATTAAATATAGAAGCTGCAAGTATTTCCAAACTATCTGTCCAAGCTTTATGTCCAAACTTTTGTCCAAAAACTTTTATCCAAACTTACTTTTAATCGGCTAACACGCCCTTATATAGACCCATTGAATTTCTAAAACATTCACGAAAACCAGAACATTCTCGAAACCCAGTTAAAAATAATTAAATGAACTTTCTAGCATGATCCTTTTCTTTTTTGCAGTTACGCGAATGCTACGTCATCAAAACCACAACGGTAAAAACCCTTTACCGGACTAGCGTAACCTTAAACGCTGGTGTACAACCTTACATAACACCTCCACCCCTAAAGGAAAAAAAGATTTATGCAATAAATATTTTTTAGAATATTAAATTAACAATAACTCAATTAAGTAAGTTATTACAACAATGATTCAAAATACAATATAAGTGTTACAAGTTAAACAGATGTAATATCAAAACATATGAAATTTACATAATTTAGTGTTACAAATTACAAATTGCATGTATTACATATTTACCAGACATTATATCAAAACAAACTGTTATCAATATTACACAATAACAGTTATACAAAGTTCAAAATACATGTAATCTTTTGAATAAACATGTTGTAATAACATATTGCGCTTCAGTTAACACAATTACATACAAGGCAGAGAGCATCAGGTATAACATTGTCTTTTCCTTTAATGTGTTAGATTTCTAAATCAAACTATTGTAAGAGCAGGCTCCACCTTAGTAACCTTTTGTTTTTGTTCTTTAACTTTTATAAGAACTTAAGAGGGTTGAGGTCACCGAATAAAACTATAGGTTTAACTGAAGAATTTAAATACACTTCAAAATGTTGTATAGCAAAAATAAGAGCAAGGCGCTCTTTTTCAATTGTAGATTAATTTCTCTGGTGTTTGCTAAACTTCTTTGAGAAATAACACAAGGGATGATCAATACCCCCACTATCTGATTGTAACAAAACAGCACCAGCACCGACGTTACTAGCATCAACAGCCATTGAATAACTTTTACCAAAGTCTGGTGCTAAGAGAATTGGTGCGCTCTTAAGTACAGCTATCAATTTGTCGAATGCAGTTTGACATTGAAAACTCCATGCAAATAATTTATCTTTTTTGAGAAGGTTTGTCAAAGGTTCTGCAATGTCAGAAAAGTCTTTACAAAACTTTCTGTAATAGCCTGCCATACCGAGAAATCGCATCAATTGCTTTTTTACATGTAGGTATTGGAAACTCAGAAATAGCCATAACTTTTGCATCAATAGGTTTTACATGACCCTGTCCCGCAACATGTCCTAAAAAGGTCAACGTAGCATGACAAAATTCACTTTTATCCAGGTTGATGGTTATCTTTGCCTCACTCAATCTGTTGAAGAAAGATTGGATGATTTCCAGTTGTTCGGCAAACGTCTCAAAGTAGATGGTGATGTCGTCGATGTAGGCATCGCACCCGTTAAGTCTAGAAATGACAGAGTTAATGAGTCGTTGGAACGTTGCTGGTGAATTCTTCATGCCAACTGGCATAATCTTGTATTGGTACAGTCCTTCTGGTGTCACAAATGCAGACAATTCCTTTGCTCGGTCTGTAAGAGGTACTTGTCAGAATCCTTTCAGAAGATCGACCTAAGTAACAAATTTGGCTTTCCCAACTTTGTCAATACAATCATCCATCCTTGGTATAGGATATGAATCCGTCTTTGTGATGATATTAATCTTTAGATAGTCAGTGCAAAGTCTATATGTCCCATCTGGTTTTGGCACAAGAATACACGGTGAGTTGTATTTGCTCTGAGGCTCAATAAAGTCATTGTCCAGTAAGAACTTCATTTCTTCTTTTAGATATTGTTGTTTAGATGGATTCATTCTGTATGGATGTTGTTTAACAGCAGCTTCACGTTCAACGATCACATCGTGTTGGATTTTATCAGTTCGTCTTGGAATGTCAGGAAACAAGTATTGGAATTCACGAGCAAGTTGTTTCAACTGAGCTTTTTGATCCGATTTCAGATGAATAAATTTCCCATCAGTGTTCCTCAGAATGTCCGAGTTATTCAGCTTACATGGACAAGGATCCACTTTGGTCTCAATATCACTGTCACTAACTGAATTATTAATGTCTAAATCAGGTGGGACAGAGTAAACAACTGACACAGATTTACAAACATTTTTGCGATTTCTGTCAATGTACATCTTCAACATGTTAATATAGCACCTTTGTTTTTGTTTTTGCCTCCCAGGAGTGAGTATTATGTAATTGAGGTCACTGACTTTCTTCTCAACAATGTAAGGCCCAAAGTATCGAGCTTGTAATGGTTTTCCTGGGATTGGCAATAGTGCAAGAACCTGGTCACCTCGTTTGAAAGATCTAGTTTGAGTATTAATATCATATCTAACTTTCATTTTTCCCAGGTCCGCTTTGAGATTTGCACTTGCCAATTCACAAGCTTTTGATAACCTTTCTTGGAAATCAGATACATACTTCAACAAGTTCAATGATGACTCATCATCAGACAGGAACTTCTCCTTAAGAAGTTTTAACGGTCGACGAACAGAGAGACCAAACACAAGCTCAAATAGACTAAATCCAAGAGACTCCTGTATTGACTCCCTAACTGCAAACAAGAGCAATGGGATTCCATTATCCCAGCTTTTGTCAGTGTCAAAGCAATAAGTACGAATCATGTTTTTCAATGTCTGGTGAAAATTTAAGGCACCTTGACTTTTAGGATGATAAGCAAATGACCTTTATTGTTTGATTCCTAGCTCATGCATGACCTGCTGAAATATACCAGACATGAAATTCAAACCTTGATCGGATTGATTAATCGACCTGCGCACATAAAATCTCATTCTCAGGTAAAACCTTCTAGAAGCTGCAAGTATTTCCAAACTATCTGTCCAAAATTTATGTCTGTCCAAAATTTATGTCCAAAATTTTATCCAAAAAAACTTTATCCAAACTAACTTTAAATCGGCTAACATGCCCTTATAAAGACCCAAAGAATTTCTAAAACATTTACGAAACCCAGAACATTCTTGAAACCCAGTTAAAAATAAACAAATGGGCTTTCTAGCATGATCCTTTTCTTTCTAGCAGTTACGCGCATGCTACGTCATCAAAACCACAACGGTAAACAACCCTTAACCTGACTAGCGTAACCTTAAACGCTGGTGTACTACTGTACATAACAGTACTTTGATTTGAAGTGAGCTGAAAATTTGATCAGACAATTGGTATACGAAATAGACTTGTCCAGATACCGCCGAGGAGTTACGAATCACAAGATAACTACAACAAAAGTCCATTGCCAAATGAGTTCTAAAAAAGGCGCCGCGCTACAGCGCGGACACCAAAATTAATAGTTGTAATTTTTAAGATATTGGAAACCATTATCAAATTTAATTTCTTACATTACAGGATAAAACATGGGAGATAACCCACTTTTTCACTGATAGCCTCAATTGTGAGCTTGATCTTGATTAACCTACATCTACTTCTTATGTGTAGTATTTATAATTTCATTTTAATAAATCCAAATTTGAACTGTTTACTTACCTTAATTAATCAACTTTATTTTTACATAACTGTGTACTTTCTTTGAAGCTTAAAAACATGTACCTAAACTATTGAAATTTTTTTTGAAACTAGTGTTGCTTTTTGATAACATATATTTAAACAGATATTCTTAGTCTTCATATTATCTATATGTTAATGCAATATGAATATATAAAGAGAAAAAAAATATACTTTTTTCTTTCAGTTTTTTTACTGATTGTAAGCTTCTTAAAAAACAACAACACATAGTTCTTAATATACAAAAGACATACAAATTTTGTTGTATTGATTATTTTAAATAGTTTATTTTTCAACAAGACAGCATATTACTTATATTCACTTTTCTTTTTGAAAAACTTACAATATAACACTGTGTTCAAAATTATACATCTTAGATAACCTAAGAATTATTTCCCTAATTATAACTTTTACTATATCCATGTACCCATTTACCCATGTCTGTTGTATTTTGTATTGTTTTTCTTTTTACAGAGAAAATGTTTAGGTTGTACGGATTAGTATTTCAGGTATACTTGTTCCATTTTAACCTAAAATGTTATTTCCTTATTAGTTGTACACCCAAAGCATGGGTATCTTGTTTTTTTTTTTTTTTTTTTTTTTTTTTTTTTTTTTGTGTGTGTTGTTTTCTGTCTTTTCCTTATTTCTTATCTCTTTTTGTACGCTTATTATTATTATTTATCATTTAAAACAAAATGTTAGCTTTGCAAAAAAGCACCATTTTGACTGTTTTGTTTGTTTACTTATGCTCTTGTTTACTTTGTTTTTCTATTGTTTTTTTTTTTAATCCTTGGATATGCTGACTTGTGAGTATATAGATTTAATTTTTTTTTTTTTTTTTTTTTTTTTTTTTTTTTTTTTCCCTTTCCCTTTTTTAAAAGAGGAGGAAAGGAGGAAAAAAGAGAAGAAGAGAGAAGAGAAGGAGAGTTGAATCTATATACTTATAAGTTAGCAAAAAAAAAAAAAAAAAAAAAAAAAAAAAAAAAAAAAAAAAAGGGAAAAAAAAACAAAAAAAAAAAAACAACGTTAATATACCTGTTGTACATTATTGTTTGTATCTTAAGAAAAATCTCTTCTTGTTTGCTATATGAGGTATTATACCATATTCATTTCTTTCTTTTTTGAGCTTCTAACTATATAAGTAGATCCCAGTAGTTTTGTACACAAACAAATTGTATTAAATTGTATGTAAAACTTGGAATGAAAATAAAGTTAAAAAAAAAAAAAATAGTTGTAATTTTTATTTTTAAATCGTATCGTATCAAGTCTGGTCCACCTTCAATGCAAAGCTATGGCGAATAAGTTCGTTGTAAGTATACAGACAGCGAATGCGTACGTTTGAGTTTCCACTTGGTAAACCCGTCGTTTCTGGTGTCGCTCTAGAGAGCGGTGCCACTTATTAAATGCAATTTTGGGTGGTGTTAATGAGAAAGCTTGACTTCGGTAGCACACGAGATTGACTAACCGTGGTCAGTTTTTAATGCCTGAGTAGAAGTAGTGCGTGTTTTTAGAACAAATATGTGTGTCTAAGGATGCTAGATGTGTCAATTATGTCAAGGCATGCTTCAAATGTTAACATTATTGTTGTAATATGCTTAAACTGGAAGTTCATTCTAATATGTAATTCAGATATGAGCAATACCGCGTATAAATATCACTCAATGGCTAGAGGAAAAGGTCAAAATGGGGAGCGGATTGCTGCTATTAGCACGAATGTTCCACTGACTATGCATTAGATATAAGGCCGAGATATTTTCGACATCCCGCGCGGGAACTCACTGACTTCTGCGGCCCTGAACCAGGTTACGCAATGACATATGTCATTCATATAATCTCAGTCTAAAGCTTCCACACGCTTTCGGAGAGGAATAGCGCACTCTTTTTCTATTCAGATAACAGGGGTGTAAGAGATAGTAATTAATTTTAAAAACAGTTTATTTTGGTCGTATCCGGTTGCATGTATGAGCATTTATTTTAGACCTAACTAAAGTTAAAGAAACTATAAATAGAAAACTATTTAGAAAGCTTTGAATGTTTAATAAAATGTTTTCTATTATCGGATGAAAGGGACTCTAATGTAATTTTGTCCCAATGTATAATCTGTCTTTCAGAAGAGGTGTTTATTTAAAGCTTATCAGCCGCCGCCATAGTCACGTTACTTGTCTGTTAGGAATTGGTGTATGCACAACAATTTCACGCACACACACAAACATATACATACTTGGTTTATTGTATATAATCTGTCTTTTAGAATGAGTGTTTATTTAAAGCTTATCAGCCGCCGCCATAGTCACGTTACTTGTCTGTTAAGCATTGGTGTATGCACAACTATTTTACGCACACACACACAACATATACATACTTGGTTTATTGTATAATCTGAACCATGGACCACTTGTATGACAGACCAATGCTGTACCACCTGACTGTATGCACGTTTTATTTATTACGATTTTACTCTGCCAACGCCACAGTGTGTACATTCAGATTTCAATGTAAACTATATTAATGTGGCATTAACAGCCATCGTAAAATATTGAAAAAAAAATTTTTTTGTTCACCTTATACTACCACACCAGCAGACCCAATAGATTGGTAGTTTTTAGTAGAAATGGAAGCTTAATTGGTCTGTGTATATATCATCTTTTCATTTTTCATTTTTGTTTTTCTAGTTAGTAAAACGGACAAGGTACAGAGTGTTCTCGTTTTGTTTTTATATATCGAATTTGAAAAACAACAACAACAGAAATATATGTATTCCAAACAGTTTTCCTAACACAAACATGTACATTAAAAATGAGAACCATAACCGTTTACCGTTTCGTTTTGTGAAAAGGACATTATACACGGACCTTAATTGGCCAGTTGTGTTTGCTCCTGTTTGTATCAATGACATCCTTGGGATCCCTTCATCACATGGATAAACATTAGGCCCAGATGGAACCGAATTGCAACCGAATCACAAATGACCGATCAGGGCCAAGGCCGACTTACAGACATGCAATGTTAAATTTCACTAAGGACGTTGTTAATGTCGGTTACCAAAGGTCGCGCGATAGCAGATGAATTTCAAGAATGGGCCGGTTCCATAGGCAGTCGATCAGCGCAGCTCCACCAAAAACAGCGGAATCAGTCACCGCATCAGCATCCGAGCACTAAGAACTTACGGGCTAACCAAATCGTCACTAGTAAAGTTGAACCGCAGGAACACAGGAACACCCGCTTCCAGGTCCTCCTTCAAAGCAAGCTAAAGCTAATATCCTGCAGGATCCTATCCTAGAGGGGGACGACACCATCGACTCGGGTACAGTGAATCCATTTCCGAGAGTGGTACGAACGACGGACCTTTGGACTCATATATTTAAGCCATGTGTCATTTACATGTAGCAGCAGCTTGTGAAAACTCTCTGCCTAATGACGTGTTCCCGTCTCCGCCCCACCCCACACCCCACCCAACAACAATGGTGCCGACGTCTGTAACATAAGAAGACGTGAGGAAAGACAACGACAATAACCCAAACGTCCAGGAAAATGATAATTTTAAGATAAGCTTCCTTAATATCAGTGGAATCAATCGGAGTTTAGACAAACCTGACCTCATTGCAAAAGTAAACTTTTTCGACTTATTAACGGTAGCAGAAATTCATTTGGTTGTGTATGATAATTGTGTAATAGACACCTTTTTAATAAACCCAGAAAACATAAATCATAGAGAAAGTCGGGTGGCCTTGGAATCTTTTGTCACATTCTGTTAAAATTGATGAAACTGACTGTAAGCTGTTGAAAGATGACAAATTCATATGGCACATATAAACCCCCTATTTTAGGTAATACATATATACCACCCTCACAGTCACGGTTTTGTTCTTGATAAATTCGACTCGACTAGGGTCAGTGTGCGCGCTCTTACACCACGTTTTGCTAGTCGGTGATTTTAATCGTAGTATATTTCGCTTTATTCAGCAACAGAAGAGTCAGCCAACAACGAGTTTTGGGTAGATTACTTTATGAACGAGTCTTTTGGGGCAAAGAATTTAATTAAAAGAATAAACGTTGCCGACATAATTCACATATTAACATATTAACAATATTGGTAACTTTTCGGTTATGTAGATACTTAGAAAAGCAATAAGATAATTCTTTTAACAAGCAGAACATGCGATGACAATGCTGTAGAAAAGCCACTCAAAAAGGACATATCGGTTAGAGACTACGTAGATCCTCTGTACCACCTTCAGCACTGATTAGAGAAGTTTACATTGAGGATTCAGATTAACCTTTTTTCTGCTGGGAACGAGGTACTCTCAATTATTTGTACCTGCAATTAAAATTCCATAGTGGAACTGAAAAAAAAGAAAGAAATCGGAATACTTTTTAATTGCTTGTAGTATAAATCGGCAGCATGTCAAAGATTATAGAAACATATAAACAACGTGGAAAAAGAATACATTCTACTGTTGAGAATACTAGATTGTATTGCACTAACCGAAAGCACATGCTTATACTATAATGACTGGCAGTATTTGTTGTGTAAATAACAAATGTTTAAATCTACTAGAAAGATAATGCCTCGAAATATTAGTTCAATAAAGAACGTTAAACCTAAACATTAAGGACTCAAAATAGAAGACAAACAAACTAAATTTGTATGCAAACTTTATACTATTCTGCTCGAAGAACTCTAATTTGAAATAGAAGTCGAACGTCAAAAGTATTCTAACCAGGCAGGGTAGACACGATTTCTAGTTTAAACTAGGGCATAAAAGCTCCACATAATATCGACGTATCAATAAAAGAAGTATCCATTTTACCAGCTAGTGAACTGCCAGCAGCAGCAGTAGCAACAACATTATCTTTAATAGTACCAAATATATCATCATCACCATTATCTTCTTCATCTCGCTCTTGATTACCATTGCAATCATCGTTGGTTTATATCCAGTCTATTTATCTTTCGTGAGCGTTCGTGGTCTACTGATAAAACGTTAATTCCTGATCGGAGCGAACAGATTCGAACACGAAACTGACTAATTGATGTGCAAGACTATTTACTGCACACTGCTCCAGATATTCAGTACCTAAGTATTGGTTCTAGTCAGGAAGTGGGCAGTCGAGAGGGATTTATATAAGTTGAAAGAACTTGTTTCCCAATCGACTATAAATATAATAGGTTTAAACGAGCCTATTTATTAATGTTGCTCAATTGCTACTTTAATTTACTGCATTTTGTTGTTTTCTTGGTTTTATTTTCGTTTCTTTTACAAAACGACAGATACTCCCAAATTCTCCTTTCGAAAGAACTTGGTTGTAACTGTAAAGAAAAGTTCGGATTCATGATTTCTGTACATTTCAATCTTCTTTTACGTCTAATGTTTACATTCTAATCTACTAAGATTTGATTTATACCGCTCAACTATCCCTACCTTGCTTTACTCCACAAATCTATACACTTAACAACCTTCCTAAGTATGGATTTTTCCCCTTACAATATATTTCAGATTCAAATGTTAACTTAGGCATTGTATACCTTTCATGCGACACCAAATTCGTGATTATACAACGAGTAACTATCGACTTCCATACATTTATATGTGTGCGTTATACAGATTTCAGCTTAAAGAGTTTATACTTTCTTAAAACGTTTATTTTGTACATGCCGTTATCAGTTGAGATTTATAAAGCGAAAAACAAGACAAATGACTTTGGAAAAAAAGAGGTCGGTCTATCGGAATGACCCAAGCAGGCACATCAAGAGGTAATTAAAACTTAATTGATATTACATAACAAACGCGCATCATATTGATCTTTGAGACATTCGGAGAGCAGCTTCAGTAGGTTAAACCGCCTGTGAAATTACTTAACGTAACCGTACTTTCCAGCGAAAACATATACTGTGGTGAAGCTGTTAAACTGTTTGAGAAGACAGGAAGTGTTGAGGATCTGGCCGAGCAAAGTCGACGTCGTGTGACTCCGTGTCCACGTAATTGAAATGCAGTTGGGGTACGATGTAATCAATATTCAAACAATCTAGTGGACCCTATAAACAAACAAGCAAACAGGTCGACACCATCTTCACATAACTGAAATGCAGTTGGTGGGACGATAAACCCAATAAGCAGACAAACAAATGGACACCGTCTCCACATAGCTAAAATGCAGTTAGTGTGACGATAAACCTGACAAAGAAGTTTACACCATCTTCACATAACTGAGATACAGTTGGTTGGACGATAAATCCTTTAAACAAACAAACAAAAAACAACAAACAACTGGACACCATCTTCACATAACTGAGATACAGTTGGTTGGACGATAAACCCTTTAAACAAACAAACAAAAAAACAACAAACAACTGGACACCATCTTCACATAACTGAGATACAGTTGGTTGGACGATAAACCCCTTAAACAAACAAACAAAAAACAACAAACAACTGGACACCATCTTCACATAACTGAGATACAGTTGGTTGGACGATAAACCCTTTAAACAAACAAACAAAAAAACAACAAACAACTGGACACCATCTTCACATAACTGAGATACAGTTGGTTGGACGATAAACCCTTTAAACAAACAAACAAAAAACAACAAACAACTGGACACCATCTTCACATAACTGAGATACAGTTGGTTGGACGATAAACCCTTTAAACAAACAAACAACAAACAACTGGACACCATCTTCACATAACTGAGATACAGTTGGTTGGACGATAAACCCTTTAAACAAACAAACAAAAAACAACAAACAACTGGACACCATCTTCACATAACTGAAATACAGTTGGTTGGACGATAAACCCTTTAAACAAACAAACAAAAAACAACAAACAACTGGACACCATCTTCACATAACTGAGATACAGTTGGTTGGACGATAAACCCTTTAAACAAACAAACAAAAAACAACAAACAACTGGACACCATCTTCACATAACTGAGATACAGTTGGTTGGACGATAAACCCTTTAAACAAACAAACAAAAAACAACAAACAACTGGACACCATCTTCACATAACTGAGATACAGTTGGTTGGACGATAAACCCTTTAAACAAACAAACAAAAAAACAACAAACAACTGGACACCATCTTCACATAACTGAGATACAGTTGGTTGGACGATAAACCCTTTAAACAAACAAACAACAAACAACTGGACACCATCTTCACATAACTGAAATACAGTTGGTGGAACGATAAACCCTTTAAACAAACAAACAAACAAAAAACAACAAACAACTGGACACCATCTTCACATAACTGAGATACAGTTGGTTGGACGATAAACCCTTTAAACAAACAAACAAACAAAAAACAACAAACAACTGGACACCATCTTCACATAACTGAAATACAGTTGGTGGAACGATAAACTTTATAAACAAACAAGAAAAACAACAACAAAACAACTGGACACCCTCTTCACATAACTGAAATACAGTTGGTGGAACGATAAACTCTATAAACAAGAAAGAAAACAACAACAAAACAATTGGACACCATCTTCACATAACTAAAATACAGTTGGTGGAACGATAAAAAAAACCCACAAAAAACGATAAACCCTATAAATAAACATAAAACAAACAAGTAAACACCGTCTCCACATAACTGAGATACAGTTGGTGGGACGATAAACCCAACAAAAATAACCATCCATGCCTTGTTTACGTTTTTGCATTTGTTACGAATTGGGTGACCAATCCTCCCCAACACCAACATGGAGCAGTACGCCGGACACTTTTGGGTGAGCTGCCCACAAACATCTGCAACGTACGGGTGTCCAAACTTCCAGATCGATATACCTGTCATCTGCTCTCCTGGCAGACACTGATAGCCAGACAGCGCTACGGATTGGGAGACCGTGTTCTACGGAATCTTGTCACTTCGCGCCATAACATATTAGTTATAAGTTCCATCATTTCTCACTGTATAGTTTGTGTTTTATACAGGTTTTGCTATCTCATTATTACTTTAATGGTTGTCTAAGCGACTGTTAAATTTTCTGTTCAAACATGAACTTCAAAAATATATGATAATGTGCTAGATTATGTTTGATCAGCTGATGTATAGAGCGCTTTCTGCAATGGACAATACCACGGTAGTGTCTGATAGTGTTTTCTACAATGGTGTTAGCGGATATGGGATTACATTTTCATACTTCTTTATGCATGTACTTTTGTTAGCAGTTGGTGTAACGGGGATAGTGCTGAACGTTGTGGTAGTGTATACCCTACAATACAGGGACACCCTATCCGATGTGTCAAGTGTCTTCATCATCAACCTTGCTCGCAGTGACGTCATCAACGCATGTCTCAGCATCTACGCTGTTTGTTACAATCTGGTCCATTTTAAACACTACTACGAGTGTGCTTTAAGGGTTGGTCTTGTTACTGGCGTGCATCTAAGTTCTACGTTTCATCTATTTGCACTGACGTTTGACCGCTACTACAAGATAATGTACCCATATAAGTACTGTCAAACGTTTAAGGAGAGTCTGGCAGTTCGGTATAGCATCCTTGTTTGGTTAATCAGTGCCGGTGTGGGCTTATTGCCAGTGATTGGATGGAGGAAGGCCGTGCGCTATGTCAACTATTGTAGTTTCTTCGGGGTGATGTCGGACACCTACCTCGAAGCGACCTTGATCATGTTCATGGCACTGTTCTTGATGATGATGTTCTGTTACGCCAGCATAGTGTACGTGGCGTTCATTCAGACCCGCAAGGTCGTCCATGTGCGGGGTTACCCAGCTTCCTCTAGCTCCCGGGCACTCTGGTGGGGCCCCACCAAAACTGTCATCATCATAACAGTATTTTACTTTATATGCTGGACACCGCTTGGTGAGTGCTGTATGATTTACTGTGCATTAAATATACACGTGAGTTATTTATGTCTTATAATGGAGAGAGATTCAGACAGACAGAGGTAGAGAGACAGAGTAAAGGAGAGAAAGTTAGACGGAAAATAGACATACAGACAAAGAGCCAGATATAAAACAAAGGAAACAGAATTACTCCCCCCCCCCCCCCCCCCCCCCCCCCCCCCCCCCCCCCCCACCCCCCCCCCCCCCCCCCCCCCCCCCCCCCCCCCCCTCCCCCGAGCTGTGTCGAAGTTTGACACAGAATAAAACAAGTTGCAAATTAACATCATGTTATTAATAGGTTTACACGCAATAAAGTAACAAATTAAAAATAAGCAACAAAATGCAATTCTCTGCTAGTCAAGTTCCAACATGACATGACGATATACCAATAGTCTAATTATCAATTATCAGAACAGGCATATTAAGTAGCTTAAATCGCAAGTATAGGCCTACTGGTATTTTCACAGATGTCTCATTATCTCCATTATGTAATCAATATGGACAAGATCAACATCAGTGACGGCTAGGAAAACTGACACTACCACCACCACCACCACTTCTACAGCTACTACAACAACTACTACTGTTACTACTACTACCACTATTACTTCTTTTTCTGCTGTTGCAGCTGTTATTACTACTATGTATATTACTGCTACTGTCACCACTGCCTTTGCTGCTACAGCAGTACAACAATATTTTTTAAGTATCCAGTTAGTTAAAATGAGCCTGTTTTTGACTAATATCACTGTTTTGGAATACCTGATATCCGCTTAACAAGATTACTGCCACTACCTGAAGCGTGCTATGATCAGCTTCTATTAAGAAATAATATGTGGCGGGAAACCTGCAATCTATCAAGGTACGCGGATCTTACGAGACACGTAACACACGTTTATTAAGTCTCAACCCTTTACAGGGACACAATGAACAAAGACAGAGGAGAGGAAATACTGTATACAACTGATAGATCCTGGGCTAGTTTTATTGTTTGTATTATGTCATGTACTCACAGTGATTTTCAACCAATATTGTATTAAACTATAATACGATACAACTGATATGCATAAACCAACCAATCCAGATGTCACATTGCTGACCGAAAGCAATAACAAACCATATATTATCTTCGTATATTCGTGTTTTATCTGCGGGTCATATTCTTAAGCCTGTATCCCAAAAGTTTACTTCCTATCGTACTTTGGAATTTGGTGTAGATAGTTTTATATAGTGTATTGCATAATAAGGCACCTGGCATATCAATACTCAAACAAGTGAAGCATGGCATAAGAAATACAGAGTTACTGATTCACACAGGAAGTCCTATCTCCACAGTGACAAAAAGTAGTTCTAGGTATTGCCATGATTGGTGTGAATCGAAAAGATTGAATGACAGTCAAATCCTGTATCAGAATACAACCATCAAACATTTATTTTAATATGTCAAGCTGGATGCACATGTGCTTATTTAAATAACTGCACCACGAATTTACCAATAAACCCCTAACTAGAGGGCGCTTGAATACAGCAATATGTAAGGCACCCATAAGACGTTGACCCTCTTTCCCGCAGTGAAGTGGGTCAACCGATTTTGGTTCTATGACCTTGACGTTCTGCTTATATCCACTCCATTGAAAGCGGGGACGTTTAGTTTGACGGTTCAACACAAAAATATGCACGTCAGTTAAATGCCACAAATTTCTTCTTCTTTTTTTTTTCGCAGTCGTCATAATATTACTACATTCATTCCCCAACGCAGCGTTCCAAACCCATTGAATTTAACTATTATAACAGCGGCAATTCATTTGATCGCCGAGAACGGTAACACCTCATTTTTTTAAATGGCAATGAGTGACGGACTTGGTGAGAGATCGTTTATTTCTCTTCAAGGAAGAAGCAAGGACATTTTGTAATATTCCTTTGATTTTCTACTTATTATTGAACATAATCATACATACCCTAAGCCCGAAGCTTTTAATCAAACCATTGTTTCCAACAGGTGAGTGCACAAAACGAGAAAGTTAGGCTGTGTTATAACCTGCTTTAAAAAGAACACCTCGCTTTATTTTTTAATTATTTACAGCGCTGGTTGGGATGTCATTATCTTTATTTTAGGTATCGTTACAATTTGTTTTGTAATAAAGTTGCATACATGTATGTATAACAACTTTACAAAAATGAAGTCCAACTGACGCGAACAATGGTTCAATTGCAATTTGATCGGATAAAATATTTCCTAAATATCGGAACAGGGTCAAAATTGATTATTTCAAAAATAAAATCCGCTTTGTTTTTTTAACTACAAAGTGGGTTTTTAACAAAAGAATTTATTACATTTTTGTTTTAAAGCTGCATTTTGTTATAATTTATAAAATGATCATATCCAATCGTATTGAAATCTTGGGTTCAACAGACTATATTGCGATGCAATGTATATAGGCTTGTGAGAACACCAGAAATTGTGTAAAAGGACGATTTTTTTAAACAATGCTAATAATTCTATAAAATTATTAGCTTTGTTTACATTTGCCGCTACAAACCTTTTGTATAGTGATGTATTTTAGAATAATTTTAATTACTTGAAATCAACTCGAAACAAAAAACTCAGGTTCGACAGATTGTAGTGTACAAAGATTAATGTCGTATGCTCAGGATTTGAAGCAATGTCTGCATCAAAACCCACTGTGGTTTGTAAACAAGTGCAACAAGACTTAAGTGTAACTGAACAAAGAAAATATTTAAATCTTCTCGTAAGACAATTTTTTTCTAAGAAGCTTCTAAATATATTAAGCCATTAACAGAACTTCGCAGATGATGACTATTTTCAGAAACGAGGAAAAGTACTGACAAATTTGTCTTATTTATTACCAATCTTTTGTCTTGATTATTTAATAGGTTTACACGAAACAACCCAAAATATCATTTTCCTATTAAAATTCTGAACAATTTTGATTTACGGCCCTAGTCTCTGTTTCAGGTACCTGCGTGTTCTTGCACCTGCTGGGCGGGTTCCCTGCTGCTTACACGGACGACAACAAGGGGACAGTCTTGGCCTACTGCTCTTTACCACTGTACATGAACGTGCTGGGAAATCCAATCATTTACGCGCTTAAGATACGCGCCGTCAAGAATCGTGTACAAAACATCATATCAGTCTGTCGGATAAAGTCAAAGACGTCTGTCCACGCCAGAACGCCAATAGAAACCATTAACGTGGAGCCTCGGTTCCCCACCAGGTTGCCAGAGAGTGCAGGAGAAAACCCGGTCTCGACAGAGTACATAGCCAGCGTCATCTGAAAGTCCGTTCACAAAGTTACGTTATTTGAACGTCTGAACTCATAGCCAGCGTCATCTGAAAGTCCGGCCACATAGTAACGTTATTTGAACGTCTGAACTCAAAGCCAGCGTAATCTGAAAGTCCGGTCATAAAGTAACGTTATTTGAACGTCTGAACTCAAGGCCAGCGTAATCTAAAAGTCCGGTCGTAAAGGAACGTTATTTGAATGTCTGAACTCAATGCCAGCGACATCTGAATATCCGATCATCTAGTAGCGTTATTTGAATGTCAGCCATTGTCATTGCTATTGCTCCAGAAACATAGCAAAGAGTAATCTGCATTTCTGAACACATAGCTAGCATCATCCGATTGTCCGAGAAATCTAAGTATTACCCGAACGTCTGGGCAAATAGCATGCGTCATCGAATTGTCTTGATACATAGCCAGCGTCAAACGCCACACAGGGTTTACGACATCGCTACGCTCGCTTAAATCCACTGCCATCATACAAAATCACGTGACGATAGTCAGATCATGTGACGAAAGCAGTACGGCGGCTGTGTTGTTGGCATGATTTTACGTCGCTGTTAAACTTATACCTTTTACATATTTTATATATTGAACATTACATTGAACCGGTGTAACACTGAAATTTCGCCCTCGGCGAAAAGACAGAAATGGCCGAGTTGTTACGATTGTAGGGATAAATACATTCTTTTTTTTTCTTAATCGTCAGAATTTGTTTTTTCATCCATAATTAGTCGTTTTTCTAACATACACATTCATTCCGATTGTCATTTTACTGAACAAAATTAAAAGTAAAAAAAATCAAATCCTTCCAGATCTGGAAGGATTTCTGTGTGGTAGCAGAGATTCTCCTTACTGAAAGGGGGAGATCACTGCGTTGGAGATTGAGCCAGCGTCATCTGAATCACCCTCAACGTCAGAAGTCAGAAGCCTTTTTTACTACAGCAACACCTGCCACCTAAAAGGAAATAGGCTCGACAAACGAGATTCAAACGAAATTATAATTATTTTTATATTGTTTGTTAAAAAGTAGAATACTATTAAAGTTTTATTTTTTGACGATAAAGTCACAGAAATGTTAACATTTTAAATCTTTATTGCATTTAAATAGAACATTTTAAGATAAACTCCGAGATATATGTACACAAGCATGATCGTCACTATGGTCACGTGCTTTTCTAGACAGCAGAGGTTACCGTAGCACAGCAAAGCGTAACAGCTGTGAGGAGTATGCATCTTAATATCTGGACGCATAGCCAGATATATTTTAATATCTGGACACATAGCCAGCATCATCAGAATGTCCAGGCTTCATAAGATTATTCTTTAATTAATTTGCCAATATCGGTGTCGCTAAACGTCGCGGAATTCTCTAGCTGTTTGGTCCGTCCTATAGTGTTATCTGATAGTATATTGTACACTATAAATTTATATATACATATTTTTTACTGTATATAGTCAACATGACACCGGGTCAAAGTTATAATTTGCCCTACTTCCTTTCACCTGTTATACATCCAAATTAGAGGATTTTAGAATACAAAATAGACCTCAATTACAATATAACGCTCAAACCAGCACTTTCTCTAATTTTTTTCCCTTTAAAACCCAATGTTATGTAATGTCAGTTGTGTCCCGGAATTACCTACATAGAAAACAATTCTCTATCTTTAACTAGATAATATTGATAATCAATACAATTACATTGTATATACATCCCAGTCTTCACTTTGTTAAATTTATTTATGGCGACATTTTATACAATATTCAATCGTCTCGATCCAATGCTAGGTAAGACCTCTGTTATCCCAGGTATAGCAATCCAGTCTGTCCTTTTTGCCAACTGACTGTTCCAAGGCGGTGACTGTTCGGTTTGCTCTTTTTGTCAAATGACTCGTCACAGATCTGTTCTTACTTTTACATTTGGCTTGCATGTGAATACCTCTGTCCTGTGCTTTTTCAGGATGTCATATATACTTATTATGTATGTATATAAGGTTATTGTATCTGTTTTAACTCCCGATGTAGGTGCTTATTGTTAGTTGTTTCACTTTGACGGAATATTTTTATTTACACTGTTTGTTTGATAAAAAAAAACTTTCAGGAAGTGCGAGGGTTGTGTGCGTGAGGAAGAACGTAAAACGGTTTGCTTATTTTGGTAGTTGTTGTTTGTATGTTTTCTTTTTAATTATTAGACCGGAAGCATTTTTTAACAAAAAACAAAAGTGTGTCGGTTGAATTTGATATATGAACTCGTTATTTTGTGACTCATTGTGTTCCTTTATTTTATCCGTCCGGTCTTTGTTTATTTTGCAATTCTGCTTTGAACTCCGAGTGTTCTTTTATAAATTCAACAATTCTTATTAAAGAAAGAAAGACATGCACTGTTACAACCCATTTTGTAATAAAACCTGTTTTGTAATAAACTATTTTTGGTCCAATGTCTTCATTTTCTTGGCTGATAATCATAAACAAACCACGAATACCAATAAATTTGCTACATTTAACGTGGTTTTTGTACACTTTTAGAAATTTCAATTTTTATACATTATGAGAAATTTTCTTTGAGTAATTTCATTTTTCAACATTATACGAAATTTGTAAGTTCTTTTCAATATTATAAGAAGATATAGAATTGCCCCTTTGTATGGCCTTGGATGACTGTATTAAGTATCGCCCTATGACCCCGAGCCAACACGACAGTTCGCTGCTAAGTCTCTAGGCTATTACAGAACAGAACAGTCTTTTATTTGTCTCAACGTGTACACAGTACATAGTTGCAAGATAATTACAATCAATGTAACTGTCACTAATCATCAAGTCTAAAAAAACACATGCAAACACAGACACAAACACATACACGCACGTTTGCACACTAACACATACACACGTACTCAATCGCACTTATCAAAATGGAAAAGACACACAAACCGGACATGGTAGCGCAATCGGTAGAGAATTGTCTCCAGGTACGGGAGGCCCCGGGTTCGATCCCGGGTCGCGAAATACCAAAGTCCTTAAAAATGGTAGTGGTATAGCTTCCTTGCTAACGCTTAAGCAAATATTAGGGTAGTTCCACGACTGGTTGGCCCGGTGTCAGGATAATGTGACTGGGTGTGGTATCATGTCAGGTGTTCACGGCATGCTATACACAGTGAAGGCATCACTATATCTGCTTCAAGTAGACACCGTCTCCAGATAACTGAAATACTGTTGGTGGGACGATAAACACAATAAATAAATAAAAAATAAAAAAGACACACAAACACGCCTCACACCACTACACACACATCACGCTTACGAACTGTGTAGTTGGACATACGCAATAGTTACAATATGTAAGAGTTTATTAAAATATTATTATATTTAAATACTTTGCGTTCGTTTCAGTATCTTTTATCAAACTGTTTATTGACGATTTCGAAATTACGAAATCTCGCGCAATCTCGCTCCGCGAGATTTGAGGTCAGCGGGGTTCCGTTTATGTGCTTTACTTTCGTTTCCTCTTCACACACAAAAAGAGGGACAAAGTGAATAAAAATGATACACCAAATCATCAGAACTTGTAGTTATATGTTTTAAATGAATATTACTCGCTAAGATAATTTTATTTTGCTATGGGACAGAACGATTTCTGCTGTGTGAAGGTTGTAACCACGAGAGATCTCGAGGTGCCACATGCAATTTTTACAAGATTCCTAACGATAAAAAGCTCAGACCTGCGTGGCTGACTAATTGGAAAATGGATACGTTGTCATTTAACCTTTAGTTCCAAGCAAAATTTAAATTATCTTCCAAATTATGTCATTTTGAAGACCCCACCCCCTTCCCCCCACCGCCAAGTCAAGGAAAAAATGGTTTAAAGTGTCAAGTATATTTTCCCATAGACCGGCAGTAAGAAAGGCCTCAAGATGACAATCAAAAGAAAACATAAAAACTATGCCTGGTAAGCTAATCTTTTTTGATTAGCAACCCCTCCCCCGCCCAACAGGCAAAAACCAACCAGAAAACCCTCTTTTATTAAGGTTATTTTGATTTCAAATAAAGTGAATTGTTTACATGAAACTCTCTATTAAAAATTCTGTTTGTGGTTGAAAAAGAAAAAAAATGTTTATATTTATATATTCCTTGAGTAATCTGATATCATTTGCGTTTGACTAAAAAATTCCAGGGATACATACTAGAAACATTGGAGCTAGAGTCTGTCTGCATGCAAAATTATACAACACAAATAATGTTTATGTTTAATCACAAACATGTATTCTGTTTTGCAGTCTGGTACACTGGAAGATAGCACACAGCTCGACCTAATCTCCGCTTGTTAGCTTAGATAAAGGTCATACTGTAATTTCTGATAGCTAAAATGTTGTAGTGCTTAGAAATGCGGAACAGCTTGACTGTCTCACAACACAATAACAAAGTAAAAATAATTGCAAATTTTATTAGTGCCAATATTTTTTCTCTTGCATATTTCAAGATCAATCTCCATAGAAAATAAAAGTTCAGTTATCACAATATATTAGGAAGGCTAAGGATCTGGTAATTTTGCTGAGATAAAATAAACAAAATTATTGTTTCCTGCCAGCACAAATTTCGTTATTGTTTTGTTTTTCGGGTTTTACGGCACACCGTTTTTTGATAGATCATACGGCGCCGAATACATTAAAGTTTAACGACATGAAAATATAATCAGGTTAAAACTAAAATACGTGAGTAGAAATAAAAATCTATCAGGTTAAAATGTGAATGACAAACGAAAAACAAGTTAGTGTATTAAACAGTTAAAATTCAAAACGTTAGCATAATAATCAGTTTAAATATTATAACTTACTAAGAATACCAATCTCGGTTAGGAAGCAAACAATTCTGTTATTGTTTTTTGTTTATAAATAATTAGATTCAAAATATATCAATATACTGGAGGAGCAGTTACATATATAAATTAAAATCAAAATGTTCAAAATTAACTGATTCCAAAACTTGTAATCTATTTCGACAGCATTTTACACGGATGAATTTCAAAACATCAACTTTATTTAAATCCTTTATCCATTATTCACTGTATTTGTTATGTCCATTAATGTCTATAAAAATGGGTCACTCTGAATACTTTGTGTTGTATGGATTCCAAGTTCATTGGCTAGCCATCTTACTTTATGATTCC
Source organism: Sinonovacula constricta (assembly GCA_007844125.1). Lineage (NCBI taxonomy): Eukaryota > Metazoa > Mollusca > Bivalvia > Cardiida > Solecurtidae > Sinonovacula > Sinonovacula constricta. The sequence continues at coordinate 67,868,768 of CM017556.1, read as the reverse complement.
TCTTTCCTTTAATTGACAGACCAATATGTCTTAGTACAGTATTCAGGTCTCCATTTGTCATCTGCATGGTTTCCCTGTATGACAGTGGAAGGCATATCTGTATAAATATAAAATGAAAATATATCAGTAAATGTAAACAACAACTGTTAAACTGTCACTGTATGCAAACATTTTATGTCTGGTTGGAGTGACCAAAAAAATTAATTACTAATAATAACCCTTTACCCCATATGTATAGGTTTTATCGCCTGTGTTGTCAGTGTAGAACCAGGTTAGCCAGAACATCCATTTGCTTTTGATCCATTAGGTTATTTCTGTACAAGATGCAACCAGAGTAGATCAAGATCAGACAGCACCAACGTGTCAGCAGATCTGGATCTACACCGGTCGCATAATGCAATAAAACACGTATATATGGAGTAAAGGGGAAGCCTGGATAATTTGAAATATATATGACTGCAAAGATCTACAAATTTCTTCACATTAGTGAAAGAATTTTAAAAAATTCGAGCCCCTACTGTTGTCTTTTTCTACCGGATTGGACCACAAGTGGTAAGTTTACTGTTTGGAATAGTTAACCTGTTTATTTCCTTTAAGGATCGTTTGCTTTGACAACATTGTCAGCTTTGTATTACAGCTAACTTTCATTAGATGATGAATAGGTAAATAAGAAAAGGTCCTTTCAAAACTCTAACAGATATCTAAATTTTATCTACCAGTAGACAAAGGCAAACAATGTAAATGCAAATGTGACAAAAACACAGAGACGAGACATAACACACATAAAGAAAAACCATCAGTTACCGCCTTGGATCGGTCAGTCGGCAAAAGATGACACTTGTTTTCTAAATCAATGTCTCGCCATTGCGAGAGTAAGAAATAAGTATTAAGTTCATAACATGCGTTTAATTCAAACAGTGTTATCGTCGTCAGGTCAATTATGTCATTTTGGTTTGCACCCAAATCGTGCGCAATGTACAAGCGAGTTCTTCTTTTTAAACGGGTACAACACAACTACTTACAAGTGAATTTTCTGCATCATCAGATCTCTTCCGTTTCTTAGGCATAACCCTTCTATTTCAAGTGTATGTTGTCGAAAAATTACGGGAAATGTTATTCCCGGACCTCGGTCTGGAATTTCGAAAAGGTCACAACGAGATAGTAATTAAATTTAAAGGTTGAAAATAACAAAAAAATGGCTTTAAAGGACCTAACATTAGAACACGTGATTGTAATTGTTTGTTTGCTTTGTATTATAAGCAAAAAAGTAAAAGTAGTAGTGGTATTAGTAGATCTTGCAACAGCAGCAAAATTATTATTATTATTATTATTATTATTAGTAGTAGTAGTAGTAGTAGTAGTAGTAGTAGTAGATGTAGTAGTAGTAGTAGTTGTAGTTGTAGTAGTAGTAGTAGTAGTAGTAGTAGTAGTAGTAGTAGTAGTAGATGTAGTAGTAGAAGTAGTAGATGTAGTAGTAGTAGAAGATGAAGAAACAGTGTTAAGCAGCAGCAGTAGCAGAAGTAGTAGAAATAATAATAGTAGTTGTTGTTGTATAAGTAATAGTAGTAGTAGTTCTAGCTATTTGTAGTTTTGTTGTTGTTGCTGTAAAGCATGGGGAAAAAGATGATGATCATAAGAAGAAGAGAAAGTAGAAGAAGAAAAAAGTTACAGTCCAAATGGCAAGGCGAAAATATTTGCGTCTAAGACTGTGAGACAACCGAGTCTGGCACTCATTTATTGGAATACTGAAAATTATTCCAGGGATATAAATATTGTAATTTTTTTAAAAATATCGTATCGACTTTTCTGGACGATTACTAGTTTAGTCGGAGGTTGATGGCTGGAAAAATATAAAATGACCAAGTATTATTCTGTTGTGATTTGTACTAGTTACATTACTTTAATAAACAATCACAGACACATCTACACAGTTTGTCATTATAGTGAGGTCCACCTTTTATTGTTTGAGGAAGACCCCGGAAAAAATTTCTGGGTAAACCTACATGCGCACCGCCGATCAGACTGAAGCCGCATCGGATGAAAATAATACGCAAACTAAAACTTGAGCGCACGCAGTGAGAGGTCATGGAGTCAGATGAAATACACATATTCTACGATGACAACTACTACTGCCTGTATTATAGCAAAACGTAACAAGTGTGAGAAGAGTGGTCCTGGTATGCCTTTTTTCTGAAAAAATATCAATTTATTCTGACTTTATAATGGCATCCATCTAGTATTACATGTATATCAGGGTGTGAATTGTGGGATTGTACCACTACTACTTCTACCACTTGAGCTATTGCGACCGGTATGTAGTAAGTAATAATAAACCTATTTTTTAAAGGTAAAAACAATCTGATTAACATCAATCAGGCCGGTTTTAGGGAAAAAACACTCAACTATTGACCACATTTTCACTTTTTATATGTTAACAGATATAGGTAAAAAAAGGCTATTCTGCTGCTTTGTTGATTTCCAGAAAGCATTTGATTTTATCTGAAGAACCGGCTATGGTCCCAATTACTACTTTATAATATAAATGCGAAAGTTTCGACAATTATACAAAACATATACAGTGGAATCAAATCATGTTTTTCGTCCAACAATACTTCGTCAGATTTCTTCATATGTTCTCGAGGGGTCCGCCAAGGCGAAAACCTCTCCCCATTGATGTTCTCTCCTTATATGAAGAAAAACGATCTCGAACATTATTTACTATCAAAACATAATATCGGTGTTATATACATGTACTCAAAACTTGCTGTGTTATTATATGCGGACGATACAGTTCTGTTACAATATTTTTCATTGATCCTCCAATCAAGCAGTGGATATTGCCGTACGTGGAAACTTGACATTAATTTCAATAAAACTAAAATTAGGGTATTTAGTGATAGTTCCTTAGAGAAAAAAACTTTTTTGTTAATGGTAACAAAATAGAAGTTGTTGATTCCTTTAAATATCTAGGTGCTAGTTTTTTTTAAACAGACAGCTTTCATTTACTAAAAAGCATGTGGTAGAGCAAGCTAGGAAAGATTTAGTGAGTTTGTTTAAAAAGATCAGGAATCTTGATCTACCTGGCGATCGTCAAATTTATATTTTGCCAATTTTGACGCATGGGTGCTAAGTTATAAATTATCCATAAATGAGAAAATACATACACACATGTTCTTTAATTTAAACGCCGTACTACACATACAATGTGTGTGAATAAATAAAGGTAAATATATTATAGTTGCTGTTGACTTTACTATTCACGAGTTTGCTTTGCTTCGTGAATGATCATTTAAAGCTTTTACTTACCTGCTAAGTGTAAAGTCAGTCCTGCCATCAAGAACAACGACCAGAGCAAAGCAAACCCGTTATAGTAGCATGCAAATTTACAGTCTTCGTTAGTTTTCAACTTTCTTGCAATCAAGCTTTGTTATGCTCTTATTGTTGTCTTTGTTACATGGCAGACTTAGACTGCCAAAACATTTTTTCCCTTGTTGTAACTCACAGCCTAGTACGCCACTGTCTTTTGTATAGTTTATTATTCTGTTTCCTCATATTACATATTGTATGTGCTAAGTGTATTAATAAACTGTAAAACTGTAAAACATTTAGTCACATTGAATATATATATATTAAAATCAGAGTTTCAGCTCATGCGGTGAATTAGATTTTCTTTTATTTATTTTTATAATGCGTCGCATACTACTACTACTACTACTACTATACAATTTTTCACACTGTAAAATGACCACATGCAATTGAACTTCCGGACTCGGAATGTATTTTTTGCTCGGATTACGGTCACATCACTGCGGGAGATCAGTCAAATGTAGGTTAACAGACCATTGTAATGTAAATGTGTTCTATGTATTCAATATTTTTTGTTCGCGGTTATTTAAGGAATTGATGCTATTTAATTATGCTTACTATGAAAATAATAAAAAGGGATTTATATTTAAAGATAACAAAACAGATAATCCAAAATTTGCTTTCACGCGCAAACGCTCACGTACGAACTACTGCATTTAAACAATCATACAGGCTTAGGCTAATAAAGTCTGATGGAACTGAAACTTTTTTATACAACTTTACGATGTCAGAATTACTTTGTTTAAAAACTATTGACACGAAAGTCATCTAACCTTTCGAAATGCATTTTAGTGACTTTAACACGCTTCATAATTGTGACCTCGAAGCTTCAGTTTGGAACATCCGAGTTAACACTTCAGCCGCTAGCGCAAGACCAGACACACTCCCTACACACATCTGAGGACACCCATCAGCCGCCAGCGCAAGACCAGACACACGGCATACACGCATCCGTGCCCATACCTTAGCCACCAACGGCTAGATCCGTCACACACCCTACCAGCATATTTGGCTTCGCTACTAGCAAAACTGACAGAAAGACAGATGTTGTTTAGCCCTGGAGAGATGTCCCAGCAATCTCCTTCACGAGACAATACACAGACGATTCACGGACATTTGCACCCCTGGATAAAAGTCTCCAACGGACGTTTGCCCCGTTGTAAGTGCAGACCTGACGCTTGCCCCCTATCGAATATAAAGGCCGGGCCTTTTTACCCCTGCCAAAATGGAAAGGCGGATGTTTGGCCCTCTACACAGACAACACCACCGCAGTCAAACAGCAGTCCTCTTCTGTTTAAGCATAGCAAGCAAATCGTCGACTTAGGACCTTTTATTTCTAGGCTAAACAATATTGATGATGGAATAAGGAAGATACAAAGAGAACTGGAGGTAATGACAGGGAAAAGCAGCAGCGTGAGATGAAACTGCTCCGACAGAGACAAGAGAAACAGTCAAAATTAATGTGCTAAATGATTACGATAATGCGCTTCGTGAGCCAAGCGCAAACATTATTACAAAAGATAAATGTAACTCACACCATACCTCAGGCAGTGTCTAGAGAACATTCAGTACACTGGTAAGGAGGAATGCTTGCTTGAGGAAGAGATTCTTTGTGATCTAAATCGGGAGTCATTGGGACCAGGAGTCATTGATACCAGGCAACTTTGCCGCAAAGCTTAAGAAGCAGGCTCTGTGTACGGAGCTCTTCGGAACTGATAATCATAATATTTCTACAGCAAGTCCATAGGTGGTGTTTAAAAAAAAGGAAAAGTTGTGCCCTCTGAGAAAAGGTGCAATAAAGTGATTGTGTTGTGCGGTTTTACCCGGAGTACGCTGACGAGGAAGCTTTCAGGAAGAGAAGTGTGCCGAAAGTATACTTCTCAGGCGAAAGGAGAGTAAAACACAGAGATGAACAAACGATCAGCCTTCTACACGCGCACCAAGACGAAAACATGTCAACTGGGTAAATGTTGACCCTCCCGAAAAGCTAGCGTCATTGATCTTGTCGAAAACGTATCTATGCATTGTGGACATATTTTAGTGTTATGAAAAGAAATACTGTAAATATTTGGATTGTTTTTATCACGACCGTTGTAGTTATTACAGATCTGTTGGTTACCGGTAATTGCCATAGAACTTAAAATCAGACATAAAAAACCATGATTGTATTACATAATATGCCATTCTAATCAATGTATAACTCTTACAAGTTTCTTACAATTTTTCAATAACTATAGTATTATTTATTTCCTGTACAAATTACACAATCGTAAATACAGCAATTCGCATATTTACAGTGGCATTAAGGTCATTTTGTGCAGCATAAACGTAAGAGACAACAGCGCCAGTAGTTTATTTGATTAATATTTGGTTTTCTTTTAACTCTTTTCAAGCACATGTTTCCAGTGAGAATATTTACAGTTTATGAAGGTTTGAATAGAAATACTGTCAACATAATGTTAAATGAATAAAATAAGATGCATATATAACAATAAGCAGCAAATTTATATTATATTGTGTTGTGTTGTGTTGTGTCGTGTCGTTGTGCAGTGATGTGCTGTGGTGTGGTGTGGTGTGCTGTGGTGTGTTATATTATATTATATTATAATCTATTATATAATAATCTATAATATTATATTATTCTACCTCCAGAACACATGAACACATTATACTTAGACCACGGGTGACTATGATGTGGATCCAGGAGCAACTAAGGACACCCCAAGCAACATAATATAACAAGTATATACATATAAAATTAGGTATGGTATGTCTATGGATAATAACGCGTAATGCGTTAATAATTGTATTGAATGCACCCAATAGCAGTAACCCAATATAATTAAAATACACAAGTGGCATCAAAATTGTAATGTGTTTTTATCCTTCTAAATGAATTTCGTCTCTTTTCGCAAAAGTATGTAACAAGAGACTGTCAAAGACGGGTGATGCTCCCTGAATGGGTATTTTATCACAAAAACGGGCTGTTGTATAGATATGAAGGTTAATTTTGAAAATGGAGTAGTGCTCAGATAGTAATCAGATATAATCAACCCTGTACCTATGAAGGTTGAAGGGAATGGCTATTTCAACCACTGAGTTAACATGGCGAACAACGAAACTGGTCCTACTAACAATGGCAAAGTATTCAAGAAATACAATTCATTGTGTATTGTATTTAATAAGGTAGACTGATAGACTAAAAATGTATTGGTTGGACACCATTATGCTTTAAGGTCACACTGTGACCTTGACCTTTATGGTAGCGATCCAAATTTAGCAAGCGACACGTCGTCTCGATATGGAGATCATTTCTGTGAAATAATTTTAAAGTCTAACTATAAATAACAAAATTATGGACCTGACACGATTTTGCTTCAAGGTCATGCTGTAACCTTGACCTTCAAGGTAGCGATCCGAATCTTGCGCACGACACGTCGTCTTGAGATAACGATCCTTTTTTTTCAAATAATTTTAAAATGCGACATCATGTGACAAAGTTATAGGCCGGACACGAATGCGGGACGGACGGACGGACAGACAGACGGACGGATAGACAACGCGGCGACTATATGATTCCCCGAATTTCATTCGCAAGCATAACAATACCTGAAATTTTAAACCACACTTGTCCAATCTGATGATTTCTAATTTAACGTTTGTTTAACTTATGCACATAACCATCTTACGCTCTAGAAACAAATGAACATAAATGTCAAGAATGCATACCATTTATCCATAAACACCTGACACCCTTAAAAGGTGTCAAAAGTTGACAGTATACACACGTGTACACCATGTGAAATACATTTATTCAGCCAGCTGCGAAATGCAGTTTCTTGCAGGGTATTTCATTAAATAAACACTTGTCAAATGTAAGATTTAACTCAGGTACATCCTGTTGAAATATGCTTACATATTAGTTAATATCTTAAGAAAACTAAAAAATGTAACCACATATATAACAACACAAAAACAACAATAACACAAACAAAACAAAAAAAACACCACACAAACAAATTATATTTCAAGAAAACTGGAATTATAACTTCGTTCCAATGTCAGCATTAGGATTACATGCAAAGTTGGTAATTTAATTACAGTCTCGCATATTTGCAATCAAACACAGAATTTATTAATGCCATACAAATAATGTTTACAGAGACCACATCTTACTTATGAATTCATCATAAATTACGTTCAAATAAATATTTAAAGAAAACAGCTTTTTAAATAGAACAAAGTTAAGAAATGATTTGTTCTAGTTAACAGTGTACATATATTTCGACATTAAAACACGGTTTGCTATAACGTTCACTGTACATTAAACAATACTATTCTAAAAATAACGACGTCTAAGAGTTATACTACCGATTAGGATTAGTTATTTTACACATATCGAATTATATATACAATTATAGACATATAGAAATCTGCCCTTATTCGGCGATACTTTACCACCGCTTGTCGCGGCGGATGTGCGCCATGCTGTGCAGTGTACCTGATCGAGGAGCAAAGTTGTAGACGATTGTAAGACAATTTGTCATTTAACGTAGATTTTAATATTGCGAACATTTTATTTCAAAGGATATTTTAAGGATTGGATTTTATTTTTGTGCGTTTCATCGTATAAAACTTAATTTTCATGAGCACAGAAAGTGGAGATATGCAAATATAATGGTCTAAACAGCGCAAAATCTTTGTGAGAAAAAATGCTTCCCTTTTTTATCATTACCAACTGGATTTATAATGTGATATCTGGAATCAACGTGTAATTATGTTGCACATGTTATGTAATTTATTTTTTAACTGACAGTGATTGAAAGATTTTACACTTGTCAAAGAAAAGCTCTACACCTCACTGGAAAACCTGATTTTAAAATGTGTTATAAAATATGAAACATGTTTCAGCATTTTATATATATCCTTTTTATCATGTGTTGAAATTTACATTAACCTACAGACAAAATTCAACTACATGTTTGCTATATTATAATATATCTATTGCGTTTGAGTGGAGGAAGATATCATAAAGATGCAGAGCGAGAAAAAATGCATATATGTTCATGTCAAATCTCGTCATATTTTTATAAAGTTTTATTTATTAGATATAACACATCGGCATTCTGCGAATATTGGTAAAATAATAATAACAATTATTTTTATTATGAAAACACGCATTAAAATCTTTTAGAAACTTTAAGACGGAGCTTTAGTAGCTCATATAATTAAACAATTATGTGTTAACACAAACAAATCATTGTTTACATAAACAGTTTTTAAACTCTACGCGTACATTTAACAAGTACACTACGTAACAAAAATGACACTAAAGTTTAAGGTGACCCAATATAATGCGTGGATTAGTCGGAACTTTGGTGGGCAACTTAACGCTTATTGGTTACTGTATATGTTTGTTGTAAAGAATTTATTTTTCAAAGCTTTTAAATTTTTAGCTTGTTGTTAAAAACTGACAGCGATCATACATTAAATCGGACTTTTTGAACTGACCGAATTTACTTGCATGTTACCCGAACTCGTGACCGAGAAAAGTAACACAGCTTCCGGTCTTTCAATATAAACACGACAATGGTGGAGTGACAACATTGTCGTATGTATTTCCATAGCAAAACCGTCGTTGTAAACGTAACCGCTATAAGTGGTTCACAAATCTACTTGCGCTTCTGCATAAAGGTAGATGAGTAATGTAAAAAATCAAAGACAATATTAATAAAACGCGTGTAAGGACGAATTATCTTGTCATGTGCCACTCTGATGCAAATTAGTTGCGAACATTCGAATATTCGAACATTATTCTATTATATCTAAGGAATATTCGAACAACGTTTAAGGATTCGATTTACATCAATACTTAAGAATTCGAATGAAATATTAATTGTAAATATACATGGATGATGAAATGCTTCGAGCCTTTCTCCAAAAAGTTTAACCTTAAAGTGCCATAGACCTTCATCCAATTTGTTTTGCAATGCCACTGGGCAAAGCACTTTATTATCTTATATTGGCAATAATTCGCCTGATAATAGCGTGTGTCTGCAACAATTGCGTGTTCAAGTTATGATATGTTAATAAAACAATTGCACACCTGCGTTATTATTTTTAAATATAGCATGCATTGTTTGATTTATTTTATAAAACTTGTTTTGTAAACATTTATGGTTTTGTTTCTATTTCAGTAGTCTGTGTTATTTTTCTTGAAAATGAAAAAAGAACACATTCCAATAGAATCAATATTAGCTGTAAGGTGGACTAGCAATCATCTATTGATTCTTTCTTTCTTGTAACTCATAATGCATCTATTGATTCTTCTTTCTTGTAACTCATAATGCTGCACTACAGCCATAACTTCCCTCGCATGTTCCCTTGTATATGAATTCCTATGAGGATCAGACTTTAATTAAAATAATTAAGAAGCAATCATTGACGATATAATGAACGATTTTTTTTTTAATTTTTAAGTAAACAAAACCAAGTACAACGTTTATGATGAATACTTAATTAACTGGAGAGTAAAGTTGCCGTCATTTGATAGATAAAAGTTCTTACAAATGCGTGTTATTTCCTGAACTAAAGCATGCCAAATTGTTATAAAACTGACAGCGTAAACTTATTATCCAAATCTTATCTCCTTATACTTACATGAAATACAGTAGTATGTTTGCATTGATTTAAAAGTCCACACAGACAAATTGAATCACTAACGCGCAATAATAATAACATGCATTTGTCCATTAGACCAATTAGACGCCCCCCCCCCCGCCCAGTTTACCTGAACGATTCCAGAAACTCGTAAACATTACTCGGACTAGTGTTTATCGTTGATCTATACTAACATGCTTTATATCGATAACACACTGTCCTAATCTAAGTCTATACACGAAACTTACCAAGTGGTGATATATGTTAGTTACTATGCGCAATTTTTAGCTGATACTTGACCTTATTAAGTGTATTTATTTTTGTTTTTTAAAAGAATGAAATAATCGAAAATCTGCCACTACTATTCACAGCAGAATAAATCCACATTGTTAAGCCTTGTTCGGTTGAATTCGTCTAGGCGTACGACGTTACCCGCAATGTTTACAAACATTTTTTAACATAGGCATAGGTTATGAGTGTGACGGATTTCCTCCGGCGATTAATTTATCAGAAAATTAAGATAAACAAGTTATACCTTTTTCAAAGATATGCGGCGTTAGTGAGTTTTTTTTATTTAAACAAATGATTGATCTCTTGTTAAGAAAGTAAGCTTCTGACAGCCGAGACACAATAAGATAAAATATTTTCTGACACTAATAGTAATGTCTTTTACATGTTTAACACTCTGATATCTGAAACCCCCACGCCCCTCATTTACAGGTCAGTTTGACCTGACCATTAAACCTCTGAAGCAGATGCTTAATTGTGAATTGAAGCAGTTCTATAGCAAGGGTGTGAACGTTGTGTTGTGTCGTTATTTAATAGGCACAATACGGTATACGGTGTTATCTCGAATTTCTACCAACAAAAAGTCACTTTGCTATTCATTTGGGTTGTCCTTACATTGGTCGGCATTGGTAATTAGCAGTTGAGTATAGATAGCTACGCCGAAAATGACTCATTGAAGAATTATTGGCCAATGCTCTTGTAAAAAAATCGGTATCATTGGCAACGCGATGGAGCGCGACTCCTATATATGGAATGTTCACTGCAATTTGCACATGGGAAAAGTCTGTTTAGTGGACTTTCTAATCCTAATAAAGTACGGGCACTAATTCGACAAACAACGTTCTATTTTTTGTGAGTCTGTAACTTCCATGCAAACATAGCAGAAATCGAGGGATTTTGGTTTATTTCTTTTTGTCATTAAAATTTATAAACACTTAACGTAAATGTACATGGAAACTCCGTTTGCCCTTACTTACGAAAGTCGATAGGAATGATCTTTAGAACGTCCTTCGATGTTCGGACTGCATGTTAACAAATTGAGATTATCTTTTAGCAACAAAACAGTCCATTGCCAAAAAGGGCTTGTTCTGAACAGTCCTTTGTGTATGCACGGTAAAATCTGCCAGCGTGCAGACATTTTATAGCACCTCTGAAGTATTTGTGGTCAAGAGATTATGTTTTTTGTACTATGGATTGTAGATTTCAAATTCAAACCATAGCCCTGAATGGACAAGTTTTCCAAAGGGCACAAGAGAACCGCTCAACACACAAGCAAGCATTCATAACATGACTTAAGTGTTTTTGGTCAAGAGGTGAAGGTTATGGATCGGATGGTTCTGTGTTCATATCCCAGACCTGACTCGAGATTTCGTTCCTTGTCAATGACTTTTATTACATGAATATTTTGTAAAAAAACAACAGAATGTGTTCAGACTAATAATTACTCCTTTACACCCTGATATACTAAATAGCAATTTCCATCTTGGATAACATTAAAATGTTGCTTTTCATAATAAGTAATTTGATATTTTGTAGTATTTCAGTCCTATATTGAATGACATACAACCTTTCACTTGACGGCATCTTTTGTTAAGTTTTAATCTTAACATAAGTTCAGTGTGTAATTAAAAACCACAGTATCACATACTTAGGCAATAACATTGTTTTGTTACAGCATTACTTCCATCGGGATTAAAGTCGTCCAAGTTAGTTCTGTTTTACTGCTTCTTAGGTTGTCTTCATCCATTTCACTTTAAATGTGTAAAGTAATTTAAGTGTAGCAAACAATAAACATTGTTCTTTGCATACATAACCTAGATACAAAAATGCTTCCATACAAAACAACTTTGAAAATAAAAAATAAGATCTCTAGAAAGAAAAATAAACAAACCTGCCATGTTCCAGTAAATACTACCTAAACAATAATGATTTGTGTAATGTTTTTATTCTTCTATATAACATCTTGGAAAACCTATTAAATGGTGTCGAGTTTGCTTTTTATTATGTTCTAAATTATTATGTGTTGACAGGAATTAATATTTTAATACTTTTCTGGATATTTATAGAAAACTGAAAACGTCCAATTAAAAACAATACGATTTCATATATGTCTTTGTTTCTTGCTCCCATATTGCTTTAACCAGTTTATCTGTTCTAATTTTTGCGTCGCCTTTGATGCTTCGCATCGACAACTTTTCTTGTATACTTCGTGTTTTAATCTGTTTTATACAGGTTGCATTTTTCACATTTATTGTTTAGTTCATACTGCTTAATTGTCAATTGCTACCCCTAGCCCGATTACAATTGTTTCTGAAGAAGGACATGAGGTGCGGAGATATAGTTGGTAAACTTCTGGTGCATACACCACTAAGTCACCTGGCTGGAGTTCGATTGGGAGGCTTGAACAAATGTCATGGCAATGATCCCGGGGTTCCAGAAGTCCGACCAAGCCCCCTTGCTGAACCATTACCACGGAGACGGGGGCGTCGATGTCAATGGTAGTAAAGCGGGATCCAGTGTAGTTTCTGCAGATCATCGCCCAGTTTGTCCCCGTTATCTGTACATTGTGGCCAACGATAGCCGGGCGGCGATAAAGGTCTCGGAATGCCTTCGCGGCTGCTCGAGCACAGTTCTCCCAAACGCCATAGGCAGAACTCACGTCACCCGTCAGAAGCGAACTTAACAACTGATGCAACGAATCTCGAACCTTTCTGTTACTGTTATACTGACATGGTTCAAACCAATAGAGATCATCGTTGGCAAGAAACGATCTGATAAAGTCTTCCAACTTTGTTCCGCTGTCGTGTACCCAGGTTTCATCATGGTAAATATACGGAATGTCTTGTTTCATCAAATTTTGACCACGTTCAACAAACTCACTGTTTTCATTCAATCTGGTAACATAAGAGAATGATTCACAAAGCCCGCAAGTATCTAACGAGTCACTGTCTTTACCGACAAATTCGTTTTGCACCAAACACTTTGAGTTGTAAATCTGGCGCATTTTCACTGGAGAAAACAGTTGAAGCGCTATTTGCCTTTTTGTCCATTGCATTAAATTTTTTCCATCATATACCCTTATAAACCAAGAGCACGTAAGACACATGCCACATAACACAAACACCAGCCAAAGTCTTCTCAAAGCCACGTGTTTCATGTCAGTCCAATGGCTAAATCCTTGCAAGCAGGTGGGGTTCACCATCCTAACACTGGACCAGAGAGGACCAACAAATAACCTTCTCCGAACAGAAACAGCAATCTAATGATTATTCTCACGCCTTGAGACAGGCGATAAACGAACCAAGAACCAATCTATCTAAAAAGTTGTTTATCAATCCACGCTCGTCAGCCCTGACGTGGATATGACAGACAATTGAATAAAAGTCGTCACATATTCATTAAGCAATTTAATAAACACGTATCCACTTATTTATCCAATTAACTCTATTCGTATCCATTTGTACTGAATCGATCCAATTAAGCACGCATTGATTGACAATCTGCACATATTTTATTTTGTTAAAGCAGTAAACTAAATAGGTATTAGATTAATGGTATTCTTATTTAATACTCAGTAAATTATATGAAGTTAAAAGAACAATTCTAAAATTGGACGTACAGCACGACTGAATGACAATACATATTAGAAAATGTATGCAACATGTCATGCTAAATGCGTCGGCACAATTAAAGTAGCAAGGACCAAATGCAAGCATTGCTGTTGTCATATTAGCGTTTTTGTGTTCAAAATAAGGCATACATGCTTAATAAAATACAACCTAACATTTGAGCATCCATTTAAAATAGACGAAAAGCACGCTGATTGCGTTTAATACAATTTAATGTCACGTTTTAGATAAATTAAAACACTCTTATAAATGGGAGGTCGGGTACTGGAAGCCGAGATATACCGAGGCCTGTAAGCAGTCTGGAGGTTAGTCATTTTGTTTGTTTGAGATTTGTATAGGTCTACGCTAAGCGTAAAGATCCTGTGGAAGGGATTTAAGCCTGTGTCGAGATACTCTGATTTGGTTTGGAAACATAGCATGTGTCATCGCGGCTTCACGTGTGACGGCGAGATTTTAAGAAAGAACTGTTTTCAAGTAACTGAAAACATAAGGAAAGGGAAAAACAATAAATAGAATATCTTGGTTAATACAGCCCATATTGGACACTCCGTCATGTTCAGTGACTGACCATACCGCCTTCGGGCTGACAGTGATAGACATCTTCAATCCACAGACAAGGGGAACGGTCGCCTACAGAATTGAATCCCAATTGAATTGCAAACTTAATTTCATGCGCGAATAAATGGTAATCGCAAGAATGAATGACGAATGCTCTGTCCTTTAAAGCAGTGCTATAAATACCTAGAGTCCACTATTAGAGGCATTTTTCGGGTGTCTGTCTGCATTGTGTGAGTATATACGACCCATTAAACAGTCAGCCAGGATGATTTTATATTATTTTTTGATATTTATAACGTGTCATGTGGTTTTATATAAAACATTGTATTTTAACTCGAGAACATTTTGACTGGTACTTATATTACGGTGTCATTACTTTTGAACATTAGAAAGTATTTGGGTATTAATTGGGTAAATATGTATTTTATTTTTATTTAAAATAAGGACCGAATCACTATGTATTTACGTAATTTAAAAGTTTTGTTTAAAAAGCACCATTAAGGCAGAAGTTAATTTATTTTAAAATTAAGCTTTGCACTATAACGTGATCAATTTTAAATTTTAAATTCAATTGTGTGACTTTGAACATGTATAACCTATTTTCAGCACCACTGTCTTCTACAACAATGCGGCGAACCACGCATTTCTACCTGCTGGTCGTGACCGAGATGATGTTGATACAGGGTATCTGTTCCGAGACAGGCCTATATAGGTCCTCTAATGAACGCTCACGCGATTTCTCTCTGGTCGAGAGTCGCACCACACAGGATGACAAAGCTGAGATGTCCGGCGCCCTAAGACACCGGAAACAAGACAAGATGAACATAGGCATAAAAAGGACAAGAAGAGGTCCTCCTTATACTGACAGAACGATCGACAGGTCATTCACTGACTTTAGAGCTGCAAGAAGTATCGCCAATAAACGTCCAGAAACGAGAACTTCGAGCGTTATGTTTGCATCGAAAAAAAGACTTTCATTGTTTGGTACAAGTTTGGGAATTGCAAACAGTTTAGACCGACGCTTATACCGTCGTGAAGACACTTTAGAAAGTATGAAAAACAATGATGATGGAAGAAAAACAAAAGAAGTAACAAGTGTAGATATACAACTGGATAAATGGACAGATACAAATTGCCAACAAAATACTGGTTTTAATCTAGTGCGGAATAACCAAAGATTGCCCAAAGTAGTGTCTACAAGTATTTCAATCCCACGAATTCATGACCATCAAGGGAATATTAAAGCCGAGACATACATGCATGCAACCAGAGTTCAAAAGCTGTCTTCCAACACGTGTGTTGACGATAAACAACCAATGAGTTATAGAGCTCGACAACAATTTGAAAGTAGATTTGACAGCAACGATGTCACACGAGAATTAATTCAAAATGACGCCTTAAATCAAACATGCTCATTCCGCAAAAGGTCAAACACTAAACGAAGTATCAATACACAGCGTTCTGATCGATCGGCAGCAGTAAGCCATTTTGATCAAAGTCTTCGTTCAAAAGATGATTTCAGACATGAAGTGCCTATAACTGTAGACAGAACGCAAAGCAGAAATGTTCGGATGTCAGCAGACATGCCTGTTAGCAGAGGATCTCATTCCACAAGACGAGAACAGAGAGCCAGTCATTATCATAGAAATAGACCGGACAGTCAGACGACAAGACGTCTGTCTAAACTCCAAGATCGCCGTTTCACAGGACTGTTGGTTTCTAAAAGTATGCGTAATGAACAGGCTACAACATCTTTGTTTGTAAACGATGAACGGGTTAGCATGAAAAGAACTGACACATCGCACGCAAACTCTAAATACGTAAGTCATAGACGCACAGCAGCTAGATCTGTGCGTGACCAACAGGTTAACTCAAGAAGAGATAACACGACACGAGCGGCCTCTGGAACTGAGCGTAAAGAGATGGTAATCATGGAAAGGGATGACAAACGACGAGCGGCATCTACAACTGTGTGTAATGAACGGGTAAACGTGGAAAGAGATGACAGACGACGTGCGGCATCTACAACTGTGCGTTATGAGAGGGTAAACGCGGAAATAGATAACAGACGACGTGCGGCATCTACAACTGTGCGCAATGAGAGGGTAGGCATGGAAATAGATGACAGACGACGTGCGGCATCTACAACTGTGCGCAATGAGAGGGTAGACATAGACAGAGATGACAAAAGACGCGCAGCATCTACAAGTGTGCGTAATGAAAGGGTAAACGTGGAAAGAGATGACAAACGACGTGCGGCGTCTACAAATATGCGTAATCACATGCTAAACGTAGATGGTGATGACAGACGACGTGCGGCATCTACAACTAAGCGTTATGAGAGGGTAAACGTGGAAAGAGATGACAAACGACGTGCGGCATCTACAACTGTGCGTAATGTGAGGGTAAACGCGGAAATAGATGACAGACGACGTGCAGCATCTACAACTGTGCGTAATGAGAGGATAAACGCGGAAATAGATGACAGACGACGTGCGACATCTACAACTGTGCGCAATAAGAGGATAGACATGGAAATACACGACACACGGCGTGCGGCATCTACAATTGGGCTAAATGAGAGGGTAAACGCGGAAAGAGATGATACACGACGTGCTGCATCTACAACTGTGCGCAATGAGAGGGTTGACATAGACAGAGATGACAAAAGACGCGCGGCATCTACAACTGTGCGTAATGAAAGGGTAAACGTGGAAAGAGATGACAAACGACGTGCGGCATCTACACCTATGCGTAATCACATGGTAAACGTAGATGGAGATGACAGACGACGTGCGGCATCTTCAACTGTGCGCAATGAGAGGATTAACGTAGATGGAGATGACAGACGACGTGCGGCATCTACAACTGTGTGTAATGAGAGAGTAAACGAAGATGGAGATGACAGACGACGTGCGGCATTTACAACTGAGCGTATTCACAGGGTAAACGTACATGGAGATAACAGACGACGCGCGGCATCTACAACATTGCGCAATGAGAGAATAGACATGGCAAGAGATGACAAACGACGTGCGGCATCTACAACTGTGCGCAATGAGAGGGTAGACATGGCAAGAGATGACAAACGACGTGCGGCATCTACAACTGTGCGCAATGAGAGGGTAGACATGGCAAGAGATGACAAACGACGTGCGGCATCTACAACTGTGCGTAATGAGAGAGTAAATGCGGAAAGAGATGATAAACGACGGATGACATCTACAACTGGGCGCAATGACAGACTTAACGTGAAAAAATATGACAGACGACGTGCGGCATCTACAACTGTGCGTAATGAGAGAGTAAACGCGGAAAGAGATGACAAACGACGTGCGACATCTACAACTGTGCGTAATGAGAGAGTAAACGCGGAAAGAGATGACAAACGACGTGCGGCATCTCCAACTGTGCGTAATGAGAGAGTAAACGCGGAAAGAGATGACAAACGACGTGCGACATCTACAACTGTGCATAATGAGAGAGTAAACGCGGAAAGAGATGACAGACGACGTGCGACATCTACAACTGTGCGTAATGAGAGAGTAAACGCGGAAAGAGATGACAAACGACGTGCGACATCTACAACTGTGCGTAATGAGAGAGTAAACGCGGAAAGAGATGACAGACGACGTGCGGCATCTACAACTATTCGTAATGAGAGAGTAAACGCGGAAAGAGATGACAAACGACGTGCGACATCTACAACTGTGCGTAATAAGATGGTAGACATGGAGAGAAATGACAAACGACGTGCGGCATCTACAACTGTGCGAAATGAGAGGGTAGACATGGAGAGAGATGACAAACGACATGCGGCATCTACAACTGTGCGTAATGAGAGGGTAGACATGGAAAGCGACGAGAAACGACGAGCGGCATCTACAACTATGCGCAATGAGAAGGTAGACAGGGAGAGAGAATACAAACGACGTGCGGCATCTACAACTATGCGTAATGAGAAGGTAGACAGGGAGAGAGATTACAAACGACTTGCGGCATCTACAACTATGCGTAATGAGAAGGTAGACAGGGAGAGAGATTACAAACGACGTGCGGCATTTACAACTGTGCGTAATGAGAGGGTAAATGTGGAAAGAGATGACAGTCGACGTGCGGCATCTACAACTGTGCGTATTCATAAGGTAAACGTGGAAAAAGATGACAAACGACGTGCAGCTTCTAGAATTGTCCGTCACGAACAGATAAACGAGGAAAGAATTGGCACACGACGTGCGGAATCCTGGAAGATTCGTGAGGAAAGGGTAAACTCGGAAAGAGATGACACAAGGCGTGTGGCTTCTAGAAATATGCGAAATGAAAGGACTAACTCAGAAAGAAGTGACACACGACGATCTGCATCTCGAAATGAGCATGATAAAAGGACAATTTCACTAAAAGATGACATACGCCGAGCGGCATCCAGAAATGAGCGGGATGAAAGAATAATATCACTAAAAGATGACACACGACGAGCGGCATCCAGAAAAGAGCGGGATGAAAGAACAATATCACTAAAAGATGACACACGCCGAGCGGCATCCAGAATTGTGCGGGATGAAAGAATAATATCAGTAAAAGATGACACACGACGAGCGGCATCCAGAAAAGAGCGGGATGAAAGAACAATATCACTAAAAGATGACACACGACGAGCGGCATCCAGAAAAGAGCGGGATGAAAGAACAATATCACTAAACGATGACACACAACGAGCGGCATCCAGAGAAGAGCGGGATGAAAGAACAATATCACTAAAAGATGACACACGACGAGCGGCATCCAGAAAAGAGCGGGATGAAAGAATAATATCACTAAAAGATGACACACGACGAGCGGCATCCAGAAAAGAGCGGGATGAAAGAATAATATCACTAAAAGATGACACACGACGAGCGGCATCCAGAAAAGAGCGGGATGAAAGAACAATATCACTAAAAGATGACACACGACGAGCGGCATCCAGAAAAGAGCGGGATGAAAGAATAATATCAGTAAAAGATGACACACGACGAGCGGCATCCAGAAAAGAGCGGGATGAAAGAATAATATCAGTAAAAGATGACACACGACGAGCGGCATCCAGAAAAGTGCGGGATGAAAGAACAATATCACTAAAAGATGACACACGACGAGCGGCATCCAGAAAAGAGCGGGATGAAAGAACAATATCACTAAAAGATGACACACAACGAGCGGCATCCAGAAAAGAGCGGGATGAAAGAACAATATCACTAAAAGATGACACACGACGAGCGGCATCCAGAAAAGAGCGGGATGAAAGGACGTTCTTACTAAATGATGACGGCAATTTAATGGTAAGTATTGAACAGTTACACATTAAGGTATTAGATATGTAATAGTGACTAAATTGAATCCTGACAAGAAAGATATAACACATTATTCAGCATTGTATTCTGGATTATTTTCCGTATTTTATCAACTTTTCACGTCAGCTTACTTACGTTTTGCGATTTTTTATGTTCTAGGTCGACATCCTCAAATCTGACCTTTAAAAAGTCTCATCTATGTCAAATATGGATGAATGAAATTAAAAAAAACACAGTAATGTCATTTGTTTTCTGCATTTTTATAAGAGTATACTTTTCTAAATAAAAATACTTTAAAACATGTGAAAAACACACTTCTTTCTTTGCTTTAATTTTGCTTCTTTCCTAAATCTTCCTCGCTGACCTTGATTCCTTGTCGCCATTTTGGAGTGAAGAAATTGACGCAATTTCATTGGATAAAATTGGAAAATTAAAATTTGGTGATTTTATTTTCCGAAGGCCTAGTGTTTACGTCATTGATCGAAAATGTAACATCGTAAAACGTTAAATGCCGACATTACACGAATATTCATGAAATTGATGACACATCTAATACCTTAAAAGTTACATAAAAAGCTACCTTTTTAATCAAAGTTCGTCACCTTATACAAGTTAAATCTGCAGCATGCTGGCAACATACATATGTGAAACATATAATTATATAGGAACCTGGCATAATTCAACAGGCTGGAATTTCATTTACTTGATTGTTACTCTTCTACTGTGAAAGGACGAGCAGTAATAAGACGATAAATTATTGGGGTTTTTTTTCCAGAAGAACACAAGGCCATGGCTCCCGGTGACAAAGATGATTCATTTTGAACTGTAAGTCTTGTTGTTTGAATCGTTACAGTTTTAAGTTTCCTCTTTTTTATCTAGTGGCATACAATGTTGAAGGTACTGGTTCGATCCCGGACTGCGACATACAAACGTCGTTAAAATGGTAGTCGCTCCCTTGCTAGCGCAAATATAAGGGTAGTTACACGACTGGTTGGCCCGGTGTCGGGATAATGTGACTGGGTGTGGTTTCATGTCAGTTGTTTACGGCATGCAATACACAGTGAAGGCAGCACTATATCTACTTCAAGTGGACACCGTCTCCAGATAACTGAAACGTTGTTGGTGGGACAATAAACATAATAAATAAACAATTTTTAACTAAGCGTTAGTGATGACTTTCGGGATTTGAGTGGATACTCAGTTTTTCAAACAAGTTTGGTTTAATCTTACCTTTTCAGAATTTATGATTGATTGTTTTGCGCACTTAAAAAGTCCGAGCCAAGTAGGAAGGGTACACATTATTTGTCCTGGTTTGTATAAATATCGGACAACAGTGGTTTTGGTGTTCTAAAAATGCCTTCAATCACAATTTGATTTTGTTGCGTCACTTATACGTTGTTTTTCTTGTTTCTTGCCAAGCTACAGTTAAGTTTAATTTTAATAAAACAATTTATAGTCAGTGGATGGTAACAAATAAAAATCAGCATTTAACTGATGCAATTAACAATTATCTGACAATATCTAGGCAATACATTGTTTATGTACTACTTCCAACTTTCCGTTTTGGTCTATTGTACATATCTAAGATTTAGTCAGTTGAGTCGTCTGCTATTGTTGGAGTTTTTACGTTTTAAGTTACACATATTTGCAAGAACACTGTGTTGTTTTTTGTTCCACTTTAAGTGTCAAGTATGTTAAGTGATAAACGTAGACCTTAAATACACATCTTTATTGGCGCCGCCATGAAAAGCAGACATTAACAGGAAATCACAGCTGTTTGGTGAGACCTTTTTTAGAAAAAAAGAACCGTGGTTAAAAGTGCAGCTTTTTATTATACAAAGAGTAGGATGCATTGATGGAAATTTGCATATGTTTGGCGACTTTCCTTTAACAACAACACAAACACACAGCAACAGAGTGTGCCAATGTTAACAATATAGTTTGCAAATGCAAAATAATGTAGCAGACAACAAGGAATAAAGCAAACATAGACATATAAATAGATAGACCGGGCGCGCTATTTATAACCCGTGCGCTATTGGCCGCCATCTTGGAGAGCACAGTCGTTTAGCGCGTCTATAGATACGCTATGATAATACAAGGAAAATCTTAGAATATTTTACGATAACACTGCGCGTTTTATGTATTTTTTTTTCCTTCAGAGTATTAAACGACACAATTTCTGCAGTAGTTTATATCTTTTGTGTCTTTATATGCATAGTAATTCATATTATTTAAATTAATTTTACCTGACCTGATTTATAGACATGATGCTGTACATAGTAGGAATCTAGATTGGATGTAACGATCGAGAAGTATATAGGGGATTTTCCCCTTTTGTATCGCTCTTATTTGATTTTTGTACAGGATTAATATACTGATGACTATGACTACAGTTAGAGTAATGTTATTTTTCTCTTTTATTTCAATTATAACGGACTATTTAGATCTTCTCGGTTCATAAACTAATGTTAAGAACCACATAAGCAAGTATTTCTGCTAGCCTAGGCAGACTGAGGCCAAATATTGGATTTAAAAATATGAATAAAATAGTTATAAGAATTTTCAGTACTTTGTTGTACGACCCCAGAAGATGATGCATACACTATTGTTTTTTCATTAAAAAAAACTTTAATATGTTTGCCGTGTATATATGCAAACATGTAGATGTACACCTACAGAGATTGAGGTTTTGAGTACCATATAAGTTACTGATTATACTTGGCGTGTATGTTTTATTAAAGATAATAATTTTTGTTAATACTAGATCTATCTAGTTCACTTTGCATGAGGATTCACACATGGCAGCACCAAAATCTTCAACATCACAGGACACAACAATAAGAATTAGTAAGTCAATCAGTTCGTAGCTTTTATTTATGCTCATTATCAATACAATTTTGTATTCTTACCACAGTTATACACTAAAATATTATTACCAAACAATGAAAATCACTTATTTACATGTGACATCATAACATAAATATTAAATATGCCACTTGTTTCAATAATACAAACTGTAAGCATTTAAAGAAATAAATGTTCACACAGCAAAGTTAAATGCTCAAGATTTGCAAAAGGTTTTGGTTGAGGTAAGAATACTTTTAATTTGTGTAGAATACTAAGGTAACATGCATGACATGCCCTGATATTAATGTTATTAATAAAAACTTGTTTGTTAAATTTCAGCTCACTATGCTAGTTTATAAAAGATGTTTGAAATAATAAAACATTTTCAGAAATGTTTACTAAAACATGGCTTTATAATACTATGAATCTTAATTCATATTTAATTAGCTAACATAATATCTTTGTTAGAAGGAACCAGAGCACAGAATGTGTGATTTCAAGAAGTCATAATGTTGAATATCCAATTCAACTACATGTAGATAAGTGTTCATTTGAACACCTTGGTCAAAATAAAAAAGTTAACATAAAGCGGCAAAGTAATCACTTTGCTTTTCTTTGAAAGGGCAACACGAATAAGTATTATGACAGTGAAGTAGAAAAAAAATGCATAATATGGAACAAGTGATTTTCTATCACATGGACAATAACTGATTTTCTCAAAATGTGTATAGTTTGTGTGTGCATAATTCTTCCAAACTAGAATATGAAATCTCAAGTTCATTTATGCTTTAGTAGCAATCATTAGAGTTTTATAAAAAATATTTACAATGTCTATGCTCAGAATGAGTCCTGGAGACTTTAAAAAATCATTGTAATAAGTATGAATTTACTAAACAATGCACAAGAATAAAGCTGCTTTACAACAGCAGGTCTTTTAAAGCAAAGATATTGGACAAATATTCTACAAATGTCGCTTAAATCTTCCCCAGAATTAAAGTCTTTCAACTACACATGTATACATGGATGTGAAGATGTACAAAACTTAACACTGTCAGGCTATGCTTCCTTGGGGCTTTCTCTTTATCTCAGTTGACTTCAACTAAAATATTGTATCTCTTACAAACGTGTACTTATTGTCTTTTAAAAAGAACTGTTTTGTTTGAGTTATGTTACATTGTTTTTCTCTTCTGTCACAAATTTAAAGTCTTGGTCATGTGGTCATGTGGTGCACTCTTGCAGTGACGTCAGAGTTTTGCAAGGAACCATTTTCTTCTGCAAAAATAAATAATACTTACAATTAATTACAAAGATAATCAGGTCAATAATAAACACAAACATATTATAAAGTAACTGTATCTGGGTGTTGTATTATGTTTGTTTTCAGCTGCCATGGATATTTAACTCATTTCTGAGCTGATTATTTAAAATTATTTTCCATACAGTATTATTTCAAGGATTTTTTCTTCTTAAATGATAACAAATGGTATTTTCAAATGGTATAACACAACCAACAAATTTTGCTTACTGTCACAATAATGCAGTAATTAAATAAATTTATATAGTATAAAATACCTGAAGATGTACTGGAAGGTCAACAATTGTTGGGACGGCTCCACCCCGCAGTCTCGTTATCTGGCCAGTGCGGTCAATAACGTCTTCAGTGAAGTGCTGGCTGCAGACAAGCGCATGCTTGGAAGGTGTAGCACCAGCCCTTCTACAACCTACAATCCACTTGCTGTGCCGTTCTGGCGACTTGTCTTTGTTTGGGAAACTGAAAAATAAACAGGAAATTTAAGTACGGTATTACCCAGTATAGTGTATTAAAAGCTCACTAAACCTCACCTAAATACTAAGAACTAAAGTAAATCTCAGAAGAGACAATAATCCTGACCCTAACTAGGATTCGAACGCGGTCGCCAGATCAGTAGTCCAGGCACTCAACCACGTCGCTAAAGGGTTAACCCAACAGCAAGGCTGTTGGAAGTGCCTGAAGTGCATATAGACACTTCCAACAGACTTGCTGTTGGGTTAACCCTTTAGCGACGTGGTTGAGTGCCAGCCCACATAATCTGAAGGTCCCGGGTTCAAATCCCTGTTAGGGCCAGGATTTTTGTCTCCTCTAAGATTTACTTTAATGGTGTCAGAAGTAAACGGAAGCCTGGTGTGGCTGTCATGAGATGGGCTTGTGCCCAGAAAAAGTAAAGGGGGGGGGGGTTTAGTGCATATAGGCACTTCCAACAGCCTTGCTGTTGGGTTAAACCTTTAGTGACGTGGTTGAGTGCCAGCCTACTGATCTGAAGGTCCCGGGTTCAAATCCCTGTTAGGGCCAGGATAATTGTCTCCTCTAAGATTTACTTTAATGGTGTCAGAAGTAAACGGAAGCCTGGTGTGGCTGTCATGAGATGGGCGTGTGCCCAGAAAAAGTAAAGGGGGAGGTGTTTAGTGCATATAGGCACTTCCAACAGCCTTGCTGTTGGGTTAAACCTTTAGTGACGTGGTTGAGTGCCAGCCTACTGATCTGAAGGTCCCGGGTTCAAATCCCTGTTAGGGCCAGGATTATTGTCTCCTCTAAGATTTACTTTTATGGTATCAGAAGTAAACGGAAGCCAGGTGTGGCTGTCATGAGATGGGCTTGTGCCCAGAAAAAGTAAAGGGGGAGGAGTTTAGTGCATATAGGCACTTTCAACAGCCTTGCTGTTGGGTTAAACCTTTAGTGACGTGGTTGAGTGCCAGCCTACTGATCTGAAGGTCCAGGGTTCAAGTCCCCGTTAGGGCCAGGATTATTGTCTCCTCTAAGATTTTCTTTATGCCTATATGCTCTACAGAACAATTCATGGAACTAGAAGATGTCCAAGGTATGTGTACTGAATATGTGCTAAATCAGACATGAAAATACCAGTAGCTAAGCTACTGCATAATATCTACAGGGCCATCCCATTTAAGCGAAAAAATCAACTCTTAGCCGACAATGTAAATACAGACCTTATGATTATCCTAACGTCTTGTGACATTGGACTACATGTACGTAGCCCAGTCATGGGGCGCAACAGAATCATTTCAACAAGAAATCAGCATTACTTGTTTACAAAATACAGACCAAGGATCGTGAAGGAACTGATTAGAAATAAGCAGCATATACCAGCTCTCTCTCTCTCCCTTTCACTCTCTCTCTCTCTCTCTCTCTCTCGATCGATGAAATAGAGCTCTGTCTGTACTGAAAGTGACAGCAAATGCAGGTTCAATGTTGCGAGATTTTTCTCTGATATAAACAAATAAAAAGCTACTTACTGTTGAAAGGTAATCCTCTTAGATCTTGTTTCAAGATCTCTACGATTATTGCAGTTGATTGCAAAACACTGATGGCCATTATAAACCTTTTTTTAAGTTTTGTTGTTCCATTGCTCGCAATGGCAGACGCCATTTTCAGCAACTGGCTGTGCTCTCCAATATGGCGGCCAATGGTACGATGACGCACCAGCACTCAGCCAATAGGATGGCCGGTCTATCTTTCTTATGTCTATGAAAGCAAAGTAGTTATAGTATAGCTCTGATTCTCCTAGTAGTTATCATTCGTTACTCTCGTACATGCAATGAACCGGAAGTGTTAAGAGAGTCTAGTTTCCATGATATTCATCTTTTTGTTTGAAGCACATGCTCTCTGTGTGGCACCTTGGATGTCGGACATGTGTGTTCTGTCGTGTTTTAAAATGAGATGAAAATTGAGACAAAAGTTTGCGTACAATCATGGGAGCCGCTCTGGAGAGCTGAAGCGGCTGTCTGTCGTATCAGCATGAAGTGTAAAGTGTAAATACGTTTTTCCTATTTTCCAGGGACAGTGCATCGGTGGGTCGAGCCCTACTGGTCGGCATTGTCGGGGTGATGGGCCGTGGGTTCTGGCAGAAACATCTGTAATGGTGACAGCCTACCGACTATACCTGAACCTGAATTGTTGCTTGATTACTGACACGTGACATTTAGGCATTTCCATGTATATATCATCAGAAAATAAACTGGTTCAAATACATGTTTATATATGTTAATTTTAAACTATGTTCTTGTCATACCGAACGTCCACTTCAATTTTCTAAATCCGTGGTTATAAGCCATTTAGAAAGCATATGGATGCTCTTTTTTAATTGCTACCTCTATTTTACATAATTTCACAAATAATGTAAAATATGTAATCATTTGTGATTTCTTTATTACTTCGTTTCCTATTAACATATTGACGCCAAAGGTTTTGGGTTTATGTCCCATATAAGTCAGCTTCATATGGAATTTTTTTTTTAATTGCCATCTATGCTTAATGGCGGCGTTAAAAAGTCTTAAGGATGAGTTTCAAAATGAAAATATGGTTACAGTTTGTTTGTGATAAAGGGCCTGGGCTTTTAGCAAGACCAAACCAAATCTCTTCCACGTTGACACCTCGTGACTTCTAAGCAGATTTGAAAGGTCTTATCTGACAGTTTGGACCATTTGTTTTCTAAAACAATCAAACAAGTAAAGCATAAAACCCGACTCCTCATTACAAACAAGTATTTTCAGTTTAAGTTGTTTATTTTTAACTAAGAAAACCGCGCGATTACTAACGTTTGAGATCGCGTTATATCATCATTCGGGAGATCTACCTGACATCGATAACTGTTTTTAGCAGAAATCCTCATCGTTCTTACTTATTTTGGATGGACAGGATTAACATTTTAAGCAATTTTCTTTGATTAATACTCTAAGGTACAATGTAGTGATCAAAATTCCATTTACTTAGACTAAAGTAAGGATTTATGCAGAAGCAATATCCACAAAACCCACCCCCACCTCACATTTACGCCAACAAGGGTAAGATATTGATACATGTAATGATAAAGGCAAGCTGTCGGATACCACCTTGAAAGCAGAACAAAACAAATAACAGTGGATTCATAGGACTCATACTCCGCATACTGAAAGTGTGTAAAACGGATATAGTAGGATGGAAATAATAACACACTTTAACCCGCAATTCCATTATTTTATTGTGCATAATATCACTGTAACAACGAATCAATTTAAAACACATTTATATACAATTAATTGTATATCTGCTGCCGCTGTTATATATTTTTTCTTGTGATCATGATGTTTGTCAACGACGAAGCAGGGTCAAGAGTATATAAAGCATAAATACAATGTATGCATGTTTAAATTTTGTCACTAAACTGACACAATGATACATATTTTGACCATGAGTTGACAGCAAGCTAGACCAACACAAGTGTATATAGAACCAGTTGTTGACATTGAAGTTTGTATATATAAGAAGTAGCGACCTTTGTCCGGACAGTGTCTTTGGACAAAACAACAACAAAGAAATTTACATTATAAATATATCACTTTCCATGTGGTGCATATTTCCTCCCTTAATCCATACTTAAAAAGATAACCTGATTCTTCGTAGGAATGCATCCTATAATTCTCGACAATATATAAAGTTTTTGGAATTAACAGACAGTGTATGTTGTATGCAATAACAATTGGTGTCTACATTATACAGATTTTGGAGAAAAAGTTAACGCTAGTGAAGACAGCCCGTACTCTATAACTTGCCCTCATACCACCATTATTAATATTGTATAATATATAACGCACGATCAAGTGACAATACCATAGCAGTCATATTGCTGACTTCTTGAAGCTGTTTAACACGGACACTCGGAAGAACAAGCAATCGTCGCTCCCCTGGATTGAAAAATAAAAATAACATTTTTAGTAACCAACAAATGAGAAAGTCTTTTCAGTCAATACAACCAAAAATAAATCAAAGAACGACATTTTATTGCCCTGACGCCATGCCCCACCTTGTTCAGAACTACAGTGTTAGATCTTCGTAGACCAAGGATTATTTAGATATATAACTTGAGATTCTGTTGGAACTAATGCAAATCCTAATCAGACAGTCCAGGATACAGCTGAACTGGATCTATACACAATGCCTTAACATTTATAATATGTGCTTAATATGGTGATTTAGTACAACTAACAATAGGAAACAGGTGTGAATGGCAATGTGGCTCTCCTTTCACATTACCAAGTCAAGTGATAAACTGTGACAACTGCGCCTCTCTCGAATGGTTGTAATATTATGCAATCAGACTAGTTGTCTTTATTGGGAAAAATAAGGATATACTACTTTACATGTACTTGGTGAGTGTTAGATGAATGACACGGAACTGCCATCTTCTGATACACAAAATACATATCATATATAGTAACTGTGATATGGTTATTATTAAAATTTCATAACATGAAACAGTTAAGCCGGATAAGAATATCTCGCTTTCATATATTCAACCCAAACTTGCAAAACAAATAAAAAATCAGAAGTCATTTATATCATGCTTGCTTTAATTTGCCAATTAATTTTTTAGAAACACAGAATGCCTTATCAATGCAGAACATATCATGGGCTTTTATAAAAACGGATGTCAAACATTTTTTTTTATATTTCAAGTTATTATTCTTGTTTAATTTTAATAACGGACAAGTTAGAAAAAATGCTATCTTTCTAATAGGTATACTATTATTCTTTTAACAATTCTAGACCTTTGAATAAATCATTATAGCGGCCTGTAGAACTGATGATCGTTGGTATTTCTTAATTTTTGTACAAACATTTTAAACCACAATATACATTAAGTTAAAATAACAAACTAACGTGTTTATATATAAGCATATTTACATTTATACTATTGTCCTCATTAGGTGAGCCGGGAAAATTGAAGTTATGACGATTTTAAAGCAATTTTAGCCAAATGTAATCCAACAACCCATTATTTCGTCAAAGCAAGCGCGTAAATGCCTCTTGTATACACTAGTCACATACAGAAAATATTTAGCCATAGTTAAACGCTTTTAACATAAAACTAGAACAAATCCCATGAACATGATTAAGTAACATGTACATGTATATATTGATGCTTATAGTAGTTCAATGACACTGCTGTATCTTGGACGACTTACTGGCAGATGGCCATACAGCCGTACCACAGGGTCTGTCCATCTATGGTGCACACTGGGTCGATGTCCCCCGCTCGACAGTTGCACGTGTTCACTGGCTGGTTGCTAGGCTCGTTGTTGACATCCGGGTACACGTTCGTGTCATATCCGGTGAAAGGGTCGTGCGCTGGCCCGGCTGAGGACACGGTATTATGGGTCGGGTTGTGGCGGTAAACATCGTGGGGACACGGACACACTCCCTCGCAGTCAAACGGCTCGCCACTGATAGACGAAACAGACGACAGTTTTCTTACCGGTGTAGATAGAACTTTAAAGCAACTGCATGAATATTTTAATTCATTATCCGGACAAAAGTTTTAAAGGTGGTTATCAATTGAACGTTGTCTTTTTGTATCTAAATATAGTATGGGTCAACACTATAAAAGACTATAATATTGCTTTTACATTTGTTTGAAACGGTGAAATCGGAGCAGCGCCATTTATAGCATGGTTTAGAATTTTCATTTATTTTAAGTACTTACTATTCAATTTAACAAATTGATGTTTTAACTTTCACTCAAATTGTAAAAGCCCGAAGTTGTTTTGAATGTTTCAATTTGTTCCTATCGGTACATTGTTTCAAAATCATTTACAAAATGTTTTAGTTAATATCATTTTAATGGCGAGGAACGCATCCAAGTTGAAAACGCACCTTTTTGAATAGATATTTTCAACAAAAAATTGTTTACCGATAAAGTCAAGTTTAACAAACAAATTTTATAAGCAGCATAAATTTAGCATCTGCCTAAACATTCTAGTGTTTACTCGCATTACAGAGGCCCCTAATTCGAATCATGTATGTTGCTTTTTTTCTTTTAGTAAACATGATTGTGTAAACTATATTGAGTTTTATTTCATTTACTTCACGAAAGAAAAGTTTATTTTGTCAAGGAACTAATGAACATGAATGAACATGAAAACAAACTTATCGTCAAGACATTTTTAGGTGCTATTCGACAGATTGGACCAAATTTTCTTTCATTGTTACCAGAAAATATCTTGCAAAATGTTGCTCATTAATGCTCTAGATTAGTGTGAACAGCGAAACATAAATCCCCATTACCCATTGCACACAGGTATTTCCTATCTGAGCCTAGCTGCACTGATATCTATTTTTAACTAGGCAAACCACGTCACTAAACACTTTTGAGATTACATTATATCGTCATCCGGGTAATCCGCTCTGACGTTGGTATCTATTTTTAGCAGAGATCACTATCATGCCTATTTATAGATTTGGAATGATTGAACTATTAAAGTGTTTTTATCGCGATATGAACTCTCTTACAATGTAAGCTGTGTTTAAGACATTCTTTACTTATATTAAGGTATGAGCTTTTACAGAAAGTATGCCGTAATTCCCCAAAAGCAGTGGTAAGGTATTGTTACATGAATTTGATATAGGCAAACAGTCGGATACAACCTTTAATGTCAAAGAACAGCATCTAAACAATTGTGACAGTCATAAATGAGAGGATTATAATTATATTCAAAGAAACATGATACAAAAAATTACGGTTTTTAAAGAATATTACGTTGCGCTATGTATTTTTTTTATGTTATATTTTTTGTTGCTGTTGCTCTGCAGTTACATAAACGTATAAACGAAAAAGACAAAATACACAATTAAATAAACTGTAAGCGCCTGGGTCTCATTGAACCCTTAGTACTTAGTGATACTGCACAAATCTTCAACACAACACACCCTTTCTAGTCTTTTAATATACAGAGCTGTCAAGACAGGATAACTGTCAGTCAATGGCGACATAATGTCACGTGATGTCATCAACCATCATTTAACGAACAGTAATATCATTGTTATAGCACTTAATGAATGAAACATGATTCAATATTACCGATGAGATATTATCGTGTAAACGTTTCTTAGCATGTGAGACCAGGTGAACGTGTCAAGATCTTAAAACAGAAAATTTGGCGTCTTTTTCTAAATGTCGAGGTCAAGGTGAACAAGTAAATATTTAATTATTTACTTATTAGTAAGTGCATTGTGCGATTATAATTATAAAGATAATTATAAAGACAGACAGAAAAAGGATGAGAATGGCGTCAAACGAGGATACTGTTGACTGCAGCTTGTTTTCCACTGCTGCTGCTGTAGTAGTAGTAGTATAAGTAGTAGTAGTTGTAGTAGTAGTAGTAGTAGTAGTAGAAGTAGTAGTAGTAGAAGAAGTAATAATAGTAGCAGCAGCATAAGTAGTAGTAGTAGTTGTTGTTGTTGATGATGATGATGATGATGATGATGATGATGATGATGATGATGATGATGATGATGATGATGATGATGGTGATACCTGCAGTCTCGGATGCAGTCGTTCTCGAAAGTATGACCCCAGGTGGAGCAGACCGGGATACTGTGGGCGGGGCAGTAGTCGGCACACGTATACGGCTTGGATCCGACAGGGACGTCTATGGCGTGGGCCCCGTTGCCATGACTTCCAGCAGAGTGGACCCCATAACCACGACTTCCGGTGGCTTGGGCCCCATTATCATGATTTCCTACAGCTTGAGCCCTGTTGCTATTACTTCCGGCATGTTGGGCCCCGTTTCCATTGCTACTTCCTGTCTTGCCTCCTTGTGTGGTACTGGCAGAGTAGTGCGGCAGGGTCTGGGTACACGGACACTCTCCCACACAGTCCTCCGGCACATTGCTGGACAAAGGCGAAAACAGTTTTAAGAGAGAACAATAGTATAACAGTGTGATTACTGATTTAGCCATTCCGTCTCTTCGTTTAGGCGCTATCGCAAAGCAATCACAACGAAAGCACAAACTAACGCCAGTACAAAACGTCCCCAAGACAAAACAGTAGACACATCGAAAAGTACAAGTAAGCAATATGAAATGACAGAAATGAAAATTCTCCATTAATTTTGTATTGGAGAATTTGCGTTCTGGCGTATGGCGTTACATAATTTTATGTAACATAAGCATAGTAAGTTTCAAATTTTCAAAGGCAAACTCAGTTAGATAGTCAGAAACGTTCCCCGAATAATAAGCACCACATGTATACAATGATATGCAAAACATACAAATACAATATTAAACCTGGTATCCAACAGTTTCCTCCTCCCAACTATTCAAGTAATAATGGATACGTAAAGAGATCAAGCAAAATGCTGCCTTTAATGTCCTACATCTAAATGAACTGTGAAGCATAACACTCCACTCGTTATCACTAACATGTATTTTTCTAAACTAAGAAATCACAAAACGACTTACTTTTGAGACCATGTAAGTTAATCACTGGGATTATTCGCTGTGACGTCAATAACTGTTTTATCAGAAATCCCCATTATGCTTATTTATAGATATTTAAAGATAGAAAGAATGGACATTTAGAGCTTTTTATGCCTTGTTCTGCCTTATAATTTAGGAAGCGTTTTAAATCGCCTTTGCTTAGACTATAGTATAAGTTAATACAGAAATTCCTCCAAACAGGCATAATATATTTTTACATGCATTTGATAAAGGCAAACTGTCGGATACCACCATTAAAATTCATTATAATATGTGGTCTACTTACTTAATATCAGCTAGGCGAAGGTAGGAGGTAAATATACTGTATAATGTAGGAATATTGTAGTGAAAGAATAGCATATATGGAGTGACAAGACACGGTCTATACATAGTTAGAATAAATGTGCACTCGTGCTATATTAGACAAGGTTAGAAAGCATTCCCTGATTAATTCAGTATATTCATAAAATTTATATGAAAGTTCTCCCAATTTAACTCCTGACTGTCACCATACTATTCACGATGTCAGCGGTAGTGATGGCAACGTCCGGCGGCTATTGCTTGAGAATAAAGAACATCCGGATAAACACATCGCACAGCAATGCAGCTGGAAAGCCTTTGTAAGTGAGTCTTTGCACAAACCGGACTCCATGTACAACAAAAGTAAGTCGACTTAACTTTTTCGTAAAGGTATTGAAGAATAAATTTTACAGGAATGTTTGGGGTTCTACAGGTTGTATAACATTGATGTTGCTACTGTCAAATTGAGCTCGGCTTAGGAACAGATACATCTCTCATTTTCACCCAAATGGCGACAGAATTAGCCCAGGAGTTCCGCTACAGCTATCCAATCAAATGTCGGTAAATAGCTTTATAAAATAATTTTGTCAGATTGTTTAATCTGCGAGGTAACTGTCATTGTTATTAAACATTATCTACAGAACTTACTCGCATGTCAAGCTACAGTAGTTGTTATATGTGATTCCATTTGTGCCGCAGACAGGTTCATATATGTACGAACAGAAGCAGGCGAAACCTGTGCTATCGTACATGAGCCAGGCCAGAGGGTCCTGGTGTCCTGTAGGACTTAAACTCACGGTCTGAGGTCTCTGCTCAACCTCCTTCTCAACCGGCTCTATCTCGATCTGCTTTCTTTTGGGTTTAGTGCTTGACTTCGTCTTTGTTCCTCTTGCTCTTGTCGACCCACTCTGTTTTTTACTTTGCGCTACTTCCGCTGATTCTCGCCCTGGTACCAGTTTCGTAGTGGTGGTAGTTGGTAAACTGTCGCTGGTGGTGGTGCTGTTGCTATTGTTGCCTCCAGTCTTATTTAATACATCCATGGACACTTTGCCTTTATGTGTCGATGAATTGTGACCACTGTTAGTATTTATTGCAGATGCCTTGTCATTCCTGCTGGGACCATGTGAAGGAGCCCCAAGTTTTACGACAACATTGGATGTTATGTGTGACGCTTTTCCTGTGTTCCGTTCATTTTGTACGGTGTATGTGACATCTGAGCCTGTCTGTCCAGAAGCTGTTGCTGTACCCATGTAGGAGAGATGTCCGCCTGACTGGTCTCCACTGATGGTGTCTGCTGCTCTGTTAGTTGGCTGGCTTTCTGGTGCATAATCAGTTGATCTGGCGTCCACAGTGGACAACTTCGGGCTACCCGGGGCGCACGGGCACTGTCCCTGGCATTCTAAACCTACATAACTGCAATGTAATGTGGGATACACGGATAACTGCTGAATAAGCTTAAATAAAGATCCCAGTTAAAAAGAATCACAATCCTAAGATCATATGAATCAGTGAGTTAGTAAATAAAACTACTTGTATCGTTAGTTTTCACAACTGCTTTGTTGTTATGGAACTCTTCGGGCAAGTCAGTCAGTCTTTATCCTCTATCAGTTGTATCTGGCGAAATAATGAAAGCACTCGTAGTGGAGCATTTTGACAGGTAGACGTGTAGACGGAACTCATCAGGGTTCGAGTCTATGTCAGGAAGAAACCTGGAAGATGCTATGTCTTTCAGTAGACCTGCAAGTTGCATGGGGTTCTAATAGAGATTTAACTTTTCCATTTCCTCACCAATCTCAACAGATGTCGCTGCAATTTATTTATAAGAAAAACACGAACTCATCTTTACAAATAATAAAATGTAGATCTGAATTAGAATATTCGACTGTATGTTCCTATACAAACGTATGCTTTATCCCCTTGAACCCTAAGTATTAGTCTTTTTCACAGTGAAACTGCTGAGGTGCGATTGTTTTTCGCCCAGTTTCTCTCTATACAAAATGAGCCATTAATAAATTCACGCATGTACTGAAAGTCCGAAAGCGGTCTGGTTATAGAATCATCAAGATCCCCGAGAAGCTCTGATTGTCTTGGCAAGCTGTTACGTCATCTAAGTTGTCATAATATTTCTTCAAATAAGTATAAAGTTTTAAACCGTTATTTTATCCGTAAATAGTGTCCCGTACAGCAAGTGTAGCTATTTAAACGAGTACACGGTATAATATGATTTTATATTTTTTAATTCAATGGCATGGCATCATTTACGGTGATATCCGACAGTTTGCCTATATCTAACACATCAGTTCCTGAGGATGTTATGCATAAAAACTGCATAAACTTACACTTTCTGTTCCTCAATTGTTGACAGTATACCAGTTGAAAAAAAGCTCTTTAAAAATATTAATTCTTTCCAAATCTATAAATATGCACGATGGGAATTTAAGCTAAAATAGACAATGTCAGAACTGATTACCACGAGAATGGTACAAGACGATCTCGAAGGTAAGTGGTCACGTGGTTTGCGCAGTTTAAAAATAGCTTACTGTGCAGCGAGGCTCTGATAGGAAATACGTTTTGTAAAGGGGACTTGGTAGCGCAATCGGTAGAGCGTCGGCTCCAGGTACGGCTGGCCCCGGGTTCGATCACGGGCCGCGACATACTAAAATCGTTAAAATGGTAGTGGTATAGCTCCCTTGCTAACGCTCAAGCAAATATAAGGGTAGTTCCACGACTGGTTGGCCCGGTATCAGGATAATGTGACTGGGTGTGGTATCATGCCAGGTGTTCACGGCATGCTATACGCAGTGAAGGCAGCACTATATCTGCTTCAAGTGGACACCGTCTCCAGATAACTAGGGTCAGACAGGTCCCACGGGCTGGTTTTGTCTGGGTCAGACAGGTCCCACGGGCTGGTTTGTCTTGGTCAGACACAGGGCTGGTCTGTCTGGGTCAGACTGATCCTAGGGACCGGTTTGTCTGGGTCAGACAGATCCCACGGGGCTGGTCTGTCTTGGTCAGACATGTCCCACGGGCTGGTTTGTCTTGGTCAGACACAGGGCTCATCTGACTAGGTCAGACAGGTCCCACGGGCTGGTTTGTCTTGGTCAGACACAGGGCTGGTCTGTCTGGGTCAGACAGGTCCCACGGGGCTGGTTTGTCTTGGTCAGACACAGGGCTGGTCTGTCTGGGTCAGACATGTCCCACGGGACTGGTCTGTCTGGGTCAGACATGTCCCACGGGCTGGTTTGTCTTGGTCAGACACAGGGCTCGTCTGTCTGGGTCAGACAGGTCCCACGGGACTGGTTTGTCTGGGTCAGACATGTCCCACGGGCTGGTTTGTCTTGGTCAGACACAGGGCTCGTCTGTCTGGGTCAGACATGTCCCACGGGCTGGTTTGTCTTGGTCAGACACAGGGCTGGTCTGTCTGGGTCAGACAGGTCCCACGGGACTGGTTTGTCTGGGTCTGCACTATTTGCATAGGACCTGTCGACTAGTGTTTACCAAGCTAAGATTTAGTTGTGAATTTTTAATGTTATTTCTTAGAAATTTCTCTTTAAAATGCAATACCATAGCAACCACAATTTAATGTAATACTTCAGCACACATGCAAATATACTGAATGACATGTCGTATAAACTGATTGACGTGTACATGGACAGACAAAACATGCACATGAATATCAATAAGCAACGTAAATACATGTACACTGTTAGCAACATATAACACATTTGAAGGGACACACGTGGGTTTATATATTCTAGCATTCAATTAGTTTCTGCCAAATGCTTCAGCAATTTTTATATTTTTCACGATGAAATTTAATTCTTCAGCAATAGTTGAAAACATAACTTCTTTAGCAATTCTTCAATGGACCGTTTTGCAAGTCGGTGAAGCCTATTTACACAAACCGGTTTATCCAATCAGTGTAAGTGTAAACCACGTGGTAAATAGTTGACCTTCTTTATACAAAAGACAATGTGCGTTATGTTGTGGTACTGTGTGTGAGCAGTTTAGGTATACGTGATCTAAAACTGTCAAAATAACAATAGAGGAGTTAGATATCAAAACTTTATTTTGATAGTTTAAAAGGTTAAAGAAATACAACCAAAATGATACACTGTTCATTTTGTTTTAAGTATGAGCCAATAGTTTTATTTATTTCTGTGTATTTATTGTGTGTGCATTTATCAATTGTAAAAATATTGTAATTTAAAAATATAAATTCCAAGAGCTTTCTAATGGTGTAAAGCTTTTAACTTTCGGACCACAAATGAAAAAATCACAAGAAAATAAGATTTACCCTTCTATACAATTCATATGAAAATCCATTGAAGTTACCATCAAAGATGGCTGCCAAGATAAGGGATTTTTCACTGATGTGGAAACTATTGCATCTCATAATATGTTTGAGTTGTAACGTGTAGATCTATCATACTCGAGACCTCCGCATCAATCTGTTGACATTTTACAGATCTTTTTTTTTTCATATTTGAGTAAAAATGATTTTTTAATAGATTTTATTTAAAGTCATGAAAATAAATATGATCGTTTCATTAAGTGTATGTGACTAATGGCTAGGAACTGGAGCCTTTAAAGATTTTGTTTTTGCTTACGTTAATGTCCACTGCCTAATGTTTATAAAGCGACCAATGAACTATCATTACCAGAAACAGCGAAAAGTGAACTAAATATCCCAAGTGCGATGAATGGAGGTAACGAAATGGATCGGTCTTGGGTGTCCGACGGTGGAATACATGACGAGGTTTACCACATGTGCTTTCCGAGGTTATAAAGTAGGCTGTTGTGTTTAGGAAAATTTGGACACTCCAAACTAAAGACAGTACAATATTCTGAACTACAACATTTTTTTTCGTATTATCTTTTAATCCGATCTAATATTTAAACTACATTATAAGTTGTAATTTAACACAATTATGCTTTTTAATCACTATTTTAAATGCAATGTAGAAAAACAATGACTAAGTTTATTTGGTTAAAATCTGTCGCTAAGGCAGAATTATGCAGCAATTAAGAAATATTAAAAGTTTAACAAGCTTGGAGAGGCATTATACCGACTTTATTGAGGATTATAATTAGAATGAATGTAACCTGATCTGAAATTATGCTTCCATTCGTTATTATTGTAGAAAAAAAAACTTACGCGCATCTTCTCAGACAGTCGTTGTCATATGTCCTTCCGTTGATGCCACAAACTGGGTCAATGTTTAGAGGACAGGCGCAGACTGGAGCCTTGTCCAATGGTACCTGCCCCATATCTGTATTCGAACCTCC
Source organism: Sinonovacula constricta (assembly GCA_007844125.1). Classification (NCBI taxonomy): domain Eukaryota; kingdom Metazoa; phylum Mollusca; class Bivalvia; order Cardiida; family Solecurtidae; genus Sinonovacula; species Sinonovacula constricta. The sequence goes on along the minus strand of CM017556.1, from coordinate 67,830,210 downwards.
GCGATTTTGCGGTAGAGGTGGAGGTTTTAAGCCAACTGGGCGGCGTTTCAGGAAGGGTGGACGGGCAAGTGGGCGTGGTGTTGGTTGAGATGGGTTTGGACTCTTCTGATTTGTTCCATGGCGTAGATGTGGCCGTGGTTCATCTACTGGAATATGATGTTTCTTTAGGCTATCTGAAAGTTTCGTTCCGTGGTTACCCTCAAAGCCTGGTTTGTTTGGTGGCTGGGGCTGTTTCGGGGTCTCTGAAGGCGGTTTGCAAGGACAGAAGCCCTCGCAGGCAGCAGTGACACCACTGCAAAAGACAACAGAATCCTAAAACATGAGTTGCTTTAACATTTATTGTAGATTTATTGCATTTGTGGTGTTTCGATTAATTGCCATTATATGGGTTTAAATTAAACACATATCAAATAATTAAGGAATACAATATAGCTTTTAAACTTTGGGCCTATTTATAATACGTGAAAATATCTGACTGATATATCGTTTTAGTTTGGTGACACGATGGTGTCAGCGCATTGCTAACGGCATGTATTTCGTGTGTGTGTGTGTGTGTGTGCGTGCGTGCGTGCGTGCGCGCGCGTGTGTGTATTGTTAAAAATTGGATTGTATTTTGTCAGAGAAACACATTAAACATTGAAAACATCGATGCACGGGGTTCAGTGGAGGTAATCAAACAATTAACAAATTTAAGAAGTGGGTTTTACCGATCCTGACTGCATTAGTAACCATTCACCTGCAAATCATTAAAATCACAAAATCAGTAACAGATAAGATCCTTTTTAAATCCTATCCTATTTTATTTGTGTTGAGTAATTTTTTTGTGTTTTCCTCATTTTAGACTGATAACAAACTTTAAAATAAAATCTTTACAAAGCTCGATATATTTGGTTACTTTACGAACCTTTATAAGCAAATTTGCATAATAAAATGATCATCAAAACAACCTCACCATAATTAATACGCAATCAGATTATAAAAAAAATGTCCACCAAAACAATATTTCTATTTTATTAGCATTTAGACTTAAAACAATGTCTTTTGTCAAACTCTTATAAGGTAATATAACTTGTGGCAGGGCATCTGTAAAGTGGCATGAAGTAAAGGTTGTCGATGTTCAATTAAGCCCATTATTGGGTGACAATTTAAACCAAAGCAGGCGTGGAATGCAGCAGATAGCATCATTCAATTTTGGCTATATACTTGCATTAACCACATATTTGTGAATTGGATGATTCCTAATTTTTTATACGGACTTTAACAACATAAGTGAGGCGCCGACTCATATCTCCTCTGACTTCATACAAACATTGGCATAGTGAGTTCTCCCTATCTGGGTTAAACATGGAATTTTTGGGTTAAACATGGGATATACATGGGATACATGGGACAGACATGGTATTAAACATAGGAAACACGGGTTAAACATGGGATAAACATGGGATATATGGGACAGACAATGGATTAAACATAGGAAACACGGGTTAAACATGGGATAAACATGGGATAGACATGGGATTAAACATGGTATACATGGGTTAAACAGGGGATACATGGGCTAACATAGGATACACGGATTAAGCATGGTATACATGGGATAAACATGGGATACACGGTTAAACATGGGGTACACGGCAAACAATGGGATACACGTTAAACATGGGACAAACGAGTTAAACACGGGATACACGGGTAAGACATAGGATAAAGATAAAATATGGGATTCACGGGTTAAACACGGGATACACGGATTAAACATTAGTTAAAGTTGTAATACATGGTAAAAACAGGAAATAAACTGGTAAAACATTGGATAAGCGGATAAACTGTGGAATACACGGGTTAAGCATGACATTCATGGGTAAAGTATGGGATAAGCGGATTAAACATGGGATACACGGGTAAAATATTGGATACACGGCTATGCACGGGATACACAGGTAAAACACGGAATACATGGGTTAAACATGGAATACATTGGATACCCAAGTTTAACATGGAATACAGGAATTAAACGTGGAATACCCGAGTTAAACAAACACAGGTACAACAAGAGAGAACCCTTATAACAGTAAGGAAGTTTTGTTTTACAAGATCAATAATAGCAGTCAGAACTTTTTCTCTCGCTCATTTCACACTCAAATACTTCATATAAAAGGATTTAGATATTGTTATTCAGGCTTGAAAAGGTTAAATATATATCTATATCAAAATACACCAATCCTTGAAGACTTCGGTCGGTACGACATATCCGCGTATCTTTGTCGTTCTTCAGTGGATACACTTAAAGATGGTCACCGACAAAATGTCTGCTTCTACAAATGAATTAACAGTTTCAAAACAAGTCCAAACCAAAGCAACGGCTTTCTGACCGTAAAAGACAAATGCGCCGTTTCAGCGAAAATCGAATCATACCATATAATGGCAGAGTAAGAAAAGCTTTACAATTAAATCTGTAAACGAGCACTTGACTTATTTTGTCTTGATCATATTCATTCACTCTGTAAAGTATTCAAACAATTAAAATACTCATAAAATGAAACATGGTATCTTAACAATACCACGCTTTAATGCGTACAATCGACACGCAGTTATATGAAGTATCAAGATGCCACACCATTTTTACTACCTTTCACTTCATCATATCTGTCATTGCCACAATTGCCGCAGTTAAGCACACACACCTACTCTGACATAAACAGACACTTCTCTTGCAATGGTATTATGTCAATATATTGTTAATAATTGACTTTAACGTTATTCCAGTAGTAACAACATATATGGGCAAAGACGTGCACCAAATAGTGCAGATTCTGATTAGACAGCTCCCAGTAGATAGCTTGCGTATCTGGATCTACACACATTTCCTATACCAGTTCTTGTTGAGCTTAGCGGTCCCTGGGCAAGTATAGTGTAGATATATTTTCGTCATACGAAGTTATCATCAAACCAAAATAACATATTGCTGTTGTTTTATTGTTACTTGTTGCACGTCATTTTGTTGAAATAAACATACTTAATGTATTTTTGATGGACTGTGACATTAGATGTACCAGTAGAACCAATTGCGCGTCAGATAACAACTACATTCCTCTTTTTTTTAAACCGATGCTATATTCATAGATGGTAACGATTTAATGCCAAGGTAAATAAAACTAACACCCAGTAGTGCAGATCCTAGTTAATAAGTTAAAGCCAGCTGATATTGTCTACGCTATTTGCCTTAGTCTGTACAATTTGTGCATAGCAGCCTGAAAGTAAAATACACACGAAATATCGTTTAAAACCTAGATACTAGTAGATAGGTACAAACAACAGACGATAGAAACTGTCGTTTGTTGTATTGTCGATTTCAGCGACATTTAGTAACTCAGACGGGACAAAAACAAAACAAGGACAAAAAACAAAACACGGACAAAAAACAAAACACGTTGTCTATCAGCAGACATGGATTGCGACAGGTTTTACACTGATAGTCCTCTGGCGTCATTATTTAACAATAACTGCGGAAAGTCGATACCGCATTTGTAATATTAAAAAAAAAACTTAACTGACATTAAACATATAAACCATCGAGATAAAAAAGAAGAAAAAAATGCATCATAGTTTAAAAATGACTGAAATAAAACAAAGAAATGTACAGCACACATAACTGCAAATATCCACTCGCAATGTGTGCCGATTGGTAAAGGCTATAAAAAGTTGTTTACGCATTTTCAGGGTAAACATGAATAAATGTGACAGAATGATGTGACAGAAACATAACATGTTATTTTTTTTAACCCTCACATTTTGTAACAATAAGAAACATGTTGTTTTATTCTAATAGTATTCGTGATAATAGAACCACGTGACAAATTTAAACAAATCATTATGTTCAAAATTAAAGGTAACTCATTCTCCAATCTTCTGTTTCAAAATCAACAATCGTTAACAAGCTTTAGCCGTTAGGCCATGTACTGACATGATAGGTTCTAGTTTGTGCGAGACAAAACAAATTAGCGCCATCGTCTATACCAGACAGTCCTTCATTAATCACCAGTTATCATCATTTATCTTTGCATTATTTCCTATACAATCAATACTTATATAGCTCAATGTTGGATGGTCCGCCCATTTTAAGCATATCTTTACTGGATATGGCGAAGAAGAATGAGATGAGACTGGCTGCTGTGTTATGAGACTGAAAACGATGTTCAGACATCAGAGCATTGGTGAATTGTCGCACGCTAATTGTTTCATCATTTTAAAGCACTTATCCATGTCGTATTCGGCTGACATTTCCTCTCACAAAGTGGGTGGTAGCATATTCAAACTGTTAAAACAATCGCATTGCTATAAACATAACAACTTATGTCATTTGTCAAATGTCAAATAATAACAATTGAACCAGCAAGAATTGAGCGTTGAAAAGTTGCTGCTTTGTGCGGGTCTGTATTTTCTAAATGGGTGTTATCTTCATATTTGCGCGCGTGACGTGTTGTCAATACTATCGGCAAATACGTTAAATCCATAGTAATACACGAGTACAGTATTAGTGCGACATTCATTAGAACTTCCAGACATTACTAATTGCAATATAAAAAGATGCAAAGAAAGATAATATTAATTAACCCATTCGGATTGCTTCTTACAGCGAGTATTACAGTACTACTTACACAGCGAGGAAGCATTCCGACATGTAGGTGAAGCCGTCTGAGCCACAAATAGGTGCGATCCTACACGGTGTCTTGATCGGGCCGCCAGAGCTGCTGGCGGGTCCTTCAGCCATGTTGGCCTTGTGTGGCTTGGACTCTAGTCCCATGGAGCCGGCACCCGTTGACACGGATACTGATCCGTGAGATTCAGACCCAAATTCTTGTTCACTTGCTTTATTTCCTTTTAAAGAAGATGTAACTCCATTTGACTCCTTTGCTGTCTTATGTGATGTTGGTGCAGTTCCTGTTAGCTTCAATGAATCACGCGGTGTTAAAGAACCTCCATGTGACTGAGATGTATCATGTGACGAAAAAGCGGATCCATAGGACTTGGAAGCGTCATGTGACGTGAAAGCGCCATGTTGCATAGACGCGCCATGTGACGAAAAAGCAGATCCATGGGATCTAGAAGCACCCTTTGACACAGAAGCGCCGTCTGACGTAGAACCGCCTTGTGACAAAGCAGCTCCTTGTGATTTTGATGGTGATCCATTTGAAGTAGAAGCACCATGTGACGCATAAGCGCCATGTGACAACGAAGCAATATGTGACATAGAAGCGCTATGTGAAAGAGACGCTCCTTGTGATGAAGAAGCAGAACCATGGGACTTGGACGTGTCATGTGACATAGAAGTGCCATGTGACGTAGATGCGCCCTGTGATGAAGAAGCAGAACCATGGGACTTGGACGTGTCATGTGACATAGAAGTGTCATGTGACGTAGATGCGCCCTGTGATGAAGAAGCAGAACCATGGGACTTGGACGTGTCATGTGACATAGAAGTGTCATGTGACGTAGATGCGCCCTGTGATGAAGAAGCAGAACCATGGGACTTGGACGTGTCATGTGACATAGAAGTGCCATGTGACGAAGACGCGCCCTGTGATGAAGAAGCAGAACCATGGGACTTGGACGTGTCATATGACTCGGAAGTTCCATGTTGCATAGACTCGCCATGTAACGTAGAAGCACCATATGCTGTTAAAGAGCCATGTGAAGTAGACGCGCCATGAAACGCAGAGTGGCTGTTGTCAACTTTATCCCCACTCGTAGATGGCTTAGCAAGTTCTTTGCTTATGAAACCTTGTCGATGGCCTTGTCTGTCAACAGAAGGTTTCCATTGCTCTTTGTGTGCCCCGACTGCTTGTGAATCTACATATATGCTGTAAGATGAATATCTGCCACTTAGACCATGCGCTCTAGAGCCCGTACCAGAGGTTCCAGAGCGAGTCGCCTTGCCATCCCCGACTTCGTCGCGGGTAAGGACTGGCGGATGAATTTTGCTGACTGGACTTTGAATTGGCCCTGCTCGTCCGGTTCCGATAACCTCTTGCTTCTGATTGAAAGTGTCTTTTCTGAAGTGTGTATTGTCTTTTGTGATTTGAGCTTTAAAGTTTTTGTCTTGTGCGTTGTTTACTTCAAAACTCTTAACTCTTAGTGAATTAACACCACCGTTGTTTATGTTGTTATCATTGCTGTTGAGATTATTTGTGTTTGCATTGCCGTTGCCGTCGCTGATGTAACTGCTGTTATGTTTATTTACACCGATTATCTTATTACTTTGAAATTTTGCTTGGTACTTGACTTGTCCGTCGATCGTCTGTGCGCTTGATTTTTTACCGTATACCGTTTCAGGAGTACCTTGTACATGCTTTTGCTTAATATCCATGCCTGGATTACCCTCTACATTTCCGAAACCAGCTTGATGTGTAGATATAACTTGCTTGGGTGCTGGTTTTTCATTGCGGTGAATTATTACTATCGGCGCTGGTGTTAGATCACTTGCTGGCTTTGTAGGCCCGGGAGTGGCAGCAGTAGGTGGCGCCTGTGTTTGACTTTGTATTGCCTTCCATGCGGAGTGAAGTCTACTAAAGCTTTCAGCCAATGTCATCTTCCTTCCTGAGTCGGTACCAGTAGATGTTCCACCAGTGCTTTCAGGCTTACCGATGTTTTCCGCATTCACATTATTAGTGGCGGTTGGACCTTTAGTTGGTATACTTCCTGGAGAAGCAGTGGTTTGACTACTCGGTAAAGCGTTTGGTGATTGGACGTTCTTTGTTGTCAATGTCATCTCCGAGTTAGAGGCAGGACCTTTAGTTGACGGAATCTCAGGGTTTGCATTGGGATTTTCTGGAGGTGGGTTTTTTGCCTTCATTTTCTGGGCCGCTGGTTTGCTAGACGGAATTGATACCAGATTTTTCTTGGGTCTTTCCAGGACAGCGGGATGTGATAATGGCCGCTCGAGGTCGTTGGCTCGTGGGAACGGGTCATATCTGGAAGACACAGGTGGCCGACCTATAGGACGCCAGCCCCCGGTGGCTCTAGATCTAGTCTTTTTATTGAACTGCCCCAGTCGGCCACCTTGTGAGTTGACGAACCTCTGGAAAGCAACCCTGTTGTCCAAACGTGACGGTCGCTCGCCTCTCTTGGTGGCAGTGGGAGGCAGAGGTTCGGGCTTCCCACCACCTGCTCCACCGTTCTGAGCCTCGACATGGCACCCTGTTAAAATAAAAAGGAACTTGAAAATTGTCTGAGTTTAAGAAAGTCTTTCAGATAGAAAGAAGATCACGAGTTGACGACGATTTTTTGTATGTACCTAACCGACTTCATAGAAGGTCACGCAGTGGTTTTTAAACATTCCTTCATGCAAATATACACACACTTTATAAAACAACAGTCTGTTTGTGAAATGGAACAGAGTAAGCTTAGATACATATAAATGTATAAGGTACACGCAGTTATGATAACCCAAAACTTTTTTCATTATTGAACAAACCAACCAAAAGAAAAAATATATAAAAAGGGTATTAGAAGTCAAATTTGTGAACACTTAATACACATGAGTCCTTTTTAAACGGCACATCATACCAAATAATTCGTACTCGATTTCTAGTCAAAAACGTAATGCTGTGTGCTTTACTATATAAATGGTTTGTTCTTGTCAGTGATCTGTTAGATGAGAGCGTTTACATGGACTGTTCAAAAAAAAAATAGACACGGTAATGCACGAGCATCCACGCATGGACAAAGTGGTCCGGATGGCTTGTCAACGGCAGGATTTATAGATCAGCCAATTTTCTGGCTTGATGCTTTTGTTTTTGTATTGGAGTGACGGGAGACAGTTGTCCTTAAACTTACACGTTTATGTTTATACTTCTTTGTTTACAGTATTCTTCAGATTTGACGAAATAAAAGGCCGTTATAGTCACATTTCTATCAATGTAGATTCACATAATTAAATGTAATTTGTGCGAGAGATAGACATTGAGAATGGATAGGCTATAGTTCACTCAGCAATAGCAGAAAGTAGAAAAAACAAATGCAATACATTAAACAGTGCAGGCTTTATCATGGATATACTAACCCAGCATTCTTGTCTAGTACGAAAGTAAACTTACTGTTTGATCAAATTTTAATGTCATTTACTATAAATGTCAAAACTGACACTAAGAGTGGTTAATTAAAAAAGAAACTATTTTTAATAATGTACAATTTTACACCTATCAGATCAAAAAGACAGAACAGAACATAATTTTGTTCATTCAACTTGTTCATATAAAAGTATGTAACTGGTTATAAACATTAATATATACATCGTTAATAAATTGTTTAATTACTCTCCCATCGGGTATATTTGGTCATGTGACCATCGCATTTTAGTCACTGCTTAGGTCACTCTCATGTCACGTTCTGAAAATTCTGGAACGTATGAAAGTTTGGAAAGTTTTAAATGGGTTAATGCAAATGGTGCATTCTGGAATATACATTATAACAGAGATTGCTTTAACGTTGGACCTTAATTACTTAAAAGACCAGGCGTGAATACATTATTACAACAAATGTATTAACAGTAGTGTAGAAATACACCTTTGGATAACAGCTAGAGTATTTTTGGATTTATAATGATAAAAGATAATTTCGCTATATTCGGACATTATTGTGGATTATTTAGGTTTTAAATGGGAATTTGGACTTTCACCTAGTAAGCGAATAATTCTATTAGGACTTGGACCAGTTCTGTTTGTTGATTATTTGTTTGTTGCGTCATTAACAAAACTGATATCGTTTCTGATCGTGTAGATTAAATCACGGAATAGAACGTAGAATCCAGCAACAAGTTTAACAATAAAAAATATTTTATTAAACAAACAGGTTACTAGTTCAATACATATTTAACAACATATAGAACAATAAACCAAGATAATTAATAAAGTTAATATAAAGCTGACCCAAGTCCTACTAGACACTTACTTGATGAATGTCCACAGAGTTTGTTCTATTTATTCGTGACGTAGCAGTGACGTAATCAGTGTCCTAAAATGCGAACGTCACGAGATTGGAAATATGTTTGATTTTTTTATGTAACAACAATCTTTCGTGTTGTATAAGATTCTGTGTTACGATTGGTTTTGTGTTATTTAAAATAATACTAAACACTAATTTAAAATAAGAATGTATTGGCAACGAGATAAACTTGCATAATTATTATCCTAATTACGACCGTTTTATAACTCCTATAAGAGCGTTACAAATAGAGTGATAAAACCAAAATATAAAAAACTATTTGACCTTTGTGTCATCACTATTAAACCAGAGCTGACATCCGGTGTCATTTTATTTCTTTTAGTGTCGTGAATCAGATGTAGTATGGATATTTGTGGTTAAGGGAAAATTAAACGTCAACTGTCGTTTTGCAATGTGAACTCCTCGGGTAATTCTGTTCACGGGCCGACTTTCACTCGGATAGATAGAGGACATTTTGTTCATCAGAAGAATACGCGATAACATAAGTTCCCTAAAATGCTGGTAAAATTCTTTTTAGGGGTATTATAAACATTTAAACTTACGTTATATAACGGCAGGTTCAGTAAAGCTTACAAGAACATTTGTTAGAAATAGCAATAAAGGTCACAGGGTTACTGATCATCTTTGAAATTGATATTTCGAAAATCGAATAAGAAAATATCATGTATGCCCGCCATTCATTATATGTCATCCAGAGCTGCAATAAATGACTAAACAATGTTTTAGAGCTAAAACGATACGTTTCCTCTGCGATACGATTATAACTTCAATTGACGATACGATGCATTAGGGAAAATTGGGTCAAAGAGTTGTAACACATATTCATTTAAGAACCTACGTTAATTGTAAGATCTGTAACTTTTCTTGTTTATTACATAAATATATATGAAAGATTGTAACTAAACGAGTTAAGCAACAGTTCAAATATTAAATGTTTTACAGAATTATCTGTGTAAATATCCTAAAATATAACAAACAACAGTGTTAAGTATTTTAGTATTTTATGCCTTGTGGAATTACATATACATGCTCAATGCATGCCAAAAGCTAAATTCCGACACCGATATAAATTTTGGTCATTGCCTTCTGTACAAGAATGTCTGCTGTTGCTCGCTGATATTCTAACCTTTTCCCATGCCTACCATCACACTAACCGAATTTACAAGTTGCGTATTCCTGGGTGTTGCTTTTAAATACGAACTACTCTCGGCCTCGCCATCATGAGCGGCAGAAAAATTTTAAAGATAGATATCTAATGGATGAGTCATGTTATTTATTGTTTAAAGTCAATATTACGATAACACTGATTTACCATAAAGTGGCATAATAATCGGGACTATTTGCAGGAGTACTAAAATGTTTCTGCAGCAAATAATCTGCGATTCATATGCTGATTACATCGTTTGAACCTTTCAGAAAGTATTTTTCATTTTTATGAAACCTGTCTGGGTAGGAAGTAGTCATCATCCGTTGCAGCACTGCATCCTTTAGACTGACATGCCGTACGTGTTCGAGAAATATCTCACATGTAATTAACGACACGCACAATTCATTCATACACAGCAACAAACCATCACTTATTATTTCTGACTTCCAGTTATTTTTTGCACGTTGTTTTCTCTTAATGTCCATTGTTTGACATTAATGAGACGTCGGCTTGCGACACATTCTTGTCGTTGTGTGTGAAAAGCCAAGTATGTTTAGATGGAAGCACGAACAAACCTCTACTAAATCCAACGCATTAACCTTTCCGTTTTTTACCCTCGCTTTTTGACTGAATAGAAGCAAATCGTACTGGCTTGAATACGGACCGGCAATGATAGGTACATTCAGTGACATGTGTTCTTTAAAAGAAGATTGATATTTTAAAGATTTAACAATAGAAAATCAATTGTTGAAATGAAAACTACTACAATAAACAAGGACAACCTTATTTAGATATTTGCAATATTATGATTTGTGTTGAAGGACGTTCGATGAAATCCGCAAAAATAGCAACCAGTAATGTGGTACAAATCTATCTTAACGCTGAAACGCTGAAACTTAAAAACACAGTGTTGCACGGGGCTGTGATTCATTAGCGTAAAATTGTACTGCTAACTCCAGTTTATTAATTAAGTCACAAACTACTGTATTTAATGTTATTTAATGTTTATTAAAATTGATGATATCATTTTGTAGCATAACTACATGGTTTATGTAATATAAATTCCATCCGCATTCAATAGTTTTGTGCGGGCATCGGGCCTTCCAATGTTAGTAAAGTCCCTGTTTAACTATATTAGTTACGTTTAATTTAAGGTTACTGGATAGTGACGAATTTGGAGCGTCTGTGCAGACGATCGCGCAGATTTGTTGAGATTTGAACTATCCCGCATTCACGGCGTTGTGCTGCACCTTAAATTTCTGCATGGGATTATCAGCCAATCAGTGCGCGCCATTATATTCACCGCGGGTCAGAGTAACTGCATCAAAGATAATTATTAAAAATGTTAAAACATTCTTGTCATCCATGTAATTGTAGAAATTTGTTCATTATTTATGAGCCCAGAGTACAGTTTAATTATACCCCCACAAACAAAGCCACTATATGCAGATGTGCATGTTGAAATATAGTTATTTTCAGATCCGTCTGACAGTCTGTCTGACCCCACCCCCCTTTTAACTGTCCACATTCGTTTTTAGGTTAACTTCTCCTACACCACTCAAAGGATTTTAATGAAACTTAAGACAAATGTTAGACACTATTTGTAGATATGCATGAAGAAATACTATTATTCTCGGATCCGTCTGTCAGGCTGTCTGGTCCTTAACACCCCCACCCCCTGTCCAATAGGACACGGGGGTATCCTATAGTGGCTCTGCCACTTTTCTTGTTTGTATATTTGCATGAATCTGGTTTTGGGAAGAACTGAATCATATAACGATAATTGTTATTTTCTATGTACTGTATTGAGACTTTTGCAACTAAATCCAAAACGTATGCCAGTTTGTGTGTTTAGTTTGTTGCAATATATATATATATATATATATATATATATAGATATATAGATAGATATATATAGATATATAGATATATATAGATATACATATATAGATATTTATATTTTATATTTGACCAGCTTTCAGCCTGATTTTTACCAAAAAAATCTACCTTTTTTGTTGTTGATTTATTCAGCAAAATGTGTTTCACCTATATGTTAAGTGTCCAGACCGGTACATTAAAAGAAAAATAAGAGTCATATTTTACATTTTTTTAAATTGTATTTTTTACATATTATAAGCACGAATTCTTAAATTTTACATGGTAAAATCTACCTTTTTTGTTTTTTATATGTACAACGAAATGATTTCTATCTATGTGTAAAGTTCAAAGACTACTGCATCTCAAATAAAAAAATAGGTGATATTTTATGCATATTTTTAATTAAAAATATTTTTTTTTAATATTGAACAAGCCATAGCTCTTCAGTATGCATAGTAACACATACATTTTTTGTATTTACTTTAACCAGAATAAAAAGTTCTATCTATATGTGAAGTTTAAAGAACTCTGCATCTAAATTAAGTATTTTCTGATAGTTTTTGTATATTTTTTTAAGTTTAATTAATTCTTTCATTTTTATTCATAATGAGATATCTGTGTAATTATCACTTCAGGGATAGCCTTGTTTGGTTTTAAATAAAAGCGTTATTTGTGCTGAATGTTAGAAACTGCCTTATAGGCTTGTTTACCTTTTTTCACAAAAATATAGTTGATATGATATAATAAAGTTAATGTCTGAAAATGGCAACATTGTTTGTTTACATCAACCATACACATGAGGCAATAAAATGATTATTTCAATGGTAACACGCTGATTTTTTTTTGTTGTTTTTTTATAATCTACAGCTAATATATAAACTATACTAAACTTTTCAGAGTGATTGCAACTAAAAAATTTGTCACTATCCAGTAACCTTAACGAACATGGTATGAAATCAAAGTAAAATTAAAAGTAAAGAATGGCGGGAGTATGCAACTAGCCAACAACAAGCACACCATTAAACACGACTAGCTTCGTTCTATGCTTAGCGACGCTTAATAGTATATTAAGTTTATTATTTGTTGCTGGCTTACAAAGACATACATGCTATAAAGACAGAAATGTCTCTTTAAGACATAGCAATATATTTTAAATGTAACATGCGTTACACAACACTCTTCTAGGAACCTTAACACATTGACACTCTACAGTTTCAATAAACATTAGCATTTAAGCTAATTTATATCAAATGTATACATAAATAGCAACCATCCTCGGCTAATTACTTAGCAACACACAGTGTATCATAAATATATGACATTAAGAGCGAGCGGATCTAATTCCTTCCTAACGCCTAATCCAGATCAATTGTGCCTAGCCGGTCAAAAAGTTAATACGATTAGCCGTAGTCGGAGAATTGTCAGAATGTTGTGGTAACATTATAATGATGTCCATTAAGGTTATCCTTGTAGATGCATCATAGTTAGCTATTTTAGATATAGCTGCCAGATATTGCCACAAGCGCATTGATAAGGTACCAATATTTTTATCCTTGTTATTAAATTAATAAACCGTGTTGAAAAAACAAGCATTCGGTCACAACATTTTTGTCACTGAAATAAGGCTTAAGATTTAAAATCACACCAGATAGGGAAAATAAAAAAATAGATTAGACACAGGTGGAACATTAAACGGAATATTTCGTGTTGTTGCCTTAACATTGACGATATGATTGAAATTAAAAGCAAAACTTCAATTTCCTAAAGACTGCGCTTTGCTATCGCTACATTAATTTGATTTAAGCAAAAATTTTAAAGCAAAATATTAAATATAACATTTATAGTGCTTAAACATTCCCTAAGCGGCACATAGCGGAGGATCAGTGTGTTCCATTTGTTATCACCTTGCTGACATTGTTGGACAGGTGTATGTCTAAGGTGACAACAACAATGTTGTCGTTATGTAAGAGACATGAAGCCAACCTACATGACAGTAAGATCGACAAGAGGTAGGAAAAGGATGTTGCTTTGACTGTTTTTAAACAGCATTAAACAGCTCATTTAAATCACTCTCTGTTGTAGGGTTTTAATAAAGGAAGGAACAGTGTTTCTTTCTTTTATTGTTCGGGTTTGGAGTAGCTTTAAGTAAAACACGAGTTTAAATTGAAAACAAGTTTTAATTATATTTCACACTGTAAAACAAATATGCCTTGACACATTAAGCGCGTATATAATAAATTTAATAATTATGCAAACTTGTGCATATTTAAGGAAAGCGTCTCCATTTTGGACAAGTGAATCGTGTGAGTAGCCTACACTAAAACACCGGTTTGTTGTCCTTTCAACATTTCACTCTGTAATTCCTCCTGGCACAATATAGTATTTTAGCATAAACACATGGTCAGAAAACGTGACCCAGTCATACGATCCAGTGGAATGAACCTTGTTGTAGTTTATGTTTCTGAAGCACAATGAAGCGACACAATCATCGTCAACGCAGTAAACATAACAAGTCTAAACATAAACTACAGACAATGCAACACACATTAACATATTTTTTACCATTCATACTCCATCACAGAACCACCAAATACCCATGATACGACCATCATATAAACAACACAAAACAATAACGTAACCATTATATAACCAGCACAAAACCATCACATAACCATAATATTATCAGCACAAAACCAGCACATAACCTTAATATAACCAGCACAAAACCAGCAAATAACCTAAATATAACTATCACAAAACCATCACATAAGCATAATATAATCAGCACAAAACCATCACATAACCATAATATTATCAGCACAAAACCAGCACATAACCTTAATATAACCAGCACAAAACCAGCAAATAACCTTAATATAACCAGCACAAAACCATCACATAACCATAATATTATCAGCACAAAACCAGCACATAACCTTAATATAACCAGCACAAAACCAGCAAATAACCTTAATATAATCAGCACAAAACCATCACAGAACCATAATATAATCAGCACAAAACCATCACATGACCATAATATAACCATCACAAAAACATCACATAACCATAATATAACCAGCACAAAACCATCACATAACCATAATATAATCAGCACAAAACCATCACATAACCATAATATAATCAGCACAAACCCATCACATAACCATAATATTACCAGCAGCACAAAACAACCACATAACCGTAATATAATCAGCACAAAACAACCACATAACCGTAATATAATCAGCAAAAAACCATCACATAACCATAATATAATCAGCACAAAACAATTACATAACCTTAATATAATCTGCAAAAAAAAATCACATGACCATTATATAAAGAGCACAAAAATCACATGATCATAATATAATCAGCACAAAAGCATCACATAGCCATAATATAACCAGCACAAAACCATCATACAACCATAATTTAATCAACACAAAACCACAACATGACCATAATATAACCAGCACAAATATCACATAACCATAACATAATCAGCACAAACCCATCACATAACAATAATACAATCAGCACAAAAAAATCACATAACTATAATATAACCAGTAGCACAAAACAATCACATAGCTATTATATAACCAGCAGCACAAAACTATCACATAACTATAATATAACCAGCAGCACAAAACCATCACATAACCTTAAAATAATCACCACAAATCCATCACATGACCATAATATAAGCAGCACAAAACCATAACAGCCATAACATAATAATCGGAGGTGCTAGCATTGCTAGTGGGGTCGGTGAGACAGAAAGCCTTTAAAAATGTATCAGCCGAATGTATAATTTTCCTGCATTTTAGAACTGCATTCTTGGCAACAAAAAATAATCTATAATCATATTTTTGTCGGATGAGGGAAGAGGTCAAATTGAGCGAGAACCACATGCATAAGTTGTGTTAGGGAGTCTTGGGAGATATACAACCACTTGAAGAGTGCGGACGTCTAGAAACCAACGAGTGCCATTTGCTGCATCTAGATGCTTGACAGACCTTCATCGAAAGTATGCTTGAACACAAATAGTTTAATTCCAGTGCATATTTTTCATGTGTTTTATGCGTATATACGTGCTTATTCGTCTCATCTATATCATTTGACGCTTATTTGACAACAAAACCACTTGTGCCATAAAGATGTGACACACCCTGACCTGTTACAAATACCTTGATAGAAAGATTTTTGATAATTTCAGGGGGCAGGGAACATATCTCAATCCCTCCGATCCTCACTGCTAGACCCACCTATGCAAAACCATCTCATATCTACAACGCACGCACAATCACCACATTCTCATCATGTGGCTAACATATAACAATCACCTACCCTTACATTTACTTTCTTCAAGTTTCCAATCTAGCAATTCCGGCGGAGATGACCGCTCTAAGATTTCACAATGGCAGAACAATCATGGTTTAACAGAGAACTCATTTCCTGCTCTCGGCTGTAAAAATAGGCTGGTCTGGAGAGGATGACAGCGATTCTATTATACCATGTTCTTTGTTGAAATGTTTGATATGTTGCTGTTCAAAACATTTGTTATATTCAGCCAAGACAATCAGAATGCACGTGATGCAATTTATAAGGGATCCTGCATCCAAGGCCAAACTGTAAACAATTGAAGGAGCTTTGCTTTTTTTCTTGACCGAGAATTCATATTTATATCTGAGGAATATTTTAGTTCGTTTTTTATACTAACTTATGTCAGAGGACAGTAGAAAATGGGACTTTTATTTAATGTTCTAAAGCAATCTGGATACAGTTAAGCGTAATATTATATGACCACAGGCATTTGGTTAAAGTTAACATGAGGTATAAAGGGCACCGAGTCATGGCAACATTGATCCTACTTTACCTTTCCTGCAATTGCTCTGAGATTCAGTTTACTTATACAGTGACTATATATATAAATATTTATATTAATATAAGATGGTCACAAATAAAAATATAATGCCCAAACCAACACACTCACTCTATCACTGATTCTTTTCCCTTCTTCTTTATTTTTGTACTGTTGATTACTGTACTGTGTTAAGGTTAAACGACAGAACAAATATCACACAGTTTTAGCCTGTAAACCTGTTTCATTTTCACGTCTTATTTTATGTTTCAATGTGATGTTTTTGCTAGTCTTTGTAACGTTCAACGATCGTCGATGATAAGTTTCAAAGATTAAACAACGCTGAATATTTAGTAATGCACAAAAAATCACGATTTATAGCTCGAAGCTGAACAAATTATATCACTACAAAACTTCTATGGTCGTCTATGACTTGTAGTCACGTGTATCATGGCTCTTCTAAGAGTTTAAAACGTCATAAATTCTTGTGGGTGACAGAATGCAAACTTTTCTTTAGGGTCCTAGTTTTCGAATGATATTTCTGGAAATATTTTCCCGAGAAAGACTAAAATTTGGCAACTGAAATGTGTTTAACTTCCGGTGTTCATATGAAAACGTCACTTAGATAATAATAATAATAATAATAATAATAATAATAATAATAATAATAATAATAATAATAATAATGGATGTGACCAATGGGACTATAAGTGTACCAATGCTAAACTACCAAGTGCAACATACGAGTTCCAAACGACTTGTCGTCTGGACTTCATAATCTGATATTTGTATGAAACCCTCCATACCTGATGTTATGGTAATGTTGTTAAGGGCACTCGCTGAGGACTTTGTTTGATACTATTTACGGCAAAATATCAGAAACGCCGTCGTAATACGTCACGATGTTGAACGACCGTCAAACGTTAGCGGAGACGTCAACATACATGCTTAATGACAGCCGCTCGGAATAAAACAATAATAAACACATCAAAGTACACAGGTAAACACAACGTTTAATAATGACTGTCCTCGATCCTACAATGTCGTGGTCAGTGTCATTAGTGTACAGTGTTACATATGTAATTATGATTAATCGGGATCAGCCGTCCAAGGTTTTACCATTTCGATCACCGCTATGTACCGAATGAGGAGAGCCGCATAATTAATATTAGGACAAATCAATTAGTAACAGGGACTGAGATGCGAATGATTATAAATATATACGAATGTACATAATATATTGTTTGTTTTTTTTCTGGAATTGTGACATATTATTTTAAGTGGATATATGACAAAAATTGGACAAGTTATTAATATTTGTTCACCCACTATGTTTTCGAAATAAGTACATGTAGTGGTAAGACAATATGTTTAAATGTACAAAGATGAGCAGACGTTCCTGTTCTCTATTAATTTGAATATATGGCTTCTTATAATATTTCAAGTAAAGCCATACATTCCACAGGTACATTATGATTGCTTAATATACGTCCATACATACGAAAACAATATTTGTTTGTTTTTGTTTTTGAAGTACATTGCAGCCAGCAATTATGATCATTATAACAACATCCAGCTTTTTGGTGTAGGAAGACCCCAGACACATGCCTGGTTAGAACAATCGGCGCACCACAAGTCAGCTGGAAGACCGTCCCACATTAAGTCCTTTGACCCGAACGTGACTCGAACCCACTCAGTGAGAAGCTAAGCAGACAGAGGAGTTACATATCAGCAACTCTATCACTACGTCACAGGAGCTGCGCCCCTTCCCCCACCACACTTAAATTGAAGCACTTTAAATGAAATGTTGCTTTTTTACACTCAGCTGATGTTGAACGGCTGTGGGTTATTTATAGTATACTAAAGTCCAGAGGACTTTACGGCGTCTTTTGGACCGCTCGATGAGCGTCAAAATAAAACATTTACGATTCATTCCGATTACATTCTCAGTAACACCCATGGGTGTAGTAATTGAACAAAACAACAATAATACAAATCATTAAATATCGCCCTCCAGATATTGTTCAACAGGAGCACATTTTGCCTAAAAAGAAACCATTGAAATAATAGTAAACTTTGTTGTTGGCAAAAGAAATTTACATGCAGTCAAACTTCGGTGGGTAATTTGACGTATGTATGTGATAAAGTTAAGTATATCAGTTATCATCATCATAATTCTGTGTTTAACTCGTTGGCTTACTTCATACTTGATCGCAATATTAATAAATGCATCAGCATCTGTCTGAACGATTTGGGATGTAACAGAGTCCATTAGAGAAGTAGAGTTTTTTCGCGGAAAAATACTAGTTGTCCTTACATAACGGTGGCAGTATGTCTAAATAGTGGGAGTCAACTATTGCCATTTCCTGTAAGTAGTATAAGTCCAGCTTGCTTCTAACTATGAATGATACATGAATAAAGTTAAAATAAATTTAAAATCAAACTAAAATAACGATTAACAAGCACAATTCGGGGTTTACTCCTACAAGATACTTTGTAGTTTAATCGAATTAATTTAAAATGGAAATAATGGCCGAAACATAGATAGGCAGTGGGGACATGTCTTTTGGCGCAAGGGAAGAGGTCAAAATAGACACAGTAAAATATAACTTTTTGTCTTGTACATAGTATACCATTGTAAAATTTGCATTGAAAACAAATTAAATATATACAAATGTTACATAATCAGTCTCAAGTGACAGGTGAGGATGTTACTACATTTTAAAAGTAACAATCTAAATGAAATGATGTTCACCAAACTTTAATAGTAACCGAAATTTCAATGCATGACAGCGCCGCAATTTATTTGTTATATAACAACAAGGCGCAATCCATAGAGCTTTACCAGGAACGATGACCTATAGACATCACGCGCATGTGCGGCAGCAATCAGTTGCATTATAAACCAACGTTATAAATTAAAAACAGTTTTACCAGCGAATTTAAGAATAGTTTAATAGTAAATAAAGTAGCATGACCAACTGCAGTGCTGGAAGTCCCAAACTGGTTGTGTATAGTTTGTGTATTACATGTGTACATGTCAATATTTACATTCCCGCGTAATGGAGTGTGAACCATGCATGTCGGACTGCCCGATAATGCACTTTTAGTGTCGGCGTTGTGAGGTATATTGTTTCGGACATCTCGTGGATGCACGACCTGCAGCCACGTCAGTCACGAGGGATTAATCATCTTCTATACCACAGGTGCAGACGTGTGGAAAATGTGTCATTTAACCGATAAAACTAAAATTTCAGGACATTTCGCTGAACCATTCTATAAATGACGTTTTACAAATTTACGCTCAACCATTTTTATTAACTAAGTTTTGGAATTTTAAACTTTACTCTCTACCATTTTAGAACCAACTTTTTGAAACTTTGCGATCTACCATTTAAGAAACTAAGTTCTGAAACTTTACACTCCACCATTTTAGAAACTAAGT
The DNA here is from genome assembly GCA_007844125.1 of Sinonovacula constricta. Lineage (NCBI taxonomy): Eukaryota > Metazoa > Mollusca > Bivalvia > Cardiida > Solecurtidae > Sinonovacula > Sinonovacula constricta. The sequence continues at coordinate 67,809,867 of CM017556.1, read as the reverse complement.
TTTGAAACTTTGCGTCCAACCATTTTAGAAACTAAGTTAAGCAACTTGAATCTAGCTGTACAACATGCTAAATAAAACAACCATTAACCTTAGTTTAAATATAATCCTTAAATATCTCTACTAGCGGTTAGAGACACGCGTCTTTTATGTGGGCCTTATTTATAACCTTCGACTTTCCAAGCCAAATCAACTTTCGTTCGTAAAATTTTAAGCATATCCGTAGGAAATACAATCGTCTTCTCCTCTCTCCGAACCCGTGCTTTGCCATCAAGCTAAAATTTGGACATTGCATCCTGGAGCTTAATATGTGACAATTAGGCGAGATGTGAGAAGGTTTTCCAGCTGGCCTGCGATGGTTCTACCAAGGCATTGTTAAGGGTCCTCTTCCACCAATACTATCTATAAGTCGCCAATATGACAATATTTGTGTCAGTGCGATGTAAAAAAAACAAAACAACATAAACAACAACACCCCCCCCCAAAAACAACAACAACAACAACAACAACAACAAAACAACAACACAAAAAAACACACAACAACAACAAACAAACAAACAAAACAAAACAAAAAAACAAAACAACAAAACAACAACAACAACAACAAACAAGCAAACAAACAAAAACAACGAAAGGCAAGAAACATATAGGCCTAGTGGTGAAAAATCTGTTAGATTTGTATTATAGTGCAAATCTGATTAAGCAAGTACTGACTTAGCCTAAGCTCCAACAAAACTATTATTGCAGTTATAACATTGGCATCAGAAAAAGACACAATTGCTGGCATGGTCATTAATCAGAGAAAACCAAGCTTTTCCAGGTCAAATAAAGTGTGAATACATATACATGAAGAAAGATTCCAACGAATTCTGTGTAACAAAAATATATCTCATGATTTTTAAGGATTTAATTGCCAATTAAGTTGTACAATTATGACATGAATTTAATAATGTAAATATGCACGAATATATTTCGATTGCGATGACTATGAAATGGTTGTGTTATTAGTTTCACAACTTTCTTTATCATTTACAGAGAAATTATCATCTAAACGGTTTGTACTATATATGCCAACTTCATTAAAAGTCGCTGCAGGTTGTTTTTTTCAAATATCGCATTGTTTTTATACTGATATTTCTTTGCAAATGCATCTTCTATTATTTAACGAAACGTCCTCTGGTTAGGTCCAATAACTAAATGCGTGTATATGATAGCAGGTTAGTCAAAAATGCCTTTCACATTATTAGTCAAGTTATTTTTATTAAAATGATATGAAATGTTGAATTCATCTCTTACATAAGCAACAATAGCCCGATCCATTAAATCTCTTTTCTTCGCTATTCCTCGTTTGATCTGGCCTCAACTGATGTTTTTTACATGAAAGCTAAAGTAAAGCGAGATCTGTATTCAATTTAAAAATAAACAAAAACACTCTTTTTCGTTTTGGAAACTTCGCATACGATGATCGCCTAATACCAAATCCTCAACATTAATTAGCCGACTACATCTATGCACATTTGAGGCATATGCAACCTGTTTATGAAGCAGCCGCAGTACAAACTTTACAATTAGAGAACATTTTTACTGAGAAATGGAATTTGCTTGCCATAAATTATCAATTTTAAGCATGAGAGATACAAAATATAATAATTTTGTTAAACATTCCCAACATGAAGTTTGTTACGAGTTTCGAGGTAAAGGCTTTAAACGTTGTTTATACATACAGCTGTATCATTCTAAAATCAATAGTCTGTTTAATGTTTAATTATTACAATACCGGGGTTCCCATTGACTTCTGGCTTGTCTGTCACAAATCTTTAGTATTTATTCAGATAATATTTGTAATAATTCCCACCATGATTTATTCAGAAGAAATGATTTTATAATAAAACTAAGTCCTTACTTCACTAGATCTTGATAGTTTTCTGTTATTTTCAACCATGTTTGTTTACATCCGTTACAAGTTCACATTATTAATATATTTCATGTCACGTGTATCATGTTATATTGTATTTTACATGTTTGAAATGCAGACTCTTGTATTATTGCTGTACATTTTAGTTAAATAAATCAAGTTTCGTAGATTTTCAAGTTTATTTGTAATAATTACTTCTTTTATCTAGTTATATTCATAAAATGTGTTTCGTGTTTTCAATAAGAATCCACAAACAACGAATTTGTCAAGCGATTTTCTAAAAGCGTACTTGTGACTATAAAGACTTCCCATTTATTTTAACAATGAAAAGCTTTGTTTCAGTTTGATTGAATTTCCCTTGAACAAGGAGCGGTGTTACACATGTTGTGTTAGAGGCCTAAAACATTCCGATATTTGATGTTTATATAATTCAGCTTGATTATCAGATAAACTGCATCTATTGATAAACGGACATAAAAACAAACACACACGTACTCAAACACTTTTTATTATTATTCTTATTATTAAATCCCTGTAAGATATCTGCTGCGATTTGCAGTTAAAGATAGCATTGGTTAATCGCGAAATTATTTTGTTCTGTGCCTCTAACGTACTTTTCCTTCCATAACTGAATTATCACTTTATATGATAAATAATTAAATGTCAGTACTGTTTCAACCTGGATTTTTTTAATGGAAAAAAGACACATATACCCAGGTGTTTACCATACATTTTACTATGATAGCAATCGAAATGCAATAATAATATGAAGAAGAAGAAGAAGAAGGAGAAGAAGAAAAAGAAGAAAAAGAAGAAAAAGAAGAAGGGGAAAGAAGAGAGAAGAAAAAGAAGGAAGCAGAAAAAGAAGAAAAAGTGAAGGGGGAGTTGGGAGTGGGGGGGGGTGGTAGAAGAAAAAGAAGAAAAAGAGGGAGAAATAAATAGCAGCGACTTATCTTTCTTGCATTTATATAAAATGACCTGTTCAGAACCGGTCGGGGAAGCCTTTTAAATAAATCAGCTTTTCAATGCAATACAAATGTAAAACACGGTATAATGTTCGCACTTCATAATTATGGCCGGAATGAACATCCGTACACGCACTGATACCATGAAAATCATTGAATGAAAGTAGGGAATAAAGTAATGCATTGCATTCGAAACCGAACGAAAATGAATAAAAAAGTTGTTTAATGCAGTGGTTTCCACAAGTTGTAACATTGCCTCATAGGTGGCAGCCGACAGTTTGCCGTTTATCAAACACACGTAACAATAACATACCCCGGTTTGGTGAATTTTTGGCATACTCTATTCATTAACTTCTACTTTCGTCTAAATAAAGAAGATTCTGGTCCTCCCTCAGATGTTAGAAAGTACAAATCGTGAAATGAATCGGGCTAAATGGTCATTCTTTCCAAGTCTATTATTAATAATCACGATGGTAATTTCTGCTAAAAATCTGACATCGAGGTCAAAGCAAACTACCCAGATGAGGCAATAATGTAATCGTAAAAATAAGTATTTACGTGATTTTCTTAGTTTAAAAATAGCTAACTGTGCAGTGTGACACAGATAGGAAATGCATGTGTGTTATGCTTAACTTTTAACAGAGATGTTGGGCATAAATAAATAACATTATGCGGCACCTTTTCTAGCAACTGTAATTCACATGGTTACTTTGAGAGTAAAGAAATGGTCCAAGCTGTCGTATATCACATTTAAGGCCGCATATGACTTAAAGATAGTTTGCTTGCATCTTCTGTACAGGGCTATAAAGGTTTGTTTTGGTAGATAGATGATAGGACGACCTCCTTATTTTCATAGCTTAATTTTCTATTTGTTCTTTTCCTATTGTTTTTTCACATTATCCTATGCCTCATGTAGTAAGTTGAATTCATCTGTCTCTCTCTGTCTCTCTCTCTCTCTGTGTGTTTCTCTCTCTGTTTCTGTCTGTCTGTCTGTCTGTCTGCGTCTGTCTGTTTCTCTCTTTCACTCTCTCTCACCCCTTCTCTCTAACTCACAATTATTGTGATAACATTACTGATATTTCTGTCCCTACAGAGTAAACAAATACAATTTGCAGATGAAACAAAACATGGATATTAATGCTATATGATCTGGTGCTAATGTACGAAGAATAAAATAGTAAACAGTAGCACATTTTGAAGTAAACTGAGAGGAAAGTATTGTTGCAAATTTGATCTGTTTTGACTTTGGCGTTTAAAAGTGCGCTTACGTTCGCAAAGGAAAATGATTTTACAGGAATGTTTTATAAGTACATTTAAACCTGGAATACCAATTTGTGGCACAATACTTTCCATTTATTATAAAAAAAACATGGAATAAATAAAGATCCGATATGCATAATTGTTTCTGTGAACTGAGTCATTGAAATCTACTGCTTCCCACAAACACCTACAAAGACGTCTAGATAGGAAAAAGAAATTAAAAACGTTTACGTTCACTGACGTTACTTGTAACCAGCCACCGTTACGTACCTGCGAGCACTCCAACAAAGAATATCCATCCAAGACGCATGTTTGACGTTAGGCGTCAACCATAAGTTTGTTCTGAACACGGTGACCGGTCCGGAATAAACGTCGCCGCACCTTACTGACGGAGATCACGTTGCCTTGACGCTACGTCACCTTCTCGGGCACTTGATGCTAATTATAAACCCATTGCAGTCAGCGAATGATTCATTATTGACCACGACATAGTTTACTATCTTCTTCTGAATAAAGCTATTGCGGTCAATGTATGCGATAGAAGGAATGATTAAAACATAAAGTTGGTAAACAGATACACTAAGTACACTATGCTCGTCCCTGCGAAATACACCCTCGTGGTGGTATATATATATAAATTGTCATAAAATGTAAAAACATGCGCTGTAAAATAAATAAATAAATAAATAGGTAAATAAGTAAATAAATAAATGAATGAATGAATGAATGAATAAATTATGAAATAAATAAATAAAAATTAATAGAAGTAAGTAAGTGAAGTGAAGTGAAGTGAAGTGAAGTGAAGTGAAGTGATTAAATGCACATGAAACTGATACATAATAGATTTTGGAAAAAAAGAAACGACAATCTTGCAATGTACAGAAACTTAGTCATAATTGGTCAGATTAACATTTCATTTCTTTTAAATAAACATACTTTTGTTAAACTACACCTATATTACTGGGATATAGACTATTGGAATAAAATATGACATATCCTTACAAAGTTATATGCAAGCATCCTGTCCTAAAATGCGTTGTCTTGAACCCTTTACACATTAGCCATTCGGGGGCCATTTCCTGCATTTCAGATTCTTGAAAAATATTTCATGGAAAGCAAGTATTTATACAAAAAGTTTAATTTCAATGCGTTTTGAAGACATTCTAGGCGTTAATACGCGTTTACTGGTCTTATCTGTAACATTGGTTATTATTGTGACGATATTACTTTTAGTGCCATATAGACGATAATCTGCGAGATCTTCTAATGCCAAACCACATAGTCCTAAAACGTTACGAAATATAATAATTGTCGATTTACTCGATAGTTGCATATACATGTATGTGTATATTTGTATCAATAATAAGCACTACATTTATCCATTTATCCAGCTAAAAATCAGTAACCATATGCATATATTAGAGCAATTTATTATAACATTAAAAGAAATGGTTGACACACGTGTCAGCAATACTAGTATAAACACGTATAAAGCGAATCAAGTCATGGGGAGATATTTGAAAGATGTGTTTCCGAGTTGTGTCCCCTATGGCATGGGAGGTGAACAGCATATAACAGTCGGAATACAATAGAGTTGGATATGTAACGACCATTGCTGCTGTATAAATACTTACGCTACTAATGAAGATGCTGCTTTTTGGAAGTTAACTCACAAAAAACAGGGATGATTTCTTCTCCAATTATTTTTAAGAGTATATTTTGCTGTTTTCTCATAAGTTATTTTAAGTCAGTTTGCTTAAATCGAAATGCAAATCTAACTATCTTGCATAAGATAACATATATTTAAATCCTTTCTAATAAAAACATTATAATTTTTCTTTGTATAATTACATTTTGAATTTTTTGTTAAAGAAATGATTTGATTGCTATTTTATATGACCACGTTAAAAATTAAATAAAGACAACACATTTCATTTTATTTTGATACACGAAGCCTATTACCAAACCATTGCCATTTTCATTTTAAGGTCGCACAGTAGCTGGTCTACAATTTCAAAAAAGGAAAACAGAAAAAAGAGCGGTATAAACCTGTGATAATTATTACAGATAGAACTGTCTCGCCTAAAAGGAAAACAAATCACAATTTTGATAATCTTGAAATGTACTCACCAGCGTGTGTTTACCTAAAAGGCCTTTTTCCTATGTCTGTCCCCTAAGTCGTGGAATAGCCCCCCCCCCCCCTCCCCCGGTCGTGGAATAGCCCCCCCCCCCCCCCCCCCCGAGTCAGGCATAGTATAAAATGGCCTTTCAGATGACTGGCCGTATGACTGTGAATCTTTTCAGACACGTGTCCGGGGTATCCTGCAATAAAATAGTTAGCCATCGATATAATGGTAAAATGTGCCGCTGCGGTGTATTTCTAAACTGTAGAATCGTGCTTTTCAAGTAAATCCACGAAGAGTACGTAGTTTATAAATTACTATAATCCCGTGACAGGAGCTTATCTGTAGTTTCTACTTTGTTTTATCATTGCTTAAAAGGCGTTTTTATATGAGAACATCGAGCTGTTTCCTGAACAATATATGTGTGAACAACTTGCGTATTTTCTATATACATGTATGTGAAAGTACGTGCAGAAACGTTTATCACATTTAAAGCTTACCTGATTACATTGTGAATACGCTAACCTGTCTCCATTGCAGTATTTTCACCTTATCATTGCCATATAGAAGAGACGATTTATTCTACATATCACCAGAATTGATCTACTTCGGTACGTGTAGCAGGTAGAACAATTGGCACATATCGCATATGTTTGCGTGTAAAAAGTTTTATGTCCAAAGCGTATATTTAAAAAAGTCCGACAGTGTGTTCGTTGTTTGAGCAGTCAAATGACCCTTTAGCAATTTAGCTGATTGGTGTTGATTTTGTACATTGTCACATAGTCATGACAAAGATGACGCCAAAGTTGTCCGTCATGTTATCTTAATATTTCAGGAAAACTACGGGCAAGAGTTGCCACTTCCATCACAATATTCTATGATACAAACAGAAATCTTAAGATCTATCACTGGTTTCCAGATAACATTCTTTGTCACCGATTGCTCTGGTTAAATAATAAAATGGCTACCATGTCCATGATGGCCATTTAGCGGTAAATCAAGATGGAGAAAAGCAACAACGACACAACAGTAAAACATTTTTAATTTCACAATATTTATATGGCTTTAGAATTATTTTCTTTGACAAAAGATATGACATTTTGGCGACAGTTAAAGTAATATCAATACAGTGAACCTGTTGAGTTAGAGTGTAAATAAGAAATTTTATTTCAACATGATATACATACAAAAATAGTGAATTTTCGTTGCACTTTGGTAAATAAAAGTAATCAATCATTTATGGATATAACAGAAAGAACGTGAAAATAAGAGCTGATCCCTGTAGCCATCAGAAATATCAAAATGACGTTTGGCACGCTTAGCCACGGATTTTGCTGAAACTTGTTTACCTTATTTATCTCCAGTAAAACACATAGTCTAGTCTCATGACATGCTGCCATAGTAAGTTATCAAGTGTTTTGTGAATATGTTTCTGGCTAAATGGAAGCTATTAACGTAGTTATTTCTGAGAGGGAAAAATCGTATAAGTCAGAAATTTACAAATTCCCTTTTTATTACAGTTATCCTGAAACCCCTGAAAGCAAATAAAATTTAGTCTTCATTTTTAGGATGTAGAGGTAGGAATTGTTCTTATATGTAACACAAAAACCTTAAAACTTATAAATGAAAAAAATACATGTGGTACTCAGGGTAGATCCAGAATATTGGTGGTGGGGTATGAATCTAGATCCACTCAACTTTATCGCAGTAAAGACTGGATATACATACACAATTAGAGACCGTAACTTCGACCTAAGCAGTCAACAGACAAAATGTACTTTGAAAGCCTAGTATTTTTAAGCTTACACGTATGTGTTTTCACAACTCTACCCTTTAACCTCTAGGTGTGTGTGTGCGTGTGTGTGTGTGTGTGTGTGGGGGGGGGGGGGGTGCATCCCCCACCCCACCCTCCTGGATCCATCCCTGGTGGCCCTATGGGGACTGTATTCCCCTTTATGTTAACCTTTCATGCTAATTGTTATAACGTATAAGTAACTGCAGTTAACACCACAGTATGTATTCTTTTTATTTATATAGTACACCTGTTGTGGCTTACTTTGACAGAAAACGGATATTTGTTTATTCCTGTCATATATAATTTACCACACAACTGAGTTTAATGTGAGAGACAATTAAATAAAATATAAAGAAATAAATAAAGTCCTTCCATAAATAAATCAGTATTTGTTTATCACCGTACCATATGATTAGTTATTTAACATCAAAGCACAAGACAGTCGAAAAGTAAACAAGAAAATAAGAAAAGGTCCTCTGAAAATTACCAAGAATATTAAAATGTGACCTGCCACTAGACAAAAGCATACATGGTTGGTTTTATTAAAGTAAATTGAAGCAAAGTCCAAAGTATGTCCAGGGAAAACTTGATCAAAACGATCTTTTTTATTTAGCCACTATTGATAACTACTGGTTGAAAGGGTTAACATCAATAATTTGTTCGTGTCAAGATAGTTTGGAGATGGCCTTGGCTCCGATTAGATTATGCCATTATTTCTCCTCTTATGCAGCAAGATGCATTTGTATTTCTCCTAGAGGTAGAACTGTTTTCAAATAATTGGAAAACTAAAATAGCATGATGCGATTCTATCGAATAGCAAAATAATTCTGCCATTTTCCTAGAAATCTGCAAATGAAAAATGATGTGTTTAAATGAAATCGCATGAGAGCACATCCCATTTTAGCAATGTTTAGTTCAGTTACCAAGGAAACCGGCGTTTGAATAGAGCGTATGAATGCAGACGCCATCTTCGGGTAAAGAACACAGACTAAAGACAGAGGAGCAGTGCACCAGTATTTTATCGACTTAACAACAATATTATATGCTGTTACCTTTTTATATGTTGTAAACAGTATCGATCATAATGAATTAATTTGGTTAGATTCATTTGCGGTGTATTACAAACGCTTATGTCGCACGATTGTGTACCTGTAAAGTACAAAGTATTGACCCATTGTGTCATCCAGTTTATATTTTTACTATACATATTTCAAGCACTCAATATCACAGTGCTTTCGGCGCTTTGGTTAATTTTGCCTACTTTCACAACATGTTAATTCTCGAAAAGTTGTAAGTAAAATTTGAGACATGGCGTGGCCAATATTTTCTAATGATGAGAACTAATACCTTTTAATACGTACATGAGGGAAACAAATAGGAAGGTTGTCCGTATTGATGTTTTGCATTTATGGTTACTGAAAATTAGTCTTAGTTAAAGTTCACCACGCTGCCTCTGTAGTCGTCGCGTTCCTTATCCACCGTGGGTTGTTGGTAATAATAAAGGATAACTTAAGTCAACAAGAGACATCAAATTAGAAGATCCGACACGTAATCGTCTGTTTGAACAACTGTTATGAGGACATAGTTTAAGTTTAGACATAAGGCAATTAAGTCTGATTATGAAAGTTCTTCGAAGTATATGACTTGTATCTCTTAAAGTGTGCTATTTTTATGCAATTACCGTGCAGTATAAATAAACCTCTATTCTAAGAAGGCTTGTATTTTCTGTTGCGTTTTTATTAAATGACTGTACAAAGGCAGTGATTGTTACTGGCAATTTGCGTCAGCATGACCTCTCTCTCTTGAGAATTTCCGGTGGATGAGTGTCGCCAATTATATTCTTCTTGATAGATTACCAGCAATTAGCAAGCCAGAAGTCACGTGCCTTTCAGACCACTTTAAGCTCTGTCATCTTAAAGAAGGAAGCAGATTTAGACAAATGAGATTATAATACTTTAGTTTTGGTAGATATTTAAAGTCTGGGAAAGGTTTAAACTAAAACAGTTTCGTTGTTTTACCTTTCAATCTCTGTTACCTGAAACAGTAGCAATTTGCCAGACACCAGTCTGAAAGACCAGTCTGCGTGAAAGCGTTGATAGGATTATCGACACCCGAAAGACGGGCTTTCTTCAAACAATGCTGACAAAAAAGTTTTACACAAAGACGGGGGTGGCAGTGTGCATATTAGACACACAACATGATATTTATAAACCTTTTTCTTAAAAATAAAATATAACTATATATTTTTTACTACAGGGAAGTATTTTACAATACGAGAGCACAATTTCCCCAAATCGACTAGGCGTGATGCATCAAGTAAAGAAGTGACTAAAATTTAGTGACTTCACCGTCTATGTATAGAATGGTAGGGCAGTGGCCAATGTATCAGAGTTTAACATAAGCGGTGTGGGGAGTGGGGAGCAAGAGTAGCACATAAGACAGAGTGAGACACACAGTCGAGTGCCTCTGGATTGAAATACACACAATGTCGGCTGATATATATCTACTTTCTACACTGATTCCTGCATTAGTAAGTATTTTTAATTTTCATCAAATGATAATGTTGTGTCGAACTAGTGTCAATGTGATGATATCGTAGTTGTTATTTATATTTATAATTGTTATATTATTATTAGTAGTAGTAGTAGCAGTATAGTTATATTTATAATTAATTGAAACAATAATGAATGTCATTGGTTAAAAAATAAATAGATCGCATTAGTAAACAAGTTATCTGTACTCGTGTATGGTACATGTAGTGGTTATTATCAATAGGGGACACATACAGTACGTACATTTGTTTAATTTCAATCATTTTAGACAAAATATACATTCGCTGACTAGAATAAGAGTTAAGATTGTTACAAACTTGAGGATGAGTTTCACTTTATTTTTAGAGGCCTTGTTTACTCAGATTTTAGCAATCAATATATTTCAGCCGTATTAGTGGAAA